>OX438742.1:2500-1202500 GCA_949316235.1 Oegoconia quadripuncta | reverse complement strand
GGGAGACCAGCTATCTGATCTCTGACCACCGGAACACAACAATGCTATTAACATTGCTGATTGGCGGCAGATTTGGATAAGATGGTGGTAGCTAGCCAGGCGGACATTTCAAATGCCCTACCACCAACCAAACCGAGTACTTTCTTTCTTTCTTTTTTTTCTTTCTTCTTTACATCAGTGCTGTCCCCAATCAATAACAATAGTGTTGAATTGACATCGAAGTTATTTTTTAAGGCAGTTTTTAAGATGTGATTAAACGGTGCTTGAGGCATACAATTGTTAAGAACTCTTTGATCTAAATAATTATTTAGCAGGGATCCAAAACCCGTTGCTATCTTATCTGAGTAAATTACAGTGCGGTTCCTACTCTGAGTACAGGCGGGATTATTGTTTGAGTGGGCAGGTTGACTTACTAACGCAGCTGGAGACATTTGAGAATCCTTGAAAACCCGGAATTCTTCTGATGGTACTGACAAGTAGTCGCTTAAACACAACCCCGCTGTTGATCGAACCCGCGACCTCTGAAACCCAATGTTGTTTAACTGGGCCACGGAGGCGGTTAAAACGATCTTTACCAAATCGTCGGTCCACCTCGTGGGGAGCCAGGTAAGAACTTCTGTAATAATTATATTGTTATTAGACGGGAACATGCACGTACTTTTATGCACTCGTACTTGTAGGGGTTGTAACTGAAAACCAGTGTTTCGCTCTTTGAGTGATATGCCACACATTTGTGCTACTGCGGCACACACTCGCTCTTTGTTTTTTCTAGTCTTTACGTTTATTTGTATGTATATTTCTTTGTAATTTAAAAATTGTGTAATTGTGTGAACGCAGTGGCGTAAATAAATGCTTTATCTATCTATCTATCTTATTATATAAATCAATTCCGGCGCTTCCGCCGCTGCCGCTCGCTCGGCTCGCGCTCTGTTGGCGTCACAGTTCTAACCTAACCTGGGTTTACTAGCAGTCTAATCTAGCCTACGTAACCTATATGAAATATATTTGGGATATAATTTGTTACAATATAAAGCATTTGCTTAATGTATATTTGACTTAAGAAAACTTGAACAAGTAAAAAGTTGCCAAATTAAGAGTTGACCAAGTGATTAAAATGCGAAATATTGGGTCTTTCAAGTATGAAATTGGAGTTTTCTTTCTTCGTTAATCATATGTATATTCCTGCGATTTTCAAATCTATATTCAAATTTGTTTTTTTATTTGGAAAATGGAATATTATTTCAAGGTTTCACATTAAATATTTTTTAATTGCTTCCCATAATCATTTCTTAGATTCGCTGAAAATTTTATAAAGCGGTTACTTTTAAAAGTTAACGCTGCCAATACCTAACTTAATGTTATCCGATAATACACACAAAGTTTAGCTAAATTTGGATTTGCCGTTCCCAAAAAAAAAATCAAAAATGTTTGTATGGAGAAAACAGTCTTAAAGAAACTATTCATACTATTCTCTTGGGAAATGAAACTAGTGCGATAAGGTTTTTGGGAAGTAAAATTTGACGAAAAATATTTTCCCAAACGGAAGGATAGTTAACTGTTACAAATTTACAACACGAAACTTACAATATATATCTCAAAACAATTAATATGTATAATTATTTATCGTCGTCATTACCATATATGGTAATGACGACCTGTTTGGTGTAATGGTTAGCAACTCTGAGCACTATACCAAAAGGTTGCGGGTTCGAATCCGGACTGATGAATACGGACATATGTACCCGAGTTATGGATGTTTTCATTTATAATAAGTATTTATTTACAAAAAAATATGTATTTATGTGGTATATCAACCATCTGGTATCCGCAACACAAGCCTATAGTTGCTTACTGTGGAACTAGATGGCGCTGTGTGTATGTCTAAGGATATTTATTTATTATTTATTTATTTTAATCATAATTATCTCTGACTGTGAGGTGCCCCTGCGAGGTATTGCATCATCATCGTTACCCGTTTCAGTTTCATCATATCACCCACGTCCACTGGTTTTTTTTTAATGCACGACGGGTTCGTACTTAACCTCAATCACAACTGATGTTAAGTGAAGATGAGGTCGAAGGTGGAAGCGACCCGGAAACCCCAACTCATTTGGGGGACTGACTAACTTATCTCTGATAACCGGAACACAACAATGCTATTAACATTGCTGTTTGGCGGCAGATGGTGGTAGCTAGCCAGGCGGACATTTAAAATTCCCTACCACCAACCAAACCGAGTACTTAAACATGTACCCCGCTGGGGATCGAATCCGCGACCTCCGAATCGTAAACCCAATGTTGTATACATTGACCAACGGAGGCGGTTGGACAAAGGCCTCCTATCTAGAAACTTCGAGCCCCTGGGAAAACCAGGGTTCATTGACTTGCTATCGATTAATCAGTTTGTGGGCGGGGTGGGTGATGCGCATGCGTAAAACCGCCTAGTTACTGTCTGAAGTGTCGTTTTGTATAGACGGTTACATGGTATACATTTTTGTACCTATAAAAGCTTCAACATTATAAAATATTTCACTGAATGTAACAACATTTTCGAAATATACATTAATGCACACATGATATGAGGGAGCCAGTCGCTGTTCATCATCTACCATCCATCACCACCATCATCAGCACATAAACATCCCACTGCAGGGATATAGGCCTTCCCTCGTATAATGCAAGAGAATTTGCCATTGTCTACCACGCTGGCCTAATGCTGGTTGGGGACTTCACATGCCTTTTTATTTCTCAGGCATGCAGGTCTCCTCACGATGTTTTCCTTCACCGTTTTAAGAGCAGTCGAATAAATGCACATAAGTAATTAAATTAAATTTAAAAACTCATTGGTACATGGCCTGCCTGGGAATCGAACGCGGTCCTCCAAAATTGCGAAACCGCTGTGCCAGCAGTTTCTGTTAAAACTGCAAATCCAATAGGTACTTAGGTAGATGTTTTTTGATCGAAAGTTCCTTATAAATACACGGATTTGACACTGTTTCATATACCTACGTAATGTATGTATGTCGTATGTCCCATACATGGGTCACTAGCCCAGGGAAGTTTTGAGATATCCAAATTTTAAAAAGAGATCGCATTTGTATCTCATCTTTTTATAAACACTTCAAAAAGGGACGAGGTCCTGTATTTATCTGTATGTGTTTTATTATAAAAGAAAATATGTTACATACGGATTTTTCCGTTCGCGACACCTAATAACCACCTTTAAGCTTACCTGTTAAAATCTAAATGAAAGGACTTAACCGAATTCCATTAATGAAATGAAATGAAATGAAATGAAATGAAAATCATTTATTCATGTAGGCAATACAATATGCACTTATGAACGTCATTTGTTTTTTAAACTACCACTAGCTCGGAACGCGACCATTATACATGGCTAGGCCATGTACGTATGAAAAATTAGATTAGACAATCGAACCTATCATCGAGTTTTTTTCTAATATTGGGTCTTCACCTATGAAATTGGAGTTTTTTTTCTTCGTTAATCATGTGTACCAATTCCTGCGATTTTCAAAGCCATATCCAAATTTGTTTTTTATTTGGAAAATGGAATATTATTTCAAGGTTTCACATGAAATATTTTTTAATTTCTGGGCTAAATCGCATAACAATAAAAATTTGAACAGAGCTCATTTCATGCGCTTCCCATAATCATTTTCTTAGATTCGCTATAACTTTTATAAAGCGGTTATGTTTTAAAAATTAACGCTGCCTATACTTAACTTAATGTTATCCGATAATACACACAAAGTTTAGCTAACAAAGTTTAGTTTAGTTTAGACGACCTGTTTGGTGTAATGGTTAGCAACTCTGACCACTAAGTATACCAAAAGGTTGCGGGTTCGAATCCCGCTAGGGGCATATGTTTGTGTGATGAATACGGACAGTGTACCCGAGTCATGGATGTTTTCATTTATAATAAGTATTTATTTACAAAAAAAAAAATGTATTTATGTATTATATCAATCATTCATCTGGTATCCACAACACAAGCATATAGTTGCTTACTGTGGAACTAGATGGCGCTGTGTGTATGTCTAAGGATATTTATTTATTTATTTAGCTAAATTTGGATTAGCCGTTCCCAAAAAAAAAATCAAAAATGTCTGTACGGAGAAAACAGTCTTAACGAAATTCTTCATACAAAACGCCAATTTCAAAGGTAAGAACCAAAATATTGAAATGCGAAAGTTTCGGTGTTTGTTTGTTGCTGCAACGGCAAAACGGCTTAACGGATTTGGATGAAATTTGGTATATAGTTGGAATGTACCGTGGATTAAGACATAGGATACTTTTTATCCCGTTAAAGTGAGTAGTTCCCGCAGGATAAACAAATTAAACATATCCGCGATAAAACCATTCCACATCGCTATATCGATATATGCTCCCGCTAGACATATGTTTCTATGATGAATACGGACATGTGTTCCTGAGTTATGGATGTTTTCCATTTGTAATAAGTATTTATTTTCAAGAAAAAAATAAAAGTGTTTGTGTAGTATATCAACCAGCTGCTATCCACAACCACAAGTCTAGTTGCTTAGTGTGGAACTAGATGGCGCTGTCTGTATATGTCCAAGGGCTAGTCTTTAATATAAAACAAACCGCTCTCAAATCAGACGATGCGTTACTGAGACATATCCGGATAAAGTTTGGACACATAATTTTGAGTCCTTAAAAAATACTTAGTTTAATCAAAATTTGCATCTAATGCCCTCTGAATGAGAGGTGCCCTTTCTTGAGGGTATTACATCATCATCATATCAGCGAAAAGACGTCCACTGCTGGACAAAGGCCTCCCCCAAAGATTGGGTATTACATGCTCAACTACTAATTATCTAAATATTCACCTATCTGGAAACTTCGAGCCCTGGGGGAAGAGTTCGTTCACCTGCTATCGATTATTCTATGTGGGCGGGTGATGCGCATGCGTATACCCACCTGGATACTGTCTGAAGTGTCATGTTGTATCGGCAATTTATGTATCTACTAACGCTTCGACATTATAAACTATACATTTGATTTTTTTTTATTTAAATTTCGAAGGACCACCAACGTCACACCACAGACTCTTGTTGTTACAAGTAAGATGATCGATTGCCCTGAACAAAGGAGATCCTCATCTAAACAGGCGTATTGTATTTGGACAGATTATTATAAAGAAATGACGTCTAATCCAAGTTAACAATGAGGCGGCGAAACAATTTGAATAAAAGCTTACTTATTGAGGATAGAGGACATTGAATATCCTTTTTACTACGTTTATTCTATTTTCTTTGTTCACAAACATAGAATAGCAATAGCATTGTTACATATTCTTTTACAGACAACTGTGACCAAACTTAAGCCGAGTAAACATTCTCATTGGCTTGTTGACAATGGTTATCCTCGACGGGTTCGTACTTGACCTCAAACACACCTGATGTTAAGTGAAGATGAGGGGACGAAGGTGGAAACGTACTGACCCGCAAACCCGACCACATTTGGGGGACTGGCTATCTTTTCTCTGACAACCGGAATACAACAATGCTATTAACATTGCTGCTTGGCGACAGATTTACATAAGATAGTGGTAGCTAGCCAGGCGGACCATTATAACGCCCTACTACCAACCAAACCGAGTACTTAAACATGTACCCCGCTGGGGATCGAACCCGCGACCTCCGATTCGTAAACCCAATGTTGTTTACATTGAGTCGCGGAGGCGGTTAAAAATTGTCCGTTCGATTGAATGAGCACATCGATTGATACAATGTGTAGGTATTTTTACCCGACTGTAAAGATGTTTATTACGTTATTATATCGTGGAAACACTCCTCGGTATTATACGAGTATGTATTTCTAATATGACGAAATTAAGATTTATTTACTTATTTACATAGAATCATAGAAATCAGACTAGTTATTTTGAAAATATTACTCTTCTAGGGCAACCTTGCCGTCTTACTAGGGGTAATATTCTCAAAATAACTAGTCTAGTAACACACCATTACCACCTTCGAAATTTGCTCCACATCATCCGTGCACCTCATCCTTTCACCTTCTTCATTGTTCAACTGTATTTTAAGTCTCTTTTATATACTTTTGTATAATTTTTTTTTCTCTCTTGTCTGCTCTTGTTTTAGTTTGCCAATCTTGTGCAACTATAACTACTAGATTGATGTATGATAGGTTATGTCTCTGAATGTATGAATGGTTAAATCGTTCTCTTGTAAATATTACATTGTTCATACCATTACCATCTTATTATTGCTGAATAATTATTGCTGAAATTATATTATAGTAAACTAATACCAAACTTATGCCAATTAGTGATTCTTATTACAATACAATACAATACATTATAAATACTGTTTTTGATGATAACAATAGAACACAATTAGGCGGTCATTATCACTTAAAGCGATCTGGATGTGGGTGGTGGCCGCTTCCAACCGGCCACTCTGAATTTCTTTGGGGGAGATTAAATAAAATAGGGTCATGTATTACCTAAACGCACCATGCCTTCAAGCACATAACACCCGGCGATTTTCACCGTACCACCAAAAATTATATCAATATAAATAAATAAATATTTCGGACACTTACACCAATCATCTACTCCCAAACTAAGCAAAGCTTATGTCTACTAGATAACCGATAACACACATAAATATTTATATAAACCTCCATGACTCGCGGGAATAAATGCTCGTATTCATCACACAAACATTCGAACCCGAATCGAACGATTCGAAACCGCAACTATTAGTTCCGCTGACAGGGCCACTAACCACTACACCAACCGGTTGTCAAATTGTGTTGTAGCGTTTATTATTAAACTCACAGACAAACAAACGTCAAATGAAAGTATTATATAACTACCCACGCTTTAGGTGAACATATCTGTAAACTAATATGTGCGGCTGACAGACACGAGATGTGCAAATTGATTCAAGAATGATTATTAAATTACTTCATATTCAACAAGCCTAAATATACTGGCAGAGACACATACAAGACAACCCTTATGTAAGGATAATGCACAGTAAAGAATCTGCTACGTGCCAGGTGTGTGATATGATGTATACAAAGAAGTTCAACCGCCTCCGTGGCTCAATATAAACGGGTTTACGATTCGGTGATCGCGGGTTCGATCCCCAGCGGGGTACATGTTTAAGTACTCGGTTTGGTTGGTGGTAGGGCATTTTAAATGTCCGCCTGGCTAGCTACCACCGTCTTATCTAAATCTGCTGCCAAGTAGCAATGTTAATAACATTGTTGTGTTCCGGTTGTCAGAGATAAGATGGCCAGTCCTCCAAATGTGTTGGGATTTGCGGGTCAGTACGCTTCCACCTTCGACCTCATCTTCACTTCAGGTGTGATTGAGGTCAAGTACCAACCCAGTGTGCATAAAAAACAAATGAACGCAAAAATTTATACATGGTCCGACGTGTCATGAATTATGAATTCGTTTCTCAACGCCTCTTTGCAGTATTGAACTATATTTAGAGAAAGATCACAAAGTTTGTTCAACTTCATATGACATATTTACCAAATTATTGTCATCAATTTGTGCTAATTGTGTCGAAATATGATGATAAAGCTGTACTGTGTGTGCCCCTATGTCGGTCACAAGGGAGCAAAGTGACGGGAAGGAGACGAATAGTCGCATAGAGCAGCTGCAACAGATGATTGACGTAAAGGAAAGATTTAGTCATGTACAGGGTGTAACGGTTAAGTGTAGTCATATTTTAAGGGCTTGTTCTACCCATCAATACGAACAACTTTTACTATGGGGGCAACTTCGAAATCGCGAAAAAAAAATCAGCTGTTTCATACATTGCATCGGGAGGTTATTGAAATTTTCTATGGAACAGCTGATTTTTTTTTCGCGATTTCGAAGTTGCCCCCATAGTAAAAGTTGTTCGTATTGATGGGTAGAACAAGCCCTTAAAATATGACTACACTTAACCGTTACACGGTGTATAAATGATTACCAACAATAGGAATATAATACTGTATTATTTTTTTTTTAGGAAGGCACTTTAGCACAGTTTTCGATTGGTACATTTTTAGGGTTCTTCATTAACTAACCGTATAATAGCGCAAGGTCTACGGCGTCGAATAGCTGTAAAAAAAAAATCAAATTTCTAGTGTAATGCGATGCGAAATACAAAAAATATATAGTTTATTTTGTACCAACAGTTTTACAAAATTTTACAATTTTCACGTTTTTTTTTTTATGCACAACGGGTCGGTACTTGATCTCAATCACACTGTTAAGTGAAGATGAGGTCGAAGGTGGAAGCGTACTGACCCGGAAACCCCAACACATTTGGGGGACTGGCTATCTTATCTCTGACAACCGGAACACAACAAAGCTATTAACATTGCTGCTTGGGGGCAGATTTAGATAAGATGGTGGTAGTTAGCCAGGCGGACATTTAAAATGCCCTACCACCAACCAAACCACGTGTGATTATATTGGGTCTTTACTATGAAATTGGAGTTTTTTTTCTTCGTTAATCATATGTACCAATTCCTGCGATTTTCAAAGCTATATCCAAATTTGTTTTTATTTGGAAAATGGAATATTATTTCAAGGTTTCACATGAAATATTTTGCAATATCTAGGCTAAATCACATAATAAAAAAAAATTTAACAGAGCTCTTTTCATGTCCTTCCCATAATCATTTCTTAGATTCGCTGAAACTTTTATAAAGCGGTTACTTTTAAAAATTAACGCTGCCTATACTTAACTTAATGTTATCCGATAATACACACATAGTTTAGCTAAATTTGGATTTGCCGGTCCCAAAAAAAAAACAAAAATGTTTGTATGGAGAAAACAGTCTTAATGAAATTCTTCATACAAAACGCCAATTTCATAGGTAATGACCTAATATTAAAAGGTATCAAGATCTCGGGCAGGCGATCCTGCATCACAAAAAGGCTTGCCTGTCCTACAGGTACCACAGACTTCCTTTTTCACTCCTTCAGTGTTCAAGTAGCTATGATGTGGAATAAACTGCCAAAGTTAATTCATGACAGCCCTTCAATTGCCGTTTTTAAGAAAAGGTCAAAAGAGCATTACCTCTCCCATCTTTCGTGATATTATGATGTGCATGTAGCTTTATAATATAAATTTTGTGCTATGTATTTATATAGCAGTAGGTATATGTATTATATTTAAAGTAAAACTCCATCCACATCACCTGGATGAGTGGAAGTCTACCACTGTACGTTTCTCAAGAAACTTCTTACCACGTACGACCACCCTGTGGAACGGACTTCCGGAGTACGACATTGGAACCTTCAAGAAACGAGCCTACACCTTCCTCAAAGGCCGGCAACGCATCTGTGACCCTTTTGGTGTTGCGGGTGTCCATGGGCGGCGGTGATTGCTTTCCATCAGGTGACCCGCATGCTCGTTTGCCGCTCTTTTATTTATATAAAAAAAAGTTTATTATATAGTTATCTTTTATTTGCTTTGTTTACATAGATCAATGTAAACAACATAGGGTTTACGATTCGGAGGTCGCGGGTTCGATCCCCAGCCGGGTACATGTTAAGTACTCGGTTTGGTTGGTGTTTAACTTTTAAATGTCCGCCTGGCCAGCTACTTCCATCTTATCTAAGTCTGCAGCCAAACAGCAATATTAATAGCATTGTTGTGTCTCGGTTGTCAGAGATAAGATAGCCAGTTTCCACGTTCGGCCTCATCTCCACTGAGTCTGAGGTAAAGTGCTAACCCGTTGTGCATAAAAAAAAAGTTCGCATATTGTGTGGGCAAATACGGAACCCTGCACTGTACGTGGGCCGACACGCATTTGGCCGCTTTTTTTGTGTGTATCCACGATTAGTCCGAAACAAACACACAAAAGGTCTTACAAACCGAATCAGATAAATATTTATCCAGTGGAGACTCACTGAACCGGTTCGGGATTCATTCATTTAAAGAGCTATGTGTGTACCGTTATTCAACGTACACAACCTTGGCTCGACCCTCATGGCTTTGGTCTTCGAGATATGTATCAATAGATTCCTCAATCCGAGCATTTGTATTTACTGAATTTTCAATGCACCCCTAGATTTGTTTGAGTAAGATTCCCTTCATAAAAAATCGTCCTTTCATTAAATTTAAAGATACGATAAACCAGATACTTTTGTATGTACCATTTGGATGATAATAACCTATTCACGTGATTTAAATTTCTAATAATTTCGTTACAATAAAATACCTAAACATGTATTGAGTTTAACAGAGCAGAAATTTAAACGCCACTTTAAAGAAAGTCTGTGTAAGAAGGGTTATTACAGGATAGATGATTATTTAGGCGATAAGGAGGTCTGGTGTTAGCTGGTCGTTATGATAATTGCTTTTGTTTTGTAATATGTAATATAAAATGTAATATTATTGTAAAGATGGAAACTAATTGACAAGATGTGTTGTTGCGGAGTTTCTTGTCGCTTCTTCTCCCTAAACATAACACGTTGCGAGGCGATGTAGTTTTAAAAAAATAACATGTTGACTTTCAATAAGTGATATTTTTGTTTCCTACATTGAATAAAATATTTTTGATTTTGATTTCAGTTACTTTAATACAAAACTAAATCGTATCCTCTCGAGTGTAAGTCAGAACGACTTTTTTTTAATTTATTTTATATTTAAAAAAAATCTTAATTTATCCAATAATGGCGCCACTGGACAGAATAAACCCTCTTAAAACAGCATCAAAGACAATAATATCGAAACAGAGATCAATGTCGATCCTACGATCGAATTAAAAATGACTGGATCTACCTCAAATCTGTAACTTATCTTGTACCGTTAATTCGATATACGTCTATCTTAATTTATTTAATTTGTAATTTATTTGAGTTATGAATTAAATAAATAAATAAATATCTTTGCACAAACACACAGCGTCATCTAGGTCCACAGTAAGAATCTAAGCTTGTGTTATGGATACCAGATATTTCATAAACTACACAATTTTTTTTTTTTTATAAATACACGTATAAATGAAAAGCATCCATTACTCGGGAACACATGTCTGTATTCATTATACAAACATATGCCCCTAGCGGGATTCGAACCCGCGAACATTTGGTTTCTAACCACTACACCAAACAGGTCGTCAATTATAAGTAATCTATTAAGAGGGTTTATCGCACACGGTTGTTCATACAAACATTCAAGTTAAACATTGCATTTTTTTGTTACGATGGACACTTACAATCGCTCTAATTTGGATCAATACACATTTACGATAATTTACTTTACTAACCAATTAGATTTATGTACTTGCTTTATGCGTATAAATTTTCATTATAAATATATTATATTACGTCCCTACCTATGAACTAAGACTGTTTTCTCCATACAAACATTTTTGATTTTTTTTTGGGAACGGCCAATCCAAATTTCCCTAAACTTTGTGGCTATTATCGGATAACATTAAATTAAGTAGAGGCATATTACTTGTACGTTTTTATTGACATATTTGTATATAGATAAGTTTTTTATGTATAATTTATTTTGACACATACAGTACATTAACAAGGATTACTTAAAATAGTATAGTACTATTAATATAGTATTGCGGACGAGGGCTAAAAAAAATCTTTACAGGTAAAAAAAAATGGGGTGCGCTGGACACATGCGCACGCATGAAACAATAAGCACTCAGCAAGCAGCAGCTGCTTATTACATCATGCGCACGCAAGTGTTCACCGTGCCCCTGTTTTTTTAACTGTAGAGATATTTTAGAGAGATCATAAAGATATTTTTTTATTTAATTTATTTTAGCAGAAACAGTACATTAACAAGGATTACTTATATATATGTACTATTAGGTCCGTACCTACGAAATTGGCGTTTTGTATGAAGAATTTCATTAAGACTGTTTTCTCCATACAAACATTTTTGATTTTTTTTTGGGAACGGCTAATCCAAATTTAGATAAACTTTGTCCCTCTTATTCATTAAAATTTACAAACGCTTTATAAGCCTGTTTTAATTAAAGTATGTTTTGTCACTTTCTTTCATTACGAGATTTCCTTATGAACGACAGAGACAAAACATACTTTAACTAAAACAGGCTTATAAAGCGTTTGTAATTTTTTATGAATAAGACGGTGTGTGTATTATCGAATAACATTAAGTTAAGTACAGGCAGCGATAGTTTTTAAAAGTAACCGCTTTATAAAAGTTTCAGCGAATCTAAGAAATGATTATGGGAAGCACATGAAAAGAGCACTGTTCAATTTTTTTTATAATGTGATTTAGCTCAGCAATTAAAAAATTTTTCATGTGAAACCTTGAAATAATATTCCATTTTCCAATTAAAAAACAAATTTGGATATAGCTTTGAAAATCGCAGGAATTGGTACATGTGATTAACGAATTTCATAGGTCATTTCCATACCCATTATAAATTTGGACTTGATAATTTGTTTGAACCACGGTGAGACCGAGCAGAGGTCGGCTGTGCCGTTGGCCGAGTGTACCAGTCACGTTGCGTCGTCTTCGTACGTGACAAGTAGGTATACTTCACGAACTAAATTAGTAGCACGTTGTCGGAGCTACGAACTGCTACGACGACCTTCGTTTCTTACCTTCTACGCACTACTGCGTTATTTTTAGATTATCCAACTGCAAAAATGATTAAATTTTATTTATTTAAATAACTTAAAAATACGTGCTTCCTCTCTCATAAAATTTATCAAACATGTTCACGAGGTTTAGGGTTTTAACCGCCTCCGTGGCTCAATATAAACAACATTGGGTTTACGATTCGGAGGTCGCGAGTTCGATCCCCAGCGACATGTTTAAGTACTCGGTATGGTTGGTGGTTGGGCATTTTAAATGTCCGCCTGGCTAGCTACCACCATCTTATCTAAATCTGCCGCCAAGCAGCAATGTTAATAGCATTGTTGTGTTCCGGTTGTCAGAGATAAGATAGCCAGTCCCCCAAATGTGCTGGAGTTTCCGGGTCAGTACGCTTCCACCTTCGACCTCATCTTCACGTAACTTCAGGTGTGATTGAGGTCAAATACCAACCCGTTATGCATAAAAAAAATAGGGTACTTTCGGACTTGGCCCTTTCTTAAGACGTCCCCTATTTCATCATTACCATCCATATTTCCTTCGTATATCTCTTTCGTAAGTCTTCTTTAATTCATCCTCTCCACATATTCAAACCATCTCAGCATACCTTTCTCATGTCTTTATCACTACGTCTTCCTTCACACTTAACTCCCTAATTACACTATTCCTGATTCTAAGTCACTCCACTCATACTTCTCAATGATCTCATTTCCATTGCGTTAATTCTACTTTCATTCTTTAAACTTTCCCATCCCTTGTTGACGACCGGTTGGTGTAGTGGATAATGATCCTATCAGCGAAACCAACGGTTGCTGGTTCGAATCCCGCGACGGCTAAATGTTTATGTGATGAATACGAACATTTTATTCCCGAGTTATGGATGTTTATCCGTTGTCTAGTTTCCATAGTACAAGCTTTGCTTAGTTTGGGACTAGATGATTGGTGTAAATGTACGAAGTATTTATCTACTTATTATTATTATTATTATTATTTTCAAATTATTTTATTTCTCAGCTTATTAGCTGGCTTACTGATGTGTACGGGCCTAGGCCAAGTATACTTCAGGGGGGTTCATAATGTGTTCCATGGTTGGGTCTTGCGGGGCGGGGTGGGGTCTAATTTGGGCGTTCTGTTCAATTTGTAAAAATTTCCTAACTATGCGGCATGTGTTGAGTATGACTGCTTTCTGTAGAAGAGTGGAGGTATTAGGTGGTAGGTTTAGTGTAGTAAGTGATTGTTGTAGTTGTTTGGGTATTACCCCTGTAGCTGAAAGAACTATCGGAACTATTGTAACTTTTTGGAGATGCCAAAGTCGGGATATTTCATCTTTTAGTTCTGTGTATTTAGAAATCTTTTCTGATATTGTGGCTTGCAGATTGTGTGTATTCGGGACTGCTATATCTATCAGGTAGCCAGTTCTGTTATTTTTGTTTATTAATGTGATATCAGGTCTATTGTAGTGTATTGTACGATCAGTAAGAATAGCACGATCATAGTATAGTTTAATTGTAGAGTTTTCCAGGACAGCTTCAGCATTATATTTGTAATATGGTTGTATGGCTTCTATTAACTTCAGTTGGTGTGCGAGTTTTTGATGAATGACATTAGCCACTTGATCGTGTCTATGCTTGTAGTCAGTCTGGGCTATTGCTTTGCATGCGCTGGTGATATGTTGAATGGTCTCTGGAGAACTGTTGCATTTTCTGCAAGCGTCCGATGCTATTGTCTTTTGAATATATTTCTGATAGTTTCTGGTCTCTATGATTTGATCCTGTATTGCCACCATGAAACCTTCAGTTTCCGGGAAGAGTTCTCCTTGACTTAGCCATGCGTTCGACGCTTCTTTGTCGACATTAGGTTGGCATATTATTATTATTATTACTTGTAAACAGTGAATACAAATACACAAACTCACACACAAGCAAATTATAAGTACATATTCTGCCTACTGTATTTTAGTATTCTATGACGTAATCAATATTTCCGTCTAGACATTAGGGAGAGAACTGTGGAGGCGAAGGTAGGGTTAGGGTAGAAAAGGGTTCATTCCCCTTTCCCGGGTGCAGACAGGTATGTATGTAGCTGGACGTAGAAACAGCTAATAATCCCATTTCCTGTAAAATTGACTACGAATTGTGACTCCATCATTAAAAGCCAACATATTACATTATTAATTATTAATTTTTCATTGAATTTCATAACTTTTTTAAACTTTATATATTTAAACTTTATCTTGTATTTTATACTGTAACTATCTATGAATGCTGTGTATACTTATAATAGGCTGATACACTTATAATGTGACCAATATGTGAACTACCAAAATAATGTTTTAGTGTATAAGCTGTTAGTGTACCTAAATAAATAAATAAATAAATAAATAAAGCCCTGAAACCTAATTTTATATTGTTGTTGACGACCTGTTTGATGTAGTGGTTAGAAGCTCTGCTGCTATACCAAAAGGTCGCGGGTTCGAATCCCGCTAGGGGCATATGTTTGTATGATGAATACGGACATGTGTACCCGAGTTATGGATGTTTTTCGTTTATACAGGGCGTCCCAAAGTTATGGGACATGAAGGGGAAGTACCTTAAATATCGTAGATAGTGAATTTTGCTCAAAGAAGACTTTATGTTATTTTTAAAAGTTAGTAATTCTGCATTCATAGATTTTCTAAAAATTATTTGCTTCGGCTGGGAATCGAACCGACTCAAATGTGAAAAAAAAAAACACCCTACTTTTATGATGCCAATCGAAAGAATAGCTAAAAAATAATAACTCTGCCTAAGTAACATAGTATTTTAAAAGAAAGGAACAACGTGAAATTAATCATTTTAATCAAATAAAAAACATACATGAAACTGCCGTAGTCAATTAAGTAGGTATTTTTTTGTAAATTAATTAATTAAATGCTCAAAATGTGATCCCTCTTGTCTTACGCAAATCGCCAATCTTTTAATGAGCCCGCTGCCTGTTGATTTTCTAATCATTTTATGGTGAACACTCGATGTGATATGGCACAATTCTGTTTGCAACTCGCCTACGTTCTCGTATCGCTTTTTGTATAGCATATCTTTCACGTATCCCCAAAAGAAGAAATCTAATGGTGTGAGGTCCGGGGATCTGGCCGGCCATCTAATCGGTCCATTTGTACCAATCCATGTAGGAAAACATTCATTTAGAAAATCTGCTGCTCTCCGACTATTATGGAAAACTATGTTAGTACCTATTTTATGAAGTGGGTACTTATTTACGAATAATCAATGCTATCTTTGGAATGATAATATCGCTACTTTTCGAACGTCGTCGGCAATAAATAACTTTCTTGAAATTTGACTCAATCATTTTATGTTGTTCCTTTCTTTTAAAATACTATGTTACTTAGGCAGAGTTATTATTTTTTAGCTATTCTTTCGATTGGCATCATAAAAGTAGGGTGTTTTTTTTTTCACATTTAAGTAGGTTCGATTCCCAGCCGAAGCAAGTAATTTTTAGAAAATCTATGAATGCAGAATTACTAACTTTTAAAAATAACATAAAGTCTTCTTTGAGCAAAATTCACTATCTACGATATTTAAGGTACTTCCCCTTCATGTCCCATAACTTTGGGACGCCCTGTATATGTATTTATTTACAAAAAAAAATAATGTATTTGTGTAGTTTATCAACCATCTGGTATCCACAACACAAGCCTAGTTGCTTAGTGTGGAACTAGATGGCGCTGTCTATATATGTCCAAGTATATATATTAGCTTCACTTGTAAGAAACAAATTTTGGAAGTCAATTTCGACCTACTTCTAATAGTCGTATCAAAATGAAACTTGGAAACTCTTAGTCTTTGACCTCACTCACACCTGATGTTAAGTGAAGATGAGGCCGAAGGTGGAAGAATACTGACCCGGAAACCCCATCTTATTTCTGACAACCGGAACACAACAATGCTATGTACCCCGCTGGGGATCGAATCGGCGACCTCCGATTCTTAAACTCTATGTTGTTTACATAGAGTTACGGAGGCGGTAAAGTTCGGATGACAATATTGTAAGCTGCTGCTGATCTGATGATGGAGCCAGGAGGTGGATGGTTGAACTTTTCAGAGGCTACTAGTAAACTCATCTGGTTGTGCTCATTATGATTCGTATTCATCATCTCAGCCCGTAAACATCCCACGGAAGAGATATAAGCCTTCCTTCGCATAAAGAGGGAGAATGGGCCATAGACCACAACGCTGACCCAATGCGGGTTGGGGACTTCACGTGCCTTACAATTTTTATTTCTCTGACATGCAGGCTTACCCACGATATATTCCTTCACCGTTCAGGAGCAGTCGGATAAATGGACATAAGTAATTAAATGCTAATATCGTCTATATCACTTACCTAATATGCCCAATTTTTTTCTTACGGTATATTTAAATTTATATCTATATTACAATTGATTTTTTTTTAATAGAAATAAGTAAAAAGTAAATATATTTATATAAACTACAAGCTACTTACCAACATGCTTCCACTACCTATTCTGTTGCAGCTTCCCAGGTTGGTATATTGTATCACAGCTTATTGGTACAGTCGGCAACACAATGAAAGTATCAGGCTTAATTTTCATGATATTATTTTTAAGGTCTTGGTTGGATTTCGTTATATTTTAACTTCTCTGTCGCGCGTTCCCACGCAAAAATTCTAAGGATCAAGTATCTCGGCGCGCCTGTCATATTTGCGAAAATACCTGCGGTGTTAAAAACGTTTATAGATACTCTTCTACGGGGTGTATTTCTAATCTGTGAAAAGCAATAGCTACGGGAATATATTATCTCTGGATATGATGAATGCACACTACTACAGCTATAATACTAAAAATCAGAAAAATGTTACGAGTTGTAATATGTAGGTATCCCTATATCCACGATATAATTGGTATTTTTACGGAAAGTACAGATTTATTTCATGTTATTCTTAAGAAACGGGTAATTCAATAAATTGTTATGAGAATTGGAAGCTCTATGGCAGGTTTCTAAGCCCGTTCTAATAAAAAACATTAGTAGCAAATCTATGCCTATACTCCCACCCAAAGAGAAAAAAATTATTTTCGCAAATACAGACTAAATATCACAGCTAACATAACATGGCGCACATTATTGGATGCGAAATTTAATAGAGAACAAGTTCAAACACAGTCCAAAGGAATTGGAACTCTATAATCATTACAATTGAGAGTTGGAAGTCGGGTGTCCGTGGGCACAGATCGGTGTCTGCGAGTGTTCTCACGATAATTTTTTTTAGCATCGATCGGTGCCTGCGTCCGTCTTAAGGTTAATGTACATCTCGATCGGTGTATTTATGATTTGATAGACAAATTTAAATTAAACTTAAATAACATAAATACATAACGTCATTCAGGTCAGGCCTTAGATTATGTATCGTCATCGATTAGACTGACCAATGAGAAGCCTTCAAATTGCCAAGCGAGCGATGAATCAACCAATCACATGTCAGAACGTAACTGATGACGATAACGATGAAATTATGTAATAGAGCCCCCGATTGTTAAATCAAATATATTAAAGAAATTACTAAATATACATACGTAACGCCTCGAAATCTATCCCAGTTGGGGTGGTCAGTGATATTCCAAATAATAGTGTTTGGATGTTCCAAAAATTTAAAGTTAAATGATTGAAACAACATCCAAATGCACACGTGACCGTCGTTTTAACCACCGTTTACTGCCTCCGTGGCTCAAAGTAAACAACATAGGGTTTACGAATCGGAGGTCGCGGGTTCGATCCCCAACGGTGTACATGTTTAGTAGTCGGTTCGGTTGGTGGTAGGGCATTTTAAATGTCCACCTGGCTAGCTACCACCATCTTATCTAAATCTGCCGCCAAACAGCAATGTTAATAGCATTGTTGTGTTCCGGTTTTCACAGACAAATATTTGGGTTTCCGGGTCAGTACGCTTCCACCTTCGCCCTCATCTTCACTTAACATCAGGTGTGATTGAGGTAAAGTGCTAACCCGTTGTGCATAAAAAAAAAAGTGACAGGGGTTGCAGGAAAACGCGCAAAACGATAGATGTTTTTCGTTGGAAAGTCCATCAGTGGCCTTTAACGACTCCCACGGGCAGAGACAGTTTTGGTGCTACTATAACTTAATTTCCCTTTAGAATTTCTCCTACATGTATTTATGGATATAGGTCTGTTACCTTAACTGTGTTGCGAACTGTACCAAACTAATGGTCGGTGATGCGTGCGTGGGGGGATGAGGTGGGAGGGGGCGTACTTTAATTTAATGCAACCTCCCGTACACGACGGTATATTCTTTATAGTCCAGTAATATACGCTATTTTTGTGGTGTAATTTCCTATAATTTTAAAGTTCCTGATTTTCTGTAGAAGGATAGACACACAAGTACACATCAGTAATCAATTAATAATGTTTTCTAAAAATTCTGTATAATAAGGAGTATTTGTCATAGCATTTTGTATCTCTAATTTTTAATGTTAAAGAGATACGTTTTAGCCATGTTTGATGGGAATCGGTTAAGCTGTTTCGAAGATATTTAGCGTTCAACACTATCATTTTGGTCTATCGTATTGGACGACATAATCATTAGTTAGCTTCAGAACAATGACGTTATTGTTTCTCTGTATGTACTGTGTATGTACGATCCCTTAGTCGCCTTACGCCACCCACGGGAAGGACGAAGACACACACCAACTACGGCGAAACCAAGTGGCGTATAATATATTTTGTCTGTCTGTATATGTTGCCACCTCAGCCCTTAGCCACCTTAGATTTGTACAAATCCTGGGAGTGTCCAAATCCAGACATTAGTCCAGATTAAGGTCAAGAGCGATCCCGTTCTAATTAAAAAAAAAAAAAAAAAAAAAAAAAGTGTTATGTCGTCGTGGTAAAACTTAATGAAATTCTTCTTACCTAACCTAATAGTATATAAGTAATTCTTGTTAATGTACTGTTTCTGATAAAATAAATTAAATAAAAAACATATCTTTATGATCTCTCTAAAATATCTCTACGGTAAAAAAAAACAGGGGCACGATTCACACTTGCGTGCGCATTTCTGCGCATGATGTAATAAGCAACAGAGTGCTTATTGTTTCATGCGTGCGCATGTGTCCAGCGCACCCCATTTTTTTTTTACCTGTAAAGATTTTTTTTAGCCCTCGTCCGCAATACTATGTTAATAGTATCTAAGTAATCCTTGTTAATGTACTGTATGTGCCAAAATAAATTATATTTAAAAAAAAAACTTATCTAAATATAAATATGTCAATAAAAACGTACAAGTAGTGTTTATCAGCATCACATTAGCCGAAAGACGTCCACTGCTAGACAAAGGCCTCCTCCAAGGATCTCCACAATAGGTCCTGCGCTGTTCGCGATCTTTACCAAATCGTTGGTCCACCTCGTGGGGGGCCTGCCCACGCAGCATCTTCCAGTGCGCATCTATACTTGAAGTAAATCTCAGCATTTTGCACTATTACTGCAATGCCAAATTCCTCGGAAATTGCAAGTCTTGTTAAATTATTGGCAATCTCCGAAAAGGATTTCGTGCACGGTTACACGCGCGCCCTTCACTCAATTTAGGGACGGTATTAGAATTATTGTAATGACTAATATTTATTACTATTCAGTGTTTTACAGGATACATTTCGATGAGTGTGCGATGGAATTGCACGATCTTATTCCACCGTCCCCTTTCCATCTTCGGACAACCAGGCGCTGGGAGGGTTTCCATCCATATGTTGTCAAAATACCGAACATCCGCACTAAACGCTTTGCTTCATCATTTATAATGCGGACTGCTAAGGTATGGCACTCACTGCCCGCGTCGGTTTTTCCCGACACTTACTACCTTGGGATCTTCAAGTCTAGAGTGAATAGATATTTACTGGGTGCGCGTGATACATCTTCGGCTATATCGTCACTTCCCATCAGGTGAGATTGTAGTCAAACGCGAAGCCAGTTTTTAACAAAAAAAAAACATTTCAAACTATTTCTATTTCTAATTTTCCTGCCATAAGGTTATTTTCCCTTATTCCAAATGCTACATCCTCAGTCTCCATTGAACATAAACACAACCTTCTCCTGTAGTCCAGTAAGGATACACTGGATCAGACAATGGATCACGTATTGTCTTGCCCCGCATGTCCTGACAGCTGCACCTTCGACGACCTCCTTAACGCCACAGACAGTGCTGTTAGAGTGGCTAAGTTTTGGTCCAATAAAATTTGAAACTTGCCTCGACACGACAAGAAGAAGAAGGATACACTTTCAACTTCCTATAACCCTAAAGGCCATAATATTTTGCACATAGATAGAGTACCTGTGATAGAGCAGATTTAGATAAGATGGTGGTAGCTAGCCGGACATTTTTTTTTTTTTTAGCAGGGGAAGTGCACAAAAGATCCCGATTGGGTCGAGGTGCCTTTGGGCGTATGTCCAACCCCATGGCAAATATAAGAATAGAATAGAATAGCCGGACATTTAAAATGCCCTACCATCAACCAAACCGAGTACTAAACATGTACCCCGCTGGGGATCGAACCCGCGACCTCCGATTCGTAAACTCTATGTTGTTGTACATTGAGCCACGGAGGAGGTTAGAGGTGTAACTTAAATATTAAGCAAAGACAGCTGCAAATGTATAACCCAAATTCCACATACAATAAAGTTTTCATTTCATTTCTGTTCATTTCATTTCAATTGTACAGGACTACTAATATGCACCATCACGCTCGTAAGCATAGGGTTTATAATTTTATTACTTGTATTTTAGCATATATATTACAGCATAAGAAAAAAAAATCAAATTTTTAATATATTTTCGGGGGACAATTAAAACGTTAATTATATTTGAATACATTTTTATTACATCAATAATTACATCAATAATTTCATCAATAACTACATCAATAATCGACATATATTTCTATGAGTATAAGCCAATAAAAGTAACTTTTTGGCGTATTATGGATTACACACTACTAATTAAGTAAATTCTACATTGAAAATAATTTTAAAAACAACCTTCTGATTCATCATTATTCGTGTTATTAACTATAAAGAAAATCCCTCTCTGGGAAAAACCTGGCTACAGCACATGGTCATAAAATCATGTTCAACTATGTATCAAAGCTAATGATTTATGCAATCGACTCCGTACTATTAACCGTTAACACGTTCGCGGACACTATGTCACCCTAGTTGGTCACTACGATAATGTATGGACACATTGACGACGGCTATAGCAGTTCTGTTACAAGTACCGAAAGTGTAATTATTTGTAGGGCACTGTATGCTATGGCGGTCACTGATTATGATTGATATGATTATTAGGCGTACGACGCTAAAATGCCTTAGCAGTTCACTGCCATAGCAGTTATATCAGTGAACAAGAACAAAACTGCTATGGCAGTGAACTCCTAATAATCATTACTATTTTAGAACACAATTGTTATAGAAAAATTCATATAGTTTTGTTATAATTGAGAAAATGAGAATCATATTTCGAAATGTTTATTGAATTAATAATAAATCTAGGACTACTGTAGTGTCTATTAGGTTCTTTAGATTCTCCTGTTTTACTTTCGACGTCTATAATTGTATTATTTTCCAGGTATACTTCAAAATTTGATATAACCTTATGGGTCGCTAACAATATTGGAAAGAAGTGCACTGGATTACTATGTAAAAGGTGAATTTTGAAGTAGTTATGTCAGCGAACGTATTAACTAACGTCACGAGCTTGGCCCCTGGCTGCAGTATCAGCATCATAATCTATCATATAAATGTAATGTCCTTAATCTACATACTTACATACGAACATTGAAAGCTAATTAAGCTTGTAAAAATATAATTGAATTAATGTAACAGGTAAATAAGAAATGAAATGAAATGAAATGAAATGAAATGAAATGAAATGAAATGAAACTTTATTTGCAGGATCATGGGTACAATAACGGTCTTAAATTAAAATGTTTCCATCACAATCTGCCAGTTGTGGCGTGCAAATGTCAATAAAAATTTTAAATGTAGTGCAATACAATAAACAATTTTCAATTAATTATGTTACAAATAAAATTTACAATGTCAATAAGTATACAATTTCCAATTAATTAAGGTCAAAATATAGCGTTAAAATGTCAAAATACAATCACAACTAGCACACGTTTTCTAATGGTAAATAATTTTAAAATGTCAAAAACAAGAGAGAACATTATCAATACCTTGCTATTTAAATACACTAATAAAATAAAAATACAATTTATTACCTTACTATATCTCTGTTTTGTCATTCAGAAATTCTTGTATTGAATAATAGCATTTATCCAAAAAGTATCCAAAAATTAATTTCTTAAACGTCCTAGTATTTCTATTCTTGAAGTCATCAGGTAGATTATTGTAAATTCTGATAGACATACAATATGAATTTCTGCTATGAACTTGCAACCGCTGTATAGGAACGCATAGTTTCTGACTGTATGCTTCCCGCTTGTTCCAAACGTCTTGTTTCCTAATGAATAAATTCGAGTGCTTGTGCACAAACACACAGATTTCATACATATAGAGACATGGGAGTGGCAGTATCATTAGTTCTTTAAACAACGGTTTACAACTATCAAGATAATTTTTACCACTCAGAGCTCTAATACATTTCTTTTGTGCTTTAAATATCATGTCAACCTCTACAGAACATCCCCAGAGTACAATTCCATATCTCAGAATCGAAGAAACGAGTCCATGATAGGCCATTAAAGTAGCATCTTTAGTGGTTATTAGTCTCAAACGATTCAGCACATATACATATCTTTCTATTTTATTCCGTATTTTAGCTATATGAGGTTTCCAGTTACAATATTGGTCGATTGTTATACCTAAAAAAGTCGTTTCGTTAGTAGAGTCAATTTTAGTTTCATTATATGTCACATTTAATTCAATTGGAGTACTATTATAAGTTAAAAATTGTATCAGTTTAGTCTTAGAGAGATTAATATTCAAATTATTAGATTTCATCCATTGTGCGGTGGTTGCCAGCTCTTCATTGACTTCATCTTCTAGAGTGTTTGCATCTTTTGTCTTTATTATGAGGGTGGTGTCGTCGGCAAAGAGTGTAGATTCGTGTTTAATGGCTTTCGGTAAGTCATTCATGTAAATCAAAAATAATAGAGGGCCCAGCACGCTGCCCTGTGGGACACCCATTTCATTTACTTTATATGAAGATCTATGAGCTTTTTTATAGTAAGTTTTTCTTTCTTTGGTAATTTTTGTGATTTCAACACATTGTTGTCTATTATTTAAGTAGCTGTCTATCCATTCATTGGCTTTTCCACGTATACCGCAATAGTCGAGCTTTTCCATCAATATAGAGTGCTTTACACAATCAAAAGCTCTCGTCATATCCAGAAATAAAGATACTATACGCTTACGATCATTTAAGCTTTTTGTAATAGTTTTCATGAGCAAAAAACACGCTAATGTTGTTGAGCTATTTTTTCTAAACCCGAATTGTTGTGCACTTAAAACATTACATGTGCCAAGAAAACTATATATTCGGGAATAGATTACCTTTTCAAAAATCTTTGAAATTACAGGATTGAGAGTTATCGGTCTGTAATTACCCAGACTTGACCTGTCCCCTTTTTTGTATAGTGGCTTAACAACAGCATATTTTAGTTTTGTAGGGTAAATACCTTGGGATAGAGACAAATTAATGATGTGAGAAAGTGGTAGAGCAACTTCTTTGGCGCACAACTTCAACATTTTAATATTTATGCCATCGTATCCCGTTGAGTTGGTATTACGTAGATCTTTCATAATTTTAAGAACTTCGATGGGATCAGTAGGTGATAGAAACATTGTTTTGTTATTATGCTGGCCTTTTGTACCATTTATTAAATCATTACTGCGTATGTTATTTAGATCCAATAAGTAATCGTTAAATGCTTCTGCCATCTTTTGAGGGCATGTAATCAAGGTGGCGGTTTCAGGTAATTTAATGCATTTGATCTCTGCAATATTACATTTTTTGTTCACATTTGAATTTATGATACTCCAAGCAGCTTTTGATTTGTTGGCAGCATATTTTAAGTATTTTGAAGTATCCAACCTTTGTGCTGTATAAATACATTTTTTAAATATTTTGGAGTACGTAGAGTATGCTTTTTTATTAGCATTTTTACAGGATAATGATAGCCTATATTTTAAGTAGAGCTGCCTTTTTTTGACGCAGCATTTTTTAATGCCTCTTGTTAACCATTTATTTTTAATAGGCTTATTAACAATTTTTACTAATACAAAAGGGAAACATAAGTCATACAGAAGGGCAAAATCTTCATGAAAACTATCATAAGCACTATTTGTATCAGTATGTCTGAGGACATCGCTAAAAGTTAGTGCTGATACACATTCCATGAACTTGTTTTTATTGTATTCTGAATAGTCTCTTTTGGTCTCAAACCAACAGCGGTGACTATTGTTGCAAATTTTGTTTCTTTCGATTTTAAATGTGACAGCTTGTGCGGTTTCATGATCAGACAATGCCATATGGTGTATGTCTGAGCTAATGGCATTACTATTAATGTTACTCGCAATTATATCTAGACAAGATGACTGCCTTGTTGCCACGTGTATGTGATTTGTAAAATTATGATTCGAGAGAGTTGCAATTAAGTTTCTTGAGTTACAGTTATCTTCTAATAGATTAATGTTCCAGTCTCCTGTCAGTACAATTTTTTTCCTAGGAAAACGTTTATTTAAATTAGTCAAAAGTCTATCTATACTTAATAAAAATATGTCAATACATTTCTTCAGTGTCATATCTTTTGGTTTTGTCCTGTAAATGCATACAATAATCAAATTAATGTCAGTAATTTCGGTCAAGCAGTATTCAAATAAGTAAGGCATTGCTTTAACTGGGGTGTCGATACTTTTAAATTCGAGTCTGTTATTTATTAAAATGCACGTGCCCCCTCTCCGCTCATTGGTACGACAAAAAGATGCAGCTAATTTATAATCGCTAATTAAAATATTGCTTTCTGCTCCATGTTTAACAAAACTCTCTGAAAAGCATACAAAGTCAATACTACCAGTTCTTACCTTCCACTCATCGAAGGTAGTTTCAATTAGTTCCTTTTTATTCAACAAGCCTTGTATATTTTGATGCAAAAGTGTTACTTTATTCATTAAGCTAGGAACGAAAAAAATTGTCATCAACTTTATTTTGCTGTGTTGGTGATTTTTGTTTGGATAAGTTTATTTCTATATTAGAGCCTTTTTTGCTGGTTATTAAATTAAAGAAGTACGGAATTGTACCCTTTTTTATATCACGTTTTAAGGTGGAGGTATTGGGAGAGTCGCAAGAAATAGTTTTATCATTAGATTTTAAGTTAAAGAAATACGGAATCGTACCTTTTTCAAAGCGCCTTTTTGGGGAGGATGGATTTTCTGGAATTGTTTTATCTTTACATATTTTTTTGCGTGGTATATTTTTAAAGGTCTGCCTAATACAATGTGTCCCGGAGAGAAGTGACCAGCGGGCGTAGTTTGAAAATTTATACAAAATTATCGATTAATCATTTAAATTTAGAGACCTAACTGCTTTTGTTTTTTAAAAATTGTTAATTCTTTTTTTTTAATAGACATCTCTGACCTTCTGCACTATTTTAGTCATAATTTCTTTGTTTTTACGTCTTTCCCAATTCTTTTTTTTTAATTCAGTGCTGTTATTATTATTCATCAAATTAAGTTATGAAAATTATCCCAAAACAAATAAATAATTTATTAAAAAAGAAATAAACTTAAAATTCGACCAACAAAACTGTATTTCTTTAAGTTTAAAAATAAAAAAACGAAAAATGTCCCTATAACATCATGTTTTTTTTTAATTATTATGATACTACATGATATTCTCTAAAATATCCTCGAACAATGTTTTTAGTTATTTCAAATAAATGTGAACGTACGAGACATTGAAATTGACCTTTTATGCTCCAGTAACTAGATAGAGATAAGTTTAAAAAAATGAAAGTAATGTTTTAAGCAGTTTATTTGCACATTTAAGTGTTTTGTTATTACAATGAATCATTTTGATTTTAACATGATAGTTTAATAATAAATAAAAGATACTTAATTTGTTAAAATGGTTGTTTATTAAGAAAAATCAGGTAATTAATTAATTATGTTTTCAAAATGACCGCCGTCAGCGGTTATGCAGGCCAGGGCCCTAAATGACATCCTTAGTGTAGTTCGCCTTATTTCTGCATGATTCTGCGCTATTTCTGCGGCAGCAGCATCGATTCTCTGTTTCAGCTGGTCTCTTGAAATTATTGGCACAGCATAAACTTTTTGCTTCATGTAGCCCCAGAAATAATAATCAAGAGGCGTCAAGTCTGGTGACCTCGGGGGCCATGCTACTGGACCGCCTCTGCCAATCCATCTTGGATAATTTTCATTGGCCTGGCCTGCATAACCGCTGACGGCGGTCATTTTGAAAACATAATTAATTAATTACCTGATTTTTCTTAATAAACAACCATTTTAACAAATTAAGTATCTTTTATTTATTATTAAACTATCATGTTAAAATCAAAATGATTCATTGTAATAACAAAAGACTTAAATGTGCAAATAAACTGCTTAAAACATTACTTTCATTTTTTTAAACTTATCTCTATCTAGTTACTGGAGCATAAAAGGTCAATTACAATGTCTCGTACGTTCACATTTATTTGAAATAACATAAAACATTGTTCGAGGATATTTTAGAGAATATCATGTAGTATCATAATAATTAAAAAAAAACATGATGTTATAGGGACATTTTTCGTTTTTTTATTTTTAAACTTAAAGAAATACAGTTTTGTTGGTCGAATTTTAAGTTTATTTCTTTTTTAATAAATTATTTATTTGTTTTGGGATAATTTTCATAACTTAATTTGATGAATAATAATAACAGCACTGAATTAAAAAAAAAAGAATTGGGAAAGACGTAAAAACAAAGAAATTATGACTAAAATAGTGCAGAAGGTCAGACATGTCTATTAAAAAAAAAGGATTAACAATTTTTAAAAAACAAAAGCAGTTAGGTCTCTAAATTTAAATGATTTATCGATAATTTTGTATAAATTTTCAAACTACGCCCGCTGGTCACTTCTCTCCGGGACACATTGTATAATACTTTTCGTAGTTTATGAAATCAATTTCAACATTTAATTTAAAGGATAATTTCTCTAAATATAAACCGTTTGGATAATTGCTATTAGTAACTTGTGAGTCATCCATTTCTATAAACTTACAATTTTTAAACTCTCTTAACAGTAACTTTAATTCGGTATTTAATCTTTTCTCATTTAGATATGGATTGAATGATACCGACAATAGATAAATAGTATAATTTCTTAATTTATTAAGAGTATTACAAAGATTATTAAACAATACGTATGGATTTCTATCACTGGAGCCTACTGATAGAATAATAATGTCGTCATTTTCAAAACTATCTATTGCGTTTTCACAACTCTTCAGTATCGAAGAACTGGACGCATTTGGCTTAACAAAGCCGCTAATCTTGTAGACATCATTCCATTGCCCAGTTCGCGATTTTATTAAATGAGATGACACTCCTCGTACCTGTTCATCACCGAATATGTGTATATACTTTGACTTCTCTTTACTGAACACATGATTTTGGTTACTTTCAGGTTTCAGCTCGTCCAAGCTGCTGTTATTTAGCACTTGTTCTTTCTGTTTAAATTTACATATGCTACTCGATTCTGGTGATAGATTTAACTCATATTTATTTAGACTGTAGTTTAGATGATCCTGGGAAAAATTTAATTTAGATTTTATTATGCTTTTCTTGCTATTTTTTTTCATCATAGTTTTGGGTGTGTTTTTCGCTGGGGTTTTGCATATACGTGTAAGACGTTCTATTTTTTTTTTCATAATCCCCTAATTTATTTTTCATGGTATAGTTTTCAGACACAAGATTTTCTATTTCATTGTTCGCTATATCTAATTTCTGTTGTAATTCGGATATTTGATTTTCCATCGCTTCTATTTTTCCGTATGTATCCAAATGTAGTTCTGGGCAGCTTGCATTTAATTGATATGGCGGCGATGTAATAAATGACGAACGTTCCAATTCTTCACATTCAGACAGTGACTCAAAGGAGTTCTCAGTTGAAATATTTATTTTAAATTTTCTTCTTTCTGTGACATTGGACAACTGAGGTGAGTGCTTAGATTTTGGTAATCGCGTTGATTTTAAGAAACATGAATTACATTTCCAATTTATTTTATTCTCTGGGGTCATTAAGTAATACCTTTTCGAGGACACACTGGCACAATCTAGGTGGTATGTATTTTTGCAGTCATTACAGCACAAGTGCTCACGGCCTGGTATAATGTTTTTACATTTAATGCAGTACATTTCCATCTTTATATTTAATCGATTACTACCAATTTACGCTATCTAGCGGTGTTGAGATGTTCCCTGTTGTAATAGCTGAACAGTGCCCTCTATGAATCAATAGCTCTCAACTTTGTGAGCGTCCTCTGTGTCGGCGGTTGTAGTACTATTAATTTTTAATTTATCTTCTTTACAATAGATGGCGCTGTCCACAATTATCAATTAGTTATTCTGTGACTAAGGTAGGTATGGCGCCCTCTGTGGTTGAGTAGTGTTAGTTTTTAAATTATCTTCTCCATAATAGATGGCGCTGTTTATAACATTCTTAGAACGGTAATTTAAAATCTTAGGATTCCACAAAGAACATATAATGTTGTTCTACTTACGGTTTTTGCGAGGTTTCTAGTTTAACTTGTAGGTGTTACATCCATAAGAATTAGATTTTTGAGGTTCAGTTGATAAATCATTGGGCACTAGTAAATGACCGTTGCGAAATAAATTCTCTTATTACTCACTACTCAAGGAGCCTTTGTTGCCACAAACGTTAATTCATCGAGAAACCATATGTTGTCTTCATGTTTTGCACTTTATTTTAAAATAATATTCACTATTGATAATTTTTACAATAAGTTATGCGCAGGTCTATGTTTACATGAGCACAGTGGCGCCCTCTCTCTCTCAGAGAAGTAATTCTCTTTTAATAAAAATCGTGGTAACTAAATATTAATCCTCTTCTTTTTCAAATATCCAACATAATCGCACCCATTAAAATAAATACAATTCAAATACACTATTGCACAGGAACTCCTCGTCACAGTACTGTTCGAGTTACTAACTAGTCTCCAAAATCAGAGATACAGGAAGTTGCATAGGAATTTATTTAGTGTAGTAGATACTTACATAAAGTAGGTAAGAGTAGAACGTGATTTGGCATACATTTAAAAGCAGTGTTTATTGTAATTAATTTGTGACACGGATATGCTTTTAGTTTTTATTCCATTATTATTAGTCATTTGTCAAATGACAAATACCCATCTGTACATTTAAATTTCAGAGACCTGACTGACTGATATTTAAGAAAAAAAAAACAATTTATTATCAACCCCAATTTATTATAATTATAAATAAAATGCGAACAATACTGTCACGTGTTGAGACAGGTACAAATGGGTTAGCGCTCAGCTCATGCTGCGCGTATCACAGCGCTAGTTTTTGCCATCAGTACTTTGTAAAATTTTATGCGATTGATCGCTAAATTTGGTACCCCGTAAACGCCAATAATTTACTATAAAATTTATTTTTCGTATACCACCTTGTCTAGCTACTGTAGTGGAGTCTCTTACAGAGCTAACCACTAAATCACAATATCATCATATCACGAAACCTATAGATTTTGCGAGCATTTTAAGTCGGAAAATGTCAATTTACAAAATCATATAAATGTCAAAGAAATTAAAAAATTTACACTAGATACGTCAATCATCATCCATCATTAATAATAAAATTAATATAAATACAAATCATAATATCGCAATGTTAAATTTTATCAAAAATTTATTAATAAGGACCATCCATATTTAATTAGACGCAACAAATTGAAAGCGGGCGTAGCATACAACTATAATTGACATAAAGTCACTTCTTAACTCTCTAAGTTATAATTAAAGGTTCATATAGAAAGGAAGAGACTGTTTGGTGCAGTTGTTAGAAATTGACTACTATACCTAAAGGTTGTGGGTTCGGATTCCGCTATGGGCATATGTTTGCATGATGAATATTAGGGATGTTATCTTTTATAATACGTGTAGTGTATCAAGGTTACAACATCAACAAACAAACCTAGTTACTTAGTATGGAAGATGTCATTGTGTCTACGTAGAAGGATGTTATCTTTTATAATAATTGTGTAGCGTATGAAGGTTACAACATCAACAAACAAACCTAGTTACTTAGTATGGAAGATGTCATTGTGTCTACGTAGAAGGATGTTATCTTTTATAATAATTGTGTAGCGTATGAAGGTTACAACATCAACAAACAAACCTAGTTACTTAGTATGGAAGATGTCATTGTGTCTACGTAGAAGGATGTTATCTTTTATAATAATTGTGTAGCGTATGAAGGTTACAACATCAACAAACAAACCTAGTTACTTAGTATGGAAGATGTCATTGTGTCTACGTAGAAGGATGTTATCTTTTATAATATGTGAAGTGTACGAAGGTTACAACATCAACAAACAAACCTAGTTACTTAGTATGGAAGATGTCATTGTGTCTACGTAGAAGGATGTTATCTTTTATAATATGTGATGTGTACGAAGGTTACAACATCAACAAACAAACTTAGTTACTTAGTATGGAAGATGTCATTGAGTCTACGTAGAAGGATGTTATCTTTTATAATATGTGATGTGTACGAAGGTTACAATATCAACAAACAAACTTAGTTACTTAGTATGGAAGATGTCATTGTGTCTACGTAGAAGGACGTTATCTTTTATAATATGTGTAGCGTATGAAGGTTACAACATCAACGAACAACCCTAGTTACTTAATACGGAATAAGATGTAATTGTGTGCACGTAGAAGGATATTATTATTATTTATTAAAAAAAAACCATGCCAATGCCTTTCACACCGGTATATAGTGACATGATACCATGTTCCACAGTTAAAAAGATCTATCTATCTGTGTTATTGTCTTCAGTTCGATCGGTGTGGCGGCAGTTGTGACAGATGCTTGATGATGTCCACCCAGTCCCATCCTCTCGGCTTCTCCCCCCCGCGGCCGCTCTCCCCTCGGTCCCAAGCACGCCGTTTCTGAGATTTGCTTAGTTGTTTCTTTTTTTGCGGTTTCTTTGGTGCTTCTTGCTGAAATATCATAAATATCGATTGAGGTACAATTGGATAAAATTCTCCACCAGTTATACATATAACAATAACAAGAATCCTATCACTGATGTTAAATAATGTTTAGGTGCTCAGATCAAATTATTTTTTTGACATCATAAAATGTTCAGTGTGTACCGTTTATTGACATATTTGTGGACAAAAATAGGTGAAAATACTGATTCTCATGAAAATACTGAACGGCAGAGACTTCATTTTGGGTGTAAAAAAAATTGTTAATAAAAACTAAACTCATGGCAGTGGAGCTCTAAGGCTTCATCATCATCATATCAGCCGCGGGATCTCCACTGCTAAACGGCCTCCCCCATAGATTTTCAGAGTGACCGATTGAACGCGGCCATCATCAGCGGCTTCCCGCGGCCTTCATCAGGGCGTCCGTCTACTTGAGAACCTTATTGCTCGACTGGCCATCAGTTCTTCAACCATAGCTGGCCCACTGCCATTTCAGCTTACTATTCCGCTGGGCTTTGTACTTCGTCACATAGCGTAACTCTCTCCATAGCTAGTTACACCTTGCGCCTTCTTGTGCTTAGAGCTCAAAACAAGTGTTCACATAGTACAAATCAGCAGCCTCTAGCACTCCACTGATGGCTATAAACCTCTCCTATGGCGCAATTGCATTTCCTGAAAAGATTTACCTGGATGATTTTGTTGGGCTCCGCTGGAAATGACGCGGCTGGCCATCATTGGCCTCGGTTGTCAACTGTTTCAACCAATCAATTGGTTTTGGCCAACCTACTATATAGGTACTCGGCTGGGAACCACACGGCAAAGCTAATACAAGTATTTATTAACTAGCGTTTGTCTCGAAATAAAATGTAAACTACATGGGGCACACTAAGAGTTTTTCACTACTAGCTAATCGGAACTATTTGAATTTCGAAAGTTATATTATTTGAAACGACTTGCAACCTTCTTAGTAATAAAAAAAAAATTGGCGGGAAATCATCTGTCAATTGTTTTTTATCACACGTCAAAGTTCTACGTACGCAACGAAAATGGAATTGAGCCGAATAGATTTTAGGGCGATGATTTTTTTATGATTTTAAAACTTTTAGTGTGACCTACGTATTATTATTTAGTTTGGGATATCTTTGACCCATTGGTGGTGACTTTATGTATTATAAATATAAACATTTCGGAAGAAATTCTTTAATAAATGAGAGAGAAAACAGTGTCAAATTTCGTTGCTTTTTTGAACAAGTAAGCGCACAAAACAGATGCGGGTAGCGAATTGTTTTATATGTAAAGATTTAATTTAGATTTTACTAAAGATCGTGTATACTTCCTCTTAGAATATATTGCATACAGAGATTGCAATCAACCATAAAAAAAATCCTCACAAATTTTATTTAAAATCAAATATTGTCTTACTCATTTGTGTCACTAGAGATTATATAGATTAAATTTTAAAATAAAAATTGTATTGTACTTTTAGGAAGCCGCAATTAGATTAACTGCTTTTTTTGCTTATTCATAAATCTGAGAAAGTTGGATTAATTGATTATTTTAGACTATTTAAATTGTAAATAATTTTCAAATTAAAGTTTTATCTTTCTGATAATATGTTCAAACATAATTTACGATATTTATATACCCATTGTTCAGTGCTGAGTTTTATTGGATTGGATAGGAAGTCAGGTGAGATTGTGGTCAAATGCGTATCCAGTTGACCCTAAAAAAAAAAAAAAAAAAAAAAAAAAGTGACAACAAAACGCTATTTGACGTTTGACAGGTTGAATGTGATAGGGTTGTCGCTCTAGAAAAATTCTAAGCTCTTGCTATAAATCTTAATAGAAATTTGTTTTTTGAAAGAAATCATTTTGGAAAAGACAACGATTTCTTGGAAACCATTGTAACGAGACGCCATGCGACTCGTTGGTTCTCTTTTTGATGTGTTAATTGCAAATTGAACTTTGTTAATGTTAACGTCCCATGTACTGAGTCTATTAAATTCTTCTGAAATCGTTTTAAAAGAATTTGATATTTCGACTGGTAATTCTTTGGTGATGTCCATTCTGTCTAGTCGGTCCGTAACATAATGTGAGGTACGTTTGGGTTTTGTCTCTATGAGACTGTAATGAGTGAGAAGAGGGAGTCAGAAGACGTGAAGCAATTAATAAAAGACATTTCTTCACCTCCACTATATCGATTTCGACCGAATATGGACTGAATTCATTTGCAACTAAAGTGGCATCTATGAGAAGAGTTCTCAATTGTGGTGGAAGATGGTGAAAAATCGATATTTCTCAATTGCAGCTCATAAATTAGTTAAGGTTTATTCAAATAAGTTACCTGTATGGCTTGCATACTTACCGTATACTTTTACAACTGAATATAACCAATACCGTATTACATTGAACGACAAATATACCTTACGGTGAAATGTATACTATAAGAGCGGGGACTACTATCACAAGTATATTCTATTACTTAAAAAGAGCTCCTCGGCTGAAATTTTATGTTAACTTAAATTTATGTCGACTTAATAAAAAAAGTAAAATAAATGAAAATGGATGGTATTTAATGAAATTTATTTTATTTTATTTATTTGATGCATCTCACGATCGGAGGGCTGGCCAATAGTTTGGTCAAAGAATCAGCCTTGCTATACAGCGAGTGGTGAATGGTGGAACAACACGGCCATTCCACCAACCAGAGACTTGGGGCTAGTTTTATATTTGTGATTTTTTTTTTAATAATCAATTGTATAATTATTGTTTATTAATTTAATGAAAGCAAGTTATTTTAAAATATAAAATGTACTTAAATAAGTTATGGTGTAAAATGTGCGAGTGTAATAATGCTTATTTACAAGACTAGTTATTAGAAAAATAGACCCCTAGTAAGACGGCATGGTTGCCCTAGAAAAGTTTATTTTCTAATACCTAATCAAGCTTTAGTGAAGGATATCCTGTAGGATATTCTATAGTTAGCGAATGTAAAAAGGAAATATATTATTTTAAATAGATAAGATTATACATAGGTGATGGTTTACTAAACGAAAATTTAGTAAATAATGGGTGAAATGGTAGGAAAGGATCAAGTAAAATAACTTATACTAGCCTGGAATAGTTCGAAAAAAATAAGGTTCTCGGTGGGCTTTTTGAATTTAGTAATTCCTACTGAGATCGCGTGCGTCATCTCCGGCCACATAGTCACTTCCCATCAGGTGAGATTGTGGTCAAATGCGTATCCAGTTAACCATAAACAAAAAAAGACACTACACTCCCCGTTATTGTCCACAACCCAGTTGAACATTTTTTTATTTCTTTTTTTTTTTTTTCGGACACTTACACCAATCATCTAGTCCCAAACTAAGCAAAGCTTGTGCTATGAATACTAGATAACAGATAAACATACATAAATATTTATAAAAACATCCATGACTCGGGAATAAATGTTCGTATTCATCACACAAACATTTACCCCTCGCGGGATTCGAACCCGCAACCGTTGGTTTCGCTGACAGGGTCGCTATCCACTACACCAACCGGTCGTCAGATTTATTACATTACATAGACATTATAATAATCAATTTGCTTTTAACACATTAAAAAGAGAACCAACGAGTCGCATGGCGTCGTGTTACACCGTCTCTGCGCCCCTACAAAATGTCGCTACCCAAACTTGGGCGTTAATTTTAACCGGCATGTGCCTTGACCTTCGCCCTGAAGCGGCTTATAAACCCATGGATTCCGTGGTAAGGATAGATTTATATCCCATACAATATGGTCGCCCGAACAAACCTATTTCGTGCTTTTCTTAAGTAGATAGAACAGCGCCATCTTTTTGAATCCTCGAGAACTGAACTGCTTAGAATAAATCATCAAAACCGCCGCGTACTCGTACAAGTTTGTGCTGTGCTTACAACCTATAAATCGGTCACATATAAGTGCAAGGAAAAATTAATATTATTGATTAAAAATGTGAGTTTTACGAGTAACACTTTATGTTTGTCATACTTAAAAGACTCGTAGGCGCGTACGCAATTGCCGCAAGCATTATTTCACATTACCAAAAGTAGTACTAATTATGCGAGGAACGTTTTCATCAAGCGCACATGTAAGCTATACAATTCAAAATGAGTTGGACCTTAATGGCCGCACGCTCTAAGTACTTTGCCACAACACACAAACACGTGTCGCGTGTCGTATCTTTGAAGAAGCCGACGTGGTTGGTTGCTCATTGATAATTAAGGTACAATCGAAATGAAGTAAGTCTGTTAATTTGTATTTTCATTTGCACTTACATTTAATTTTTTTAATCGAATTTTTTTTTTAATGAATATATTATTTTATTGTCATGTACGTGCAATAGCCAAAGTTTGTCGGGTTAATTTGGTTATACCCTATATTTGGTTTTTCTTTGGCAAAATTAAAAAACATGTGTTTCTAAAGAAATGTCATTGTTTTCAAACCCAGTTCTAACCATTAGTTAAGAATTCGACATTTGATTTTATTTTATGTTATGTAATTTACCTAATGCCCCTTAGATTTAGTAATGTAGGAGACTATAGGTTAACACTTAATGTAATATTTTAATAGTACACGAGCTACTTATGTAATTTATGTAAGCAACTGTTTGTCTCTCAAATAAATAAATAAAAACGATACTCGCATGTTTTTAGTCGCTTTTTTATGTGGTAAGTGATGCATTTTTTTTACAACATAAATCAGCATTTGACACAACAGTTTGCGAACGAAGTCGGTGTGTGACTGAGTCCCATTGGTTCCAAACTCTCGTTTTTAACACCAATGACTTTAACTTATAACTATGAGTCGGTAAATGTACTGATTCTTATATCTCTTGTTGCAGGGTTATTAATTGGCATTGTAAATCAATAATACGTTATTTTCCCAATTTCATATAAACTACAACTGCACATCAAAATGGAGGATTTATATATGTTACCCACATAATGTATCACTCTACCGACTTCGTGATATTGTGTACTCGTATATCTCTAATTTACTCAATGACAAATGTGTACTACTTTCTATTTTCTAATAAACATTAATCAGTGCTAATGTGTAAGCACCAACAGTATTATTACATAATGTACACTTAGAAATTATAAGTCAATAAAGAACTACAATACTTTATTCCAAACGTTTCGTTTATTTCTGGTATCTGTGTGTGTATAATCAGCTGGCGCCTTGTGAAAAATTTTGATTTCCTCTAGGACACATAAAAATACCCACCACCCGCGTCAAGCACCTTTTATTAACTCAGACCAAACTGAGCTGGGAATATTACAATGGCGCCCAACGTGGGGCGTGGAAGATATATTCTTTTTATGTAAATAAAATAATAGATCTACTTGCCTTAAAATTTTGATATTGTATTATTGTAGTCCTCACTTAATTATCCTCGATCACAGGTATTTGTAGTAATGATAAATTAATCTACCTCCTTTTCTGTTTATAATACTGTTTTGACACTTACCCCCTGGTGAATTGTGTACATCCTTGTAGTGTATTCACGGATAGCGCTGCTTACCAATTTACTAAATTATCTATCGTAATTATTGTATATACTTAATGCGTAAGCAGGCTTAAGTTATTTCTTCACCTGGAAATATTTCAAAATTACCTTTTGTGGCCTCTCATTACTCTGGTTCATTGTACTCTGGTACGGAGAACAGCACAGGACACACAAGTACACATCCTTTTGTATAATTGCACTATTTACCTATGGTATAAATAGATTCAATATATATTAACTTTAACTCATACCTTCTACTTAACTCACTTAATCACTCTCCATAATGGAATTTATAAACGCAGGTTGTTCTATGGACGCCCTCACTAAGGACCAATTTTGTCATGAGTTGTCAATTCGTACATTTCCAGTAAATCAAGCTTCGCAAAATGCTCCGTGAAACAGCTAAACTGTCCCGATGTGGAAGTTTGTCCGGAGAACTAGAGGATCTTGACTAGAAATTGGAGTTGCAGTCCTGTCTTCTTCTTCTCGTGACCTGATTACCTTTTATGCAGATTATACCGCATTAAGGATTCTGTTCCAGAGATCAATAAAGTGAAAGCTGACCTTATAGTCTGTCTTTCTAAATTGGAATATGACACCTCTGTTCCTGACAGTACTGGTTGATATGAGAACTAAAGAGTTCTAACTAACTAAAGAGTTTAAATTATGAGAATTAAAACTAAAAGCTTTTTCACTTTTGTAAATAATTTTAGTTTTGTAAATAACTAAAATTATTTACAAAAGTGAAAAAGCTTTTAGTTTTAATTCTCATAATTTAAAGTATTGTAGAGAAACTGCTATGGGTGTATTTCTTACTAATCTAAAAGAACGGAGTACTGGTAGGAAAATTCCTGAACATAAATTGGTACCGTTCTGATAAACACAAAGTTATCTCTGACCATGACTTAATAACTGCATTACAGGATGATTTTGACATTTCCTGCTGTTGCAAGAAAACCGTATGCGGACGCAAAAATGAATGCACAGTTGGGTACTCGCCAGTTATTTTGGGTATGTACGCTCGCCTTAGGAAAGAGGTGCCAGAATCCAAAAAGCTAGATTTATTGTTACCAAATATAAGGTCTTTCCTTACATTCGATATCGAGTATAAATTAAATTAAATAAAACTCTACTTCAGACTAAATTAGTCCATATTTTTGTTAGAGTTAGTAACAAGCGTGGTTAGGTGTAGGTTAGTATATTGTTAGTTTTTGTTTATTTAAGAATGTTCCCATTCTTCCAGGGACACTCCGATCTATCAGCGATCACTTTCAGAATGCTGTTGTCACTACCATGCAAGCGCTTCAGCAGGGAGGCCGCTTTTTCTGACGCGCTACAGCTTATAGAGCAACTGAAAAATAATTGCATTTGAAATCAATTCTTCTTCTTAGCCAGTCGATGGAAAAAACATCGAATTGAATGGAATTAATTAAAATACCATCTCAAAACTTTCAGAAACCAAATATTGGTCAGTCGTGTGCCCCTGACTTTAACTACAAATATTGGTCAGTCGTGTGCCCCTGACTTTAACTACAAATATTGGTCAGTCGTGTGCCCCTGACTTTAAGTACAAATATTGGTCAGTCGTGTGCCCCTGGCTTTAAGTACAAATATTGGTCAGTCATATGCCCCTGACTTTAACTGCAAATCTAATAGTTTTAATTCTCAAAACAAAATTCATTTCCTGCTCAGAGTTTTCACAAAGAATTAATTCAATGGCGAGCACGGCTCAACCTTGTTACCGATATGGTATGACTAATCATACTACTTCAAAAGGTAAGAATTCTAGGGAAATCCTTTGTTTTAGGAATGGTAGACGGCAACACAATTAAGGTTGCAGACCTTTGTTTATAAATATGTATAGGAGGAAGTCTAATAAATCTAAATAATATTATATATAACTCAAAGGTGACTGACATAGTGATCTATCAACGCCCAGCCCAAACCACTGGACGGATCGGGCTGAAATTTGGCATGCAGGTAGATGTTATGACGTAGGCATCTGCTAAGAAAGGAGTTTGATAAATTCTACCCCCAAGGGGATAAAATAGGGGATGAAAGTTTGTTGTTTGTATTTTGATAAAATCTTCCACGCGGACGAAGTCGCGGGAGGAAAGCTAGTAATAATAATAAATGTCTTTGCACAAACACACAGCGCCATCTAGAGTAAGCATCTAGGCTTGTGTTATGGATACTAGACGGTTGATAAACTAAACAAATACATTTTTTTTTTGTAAATAAATACATGTATAAATGAAAAACATCCATAACTCGGGAACACATGTCTGTATTCATCATACAAACGTATGCCCCTAGCACAGCAAAGATAGATTAAGTTAGAATAGAACCTACCCGTCTCTTCGCGTGGGAGTCGTTAACGTCCCCTGTCACGTGTGCATTTCTGTATGTTTGTACACGTGGATGTAGTTTCAATCATTAAACTTTTAATTTTTGGAACAACCAAACACTATTGTTTGGAATATTTCTGACCACCGCATTTGGGACAGATGTCGAGACGTTATGTATGAATGTTTAATTATTTCTTTAATAAGTTTATTTGATTTAACAATATGATTTGAATGACGTTATGTACCTATGTTATTAAAATTTCATCAATAAAGTAAAATATAACAAAATCCAAACAAGACCATCGAAACAATATCATCAAAGTTAAAACTGCTACCTTAATTGTGTTGCTGACTGTACAAAAGGTGTTCATACTCCTGATCAAAGTGTCCTAAGTGTAATCCACAACCAAAGAACTTAAGGAACAGTGTCTTTCCTCTCGGGGATTTTAATGAATATAAGAACCACCCTGTATCGTAGTCTCGTACACACATTTTGAACCATCTAAAGGAGAAGACAGACCGCACATCTCTGTGGAGATCCCATTCTTCTTCAGATCTTAACTTACTTAACTCTTAACAGCAGTCGGATAAATACACATAAGTAATTAAATTAAATTTAAAAACTCATCGGTAAATAGCCTGCCTGGGAATCGAACACGGTGCTCCCAAATTGGGAGACCGCGTCTCAACCGCCGAGCCACCGATCTTGATAATAACTGTCATAAATTGTTTAATGAGATAGGCTTACTTATTCATGAATATTAAATACCTGATATACTGATTGCTGCCGGCTAAAGATTTATTTGCGCGCAGCATATGATGTTACCTATTTATTTCAAAAATTTGCTGAAGCTTGTCGAACCTGAAATCACTTTACCAGTCCACTTTAATACAAATTTTCGTAAGGCTTTTAAAATAGTACCAGAATTCATCTCGAGTAATATTATTTGAATTCTGATGACAACAAACGTAATCATAATTCAAGTAATATTACTGATATTCCTTCTGGAACTGGCCCGAACTATTATTTCTTTACCTATGAAATTGGAGTTTTTTTTCTTCGTTAATCATATGTACCAATTCCTGCGATTTTCAAAGCTATATCCAAATTTGTTTTTTATTTGGAAAATGGAATATTATTTCAAGGTTTCACATGAAATATTTTTTAATTACTGAGCTAAGTCACATCATAAAAAATATTGAACCAGAGCTCTTTTCAAATGCTTCCCATAATCATTTCTTAGATTCGCTGAAACTTTTATAAAGTGGTTACTTTTAAAAATTATCGCTGCCTATACTTCGCTTAATGTTATCCGATAATACACACAAAGTTTAGCAAAATTTGGATTTGCCGTTGCCAAAAAAAAAATCATAAGTGTTTGTATGGAGAAAACAGTCTTAATGAAATTCTTCATACAAAACGCCAATTTCATAGGTAAGGACCTAATACATTCCTTGGCCACCGAAAACAGAGTGCCTTGAAAAAAAAGTTTGGTCGTATGTTAGAATTAGGTACCTATAGCACAAACCTTGGAACTCACCTGTTGTGACGGTGACCTCACACTGTCTCATAGTAGGAATGTAAACTCTGTGTCAAAATCGGATACTAATCAATCAATCAATCAATCAATCAAATACGCTTTATTGTTTAAATAAGGAAGGTACATTTAAATATCTTATAGAAACTACAAATTAGGCGGCCTTTTGCCTTACACAAACTATATTCTAGGTAATCTACGTGATGCTAAATACCAATCATCTATTGATTTCTAAACAGCATGCGATCGAATTCCTCTAAAAAATTCTACAAAAGAAAAAGCCGCCTTTACTGTCGTCGTGGTTTATTTCATTGTAACCGTGCTTTGGTTTATAGTTGGAACTTCAGTGACCACGTAAAAATTGAGGGATATTCTTTACGGCCGGATTTGACAATCAGTTCTTTTCGTCTGTCGATGATATAGGTAAAAGGGTAGGCCTTTTGAAAACCATATTTTATTAAAAGCTGTCTACGAAAAGTTAAAAATGCCAATTTAACCATTAAAAATAAAAACACATCGAAGGTTTACGAACTGATCCTTCTAAAGTGGACGTAGTTTTAAATTTTCCGATTCCCATGGATGATAAAGAAGAGGAAGCCCGAGAATAAGCTACATGCAACAGATAATAGAGAAGTTCAACGTCGTGTTGTATCAAGAGGTCAAAAGGAAGGCGGAGAGCAGAGAGACATGGAATAATATTCACCGGCAAGAGCATGGCTCTTAAATAAGAAGATGATGAAGGATGATAAAGAGATAAAACTATTTGGGTACGGCCGGATGATACCGAAGATTTATAAAAAAAAATTCACAAGTAGCCCGATTGACGAGCAAATATTTCTTTGTAGTCCAGTAAGGATACACTTTCAACTTCCCATTATCTTAAAGGTCGTGATTTTTTGCACATGGATAGATACCAGGATAGAATAAAAATGTAATATAACAAATTTGTAGGTTGCTTTAGATGTAGTATTAATAATAATAATAATAATAAATATCCTTAGACATACACACAGCGCCATCTAGTTCCACAGTAAGCAACTATATGCTTGTGTTGTGGATACCAGATGATTGATATACTACATAAATACATTTTTTTTTGTAAATAAATACATATTATAAATGAAAACATCCATACACATACACATGTCCGTATTCATCACACAAACATATGCCCCTAGCGGGATTCGAACCCGCAACCTTTTGGTATAATGGTCAGAGTTGTTAACCACTACACCAAACAGTATAGGTATTTAGTAATAAAACTTAAAATTATTAAAGTTATCACTGTGAATTTCATTGCGTCGGAGTATACACTTTGAACTCTAGTATCCATTTTCAAAAAAACAACGATCAATAACTCTTTTATATTTATGAATAATTTCACCGTGTGGAAATATCACGACTCAATAAAACATTTTTACAAAATATAATGTAGCCATTGATGATTTTTTTTTTTTTAGAAAATAGTTTTTGAGCATCTTCTCATCTTCTACAACGCAATGAAGTTCACAGTGGTAACTTTAAATTAGTATTGTAAGTTCCTCAGCTGCTGTAGAAAGATGAAGGTATTGGGCGCCGTAGACGAGGATGGGTTCAGGGTCGTAGGTTTCAGGCCCCTACCAGGACTGCAGCCACTGATGAACGGTGAAGAAGAAGGTGAAGGACAGGAAGAAGGTATAGGCACTTGTAAAACTTAATAATGATATAATAATTAAAAGAAAGAAATAAAAGGAAAAAGAAAAGAATAGTTTAGTTCGCAAGCTGCGTCAAGACTGACTCGTTTTTGAAAATAATTTAGAATTCAGAATTTTGAATAATGTTCCAAAAAAAGAAAACGCCAAAGAGATTACCGAAAAGAAGACAGAATTTAGAAGAGGTTGTACACCTCGTTACAATTTTATAACTAAATACCTACACTGCACCTAAAGCACGCTACAGAATTGTTAGATTTTTTTTATATTCATTACTGATAGATATATCCTTCTACAAAAAATCAGGAACTGATTATAGGAATTTACCCACAAAAAATTACGTATTCTTGTTGGACCGAAGGGGCCAAGAATGCTTTTAATCAGCTTAAAGCTGCTTATAGTATCCGCTTCTATTTTACGCTGTACTGAATTTGAATAGCCTTTCTAAATGCACTCATCTTTCAGGCGCCAAAATATGAATGTGTTTTTTTTTTTATAAAACAGCTTTCTATTCGCAGGCCAGTTTGAAATTTAAATTAAATCTTCGATAGTTACGTCTGTGGCTGCCATGTTTCTGAGCAAAAGAATAGTTCCATTTTGAAACGAGTACACGTCAGACATGGGTTTTCATAGTAATTTATACGTCTGGTTAACAAGATAGAAAGGATTTCTATACAATTTTGGTGCCCACTGCTCGCATGTATTTGAATTCTTAGTATTTTTTTATGCACAGCGGGTTAATACTTGATCTCAATTACATCTGATGGTAAGTGAGACTAGGCCGAGGGTGGAAGCGTGCTCTCTCTGAACTCCCAACTTATTTGCGGGACTGACTATCTTATCTTACGCAGTCGGAGGTGGTGGTGGTCAGCCACTATCTTCTTTATTACCAATATTTACAAATAGATTAAATGAGAGAATAAATAGGTTAGACTTGAAATTGGAAACTCAATATATTTCGACTGCGTGCAATAACTTTATCGCGAATATGTTTCATTAGTTAATGTCGCGGGAACGTCTCACTTTATCGGGATAATAAATATCATATGTTTCAATCCATGGTGTGTTCTATCTATATACCAAATTTCATTTGAATCCATCCGCTCGTTTTCAGCAACAATCTAATAAACAAATAAAGATACAAAACATACAAATAAACACACAAAAGAACGAACAAACAAACGAACATCCAAACATTCATATATATATAATAATAATAGTTTTATAAACCTGGTACTAACTGGAACCTGGGCAGCAGTTTTAACGGATTTCTTACTCTTCGATGACGAGGGCGCCGGCGGCGCCGGCGGCGCCGGCACCGCAGTCTGCTTTGCAAGTACCTCAGGCGCTTTCTCTTTGAGGCCTTGAAATATGGTGTAAGTCATTGCAGAGCCCAACCAGATTGTAGCCTCATTGTCGACTATGGAAAGAATGTTCTCTTTCACTGAAGGCAACCTAGAAAAAAAAATTAGGCATATTACAAATAGTTGTCGTTAGTACCTACCGCACTAACGTTTCTTTACAAGCTATACAAAATGGTGGAGTCGATTTTTGTTTTAATTATTCTATGAGCGCCTAACCTCCTACAAAGGTGCCAGCTGAAAATCAGCGCTGTGGCACAGAATTAATATACTATATGGTTCATACCACAGCATTATGCTGAGCTGGAACCTATATCAGCTTGCCGACTTGCATTATAGTCTATTTTGCTTTGACATGTAAATTAGGTATCAAGAAAGAAGATGGTGATACTCGTACTACCAGTGTCTAAACTGGGTAAACTCAAACTCAAAGCATTTTATTTCAACGTAAGATACATGATATCATTTTGAATGTCAATTTAAATCTATTGGAAATAGAAATGGGGCTAAGCATTTTTCGGTCAGTCGGTATGTCCGAGCTACCACCGCTTCGGAAAGGGAAATCATCTGTGGGTAAAGAAACGGCGCAAGAAACCCACAGGATCATTTTCTTTTCTTTTCTTTTTTTTTTATAAAAGTATACAACTAATACAATTTTATAATTTTTGGGAGCTGGGCGATAAAATCATTTTAGATGTATTTTAGATTCACTGTTGTGGGTGATCGGAACAGACGAATCAAAAGATATAATGGAGACATCACTATGTTACATATTAAAGTAATTTCGAAGTATATCTTCATGATATAGTATGAGAGTGTGTGTGCGTGTATGTGTGAATTACGAACGCTAGTAATTCATGCAAAGGGTTATGTATTATGCTTTTTTAATAAGGTTCCTCTTGATATACAAAACGTTCCTTTCAATAAATTTAAAGATACTATATAAAACAGAAACTTACTAAGAACGCATATAATAAAATATCAGATTATTTACATTATAAACATTCATTGACATGAACAGCCCGTTCGCGTAACCCGTCTATTTCACAATTAAAAATGAAATATTATAATATAAAATAATAATTTTGTAACATAAAAACCTTTTTTTTTAAGAGCAACCTGTCGAGTTTCTTGCTTGTTCTTCTCAGGGGAAAATTGGCTTTTGACCAAGTAGTAGCTTAAAAAATGTAAAATCTGACTATTTTAAGTGTACCCTGTTTACCTACAAGATAAAGCGTTTTTTGATTTTGATTTTGCTGCGGTCGGAGGTCCAAAAAAAAACAAAATTACTTAGATAAATTTAATTAAAAGAAATTACAAAAATACTTATAATGCCTATAATTAACCTATTTGCCAATTCGAAGTATGAATTTTTTTTTTTATATGAGAGGGCGGCAAACGAGCATGCGGGAGCAATCACCGCCGCCCATGGACACCAGCAACACCAACAGGGCCACAGATGCGTTGCCGGCCTTTGAGGAAGGTGTAGGCTCGTTTCTTGAAGGTTCCAATGTCGTACTCGTTCGGGAATACCGCTGCCGGAAGTCCATTCCACAGGGTGGTTGTACGTGAGTAAGTTTCTTGAGAAACGTACAGTGGTAGACTTCCACTCATCCAGGTGATGTGGATGGAAATTTAATTTTCGGCGAGAAGTGTATCGGTTAAATTGAGCAGCGAGTATTAGCTCGAACAGTTCTTCAGAACACTCCCCATGAAATATGCGATAGAGAATGCAGAGGGACGCGACGTCTCTTCGCAACGAGACTCTCTTGGCCGACAATTCGGACTGCGCGACGTTGAACGCGGTCAAAAGGAAGAAGCTGGTACTGAGGTGCCCCAGCCCATAGGTGAGAACAATACTCCACGTGCGGCCGAACTTGCGCCTTATAAAGTTGGAGCCGGTGAGCCGGCGTGAAGTAACGAGCCGCTCTACTGAGGACACCTAACTTTCACATGAAATATTTTATCACATAATAAAAAAAAACTTGAACATAGCTCTTTTCACGAGCTTCCCATATTATTTCTTAGATTCGCAGAAATTTTATAAAGCGGTTACTTTATTTTTTTTACGGTATATATAGAACCGGTCACTGGAATTCTATGGGGGAGGCCTATGATCAGCAGTGGACACCTGTGGCTATTTGATGATGATAATATAATAATGTTGCGGGTGTCCATGGGCGGCGCTGATTGCTATCCATCAGGAGACCCGCATGCTCGTTTGCAGCCCTCTCATATAAAAAATAAAAAAAAAAACCTTGAAAATATATTCTATTTTCCAAATTAAAAACAAATCGTAGGAGTTGGTACATATGATTAGCGAAGGAAAAAATCTCCAATTTCATAGGTAAAGACCCTATGTTAATATTATTAAGTAAGTTCTAGAAATTGTTTATTGAGTCGTGATGTTTGCCCTTGGTGAAATTTTTCATATATAAAAAGAATAATTGTTTTTTTTTTAATGGTTACAGGAGTTCTATATACCGGATGATTTTTTTACGGTAAGGAAAAAAATGGGGCATATTAGGTAATTGAAATAGAAGGTATTGGCATAGGTAGTTTTTTTTAATTTATTTAATGTAGTAATGATTGACGACCGATTGGTATAGTGGATAGTGACCCTGTCAGCGAAATCAACGGTTGCGGGTCCGAATCTCGCGACGGGTAAATGTTTGTGTGATGAATATGAACATTTATTCCTGAGTCATGGATGTTTATATAAATATTTATGCACATTTATCCGTTATCTAGTATCCATAGTACAAGCTTTGCTAAGTTTGGGACTAGAGGATTGGTGTAAGTTTATTTATTTATAAAAAAAAATGATGTAATTATGTGAAAACGCTACCGTCAAATGACACAATGTTTAATATCGGTTGCTGGTTTTGAAAAAAAAAATTAACTACCTATGCGGTAGGTAGGTATTGACCTTCTACTTCGCTTTTTTCCTTACGGTAAAAAAACTCATCCGGTATATAAAATCAAAATCAAAATCAAAAATATTTTATTCAATGTAGGATACAAAAATATCACTTATTGAAAGTCAACATGCTATTTTTCTTTTTTTAACTACATCGCTTCACAAGGTGTTATGGTTAGGGAGAAGAAGCGACAAGAAACTCCGCAACAACACATCTTTTCAACTAGTCTCCATCCTTACAACAATACTACATCTTATATTACATATTACAAAACAATAGCAATTAACATAACGACCAGCTAACACCAGACCTCCTTATCGCCTAAATAATCATCTATCCTGTAATAACCCTTCTTACACAGAGTTTCTTTAATGTGGCGTTTAAATTTCTGCTCTGTTAAACTCAATACATGTTCTGGTATTTTATTGTAAAAGCGTATGCTGTGTCCCACAAAGGATGTGCTAACCTTGCTAAGTCTAAATTGTGGAATTTCAATTTTATTTTTGTTTCTAGTATTCAAATATATAAATCTAGTATATAAATGATACTTACAAATGCTCATTGTAGGGAATGTCCAAATTAAATGTTGGCTTCACCGTTGGGTAAGTCGGTCCCCAAGACACCTCCAGTATGAATGATTTGCGATCTTCCTCGTACTGGAAAAAACAAACATTAGATATTTTATACAGGCATTTGCAATAGATTTAACCTTACTACCCATTTACGTAGACTAAAGCCCGTATTGATAAACCAATCACAACACAAGTTTTGAGGCTGTGTCACCCGAGATGCGTCTTAAGCAGTTGACGCTATCTCAAGCGACGTGCTAATTTATAAACCAATCTTGTGGTCTACTCAACTGAGATCACTTCACAAGAATTCGCCTCAGCGGCGAATGAATGATAGTCTTGAGTTTCGCTTAATAATACGTGAAACTCGGCGCACGTCTCAAGTGAGTACTGCTTGAGTATGCACGTGCGTTTCAGGTCTCAAGTAAGGTTTATTAATTAACACGTTTACTTGAGACCGGTCACAAAACGGTTTATTAATACTGGCCTAACAGTGGAATACAATTAGTATATTTAAAGATTCAAAATATAGTAAAATACTTTATGTTAAATGCTATCTGATTGATATTTCCGACCGATTCCGACCATGGCGACCACTTCGTTTTTTTTTTGTTTTTTTTTTAAGCACAACGGTTCGGTACTACTTGACCTCAATCACACCTGATGTTAAGTGAAGATGAGGTCGAAGGTGGAAGCGTACTGACCCGGAAACCCCAACACATTTGGAGGAGTGGCTATCTTATCTCTGACAACCGGAACACAACAACGCTATTAACATTGCTGTTTGGCGTTGTTGTGTTCTATTCTATTCTATTTCATTCCATTCCATTCCATTCCATTCCATTCCATTCCATTCCATTGCATTGCATTGCATTGCATTGCATTGCATATCATTGCATATCATTACATTACATTACATTACATTACATTACATTACATTACATTACATTACATTACATTACATTACATTACATTACATTACATTCCATTCTATTCTATTCTATATTATATAATTAATTATAAGAAGTTCTCTCTCATACTCTTGCGGTGCCGTTACAGGGTGTCCCATGCTTGTACACTCTTATGTTTAAGGCCTATTGTAAACCATGTGATATGCAATAAATAAATAAACACCTGATGTGCAGCTTAGTTACATATTTGACCTATGGCCCTGTTGCATGACTGTTGCACACATGCTCAGATATAATGAATCGGCTGACGATACCTCTGTATTGTTTAAAGTAAATAGACTAAAATTAAATTATGACGACGTGAACAACGCTATTTCTCAAATAGTAGAATGGTTTACGGCAAATAATTTGTTACTGAATGAAAAAAAAACTAAATGTGTTAAATTTGTACTGCCTAATGTCAGGGAGGTGCCCACAAATATAATGATAAAAAATGTCACTCTAGACCTTGTTGAGTCCACTGTATTTTTGGGCATTACTTTGGACGCCAAATTACAATGGGGTCCTCATATCCATAAATTGGCGAAGAAGCTCAGCTCTGCAGCGTATGCAGTCAAAAAAATTAGACAAATATCGGACGTAAATACTGCTAGATTAGTATATTTTAGTTATTTCAATAGCCTGATGTCTTACGGTATCTTGCTGTGGGGAAATGCCGCGGATATAAATACAATCTTTGTTTTACAAAAACGAGCCGTTCGCGCAATTTATCAATTGAGACCTGCAGTGTCACTTAGAGATAGATTTAAAGAGTATAATATTCTAACCTTTTCGTCACAGTACATCTTTGAAAATCTAATATATGTAAAAAAAAATATAACATCATTTAGGAAAAATAGTGATAAACATGATGTCAATACAAGAAATAAAGATAAACTTGCAGGTCACATAAGTCGCCTCCACAAAGTCAGTAATTCATTCAAAGGGTTATGTATACGCTTTTTCAATAAAGTTCCTGTTGATATACAAAATCTTCCTTTCAATAAATTTAAAGATACTATAAAACAGAAACTTATTAAGAAAGCATATTATAAAATATCAGATTATTTAGAAGATAAACAATCATGGACATAACCAGCCCGTTCGCATAACCAGGCTATTTCACAATTAATAATCAAATATTATAACATAAAATAATAATTAATAATTTTGTAATATAAAAACCTTTTTTAAAAAAAGCGACCTCTCGAGTTTCTTGCTTGTTCTTCTCAGGGGAAAATTGCCTTTTGAACAAGCAGTAGCTTTAAAAATGTAAAATCTGACTATTTTAAGTGTACCCTGTGTACCTACAAAATAAAGCATTTTTTGATTTTGATTTTGATTTTGGCAGGTCTTGAAGGTATTGGGAAAAATTTAATTGTTATGGTATATTTGTTTACATCTGTTTGTATTTGTTAAATTTGTCTCTTGTTTTTTTCATGAATGTTTGTTTCTTGTTTGTTAATGTAGTATTTATGTAGTATGTATGTAGCCGCCTCCGTGGCTCAATGTAAACAACATTGGGTTTACGATTCGGAGGTCGCGGGTTCGATCCCCAGCGGGGTACATGTTTAAGTACTCGGTTTGGTTGGTGGTAGGGCATTTTAAATGTCCGCCTGGCTAGCTACCACCATCTTATCTAAATCTCCCGTCAAACAACAATGTTAATAGCATTGTTGTGTTCCGGTTGTCAGAGACAAGATAGCCAGTCCCCCAAAAGTGTTGGGGTTTCCGGGTCAGTACGCTTTCACCTTCGACCTCATTTTCACTTAACATCAGGTGTGATTGAGGTCAAGTAGTACCGATCCGTTGTGCTTATAAAAAACAAAAAAAAAACGAAGTGGTCGCCATGGTCGGAATCGGTCGGAAATATCAATCAGATAGCATTTAACATAAAGTATTTTACTATTATACTGAATTTTTAAATATACTTATTGTATTCCACTGTTAGGCCAGTATTAATAAACCATTTTGTGACCGGTCTCAAGTAAACGTGTTGATTAATAAACCTTACTTGAGACCTGTAACGCACGTGCATACTCAAGCAGTACTCACTTGAGACGTGCGCCGAGTTTCACGTATTAATAAACGAAACTCAAGACTATCATTCATTCGCATTCAAGCAACAATGTTAATAGCAATGTTGTGTTCCGGTTGTCAGAGATAAGATAGCCATTCCCCCAAATGTGTTGGGGGTTTCCGGGACAGTACGCTTCCACCTTCGACCTCATCTTCACTTAAAATAAGGTGTGATTAAGGTCAAGTACCAACCCGTTGTGGATAAAAAAAAAATGTTTCTCTCTTGTATGTGTGCCAATTTATGCAATAAACTTTTTATATAAACTTTTTATCTATCTATCTATCTATCATATTTAAAATTCTTAACTACTAACTAAATACTTACCTTATACTGATAAGTCTTCGAGTTCACTTGCTTAAAATTGCCATCTCCGTCATAAATAGACAGCAGCACTTCCACTTCTTCATCTTGCTGCAGTGCGTCTTCAGACATCTTGAGATTCTGAATATTCTCAATCTGCAGAACGTGGACCTGGTGAGCTGATGATGATATTAAATGAGTGAAGCAAATTTTATAAAATTGTGTACGTGGTGAAAGAGGTATCAATATAGACAAGAGAGAACGACTTGAGGCTTTGCTTCAGCTGGATAGCCAAGATCATGGCTTTTAGTTGAGGAATCAGTTTGTGTATTTATCTCCAAAATATCTTACATCTACATAACATAGACCCTAAGTGGAATAATTTATTGAAGGACCTTATTGAAAAAGCGTATACATACATAACCCTTTGAATGAATTACTGACTTTGCGGAGGCGACTTGTGTGACCTGCAAGTTTATCTTTATTTCTTGTATTGACATCATGTTTATTACTATTTTTCCTAAATGATGCTATATTTTTTTTTGACATACATTAGATTTTCAAAAATGTACTGTGACGAAAAAGTTAGAATGTTATACACTTTAAACCTATCTCTAAGTGACACTGCAGGTCTCAATTGATAAATTACGCGAACGGCTCGTTTTTGTAAAACAAAGATTATATACATATATAAATAAAAAACTACACTAATACATAAATAACCAAAAGTAATTAAATTAAATTTAAATACTTATTGGTGTATGACCTGCTTGGGAATCGAACTCGGACCTCCTAAATTAACCTTAACCGCTGAGCCACAGATGCTCTCAGCCACCACCACAATGGCTATGTAACGAAATATTAATAAAATAAAATAAAATATCTTTATACATACAGACAGCGCCATCTAGTTCCACAGTAAGCAACTATAGGCTTGATGGTTGATATACTACATAAGTACATTTTTTTTTGTAAATAAATACTTATTTTAAATGATATTATATAATAACTTTATTGGCAGTACCTAAAAAAAAATACATCCATCTAACTGTGATGTACCATGGGGTTTAACTGAGGACCAAGAAAACTCCTGTAAAAAGTTTCGGTACCTGTCTCCGTTAACTGTACTGTGAACTCGTCATAAAATATTTCGCCAACAGAACCAAAGCTTGCAGCCGCAGTAGGTAGGTAGGTCATTTGACTGATATAATTATCCACATTTAATTGCTAAATATTTTTGTTAATACAATGTAACAGATATTTATCGTAATAGTAATAGATCTGTTTGGTGTCGTGGTTAGAAACTCTAACTGCTATACTAAAAGGTCGCGGGTTCGATACCAGCTAGGGGCATATGTTTGTATGATGAACACAGACATTGTGTTCCTGAGTTATGGATATTTTTCATTTATATATGTATTTATTTACAAAAGCAAGTGTAGTTTATCAACCATCTGGTATCCATAATACAAGCCTATAGTTGCTTAGTGTGAAACTAGATGGCGCTGTGTGTATGTGTAAAATTATTTATTTGGTTATTTAAATTGAATAATTTTTTTTCTATTACTTTTAATTCGAATAAAATCCTTTATGTAATAATGATTAATTATGATTGTTGATAATTATTTAAATAAAACAAATGCTGAAATATATATATTTTTATGATTAACTGGTAACGCGTTTGACCACAATCTCACCTGATGGAAGTGACGATGTGGCCGAAGATGAAGCACGCGATGTCAGTAGATGCCTATTCACCCTGCTCTTGAAGATCTCAAGGTTGTATTCAGGAAAGACTGACGCAGACTGACTGACAATAAGAGAGTGTAACTATAGCTTGACTTAATTCCACCGAAAAATAAAAAAAAAGTCGATAATTTATAAACTATTTTATTGTCTAGGCAACATCAATGATGTTGTCTTGAAAGTAAAATACTTTATAATTATTATGTTTCTTAAACTAAGATACTTTTTAACATTTAAACTCTACTCTACATTTAAACAAGTATAATATACTAATAAGTATAATAATATAGTAATCATTTATTTATTTAAATCACTTTCGTAAAATTTATCACAACTGAAAAGTAATTTTAGTAATTAATTTATAGTACTAACAACACTGTAGGACTGATTAGGTTTCGGGTCGCTTTTGAATAAATAATTAATATATTAAAAATGATTATAATAAGGATATTAGAAAGAGGAAATGATCCACGCTTCAGAGAAATGAGCTAAATGCGTCATAGCAGAGATCATGTAGTACGCCGCCATCTTGTCGACCAATCCTGTCACTCCGTCAGGTTACCAGAGTAACCATATTGCGTAGGTTGCTTGTAAGCCACCGAAGTCGCAAGAAACAGCTAATTAATAATATTGTATACTACCGTGAAATAAAAAAATAATATTACCTAAGTACCTACTTAACCTAAGATATTGTTGTTTGCTTACTCTAAGTCTACTTCTGATTACGAATCACTTTCACAGCAGAATTTCACCGAAAATTGTTGGACTTCCATACTGAAGGTTTCAGAATGGTTTAGGTACTTTGCATGAGTAACCAAAAAATTTTTGAACAATTTCGACTATGGTTACTTTGGGGAAGTTGTTCCTAATCAGGAGTGAAGTCACCAGTAAACAGGAATTACACGAATTTAATTTCACCCTGTATAATTATAGATATATGCTACTTTAGACCACGTAGATTTTACTGTAATTTTGGACTTTACTTTAGACGCCAAATTACAATGGGTTCCTAATAAAGCTCAGCTCTGCATCATATGCCATCAAAAAATATCAGACGTAAAAAAGCAAGTACTGCTAGATACTTTAGTTATTTCCACAGCTTCATGTCTTACGGTATCCTGCTCTGGGGAAATGTCGCGGATACAAATAAAATCTTTCTTTTTCAGAAACTAACCGTTCGTGCTTCAATTAAAGATAAGTTTAAAGGGTATTATATTCTAACCTTATTGTACATTCTTGAAATGAATATAGGTCAAGGTAAATATTGCATTTGCAGGTCACATAAGTCGCATTCGCAGTCAGTAATTTATTCAAAGGTTATGCACAAGTTTTTTCAATAAGGTTCCTATTGATTTGATACAGAATTGATACAGACATATTATAAAATAACAGACAGTCTTGTTAAGAAAACAGTATAGATGATAATCATCCCTGTATATAATCAGGTCGCTCGCATGCCAGGCTACCTATTTCACAATTAATAATGACATATTCATGTGCCTTTTTGTAACCTATCGACTTTCTTGCTTGTTACTATCAGTGGAAACTACATAGAACAAACAGCAGCTTAAAACTGGTAAAATTTGACTATTTCAAGTGTACCATATGTTTGCCTAAAACAAAGAATTCTTGACTTTGAAGTAAGTAGTCAATGGGAGATTGCGTTCAAGACAGTTGTTTTGAATTTTAACAATACTAAATTAAGTTTAAGACAATTTTTCTGTTACATTTGCTTATTTAGACTTGAGTCTGTAGTATGTCTGTGGTTATGGATGACATTTTCTAGATAATTTCGTTAATTTTACCGTCGAATTTCTAAAAGTAATCATATTTTGTATTTATATTGGTATTGTTAATTAATTTTATGTGTTTGGGAAACAAACAGTCGTATATCCGCATTACATAATTAATATTATATGGTAACAGATGTCGAGTTCTACAGATTGTTATTCCAATTATATTTAAGTGTGATCTCAGGGGAAAACAACTTGATTTGTAGATGTTCAGTCCACAATAGTTAAAACACTTCCCTGTGCATTTTAAAATTTATTTTCAAGAGTACTAACATTAGTACTAGTAGCATATGGAAACATTTCCATATCGCATCCCCTGTCTATTGCATCCCCCAATCTATCCCCTATTGCATGTTCACATACTAACAAAGAAATTAAATTTATTATAACATAATTAATATTCTACGCAGATACACACGCCGAGGCAGTACACATACAAGACAAAGAACTCGAGACAACGCAACGCAAGTAAAGAATAAAATTCGCAGCGGAAGCTAAATCACAAAAATAAACAACCCGACATGGCTCAGCACTGACGGAGATAATGCGAATTACACGTTCGTCTGAACAATGGTAGAAAAGTACTCGATATGATCCTTTGTTTGGATAAAAGTCAGCTTAGTCTGAGTTACGAACAACTGGAATAAGCATTGTACATATTCTCTTCTATTTAACATTTGTAATATGATATATGATAGATAGGATCACTGAATAAAATTATTTATTTAAATAAAGATTACATACCGTGCAGAGCTTCAGATGTCGTGCCTTCCAATCGAGCAGTTGGCTAGTTTAACTGAATATTGATTTAGAAGCGACATGGACCGGAACTCTACTGGGAGCATCTATATATAGGTTACAGGGGGAGAGAAACGGGTGGGAACGGGCTGAAGGAGGGCGCAAGCGCGAAGCTGCCATAGAGTATTAAAAAGAACCGAGCATCCCAGTCTCGTTAAGAAAAATAGTTATTTACATAATGTTATTACCAGATATAAAAATAAACTTACTGTTCATGTCAGCCGTTTACACAAAGTCACTAAGTCATTTTAGGGGCAATGTGTACGCTTTTATAATAAGGTTCCAGTGGACATTCAAAATTTATTCCAGTTCCAGTGGACTTAGACCGCTCGGCGATATTCAGTCAGGCGATATACAATATAATATAATTGTAACCCAAACTTATTTAAAAGAGCAACCCTTGAGTTTCTTGCTCGCTCTTCTCTCGGGAATCAGCTTTGTGAATGAGCAATAATGTCAAAAACTTTAATAATAAGTTAACAAAATTAAAACGTTTTCAAGTGATAATTTTTATCCTACGAAATAAATATTTTTTTGATTTTGTGTTAGGAATTTTACTTGGGGTAGGATATGTACTGACAATGTTTAAAAAAATGTAATAGCATTTAATTCGGTTTCTAGTTATGTTACTTTAAAGGATTCCGTCAATTTAGAAAAAAAAATCGCTGGTGTATACTCAGAATCACCTTCTTTTCCGTCTCTCTGACTGTCCAAGTACTTGGAAACTTTCAAAGCATAATAGCGTAGTTACTTCCTGTTAATCTACAATCCTAAACTTTAGCAAAAAACGCTAATTTTTCTATTGTGGTGTTTAAATAAGTAATTAGTCAGGCAGACGATCTGTAAAATTAAACGAATGTATAATAGTCCAGTAAGGATACAGTTTTAATTTCCTATAACTTTAAAGGCCGCGATTTATTGCAAATGTATAGAGTACATACCAGACAGTGATAGAATAAAAATGTTTTCTAACAAGTAGCCTGCGTTAGACATAGTATATCAATCAATCAATCAATCAATCAAAATATTTTATTTCATAGGATAAAATTATCACTTGGAAACGTCACTATTAATATTCCATTATAGTTTAAATTTACTGCTCATCCACAAAGCTGACTCCCCAGAGAAGAACGAGCAAGAAACTCTAGGGTTGCTCTTTTAAACAGATTATAGGTTGCGATTTGATAATTATATGAATAATAAGACAGCTATGTCCATGCTTGCTTATCATTCAAATAGTCAGTGATAGGTATTTAGTAATAAAACATAGACTGTAAGATTAAAATTACCACTGTGGTCATTGCATCGGAGAACATACTTAGAAATACTGTGACTTTTATCAAAAAAAAATCGATCAACAACTTCTTTATATTTATGAAAAATTTCAAAATATCACCACTCAATTAATTATTTTTAGAAAACATAAAGTAGCCATTGATTAATTTTTTTAGAAAATTGATCTAGGAGATCTTAACATTATGATGCTACGAGTATTGACGTTCATAATGGTGACTTCAATTTAAAATTGTAGGTTTTATAACTAAATTAATACCTACACTATAACTAAATCGGATTTCGGATTTGAACATTTTCCATATGAGTCGTAATCAGTTCAAATCAGCAGTATTATACTGTAATGTACACATACACTCAACGCATACACACACATACACACACACACACACACTCGCACATATTACTCCATACAATTTCCCTCTTCCTTACACCCACAAACACAACAACTTGATGTCTGGATAAGGTAACAAAATAAGCTATGTATAAACTTACTGAGACCTATTTTGGCTTCTAAATGTATAACTTATATTTATATTTGTAATTATGGCTGTGATTTCAAATAAATCATTAATAAAGCAAGCTACAGAATGGTAGGAAAAAACATTTTTCTTCTATTACTGATGGGTACTCTATCCTTTTACATAAAATCAGGAACTTAAAGCTAGGAAGTTACTTCACAAAAATTAAGTATTTTTACTGGACTACAAGGATTTTGACGCAATTATTTCATACGAGATTTTTTTCGGACGTATTCTTTCATTTCTACAAAAATACCTCCCTTCTTGTCAAAGTTCAAGATTGTAGGTAACCGGAAAATAGTTTATTTTGATGATTTGTCAGGTATTGGAACTTTTTAACCGACTTCAAAAAGGACGAAGTTCCCAATTCGGCCGTTTTATATTATGTTCTTTTTTTTTGTAAATTATTTTTGTAAATGAATTGGGATACCATCAAATTTGACCCATTGCGATTTCAGCGCAATCGGTTCAGTAGATTTTTGTACTTATGGTAAACAGCAGAATAGCATTACATATTTAGATGATTGAGTAGTTTTTGCATAGGGGAACTGGATGCAATTTAGATTTGTATGGAAAAGGTGTAGAAAAGTTACATGTGGTTACCAAGAAATATGACAAATTGAAGATTTTTCTGGTTGAGCTGGTATACCTCAACTGTCCAGCTAACCAGTAGGCGCGTTTTCTAGGTCGCTATATCAAGCTAAAATAATAAAATGTGGAAAGTAAACCGATTGTCAGAGATAAGTAACCTTTGACGATCTGTTTGGTGTAGTGGTTAGAAACTCTAACCACTATACCAAAAGGTCGCGGGTTCGAATCCCGCTAGGGGCATATATTTGTATGATGAATACAGACATGTGTTCCCGAGTTATGGATGTTTTTCATTTATACATGTATTGATTTACAAAAAAAAATGTATTTGTGTAGTTTATCAACCATCTGTACCCAGATCCATAACACAAGAGATACTTACTGTGGACCTACATGGCGCTGTGTGTTTGTGCAAAGACATTTTATTTTATTTATTTATAAGATAGCCAGATCCCCAAATATTTGGGTTCCCGGGTGAGTACGTTTCCACCTTCGGCCTCATCTTCACTTAACATCAGGTGTGATTGAGGTCAAGGGTTAACCCGTTGTGCATATAAAAAAAATCATTAAAAAAACAACGCACAAACGAATGAAAAATATTATTTAATTTAAACGCCCCTATCTTTCAGTTACTTATTTCTATGTATCCTAATTATTATCATTTGTATAGTAGAGGAAAATACCATTCGAAGTCTACGCTACTGTTGAAGGTAAATCAATATACATACAATAACATAACGTCACGACATTTATCCCGTATAGGGGTGGTCGGAGATATCCCAAATTGGGTGTTCCAAACATTAAGCGTTTATGAAAATTAAGTAAGTTAAGTTTATAAAGTTTTTTTTTTTGAGTTTTTTATCTTATGAAACATACAGTAATACATAAGTGACAGGGAGTGAGCCCATCGCTGTTGAAACGTGAACATATATAGATGTTTATTTTTATTTATTTATTTTATCATTTATTGCACACAAGAAAAAAAGACATACAGATACAACAATAATAGAAACGACACAACAGGTTCTGCTTGCAGAGATCAGCTCTGCAGCGTACGCAGTCAAAAAAATTCGACAAATGTCATATCAGACGTAAATACTGCTAGATTAGTATATTTTAGTTATTTCCACAGCTTGATGTCTTACGGTATCTTGCTGTGGGGAAATGCCGCGGATATAAATACAATCTTTGTTTTACAAAAACGAGCCGTTCGCGCAATTTATCAATTGAGACCTGCAGTGTCACTTAGAGATAGGTTTAAAGTGTATAACATTCTAACCTTTTCGTCACACTACAATTTTGAAAATCTAATGTATGTCAATTAGCATCATTTAGGAAAAATAGTGATAAACGTGATGTCAATACAAGAAATAAAGATAAACTTGCAGGTCACATAAGTCGCTTCCGCAAAGTCAGTAATTCATTCAAAGGGTTATGTATACGCTTTTTCAATAAGGTCCCAGTTGATATACAAAATCTTCCTCTCGATAAATTTAAAGATACTATAAAACAGAAACTTATTAACAATGCATATTATAAAATATCAGACTATTTAGATGATAATCATCCCTGGACATAATCAGATTGTTCGCATGCCAGGCTATTTGACGATTAATAATGAAATATAAAAACCTTTTTGTAATATAAAAACCTTTATGTAAAATCAAAACCTGATTTTAAAAGAGCAACCCTTCGAGTTTCTTGCTTGTTCTTCTCAGGGGAAAATTGCATTTTGAACAAGCAGTAGCTTACAAAATGTAAAATTGACTATTTTAAGTGTACTCTGTGTACCTACAAAATAAAGCATTTTTGACTTTGACTTTGACTTAGATATGACTGGAAGAGGCAGATAAGACGTGCACAATGGAAATCTAAAAAAATGGATAAATATGATAGACAAAAAAAACCTAACTGAATATAAATGTAACTACATACTAATAAGTACATAAATACATAAATAAGTACATATTTCAATACATACTAATATAAAGTATAACATACATATAATACACGGAATAACACTATGAAATGGAAAGGTAATGTTCTTTAACACTTTTCCTAAAGACCGCGATCGATGGACTGGCACGTATGTTTTTAGTAGATCAAATCAAATCAATTCAAAAATATTTTATTTCGTAAGTTATAAGAATAACATTTGAAATCGTCATGACGTACAGTGATATTAAAAATTTAAATTATATTAAAAAAAAAAGGACAACAATGATCCCGTGGGTTTCTTGCGCCGCTTCTTTTCCCACAGATGAATTCCCTTTCCGAAGCGGTAGTAGCTTGGACATACCGACTGACAGATAAATGCAATAAACTTTTTTTATTTCCAGTAGATTTATATTGGCATTCAACAAATGATATAAATGCTTGAAGTTTTATCTCTCATTCACTAGGCAGGCTCCCCAGAGAGGAACGAGCAAGATACTCCGAGGTTGCTCTTTTTAAATAAGTCAATACAAATACAATTTGAAATAATTGTTAAATTTGTGATTCGACAAATAAGAATACTGGTTAATGCCGAGACGTTCATGTCCACTCATTCTTATCATCCAGATAGTCAGAAATTTTATAACAGCCTTTGGCACATAAATAAATAAATATTTCGGACACTTACACCAATCATCTAGTCCCAAACTAGGCAAAGCTTGTACATATATAATAAATATTTATATAAACATCCATGACTCGGGATTAAATGTTCATATTCAACACACAAACATTTACCCGTCGCGGGATTCGAACCCGCAACCGTTGGTTTCGCTGACAGGGTCACTATCCACTACCTACACCAATCGGTCGTCATAGTTTCCGTTTAATGGTTGTTTTAAATTTATTTAAAGGCAAATTTTGAATGTCTTCCGGAACCTTATTATAAAAGCGTATACATTGTCCCTTGAATGACTTAGTGACTTTGTGTAAGCGACTGCTACGGACAGCAAGTTTTATCTTGTATTTGCATTACATTAGTGTGTCCCTTAGTCGCCTTTTACGACACCCACGAGAAGAGGGGTTGATTCTATTCTAGTGTCGAAACTAAGAAAGAAAGAAAACATTTATTCAGCTTACAATGGGCATGTACATGAAAATTTTGAGATAACAATACTAAAACATAATAATGCAAGCTGATATACGTTCCAGCTTCCAGCTCAGCATAATGCTGTGGTATGAACCATATAACTTCAAAACTTTCAAAAACTTCAATCTTCAAACATTTATTTTAACGTAAGATACATGATATCATTTGTTGAATGTCAATTTAAATCTATTGGAAATAAAAATAGGGATAAGCATTTTTCGGTCAGTCAGTATGTCCAAGCTACCGCTGATAGTATAGTACGACTATATTAATTCTGTGTCACAGCGCTGATTTTCAGCTGGCACCTTTATAGAAGGTTAGGCGGCTGTGATATTGAAACAGCGCGCTTAGTCTACTTCAGCTACTTTCACAGCTTGATGTCATATGGTATCTTGCTGTGGGGAAACGCTGCTGATACAGATAGCATATTTCTCTTACAGAAACGAGCTATTCGTGCAATTTATAAATTAAGGTCAAGAGATACATTAAGACAAATATTTAAAGAAATTAATATTTTAACATTTTCGTCACAATATATATATGAAAATCTTGTATATGTTAAGAGAAATATATATTCATTCGAGAAACATTGTGACCGACATAATGTCAATACAAGGAGCAAAAATCAATTAGCTGTACCTTTTAGTAGACTTAGTAAAGTTAATAAGTCATTCAGAGGTCAATGTGTGCGCTTCTACAACAAGGTTCCCATGGATATACGGAATCTTCCGCTTAATAAATTTAAACTTATTATAAAACAAAAATTATGTAAAAAGGGATATTACAAAATTTCAGACTATATTAATGAAAGTAATCCATGGGATTAAACGGCTCCTCTACACGATATATAAAATTGTTGTAACCTTTCTTGATTGTACATGATTTATTGAAAAGAGACAACCCCTCTGAGTTTCTCGCTAGCTCTTCTCAGTAGTGGTCGCGTTCCGAGCTAGTGGTAGTTTAAAAAACAAATGACGTTCATAAGTGCATATTGTATTGCCTACATGAATAAATGATTTTCATTTCATTTTCATTTTCATTTTCATTTTCATTTTCATTTTCATTTTCATTTTCATTTCATTTCATTTCATTTTCATTTCATTTCATTTCATTTTCATAGAATAATTAAAAAAAAAAACAAACAAATAAAATAATCGACTCCGCATATTGTACATAATCAACTTATTCCAGAAAACAGACTTAAAATAACTAATCTACATTATAATCTATTACACAAGACATTTTCTCATATGCTATCAGAAATTTTGCACACTCGCTCAGTTCTGGTGACAATACATTTATATGATGGACATGAACTGATGCTGCAGCTAGGATCCTCATGAGGGGAACTCCTTAACGGTTTAGCACGGATACGTAATTATGCATACTCGGTCAGTTGACCTGATCCTGCAGCCAGGATTGTCTCCACAAGAGGGATCTCCTCAACATTTAATGACACGCCTACGACATTTTTACACGCTTAAGTTAGAATAATAGGTCATAATTTTTGTGGAATATACATACTATTCTAACTTAAGCGTGTAAAAATGTCGTAGCCTATGAAATTGGAGTTTTTTTTCTTCGTTAATCATATGTACCAATTCTTGCGATTTTCAAAGCTATATCCAAATTTGTTATTTATTTGGAAAATGGAATATTATTTCAAGGTTTCACATGAAATATTTTTTAATTTCTGGGCTAAATCACATAATAAGAAAAATTTGAACAGAGTTATTTTTCATGTGCTTCCCATTATCATTTCTTAGATTCGCTGAAACTTTTATAAAGCGGTTACTTTTAAAAATTAACGCTGTCCATACTTAACTTAATGTTATCCGATAATACACACAAAGTTAAGCTAAATTTGGATTTGCCGTTCCCAAAAAAAAAATCAACAATGTTTGTATAGAGAAAACAGTCTTAATGAAATTCTTCAAACAAAACGCTAATTTCATAGGTAAGGACGTAATACAAGACAGTGTGCGACCATAAAATATGAAGTACTCGCTGTAATTAGCTAATAAAGTGATACAATGGCAATTAAATGCATTTAAGAATGAACTGTGTGGTTTGAGCACTCAAATAGAATAGAATCAACCCGTCTCTTCCCGTGGGTATCGTAAATGCCGACTAAGGAACTTCACACCAAAAAACATCTATAGGTTTACATGTTTCAACGGCGATGGGCTCACCCGCTGTCACGTGTGCGTTTCTGTATATTTCATAAAGTTGTAATCATTAAACTTTTAATGTTTGCATCACCCAAACATTATTGTTTGGGATATATCTGACCACCCCATTTGGGATAGCGGTCGTAACGTTATGTATGTGTTATATACAAAAGGACAATGTGTTGTAAGCATGCCAATAAAAAAGAACTTAACCCTATTCACTACCCATTTATATTGAGAGTCGCTATGCTAATACAAGAACCAGTTCATTTCATAAGTAAGACTCAATCCTCCATTTCCTATGTTCTTCTTTTAATACTAAACTACACAAATACTTTCTTTTTTGGAAATAAATACATGTATAAATGACAATATCCATAACTCTGGAACACGTCTGTATTCATCATACAAACATGCCCCTAGCGGGATTCGAACCCGAGACCATTTGGTATCGTAGCAGAGTTCCTAAGCACTACTACAAACAGGTCGTCAATTTTAGGGTGCCGTGCCAAATGATAAAAAAGGAACCAATATGACACTTTTATTAAATTATTTCTCTTCTCTCTCTTCTTTCTTCTTCGTCTGTCAGCCTATCTGCCGCTTATCTCAGCAACTACTAATGATATGATAGTTTTAAATACTGCTGGACAAATATATGTCAAGAGACAAATGGTGGAGTCGGTATTTTAAATTGGTGTTACTGGGTCAAGTGCGGCCATCATACGAATACCACATTAGTGCATAGTAAAATATAATTTTGTTACATTGTAGGCTGCTTAGTTTTCTCCATAACATTACACATTTCTATAAAAATATCTAAAAAAAAATACATTTCGGCACTTCTTTGTTGTATTCTGGATTATCTTGGAGAAAATTAATTATATTTCTTTTAAACCTAATACGATCGTTTAAGAATGCTGACGGTATCTTGCTGTTGGGAAATGCCGCGGATATAAATACAATCTTTGTTTTACAAAAACGAGCCGTTCGCGCAATTTATCAATTGAAACCTGCAGTGTCACGTAGAGATAGGTTTAAAGTGTATAACATTCTAACCTTTTCATCGCAGTACATTTTTGGAAATCTAATGTATGTCAAAGAAAATATAGCATCATTTAGGAAAATAGTGATAAACATGATGTCAATACAAGAAATAAAGATAAACTTGCAGGTCACATAAGTCGCCTCCGCAAAGTCAGTAATTCATTCAAAGGGTTATGTATACGCTTTTTCAATAAGGTCCCAGTTGATATACAAAATCTTCCTCTCGATAAATTTAAAGATACTATAAAACAGAAACTAATTAACAAAGCATATTATAAAATATCAGACTATATAGATGATAATCATCCCTGGACATAATCAGATTGTTCGCATGCCAGGCTATTTCACGATTAATAATGAAATATAAAAACCTTTTTGTAATATAAAACCTTTATGTAAAATCAAAGCATGATTTTAAAAGAGCAACCCTTCGAGTTTCTTGCTTATTCTTCTCAGGGGAAAATTGCATTTTGAACAAGTAGTAGCTTAAAAAATGTAAAATTGACTATTTTAAGTGTACTCTGTGTAGGTACACAGAGTACACTTAAAATAGTCAATTTTACATTTACAAAATAAAGCATTTTTGACTTTGACTTTGACTGAAATTGCGGTATTTTTCGAACAGACAACACATCCATATAATATTATCCCTCGTATGTATTATAATGTTTATCTAAGAATGATAGACAGAAAAGCATTCATTTAAAAATAAATTCACTCTCGCAGAGCTAAGTTACATACAATGGAACGCTGTAGGGCGCTGTCAAAAACTGTAAGTGTTGCCAACAGAGAAATTAACTCTCCACCAGATTCAACCTTTAAAACCACTAACATAAAATGGCCATACTCTCATTATCGCTGAATTTTCCACTAAACAAACTAGTAAGTATTTACGAAAGAAAACCATACATGTTAGTAAATACTTTTCTTTATTACCTATTATTTCTGTAATGAAATATTTACAATTACTTACCAACAATTAAACCAATATTCAATTTTGTAAATCAATAAGTTAGTAGTTTAGTTAGATATACATTAAGCTGACAACATTCCACTCAAGCAGGGCAACTAAAACATTCCATCAGTCATTAAAAGCCATATTTCGCCACTAAAGGGCAAGCCAAAACTACCAGTTTTAGTGGGAAATCCACTAAATTGGCAACACACAGAAACGCGATATCGTTTTGTTCTCTCAGATTCCTTTATATACCCGTTTCAACCAGTACTATCAGTAATACAGCCAACGAGATTAAACTTCCTTTGTACAAAATATTGATTTTTCTGTGTTGTTTCAAATTGTATGATGATGAGTCTAGACATGGGCGTTTTCGTTTTTTTTGTGCAAACGTTTATACATATAACCGATATAAATTTTCCATATCTATATCAAACCCCGTTTTCATATATGTATCGATCAATAGCGCGGTGGTACGGATGTTATGAAGTGATTCAGTTGAGAAAGCGAACGAGAAATGCAAACTCTTGCGATTAACAAGTTATTTACTTACATATGATACTTAGATAATTCGATATATCTAAATTTATTTATTTGTCGATTTCGTTAGCACCTGCTTACGTTATGGCGATTTCCATTCATGCTTTACTAAGCTTAGGTAAGCTTTGTATATATTTAAAATGAAAATGCAATGGTAATTTTATTAATTAGGTTTTAGAGCTTAAGTATTTAGTATTATTTCAATTTCAACGAGATGTGATCGATATTGTTAAAACGGATATGTAGTAAACTATAAAGATATAGTATGACATCTAACTCATATAGGATATTACTTGCGTTTTGATATGTCTAAATCATGCCACCATCTAACCTATTGCATTAGCTAAGGTATGCTAAGTGGGCATATTAATAAAAAAAAATAGTTCGACAGGGTGTCGGGCACAACAATTAGGAGAGAGGAGGACGATTATTACGAAAGATTATGTTATAAATATTATATTAGCAAAAACATTGATTCATATTAGTTTATCATTTAAATATTCATCAATTGTATAATTTTTTTTTATGGTTATCTGGATTCGCATTTCACCACAATCTCACCTGATGGGAAGTGACGATGTGGCCGAAGATGAAGCATGCGATCTCAGTAGACTCAGTGGATAATAACATTTATTAATTATAAATTGGTAGAATTGTCATTTCGTTTCGTTTTTTATTAATTCAGGTAACTTATTAAATATTTTTATAGACATACAAATTAACTTTCGAGTGCAATGTTAACTATGTGACTAATGAAATCAAAATTGCTTTATTTTGTAGGTACACAGGGTACACTTAAAATAGTCATGTTTTATATTTTTAAAGCTACTGCTTGTTCAAAAGGCAATTTTCCCCTGAGAAGAACAAGGAAGAAACTCGAGAGGTTGCTCTTAAAAAAAAAAGGTTTTCATATTACAATATTACTTTATTTTATAATGTTTCATTATTAATTGTGAAGTAGCGTGGTTATGCGAACGGGCTGGTTATGTCCATGAATATTTATCATCTAAATAATCTGATGTTTTATAATATGCTTTCTTAATAAGTTTCTGTTTTATGGTATCTTTAATTTAACTGAAAATTTAATTAAAAAAAAAAATAAAAAAAAATAAAAAGGAAGATTTTGTATATCAACAGGAACCTTATTGAAAAAGCGTATACATAACCCTTTGAATGAATTACTGACTTTGCGGAGGCGACTTATGTGACCTGCAAGTTTATCTTTATTTCTTGTATTGACATCATGTTTATCATGGTGACGATAGTTTTTCACGTTAGGTTTTTATTTATTCTTGTCATTTAATATTACTATTAAAATTTAATTCGTGTAATTCCTGTTTATTGGTGACTCGTCTCCTGAATACAAACAACATTCCCAAAGTAACCATAGTCGAAATCGTTCAAAAATGTTTCGATCACCCATACAAAGATCACCCATTCTAAAACCAACTTTAGTATAGATTTCCAACAATTTTTGGTTGAATTCAGCTATGGTCCCTAATGGAAAGTTGTTCATAATCGGAAGTGGAGTCACCAGCCGAAAATTGATGGACTTCCATACTTTAGGTGGTTTCAGAATAATTTACTATGTACACGTGATCGAAAGTTTTTGATCGAATTCGACTATGGTTAATTAGGGAATGCTGTTCATAATCATTGGCTTCACAAATTAAAAGGAATTAGGTACTCGAATTCAAATTCACCCCGTACGGATATAGTAATGAAATTTTGAAGGTTATGACTATTATTATAAAGGCCGGCAACGCATCTGTGACCCTTTTGGTGTTGCGGGTGCCCATGGGCGGCGGTGATTGCTTTCCATCAGGTGACCCGCATGCTCGTTTGCCGCCCTCTCATATAAAAAAAAAATCATAATTCATCACATATTTTTATAGTTGCGCGGGGTTCATACTGTTTCATTTGTCGGGTTCATAATGTCATTTTAATTGGATATAAACTTTGGACTGGATATAAACTTTGAACTGGATTTGCCGCCCTCTCATATAAAAAAAAAATATTATGCAATATATTATCTAATAATACCAAATATTTTATCAATAGCTGTAGGTTTTCCAAAGGAAACAAAAAAAATAAAATGAAATTAGAATTTATTCCAGAAATACAGACTAGTTAATATAATATTATGTTTACACTTAGGCTAGGACCAATTTAACATAGCTCGGCAGACCTTGGATACGGAACGAGAAGGATTTTGATGATTAAGGGAGAATTGTGTAGGAAAAGGTAAATTAGGGATACCCCTGACCCCAGATGTTTTCTTTATTCTTTCATCCTCGATGGCAGCTTCGGGGGGCTGGAAATAAAACAGCATTATTAGTTAATACGAAAACGTAGGGAGTAAAAGTTTCACCATGTGATTCTGCTGTACGCCACAGGCATATCACTCGCAGATTTATGCCACAGCAATTAAGCATGGCTTTATCCCATGGTCACTGCTGTCATATTATTGCATTGTCATCAGGTTTCTATAACGTACCAATGGAGTTTCCCCATAGGCCGTTTCGCTCGGATGATGGGACATGGGGCAATAATAATCTTACCACGTACAACCACCCTGTGGAACGGACTTCCGGCAGCGGTATTCCCGAACGAGTACGACATTGGAACCTTCAAGAAACGAGCCTACACCTTCCTCAAAGGCCGGCAACGCATCTGTGACCCTTTTGGTGTTGCGGGTGTCCATGGGCGGCGGTGATTGCTTTCCATCAGGTGACTCGCATGCTCGTTTGCCGCCCTCTCATATAAAAAAAAAACATAATTCATCACGTATTTTTATAGTTGCGCGGGGTTCAGACTGTTTCATTTGTCGGGTTCATAATGTCATTTTAATTGGATATAAACCGATGTTTCAGCTGGATTGTGTTCATCCGAACGTAAAAAAAATAAACAAGACAAGTTAAAACAAGAGCTGTAAAAGAAATCAGTACGCACTAGCCAGATACTGATTTGCATGTCGAATTTTCGCTCCTCTTCACAGCAGATTGCGTTTGATTTAGTTCAAATGTGTCCAACAACTCCAATCTTATTCGTTCTTTCCCTTATGTCTATTGACGACCGATTGGTGTAGTGGATTGTGACCCTGTCAGCGAAACCAACGGTTGCGGGTACAAATCCCGCGAGGGGTAAATGTTAGTGTGATGAACACGACCATTTATGGGAGTCATGGATGTTTATATAAATATTTATGTATGTTTATCCGTTATCTAGTATCCATAGTACAAGCTTTGCTTAGTTTCGGACTAGATGATTGGTGTAAGTGTCCGAAATATTTATTTATTTATTATGATATGATGTTTCCGACCGATTTCGGCCATGGCGACCGCTTTGACTCCTAAGAGGTTTGGCGCTGGTGCGCTCGAAGTTGGCTAACATAGCCGAACTTTGCGGTGAACTCCCGTGCGCAATCTGGGCAGGTAAGCACACCTTCCACGTAGTGAAGTTGAACGGCAGCCCGTTAACGGGTTTTCAGCTTATGTCTATTATTATTGGGTCTTTACCTATGAAATTGGAGTTTTTTTCTTCGTTAATCATATGTACCAATTCCTGCGATTTTCAAAGCTATATCCAAATTTGTTTTTTATTTGGAAAACGGAATATTATTTCAAGGTTTCACACGAAATATTTTTTTATGTCTGGACTAAATCACATAATAAAAAAAATTTGAACAGAGCTCTTTTCATGCGCTTCCCATAATCATTTCTTAGATTCGCCGAAACTTTTATAAAGCGGTTACTTTTAAAAATTAACGCTGCCTATATTTAACTTAATGTTATCCGATAATACACACAAGGTTTAGCTAAATATTGATTTGCCGTTCCCAAAAAAAAATCAAAACAATATGGAGAAAACAGTGTTAATGAACTTCTTCATACAAAAAGCCAATTTCATAGGTAAGGACCTAGTAAGGACCTAATATTAAGAAAGAAAGTTGTGGCCGAAGATGGTGGGGAATTAATAACAGACGGCAAGAATTGCTATGATGGCCATTTTGACGTTTGTCCGGTCATAAAGTTCCGTATTAATTGATAACGACTTTGAAGGAAACAATTGCGGTACTTTATTGACGATAGTGATGTGCAGAGATGTATTTATCGAATGTAATTTTAGGACCCAAAATTGATTTATTTTTATAAAATTATTGTATTCTTTATTGCACATAAAAAACATGTTGACAATCAGTCGGAAATATTGTACAAAGGTGAGCTTATCTCTAATAGAGATCTCTTCCAGCCAACCTCAGTGGTGGTTAGAGCATTGTGCGGGACGGTGAAGAAAAAGTGCAGTTACGGAAGGACAAATATACTATACATATAGGTATATAATATAATATGTTATTTACATACATACACTACTAGAATACAGAAATACACTTAGTTATAAAATTACTAGATTATAATCGTTGGTGTAGGGGAGAGTTGGATTTTACCGCGCGCCTGACAATATATATATATATATATATATATATATCTTTGCACATACACACAGCGCCATCTAGTTCCACACTAAGCAACTAGGCTTGTATTATATATACCAGATGGTTGATCAACTACACAAATACATTTTTTTTTTGTAAATAAATACATATATAAATGAAAAACATCCATGACTCTGGAACACATGTCTGTATTCATCATACAAACATATGCCCCTAGCGGGATTCGAACCCGCGACATTTTGGTATAGCAGCAGAGTTTCCAACCACTACACCATACAGGTCGTCAATTCCGCGCCCTTGCATTTCTCAAAAAAATCTAGTTATTAAGCGCCTACGATATCGTATCCTCAGTTCCTACTAAGGTTTCATTGTGGAGATATGCGCGTTCACAGATTTCCCGCCTCTTCGATGTTATTTTAACCTTTAGGCGGACGCTGGCACCGATCGGTGCCAAAAAAACTTTTATACCGACAACACTCGCGGACACCGATCGGTGCCAACGGACACCCGACTTTCAACTCTCAATTGTAATGATTATTGAGTTCCAATTCCTTTGGACTGTGTTTAAACTTGTTCTCTATTAAATTCCGCATCCAATAATGTGCGCCATGTCATGTTAGCTATGATATTTAGTCTGTATTTGCGAAAATATTTTTTTTCTCTTTGGGTGGGAGTATAGGCATAGAATTCCAACTACTGTTTTTTATTAGAACAGGCTTAGGAACCTGGCCATAGAGCTTCCAATTCTCATAACAATTTATTGAATTACCCGTTTTTTTAAGAAAAACATGAAATAAATCTGTACTTTCCGTAAAAATACCAATTATATCGTGGATATAGGTATACCTACATATTACAACTCGTAACATTTTTCTGATTTTTTGTATTATAGCTGTAGTAGTGTTCATTCATTATATCCATAGATAATATATTCCCGTAGCTATTGCTTTTCACAGATTACAAATACACCCAGTAGAAGAGTATCTATAAACGTTTTTAACACCGCAGGTATTTTCGAAAATTTGACAGGCGCGCCGAGATACTTGACCCGCGGAGTTATAAAAAGGAAAGAGAGGACAGAGAGGTACACTACCTCGCGATATCTCTGTCGTCGACCTGGCCAGGCGCCGCCAGCCCGGCCGCTCCGCCCCGGGGCTGGGCCCATAGTTGCACTGGCACTGGGCGACCCACTACCGCTGTCACAGTACTCTGAAAAATTATTCAATTACATTTTACTTGACCTCAATCACACCTGATGTTAAGTGAAGATGAGGTCGAAGGTGGAAGCGTACTGACCCGGAAACCCCAACACATTATGCAACTTATGCTGAGAAGGAGACCTTCTTTGATACCACTTTGCGACACCGAAAATTAATTTTTAAGGACTTTATACGTGAAACATTGCTTAGGCATTTTTATTGTATTTTGTGAACTGCATTATGAGATAGGAGTACCCATCTTATTACATGAAACTGTTTTGTGTACTACTTTTATCTCACTCGGTCCCAACTTCACTGTGTATATGTCCACATTTCATGTAATAATAATATGTGTGTCGCTAAAATGGGTTAAATAAACGATTCTTATTCTTATTTGGGTGACTGGCTATCTTATCTCTGACAACCGGAACACAACAGTGCTATTAACATTGCTGCTTGGCGGCAGATTTAGTGGTGGTGGTAGCTAGCCAGGCGGACATTTAAAATGCCCTACCACCAACCAAACCGAGTACTTAAACATGTGGCTGGGAATCAAACCCGCGTTGTTTAAATTGAGCCACGGAGCCGGATAGATTTACATTTACAATAAAATGAAGCAGGAAATAATAGATCTCTGTAATTTTTAATTTAGATATAAAATAAATAATAAATAACTATTGTTCTGGGTAGAGCTGCCTTCGTAGCTTAAATACTAAGAAAATTGAGAAAAAAAAAATTACAATATTGATCTCCCGCGACCGACCGGATAGTCGTTACAAAATTTAGCAGATATTTCAATGTGACATTCAGATAATAAGTTTTTGTAACATTTGCCGCCATTTTGTTTTACAGTCGAACAACGCATGCGCCGCGCTCCACCCTCATGATGCTAACCGAAAAACACTAATCAATAACGAAACCATGAGCATTCTGTCTCTTTGTTCCCTATAATTTTAGAACAATATAGCGCAAATGATGATTTCATCAAAACCATAATAGAAGGAAGAATGGAGGGGAAAAGAAAAAGAGGAAGACCGAGAATGAGCTACATGCAGCAGATAAAAGAGAAGTTGAACGTCGTGTCGTATCAGGAGGTCAAGAGGAAGGCTGAGAGCAGAGGGATATGGAAAAATCTCCACCGACAAGAGCATGGCTCTTAAATCAGATGATAATGATAGCGCAAATATTTCGCATGACTACGATGAGTGTGTGACTGCGAGTGATCTCCGATCATGTCAAAGTCACAGTCAAAAATGCTTTATTTTGTAGGTACACAGAGGACCTAATTCTGGCGCCCATCGTCTAAAGCTAAAACTAAAACTAATTCCTAAATTTTACGCGGATTTTAATCTTAGCTAAACCATTTGTTATTCCAAAACGGTCATCCAACTAAATTAAGAAAGGTTTTAAACGCCGGCTAAGTTGTCTGTGGTGGGCTAAGTTTTGGATAGGTTGAATTGGATGTGTGTTACCATTTTAAAAATCATGTGACCGAATGAATGAATGATATCGATATTAATTCCATATTTTATTACTTTTTATGATTAAATCTTACTTTGTTAAGATCTTACACACGTTTATTATATTTATTTTTTGTAATTTTCAACTTTCTCTCCACATTTTACATAATTTTCGCGGCATTTGACAATTTACTGCTATCTGTGCTATCATTTGATGATAAGCGAGCACAAGAACACAATAGAACACAAACAAAAGACAGCGGAGCACATTCCAGATACATTTAAGCAAGCGCAAAAGGAATGACCACGGTTAGAGAATAATATTTTTTCATTTTTTGTCTCTACGTTCCATTTTTGACAACTATAGTATTCAAACCATATTCAAATTGACGTATTTACATACAATTTAATTTTAAGTGGCACGTCTGGAGGTCCCGACTAAAATTAGTGATGACAGTTCTTATTTCATCCTAAAATGGCCATCCTAGAATAGCTTTTGAGCCGCTAAGTCTAAGTTGAGTTAGCCGTTTAAAATTAGAAACGTCATATTCAATTTAGTCCTATCATTTGATTTTGACAGACATTTCAGAATAGCAAAGGTGTTTAGCGGCTGTCAACTAAAGCTAATTATAATTAGCGGCCACTCTGAATTAGGTCCAGAGTACACTTAAAATAGTCCATTTTACATTTTTTAAGCTATTGCTTGTTCAAAATGCAACTTTCCCCTTTGAAGAACAAACAAGAAACACGAAGGGTTGCTCTTTTAAAATCAGGCTTTGATTTTACATAAAGGTTTTTATATTTCATTATTAATTGTGAAATAACCTGGCATTCGAACGATCTGATTATGTCTAGGGATGATTATCATCTAAATAGTCTGATATTTTATAATATGCCTTGTCAATAAGTTTCTGTTTTATAGTATCTTTAAATTTATTGAGAGGAAGATTTTGTATATCAACTGGAACCTTATTGAAAAAGCGTATATACATAACCCTTCGAATGAATTACTGACTTTGCGCTTTGCGGAGCCGACTTATGTGACCTGCAAGTTTATCTTTATTTCTTGTATTGACATCATGTTTATCACAATTTTTCCTAAATGATGCTATATTTTTTTTTGGCATACATTAGATTTTCAAAAATGTACTGTGACGAAAAGGTTAGAATGTTGTACACTTTAAGCCTATCTCTAAGTGACAGTGCAGGTCTCAATTGATAAATTTCGCGAACGGCTCGTCTTTGTAAAACCCCACAGCAAGATACCGTATGAGACTGCATGTATTGTAATAGCATATGACGTCGTATGAGATATACTTAAAGTATAGATATCATAATATTAGTTAATACCTGTGGTGGTTTGGAGAAATTGTTTAACTTTGTGTAGGTACATCGTACAATCACCCACAGATTCTTGCCCAATATTTAGCTTGTTACTTGCTGGTGGACCTTGTTTGCTCTGTCTTTTGTATACAGATGAAACTGGCAGCACGTTGTTCATCCTGAAGCATACAGAAACTATGATATATTAATTCCCTAACTTTTCTCCACATACCTGGTCAAGGCTCTTCAAACTTCAAGCATTTATTTCAACGTAAAATACATGATAAAATTTGTGTTATGTTAAATCTACTGGAAATAAAAAAGGTTTTATCTGTCTGTCGGTATGTCCAAGCTACTACCACTTTGGAAAGGGAAATCATTTGTGGGAAAAGGAGCGGCGCAAGAAACCCACAGGATCATTGTGGTCCTTTTTTTAAAAATAAAGTATGTAACTAATACAATGTTATAATTTTGGGGAGCTGGTCGAAGTACACCAAGCGTGTTTGTCATTCAGGTATTAGAATTAATCTATCAGGTATTACAATAGAATAAGAAGAATAGAATAGTTTATTTTCAAGAACACGGTACAAACGGTATCTAACCGTTACTTCTGTATCTTAGTTGTGATAAAATACAGTTTGACGTATTCTGCCATTGGAGACGTATATAACTAATACAATTCTGTTTGTTTCGCTTAAATCAATAAGAGCAATACAGAACAACAAAAAAAATATCGCTCTGACCTGCTTTCAAGAAGCTTAAAAGCCAATTATAAATTAATGCCTAAATAGCTTTGATGGGAGAAATTTTCCTGAATTCACGATTAAAAATAGTGGACGTTTTCATTAATAATTTGAATTTCTTGAAATTTATAGCCATAATTAATGCTATTTGTTGATGATTATTTTTGACGACGACGACATAATTAATGACGACCGATTGGTGTAGTGGAAAGTGACCCTGTCAGCGAAACCAACGGTTGCGGGTTCGAATCCCGCGAGGGGTAAATGTTTGTGTGATGAATACAAACATTATTCCCGAGTCATGGATGTTTATATAAATATTTTTGTATGTTTATCCGTTATCTAGTTTCCATAGCACAAGCTTCGCTTAGTTTGGTGACTAGATGATTGGTGTAAGTGTCCGAAAAAAAAAATTAAAAAAAAAGAAAAAAAAAATAGGTATTATTTATAATTAGCTATTAGGATTCACGAATATACGATACAGAGCGTTTCTTCATATTTATCCTGTACTAGCTTTTCGCCCGCGGCTTCGGCTGCGTTGCATAACTTTATCGCGGACATTTGTTTATCCCGCGTGAACTACTCACTTTAACGGGATAAAAAATATCCTATGTCTTAATCCAGGGTATATTCTATGTATATACCAAATTTCATCCAAATCCGTGCATCTATTTCGCCGTGATCGAGCAACAAACAAACAAACATCCCAACTTTCACATTAGTGTGAGTTATATAAAGACATGTTACAAAAGCGTACCTTTAAAGTCCCATTAAATTCGGTGCGAACTGCCTTTGCTCAAAGATTCAGTCCCTTTATCGATAAATATTTATACAACACAATAATTAGGGCTTGTGATATAAAAAGTGCTTCTTGTCGTCAAGCTAAAATTCTAATTAATGAGTGGTTGATGACTCTCAGCTACGACCAAACTGAAACCTTGCTTAAAAATCTATTTATCATTATACATTACATTAGGATTTATTTGCTATAAATGCTTATTACATATTTTATTATAGGATATTTCTTGCTTTCTTTATTTATTATTTGTATAAATCTAGTATTTGTTATTATAATTATTATACTAATGGTATGTTACCTGAATTTCATCAAGTTGAATCTTTGAGAATATCATACTCCGTATTAATTAACTTTTTCTTTTTCCCAAAACATTGTTTATTTATGGGTTAAGACGGAGGTTAATATTGTTGTAAAATAGTTTTTGTGGGTGATCCTCACGATACAGTTCCGCCTAGTGTGGGGATCACAGGCAATACTCCTAGGTATCCATTACAACAATAGAGGGCATGTTTAACATATTATAGTGTCTATTTTAAGATAGAAAATTTGTTAGTACTTGCATGTTCTGTTGTTGTGAAATTAAATATTTTTTAATTTTTTTTTTTTTCAGTTAGCTTTAAAAAAATCTTAATTTAACCAACGAGGGCGCCATTGAATGTGCTCACTTAAGAGTCCTGTCTTCTACTAGAGATCGGGGGGGTAACTCTGCCAGCCATCTGGGACCGCTCCCGTTTTCGAGAGATCTGGGTCAAGTTTTTTATTTGTAAATAGTAGTTGAGTTTTATTTCTTTTAATTATGTACGTGCCTATGTTTTGAAGATTTATAAATATTGTGTTTAGATAAAATACAATTAAGTAAGTAATTCATGTAAACACCCATAACATATTGCCTCTAACGGGATTCGACCCCTCACTTAAGTGTCTATTTAAATTTTCAAATAATGTCAATCTCAAAATTTTAACCAAAAAACTATTTCGAGGTCTAGGGCACCCGTACGATATGTTTTTACTATCGAAACAACAAGATCACGCACGTTTTTTAAAAAAAGAAATTCTCGAGAAGATAACCTCTGTTTGACTTTATGTGAAGCCGCATGCATTCCATGCTTACTAAAAATATGCTGTCCCTCGAAACTAGATAAAAGGTACTCAGATAAGAAATTCGCTACTTAAATATTTAAGGATTTTAAATGTTTCGAAAGTTTAATTTAATTCAACACATCATAGGATTATTGGATTGGATTATGTGGCTAGTTAGGTCATGTTCAAAATATTTTTCTCATTCTTTGGCATTATATTATTTTGTTTGCTACAAGAGAAATTCACCATGTCCTAGAGGTGGAGGCCTGGAGACCTGTAAAACAATTTCTATAAAACTTTAGTGAGGGCTCCAGTCTCCACTGCATTTTTATTTTGCAACTTGTATTTCAATAATACATAAGTATACTGTAATGTTTAAGTGAAGAAAATATATAATTTTTGTATTGTATATAATTTACCAGCAACCACAGAACAGGTAATCATCGTCCTGTGGTGGATATGACAGAGATGCGACATCTAAGAGTCTAAACACACGGCGTATTTTAAACGCGCAGTCGACGCGCGTTTCAGCGTCCATTATCCTTCATTTTGAGGCATTCAGGTTAAAAATCAGAATAAGAAAGGTTACTTACCTTAGCTTGAAATGGAGTGGACTAGTCTCGACGACAGAGTAAGCTGTGAACAAAACATAATGATGTATTTTAACATGAAAACAGTTCAATGGGTTACATAGTAATAAAATGTATTTTAATGTTATATAAATAATGTAATAGAATTTATCTTATAGATAAATTCCATTCTATGCAGATACACACGTCGCCGCGTCGAGGCAATATAAGACAAAGGATTAGACGACCGGTTGGTGTAGTGAATAGTGACCCTATCAGCAAAACCAACGGTTGCGGGTTCGAATCCCGCGAGGGGTAAATGTTTGTGTGGTGAATACGAACATTTATTCCCGAGTCATGGATGTTTATATCAATATTTATGAATGTTTATCCGTTATCTAGTATCCATAGCACAAGCTTTGCTTAGTTTGGGACTAGATGATTGGTGTAAGTGTCCGAAATATTTATTATTATTATTTAAGATATCGCAACGCAACAAGTAGGCGAGGCGAGGGATTCCACCCATATGTAGTTAACAAACCGAACATTCGCACTAAGCGGTTCGACTCATCATTCATAATGCGAATAGCCAAGGCATGGAACTCCCTTCCGGCGTCAGTCTTTCCTGAATCCTACAACCTTGGGATCTTCAAGAGCAGACTGAATAGGCATTTACTGAGATCGCGTGCTTCATCTTCGGCCACATCGTCACTTCCCATCAGATGAGATTGTGGTCAAACGCGTATCCAGTTAACCATAAAAAAAAAAATTCGCAGTAGAACCTAAATACCACAAAGAAAATGAAAAGCAACCAATTGGCCATTGGTTCAGTGGTCGAAGTGTGAGTTTTGTCTCGTTTTTAACTTTACCATCGCGTTCGCGTTTACGAAGAAAGTTCTTATGAAAAAAATCGCTTTGCAAACTATCCGCTTGAGGCGTTGCACAATTCTCCATACAAATCGTCACGTAAACGTGAACGCGGTAGTAAAGCTAAGTCGAATCAAATCTCACACTCCGCCCTCTGAACTGAAATGGCGAATTGCATGTAGGTACAAACAATGGTGAAAAAGTACACTTGATTTCAGAGGCTCCTCCTTTTTTAGGTCGGTTAAAAGTCCCCTTTGTCTGAATTAAGCTACACAACAGTTTACAATTTGCAATATTGAAAAGGGCGTGAACGATGAGGTAATCGCGGACAGAGGAGATTGGAAGAAAAAAAAGTACTGCGCCAACCCCAAATAAATAGAAACCAGAACATGAAGAAGATAATGATTATTTGCAATAATATATTATATAATTAGCTTTCGCGTCCGCGGCTTCGCCTGCGTGCAATAACTTTAAAGTGGATATGTTTCAAATTCAAATTCAAAAATGTTTTATTTCGTAAGTTATAAGAATAACATTTGAAATCGTCATGACATACAGTTATCGCTCATTCACTAGACAGTCTCCCCAGAGAAGAACGAGCAAGAAACTCAGGGGTTGCTCTTTTTAAATAGGCCAATACAAATACAATTTGGAATAATTGTTAAATTTATGATTCGACAAAGAAAAATAAGAATAGAATTTTCTGGATATTGCCGAGCGGTTCATGTCCACGCATTCTTATCATCCAGATGGTCAGAAATTTTATAATAGCCTCTGGCACATATGTAGTTTCTGTTTAATGGTTGTTTTAAAGTTATTTAAAGGCAAATTTTTAATGTCTACCGGAACCTTATTATAAAAGTTTAATTTGTTTATCCCATGCACGGGAACTACTCACTCTGTCGGGATTAAACATATCCTACGTTTTTCCTATACATCAAATTTTATTCAAATTCGTCCATCCGTTGCGCCGTGATTTAGCACCAAAAAAAAAAAACATCCAAACTTTCGCATTTATTATATTAGTTAGATGGATAACGTTAAAATTGTTTCGTTAGAGAAAGATTAACATACCTTCCTCAGCTTCAAATGTCGTGCCATCTAACGGAACTGTGTGAATTGCCACCAAATTGTGCTAGTTTATTAAAGCAGCGACTTGAGACCGGTACTATTCACTACTAATGTATGTGTACTGCGTCAGCCTCTATATATAGGGAACAGGGGGAGAGAATGGGTGGGAACGTGACAAACGACGGGCGCAAGCGTACAGCTGCCATAGAGCAATAATAAGTGAAAAGAAGCGAACATCCACTCGTGTATAGGTATTTTATTGGATCATATTATAATGTACTGAGTGTTTAAATTTTTTTAAAAGGGCACTTAATAACCATATTACGTTCAGTTTGTTGGTTTATATTCAGCGTTCCATACCTCATTTTGGAAAAAAAAAACTAAATCCTTGTACAATTAGTACTTCCTGGCCCCTATTTCACCAAGTTGACAGGTGCGACAATTGTCAAAAAAATATGACAAAGGAGAAAATTATCAAATAAATATAATAATATATATATTATTTGTAATTATATCTCAGGAGAAATTTATTCGTTCTCTATATCGCACATTAATTATCACAACGTCACTAAACAAAATCTAGCTATTTTAAGTTATTGACGCCATCTGTTAAGTCTTCGCGCATAGGGTACAATGCAAAGACACTGGTTGTTCTAGTTCTGTCGGAAGATATAGATGGCGAAAGTGTCGTTTTAAATTATAGTGGGGGAAGATCGCTGGAGTGAGCGGTACAGCGTCATGTTTTTGGTAGTGACGACGACGGCAGCTAATACACTGGGAAGTCCATGTAGATAACTGTCATTATTCGTTTAGTGTCGGTTTTCATTAAAATTAATCGGTAAGTGTCATGATTTTATTAAGGAGTACTGTCTTCATCTATAAAGTGTCAATTTTACTTTTACATGTATTGCTTTATTACGAATTATAATAAAAATAACAATGACTTCTTAAGTTTTGTGTCAGCATTTCATAAAAAAATTATGATTTTCATTTGAAGTAAGGCGACTCTATTTATTTAGTGTTATTTTGCATTTAAATATTTTAACGAGATTTGCTTGAAATAGACTACCAACCTGCCGCTTTTTGTTTAATGCCGTTTAGCTTATAATAAAATAAGGAAATATTATAAAAAATTGACGTATAAGAAGTAGCTTTTTGTTCAATGTCGGCTTTCTTATCTTTCAGTTTAAGTTTTTTTAGTCTAAAATCAAATTATAACGACATTTCAGTTAAAAGCACGTTATCATTTGAGTTTCTTTTTGTATTTGCGCAAGACAGTTGAAGAATAATGGCATTTTTTGCTTTCTTTCCTTATTGTTTCGTATTTACTTGAAAATTCACATGGTTTTACCAATAATTTAACTAATTATGCCATTATTTGTTTTCTGTCAGTATTACCTGTTGTTACTAGACTATTTTAGAAGGATTTTCGTTGGTTACAGTCAATATGCCTCTTCCAAATGCGCAAACATTAAAACTTAAAGGTATTATTAAGGAAATGAACGAATCCAACAATACATCAATAGAAATTGAACACGTAAATAATGCTGAACATCAGTCTTCGACTTCTGAATACCGTAATTTACAAAAGAACTTCAAAAAACTTATGAACAGATGTCAGATACTCGTACACAAGAAATATACTCACCATTACGCGAAGTATCCAATAATTTGCAGCAAATTCAAAGGTTTCGAAACAGAAGACTTTCTTGTTCTTCGTGCAGCAGTATCCACAAATCTGTAAAAGATTTTCCGCCTATCTCTGATGACGATAGGGAATATAAGCCGTCGAGTAGTGGAAGATCTTCTTCTGAATCTGATCTTGAATACCGATACAAGCAATCAAAACTTGTTCACAAAAAAATTGGAAATGTTAGTAATATCCATCATAAAACACCTAATTTGTTTTCAAAATCTAGTTCAAATCGTCTAGTGCAACTGGATCGTCGAGTTCATCTAAATCGACGAGTTCATTTAAATCGACGCGTTCATCTAGCTCGTCTTCTGCTTCTAATTCTGACTCAAATAAATCAAATTATTCTACACGTAAAATAAGTTCTACTGCAACACCTGTAAAACAAAAACGATGTAATACGCCGAAAAAACAGACAAATAAGATAAATGTTAGTTCTAAGTCGTCCAAAACTATGTCTTCTTTACAGTTAGCTTGTGAGTACCCATATAGTTCATCGTCTGAAGATGACAGAGATTCTATTATGTCCTACGAATTTTCAGCAGTAACAACTAATATTGCATGAAACCCTTCCGCCACATCTCCGATGACTAGTGCAGTACCTGATAATCTAGGCGGTCCACATGAAATTATAATTGAAGAATATCATGCCATTAACCAGTCTTGCAAACTCGATGTTTCACTAACTTCACAACCTGATATTGCGAATGTCCCACTATGTCCATCTGTAATTCACAATGCAAACCAAGTCTATTCGCCTCTGAAGTTGAAAAATTCACTGCCATTAAAGATTTTAGCTCTTCAATGCCTAAACAGTTTAACAAATACAATTCAGTTGGTTAATATATCTGCATATTCTATAGATTTATTTCAAAACGAGCCTGATTCTACCCCGGCAACTTCAAAAAAAAGAAGACGAAGGAATAAAAGAACTGTTGCAAAAATATTGCGAAATATAGGACTAGAATACACATCCTCCTCTTCTAAATGTAATGTAGTTCCTGCAAGAAAAATGGGCACTCCTTGTAAAGACCGCTGTCGGTTGAAATGCAACCAAAGAATTTCTAAAGAAGACCGTCAAACAATTTTCAAAAACTACTGCAATTTGGCATTTATAACAGAACAAAGAAATTTTATTGCCCGACATAACAGAGAAAAACCTAAATACCAATACAAAATGCTAACGCCATAAGGGAAGCAAAGAAAAAAGGCCAAAGTATACGGTGATCGAAATGTGCCATAGCGAATTTTATGACATTTTTATGTCATAAAATTCGCTATGGCACAGTCTGCAAGAATTTAATTTGACAAGAAATATAGAACGAGAGATAATTAAGACAAGTGATATCAAATTTGTAAAGATAAAAAAATCAGAGAGTGAATCAAATGGCGTAAAAGTTTTTTATAAAACTTCGTATATGCAAGAGAACTTTAAAGAAGTAAAATTACAGAAATACGGCCGAGTCAGGCCCATATTAAAAAGACTATATACATCAAAAATACCGTTGCCTAAGAAGAAAAAAGCAGATATAAGATCTTTTATAAATAAAAATGTTATTCCGCCTTATTACGCCTCATCATTTTATAATAATATAGGTACTCTAGTTTTTCGTACTTTTCGTTGTTTCCCACTGTTGTGATAATTATGATTAGGCATGTTTTTTTTGGAAATATTATATTAATTACGAAAGATTTAATTTTGTTTAAAACTATTTTGTTACAAGGATAGTAACAAGTTTTCGTTCAGATTTTAACATAGTTTCTAACGATATTATTCTGTTTTAATTACATACCTATTTGCTTAAATTTAAGAGAAGAATTTTGTTTTGTTTGCTTTTGAAACAACTTATTGCTGTTATGGTTTCCGCAATAGTCGTCTTAAAATAAAATTACTTTGTTAATAAGTTTAGTTTTATAGAATAAGTGGCTGTTATTATAACCAAAGTTGATTATTGAGACTGATTAAAACTTCCTTTAGATTATCTATGCCTTTTATTAATTTTTAGTACCTATTAGAACATTTTTGTTTGCAAATGCTACAAAAAGTTTTGTTTTAAGAACCATATTACTTATACTGTGCGTTACTTAGAAGTTATAGTTAACAAAAAAGTGTCACTAAACATTTTTTTTTTGAAAATCCTTAAATTTAAGCCTGTTCCACAAATCTAAAAAATCAAATTGTGTTACTCTAGTATGGATATGATACCGAGTAATAATAATTAATCAAAAAGAAAGCCTTAAGAAACATTGAAATGTACCAAATTAAGTCAAAACTATTAATGAACTTTAAATATCGATTATCTCCAAAGTGTGTTTTTTGGATAGTGACGTTTTGATAATTAATGTGCGATATATTCTCCTATATGCGAACTCATCTAAATCACTATCACTGTAACTACTGCTGCTTTCACGGAGAGCCATTTTGTAATTAACAACGAAAACACTACAATTGTCACGCTAGCCTGACACAGCCTCGATCTCATGGTCAACAATTACCGACAAATCTACAAATATGTCGAGTTCAAAAAATAATTCTTGTTTCACAACATAATTGTCATTTGATTGAGATAAGGACAATTGTCACAAAATGCCTGTCATGTTTATAAGCTTTTCTATACGATATAATTTACAAAATTGTCATTTGTCACCTGTCCGTTGACAATTGTCAGCGACATATGTCGAATTGTCAGCCGACATATGTCGCTGACAATTGTCAACTTGGTGAAATAGGGGCCTGATTGTCTACTATGTATGTAATTGGTTAGGCAGATGATTTATGATTTTTTTTTATGCACAACGTTGGTACTTGACCTCATTTAATTAACGGCATGTATGGTGTGTCACGTAGTAATTTCACACGGGATTCGAAATTAATGATTTTCGGACTCATTCTTTTATTTCTACCAAAATACCCTTCTTGTCAAACTTCAAGATTACTGTATTTAGATGATCTGCCAGTGAGTGGGACTTTTAGTATGAAAATTAATTTTGAAAAGCCATATTTCTTAAATTTGCATTGCTCTGGAAACTTGAAAGTTATACTTAAGTATTTTCATATTCAAACGCTTCTGAGAAAAAGGGGTCTTAAAATGTTTGTTAATGGTAATGTTATACGGACCCCTTCAAATTAATATGCATGATATCATATGTTGAATGTCAATACAAATCTACTGGAAACGATTATTGTATTTATCTGTCAGTCAGTATGTCCAAGCTATTACCGCTTCTGAAAGGGAAGTCATCTGTGGTAAAAGAAGCGGCACAAGATATATATATATGTATTTTATATGAGAGGGCGGCAAACGAGCATGCGGGTCACCTGATGGAAAGCAATCACCGCCGCCCATGGACACCCGCAACACTAAAAGGGTCACAGATGCGTTGCCGGCCTTTGAGGAAGGTGTAGGCTCGTTTCTTGAAGGTTCCAATGTCGTACTCGTTCGGGAATACCGCTGCGGAAAGTCCGTTCCACAGGGTGGTCGTACGTGGTAAGAAGTTTCTTGAGAAACGTACAGTGGTAGACTTCCACTCATCCAGGTGATGTGGATGGAAATTTAATTTTCGGCGAGAAGTGTATCGGTTTAATTGAGCAGCGGGTATTAGCTCGAACAGGTCTTCAGAACACTCCCCATGAAATATGCGATAGAGAATGCAGAGGAACGTATTATGGGACGTATTATATATTACAGGATCATTGATGACCTTTTTTTATTTTTTTTTTATTTGACCTTATAAAGCTATGTTTGTCACTATTTTTCGTTAGAAACACACAAAAGGTATTAGCAAATCAGACTTATTTATAAATCACGCCTGTTTCCCGTAGGGCTAGGCAGAGACCACAGACTTCTTACACTAAATACTAGTACATAATGTAGCGTTTCCCTTTTAAACCCTACTTAAAGATTAAATATGTATTAAATGATATTTAAGAATAAATAATTGCATGTTTTCCTGTCCCGGCCTCTTACAGTCGCTAATATATTTTTAAATATTATGTGAGTTTATATATTAAAGTTAGAATTTCTGTACTCCTATTGGTCTTGTATTTAGTAATTGATTAACTTTTAAGCCAAAAACACACACACACTGTGTGTATTTTTGGTGTGTTACACACATAATATTTCAGATGAAAAGAATGCGTGGACATGAACCGCTCGGCGATATCCAGTCTATTATTTGCTTTGTCATTGAGTTTCTTGCACATTTTGCCACTGCGCTTCGTCCGGTGAGCGAGGGCACCGGAGGCCCACCTTCCAGTCTCTCTCCAGAATGGTAGCGGTATTTAAAGAGTTAGTACCCCAGGAGGGTACCAGCACTGCTGGAGAATCCCTCATCGCTCAGGCTGCCCTATTTATTCTGGGGTGGACACCTTCCTCAAAGGCCGGCAACGCATCTGTGACCCTTTTGGTGTTGCGGGTGCCCATGGGCGGCGGTGATTGCTTTCCGTCAGGTGACCCGCATGCTCGTTTGCCGCCCACTCATATAAAAAAAAAAAAAAAAAAAAACGTTCTTCTTCGGGGAGTCTCCCTTGTGAATGGGCGATAATTGTATTATCATGACGATTTCAAATGTTATTCATATAACTTAAGATATAAAACTTTTTTGAATTCGTATTCAAAAAAAAGTTACGGTGTGAGAATATATTTCTATCAGTTTTTTCACACTTATGAAATTGCTTCTCGTCGGTTTATGATACTCGATTTGACATGTCATTAAGCCGACCTCCGAAGGAACATATTCTGCCTACACTGCGGGACTGTCTCCTCTGTATTTTTTTATAATCCGTGACATTGCCCCTTTTCGGGTATATTCGCTCTCCGAATGTGTGTAGACAAGTAATAATACTGGTATTTGGTCAGATAAATCGCTAAAGTATCTCGACATGTTAGACTTAAGGATTTTTACATAGTTGTCCTTTTTTTTTTCTTTTTTCCAATCTATTGAAATGAAATGAAAATCATTTATTCATGTACGCAATACAATAAGCACTTATGAACGTCACTTGTTTTTTAAACTACCACTAGCTCGGAACGCGACCACTACTGAGAAGAACTAGCGAGAAACTCAGAGGGTTTGTCTCTTTTCAATCAATCATTTACAATCAAGAAAGGTTACAACAATTTTATATATCGTGTAGAGGAGCCGTTTAATCCCATGGATTACTTTCATTAATGTAGTCTGAAATTTTGTAATATCCCTTTTTACATAATTTTTGTTTTATAATAAGTTTAAATTTATTATGCGGAAGATTCCGTATATCCATGGGAACCTTGTTGTAGAAGCGCACACAGTGACCTCTGAATGACTTACTAACTTTACTAAGTCTACTAAAAGGTACAGCTAATTGATTTTTATTTAAAGAGCTTAGTCATTTTAATGACGTTGTCGCTCTGTAATGACTCAGTGAATATTTACACCCTATTATTTATAACGACTCTGACAAATTTATATATTGCTTTGGCCATTTTGGATATAGGGAATGTCAATACAATATTACAGCCCCCAACAGCTTCAAGTGGATGGCCATAATGTAATATTAATTTGTCTTCTACATGCTTCATTCCGGACACACTCCATCAAGAGGAAAACGTCTTCTATAACGTCACATTCTGTACAATTTGGCGAAGGTACTTTCCGCATCATGAATGCAAACTTGTTAAGTGGGATGTGTCCGGAGCGAAGTCTGAAAGCCATGATAAGGTCTTGTCTGTTCAGTTGGCAGTTATCGATCCAGGGAGGATGAGGTTGGATCGTTATGTACCAGATACCCTTCTCCTTGGACCGTTTATCGAGGTACTCTTTCCAATCTATCTTACATTTTTCTTTTACAATATTTGTCCTAACTAATATAATAAATGAGTCAGTTTGTATGTATGGAAGTATGTTTGCTAATTCTTCACGCCTAAACGGCCTCACGGATTTTGATAAAATTTGGTTGGTAGACAGATAAGGACCTGGATTAACAAATGGGTTAATTTTTTTGCTGGATGATATGACGATTTTGATAATGATAAAATATTAGACGAAGTATTGTCATCTAGTAGATAACTAGTATTTATTTACTCGGCGGTATTGTCCTGTTTTATTTAAGTAGGTATGTGATTTATCACCAAAGTGCTTAACTTTGTCAATGTATGAAACAAATGGATTTTGAATTGCATTTATTGATTTATGTATCTAGATATGACGCTATGATTCTGATTTTCTAGATTTTAATAGAAGTTAGGTATACATACATATACAAGGTGGACGGATTTCAGGAAGTTGTTGGATGCAGGCTGGTTCCATCCGGTCTCTGGAAAGTAAATGGTTCATCATCAGCAGAGGGCGTCGTGTGACTGATATGATGACGACACATTGGATGCCAATACAATGAGAACATATATGAAGCATCCTAGCAGGCCTACGCATGCGGTATACACGGAAAGAAATGGTTTATGAAATGCAGTTGCTATACAATACAACACAACACACAACACAACAACACAACACAACACAACACAACAACACAACACAACACAACACAATAGAACATAATACAATACAAACACTCTTTATTGCGCAAAATAATTTACAATAATTTTTGATGATAACAATAGAACACAATTAGGCGGTCTTATCACTAAAAGCGATCTCTTCCAGACACCCCACAGCTATGGGACATTTGTAGCTATATTATGTCACTTAGACCTATTACAAATATATTACCAATAAATTGATAACATAAGACACTAAAATTAATGAAGAATGGAACACGCTGCTGGGGAGAGTAAAAATCAGTAGCTTGCATAAGTCACTACCATTTAATTTCAACTTTCCTTTAAGTATTTAAGTAGTTTGTAAATTAGTTTTGTGATTAATAGATATAGATAATTTTATTTATAGAATCCACGGGCAAAAAAACGAGTCTCCCAAAGTTTGAATTTTGCAAAAAGGGGCCGTCCATAAATTACGTCATCGATTTTTTTAGATTTTAGACCCCCCCCCCCTATAATCATCCTATCGTCATTTCTTAATGACCCCCCCCCCCCTTCTCCCAAAATTGACGTCATTACTAGTTTGACAAAATAAAACATTGCAGATTTGAGAAAAATAGGGTATTATATGATTAAAACATATATGTATGCTTAGATCTTTAAAACTACGCAACGGATTTTGATGCGGTTTTTTTAAATAGATAGACTGATTCTTAAAGAAGGTTTATATGTATAATACATGTAAGTACTACGGGCGAAGCCGGGGCGGGCAGCTAGTATTTTACTAGGTGTGCTGGAAGAAATTTCTTTTTAGAAATAATGTTTTTGTATGTGAAAAATAAACTATAAATAAATAAATAAGAATGACGTCAAAACACCCCCCCCCCCATCTATCATTTACCGTCATCCGCAGACCAACCCCCCCCCCCCCCCCCCTAATTTAGAATGACGTAATATATGGACGGCCCCAAAGCTACGTGAAAGCGTTCACAAATGCAATCTGCATTATGAAACACGTCATAAATAACGGTAAGTCACATATAATTCAGAGAGATGTTTGACCTATCGTGAACATTACCCTCCCCGGACCGTCTGCTTGTTGTTATCCAAATAATCAATAATGTTGAAGGAAGGGTGCTCTAGTTGAGTATGCTACGTCTCTGCCTGGAAGACTGTCAATGCCAGTTGGCTGTTGAGACTTGCAATTTCTTTTTTTTAATACACGCAGCGCCATCGAGTTCCGCAGTAAGCAACTATAGGCTTGTGTTGTGGATACCAGATGGTTGATATACTGCAAATGTTGACATGATTTTTTTTTTGTAAATAAATACTTATTATAACGCCCCTAGCGGGATTCGAACCCGCAACCTTTTGGTATAGTTACAGAATAATTAGTAGTACTAAAGGTAGCATAGTGGTCAGAGTTGCTAACCACTACAGCAAACAGGTCGTCAATAACTAATTGCAGTTCCGATTGTATTTTTGCTCCCTTATAATTATTACCCTAAAATTGTATATGAAATGAAATGAAAATCATTTATTCATGTAGGCAATACAATATGCACTTATGAACGTCATTTGTTTTTTAAACTACCACTAGCTCGGAACGCGACCACTACTGAGAAGGGCTAGCGAGAAACTCAGAGGGTTTGTCTCTTTTCAATCAATCATTTACAATCAAGAAAGGTTACAACAATTTTATATATCGTGTAGAGGAGCCGTTTAATCCCATGGATTACTTTCATTAATATAGTCTGAAATTTTGTAATGTCCCTTTTTACATAATTTTTGTGTTATAATAAGTTTAAATTTATTAAGCGGAAGATTCCGTATATCCATGGGAACCTTGTTGTAGAAGCGCACACATTGACCTCTGAATGACTTACTAACTTTACTAAGTCTACTAAAAGGTACAGCTAATTGATTTTTGCTCCTTGTATTGACATTATGTCGGTCACAATATGTTTGTCCCTGTGATATTTTTTTCTTCTTTAATTAATTTGAGCTTTAGGGAACAGTATGGCTGTGGGTGATATCGTACGGTGGGATGGCAACCCGTGGATGGAGATGGAAAAATATCACAAAATCAGAGAAAAAATCAAAATCAATCAAATCAAAATCAAAAATGTTTTTATTTCGTAAGTTATAAGAATAACATTTGAAATCGTCATGTCATACAGTTATCGCTCATTCACTAGGCAGTCTCCCCAGAGAAGAACGAGCAAGAAACTCCAGGGTTGCTTTTTTTAAATAAGTCAATACAAATACAATTTGAGATACCTAATTGTAAAATTTATGATTCGACAAAGAAAATAAGAATAAAATATACTGGATAATGGCGAGCGGTTCATGTCCACGCATTCTTATCATCCAGATAGTCAGAAATTTTATAATAGCCTTTGGCACATAGTTTCCGTTTAATGGTTGTTTTAAATTTATTTAAAGGCAAATTTTGAATGTCTACCGGAACCTTATTGTAGAAGCGTATACATTGTCCCTTGAATGACTTAGTGACTTTGTGTAAGCGACTGCTATGGACAGCAAGTTTATTTTTATATCTTGTATTAACATTGTGTACTTCACAATTTTTCCTAAACAAATACAGATTCTTTCCTACGTACATTAAGTTTTCGTAAATATATTGCGATGCCAAAGTTAATATATTGATTTCTTGAAATTTATTCCTCAGAGATACTCGGGAGCCTAACTTGTAGATCGCACGAACCGCTCGCTTCTGCAGAACAAAAATACAGTTTATGTCCGCGGCATTTCCCCATAACATAAAAGAAAGATGTATGTTGTTTCTATTTTCCAGAAAGGCTAAAGATTGCAAAGGTTAGTCCCATTTTTAAATCTGGTGGTAGATCAGATCCCGGAAACTACCGGCCTATCTCAGTATTACCTGTCACATCTAAGATTTTTGAGCGAGTAATTTATATTTATTTATCATCAATAGATTTCCTTTACGATAAACAGTATGGCTTCAGACCCAAATCAAATACTCCTTCAGCTACTATTGATCTCATAACAACAATAAAGCTTCATATTACAAAAATATAAAGTCAGCTCCATGTCAGTTCTAGCAGATAGTAGTTACGTGTATCCAAGTAGTGTTATTTTTGTGTTCTACATCCGGTCATGCATTACTGGCGCGAACGCCAGCGAGATGTTATATGGTTATTATATACTGGTTGTTAATCTCAATAGACATCAAGAATATGTTTATGTAAATTACCTCAAACATCCCGTCTGTTAGGGAGGGTACTGGTGTCTCCAGCCGGCCATAGCGGCGGCGGCATCGATCGTGTCGGCCCGGGGCCGCGGCAGCACCGGGCGATCCTGCATGCGCGCGAATCTTCACTACCGCTGCCGCAGTGATAGTACCTGCAACATTATTCGATAACATTTACAACAAATACCAGAGCCTTGTTTAGATTTATACAAGTCTTCCCAAATACGAAAATATTAAATTTTTTAATATAATTACGTCTAATAAATATCTACCTATACTAATTTAAAATTTAATAATTTCCCCTTGTCTGTATTTATTTGGTAGCTCCATCTCAGTTGGAGATTCAAAGCAGCTCTTACCTAATAATAAAGAAATTTAGTTCATTTTCACTATTATTTTTCGATAGGAAAAACTTAAAATTATCAGTAAGTATTTGTACATCCTATATCTAGTAATGTATTTGACCTTTATGTGTACTCGTGTGCAATAAATTATAAATAAATAAATAAATAAATAAGACGTAAAACTGGCTATTACTGTTTTATATGGAAAAATCGTGAAAATTGATATTGAATTCAGATTCAATTCACAGAGACAAACTGTTACAATTGTACATAGTGGTAAAGTACTGATCCTCGTTTTGATATTTATTAATCCTAGAAATATGTATAAAATATTTTTATTAGAACGAACGGACTAACTTTGATATTTTTTTTGTCTATGAGAACAGTCGAATGCCTTTTATAAAGTGGCATACGAGCATTAGATAATTTATTAGTGGCCATCAACCATAGATATGAAGAGGAATTGCTTCGAGCGCGGAAAGTAGCGCGCTTTGGTTACTGTTGTAACCATACGGGCAGTAGACTGTCTTTTTTTTTGTTACAGTTTTAACCACGGACGGGTGAGTGGATAAGAGTTTCTCCGCTGCCCTGTAAAATATTAAATTCCATTAAATACTTTCACATACATATAGGTATATGCATGTTTGTTTTCTTCATTAAATCGGATAAATGAACCATAAATATTTTAGGTGAAATATTTGTTCACTTACTGTGTAAATACAAAATGGCGCCTAATTTTATGTTAACAATGAAACAGTGAAAATAAAATAAACTAACAATGGTTACCTACTTACAGCAGATAGAGGATGTTGAAGATCCTTTTGACCAAACTGCCCGATGATGAAAGGTAATGTTATTCAGGTGTCTGTATGTGTGTAGATGTCTGTATTATCTCCTGTAACATAAACGGTTTGACAAGATTGCGTTAGATTTATCTCTATCCCCAGAGTGTCATAGGACATAATCTATAGCAAAAAATTCAATATAGTGCCCGCAATCTACAAAATATTCTGTAGTCTTTTCGTTCTCCTCAGGGATCAATAGCCTTTTGAATAGGCACGCCGTGTACCTACAAAATAAAGCATGTTTAACTATTGACTTTTGGATTTTTAAATACTTAATTATACGTTTTCTTCGTTTAATCTCTAGATCCTTCCATAATTGTAGTAGTTAAGTCCAAGGTTTTTATCGATCGTAGACAAAAAAAAAATGATTTAACAGTACAAAATAAATTTACCACGTCTCTAATGAAGGGTTTTTCCTGAAATTCCTTTTGGGCTTGTTGGACCAAGCGAACGCCCGCAACAATCATATTAACCGATAATTGATGTCTTTAAAACGATGGTGAACAACTCAATGGGCTTCTCTGGGCGACAGCCATCTGTGGGCAAAACATATGATATTTAGGGTACTAAAAAGACATACACTATAAGATATATAAATAACCTGTAATGTGTGATAAATTCTAAGTACTTCCTTAATTAAAGGTTACCACAGTCAATGTAGTAAAAATGATTATCAAGCCAATAAACTGTTACAGTTATTTATGTACACCTTGACAACCTGGTTAAGGTCAGAAAAAACATATTAACATAATATACCCATGAGTAATCAGAACCATTATAGGCTTTTTATATGTCATAATGACAGCTTGATGTCATAATATGGCATATTGTTGTGGGGAAACGCTGCTGACATACATATAATTTTTGTTCTGCAGAAGCTTGCTATACGTGCCATTTATAAATTACGACCTAGAGCGTCTCTTAGAGATATGTTTAAGGAAATTAATATCTTAATAATGACTTTTCAATACATTTATGAGAATTTGTTATATACAAAAAAAAATATAACCTTACTCGATAAAAATAGTGATAGGCACAATGTTAATATCAGGAATAAGAACCAGATATCTGTTTATGTTAGCCGACTTCACTAAGTTAGTAAATCCTTCAAAGGGCAATGTATACGCTTTTATAATAAGGTTCCGTAGATTTTCAAATTTGCCTTTAAATAAATTTAAAGCAATCATAAAACAGAAATTATTAGCAAAAGGCTATTATCAAATCACTGACTATTTGAATGATAAGGAAGCATGGACATACCTGTCTTATTATTCATATAATTATCAAATCACAAATTGTAACCCATAATCTGTTGAAAAGAGCAACCCTAGAGTTTCTTGCTCGTTCTTCTCTGGGGAGTCAGCTTTGAGAATGAGCAGTAAATTTAAATCTAATATTAATATTAATAGTGACGTTTTCAAGTGATAATTTTATCCGATGAAATAAAATATTTTGATTTGATTTATATTTGTGAAGAATATCTGAGAATACGTCTATCGTACCTAGCGACCTCGATACATCTGATTAGAAACAGTGAACAATGCCTTATGTCATTCAAGAAACCGTCTGCATGTGTTACCTACATTATGACAACAAAAAATTATATGGGATAATTAACACTTAGGTGTGAGGAAGGCTGTAGGATGTGTGTTCAGTAATGGACAGGACATTCTATATACACACGTCGAGGCATTAGACATACATGACAAAAAATTGAGATAAAAGCAAAAAGCGAAGTCGGCGGTCACCAAAATACGCTATTGAGCCGAATACCTAAATGAGTAAAGCACCCGCCTTGAATGGATTCCCGAAAATTGTTACATCCTGAAGGCCTGGCCGGATAATGCGGACCACAGAAAATAAAGAATAAATACTGGCAACTCGAGAACCATCCATACTTCTTAGGTCAGTTAAAAATACCCCTACAAAGCGCTACTGTCATGAAAAAGATATAGGTTTTATTATATTTCAACTAGGTCCTCTTTTGTTCCATTTTGCAATGTTACTTGTCCAATAAAATTGTTTATTTAGGGAAAGATTACATACCTTGATCGACTTTAGATGCCGTGCGACTGCATCGTTGTTTCCACATGACATTATGAATCTAAGTAATGCCAGTGCGGTAATGTGGATATAATTTTGTGAGTATGCTAATGGGGAATAAGATAAAACCCCGATTCCAATATCTAAAAAGTGCACAAAGCAGTCATGAAGCGGTGTACGGCCTCTGTAGATGACAAGTAATTGTGGACGGGGGGAAGGTGCGCGCGCATATAGAATTTGGAACAAAGAGAAGGGGACATCCGGTTATGCCTTTTGTAACAATAGGAACATGTTATCGAAAAGTTTATTAAATTTTGTAAGAGGGTAAAATATAATAGGGTTCTTTGTTGATTTACTTTTGGGGTTCCACGACTGTCCGGAACAAACACACAAAACGTCTTATATAAACAAAACTATGGGGTATTCACTAAACTGGTTTGGGATCATTCTGTTAAAAGTGTGTTAATCCAACTAACTCTCACTTCGAATTGCTCTTCGTTTCAGTTATTTAATTAGTATAATCCTTTCACTAAATGCACGGTATAACGATCTAATTCGCACTTGCACATTTTCTGAGAAACCAACGGTTTCGGGTTCGAATCCCGCGAGGGGTAAACGAGTCATTACTCACTCACTCACACATACACCCCCCCCCCCCCCCCCCTCACATACACATACACCACTCCCCATACACACTGAACACTGTCTGTACCTAAACAGAACATCTATGATTTTTTAATAATCTATGATGCGATCAATAACTCCCCCTTCTCGAGTCCAGACAAGTACTCATAAACATCAGCTACCCAAACCATAGACGGGTAATTTTTGATTTATTGCCAATTCTGTCATCTAGTTGAACTAGTGAAGGTGGGGGACTGCATTCCTATTGGATACACTTTTTGTCCTCGACAGAGCCAATTAGAGAGCTCATATCTAATGGCCAGGACTGACCAATAACTGACTCGAAGTTTTTTTAACATTTGGTCTATTAACCCCATGTGTTGACAGATGTTCCTCACCTGTTGTTAGGGGGCCATGGGCTATGTGGATAAGTATATAGCTATCTGTGTGCGTGTCGAGATAGCAAATAATAAATGGCCCGACAGATGCAGGCAAAGATGAATATAATAATATAACATGAGGGGAGCGTAACCCTAGCACGGTTGCCAGCTGTCGTTCGTAAGGTTTAATTGATTCGCCAAAAAATTTGCAAAACGGCTTCAGTAATTCTCCACCATCTCTCTCCGGAGTGCATCATCAGACCTTTACCATATATATATGGGAACACCCTGGTGACAAACCCTATCAAACAAAAACAAAAACAATTGACGAAAATATATACACTTACACCAATCATCTAGTCCTTCACTAAGCAAAGTTTGTACTATACTACTAGATAACGGATCATCATCAGCCCGTAAACATCCCACTGCAGGGATATGGGCCGTCTTTCGAATTTATGAGGGAGTATGGGCCATTAGTCCACCACGCTGGCCCAATGCGGGTTGGGGACTTCACATGCCTTTGAATTTTTATTTCTCAGGCATGCAGGCTTCCGCACGGTGTTTTCCTTCACTGTTTAAGAGCATTCGAATAAATGCACATAAATAATTAAATTTAAAAAGTCATTGGTACATTGGCCTGCCTGGGAATCGAACCCGGACCTCGTAAATTGGGAGATCGAGTTTTAACCGTTGAGCCACCGACGTTCCTAATGCAGATAACGGATACATAAATATTTATATAAACATCAATGACTCGGGAATAAATGTTCGTATCCGTCACACAAACATTTACCCCTCGCGAGATTCGAACCCGCAACCGTTGGTTTCACTATGGACTACACCAATCGGTCGTCTTTTCAAAAGATTTTATGTAGTTTGCAATGTTCGTATGTAAGTATGTTGGTAAGTTATCCGTTTCAAAATTTGCAATCCATTTTTCAGTCACTTTCTGTCTTCTGATTGAGTTGAAATTTGGCATATCTATGTAAGTTCGGTGACAATGCATTTTTATAGTATGTACCATCGAGTTGATCTGATGATGGACCTGGGATGTATGGACTGGTACATCCTGATAGCAAATGGCAACATATTCGACATTGGGCCAGTTTGTTTTGTTGTCATCAGCACTTTCCATTACACGTGATGTCGAGGGTCTGAAGATGGAGTCAGAAGATTGCCACTGGAACTCCTTGATGGACTTTACGTTACTCGTCTTTGTACTAAAATAATATGATAATCATGATGCAGCATTAAAAGCTTATTTTTTAAGTTTAGCCCAGGGAAAATACGGTTTGATCCCGCAAAAACGAATAACCGCGATTCTCTTGAAAGAATTAATAAAGTGTTGTAAATGTAGTAACAGTTTGCTAAAAATTAAGAATTTGTAAGAAACGCAAGTACTAAGTAAGTAACTAAATAAGCTGAAGTTGAAAAATGTGTTCCTTTAAAAAAAAATGCTCAGTTTGTCGCGGTACTGCGAACGCTCAGCTGCTGGAGGTATTATGTCGGTATTGGGCGCCGTAGAGAGAGGATGAGGTTTGGGGTCGTCGGTTTCAGGCCCCTACCAGGACTGCAGCCACTGATGAACGGTGAAGAAGGTGAAGGGCAGCAAGAAGGGATAGGCACTTGAAAAACTTATAAATGATGTAATAATAATTTAAAGAAAGAAATAAAAGGAAGAATGGCTTCAGTTCGCAAGTTGCGTCCAGACTGACTAGTTGTTGAAAATAATTTAGAATTCAGAATTTTGAATAATGTTCCAAAAAAGAAAACGCCAAAGAGATTACCGAAAAGAAGACAGAATTTAGAAGAGGTTTTACAAGTTGATGGGTATTTCTTTAAATTCAAAACGAATAGGGAAATTATCGTTACAAAATATTAGTTCTCCTTTGATCATGCAGCTCGATGACATTTTCAACTAAAACACAATGCATGGCTAACTAGAAAATGATTAGTTTTTTATCCATCAATAGATTAGATTAGATTAGATTTATTTAGTTCACTTTTACAATAGCATGTCACACATACAGTTTCGTAAATTTATGAAATTTAAAATAAAAGTGATTGTCAAACATAAAACAAAAAATAATAACATAAAAAACAAATTCCTGTATACAATAGTAAAACATATTGTTATATGTATGTCAAAATTAATTAAGAAAGTAAGTTAACTGTGTTTAACAAAAGCCTATCTAATTAAATATCAGTTAGTATTGTTTGTTTGTAAACGCTTTATTGTACAAAAAGGCAATACATTAATTTTGCATTGATACATAAATTGAGTACAACGGCGGACTTATCCCAAAGAGGGATTTCTTCCAGTCAACCATAGGGTTAGTTAGAAAACAGCAGATTGGGCGTATACAAATTACAGCAAATTCAAACTAAAGTATTTATTGTTATTAAGATACAATTAAAAATAGGGTTTTGTAACAAAAGTCTAGACTAAGCGCTCGTTTCTTTTAGGCTTAATTATTCAAAATTACATCTCTAATATACGTCTATAAGAGAGCAATTACATAAGTCGGTTCTGAATTAAGTCTAGCTAAGCTAATTTTTTACCGTATTTTCCCTGGGCTAATTATTTTGAATATGCAACTTATTTATTGTATTTTTTTTATTTGAACTGATTTTTTGTAAAAGGATAGAGTACACATCAGTAATCAATTAAAAATTATTTCTAACAATTCTGTAGCTTGCTTTAGGTATAGTGTAGGTATTTAGTTATAAAACCTACAATATTAAATTAAAGTTACCACCGTGAACTTCATTGCGTTATAGAAGATGCTAAGATCTCCTAAAACAATTTTCAAAAAAAAAAAAATCATTTAAAAAAAAAAAAAAAAAAAAAAAAAATACTTTTATTTCTCCTGTAATAGTATATAACAGTGTTGAGGCATCCCCAGAGAGTAAAATGTAATACTCGTGTTGGGGTTGACTCGCTCGTTCCCCGGACATAATTGGCGGAGCTTAGAAAAATAAAACTCTAACAAAAAACAAAAATTTAAACACAAAGAAAAGAAAAATACTCATTTTAAGTTTTCTAGTTAAACTTGCACGCACTAGTTCTCTATGCGTTGGTGATTGTGCTTGTGTGTGTGTGTGTGTGTGTGTGTGTGTGTGTGTGTGTGTGTGTGTGTGTGTGTGTGTGTGTAAGTACGTATGTGTAGGTACATGTGCACAATTCTCACTGCAGTAATAGTATTATTACACCACTCTTTAAGTTACCCTTTTCAGAAGGGACTCAGTTTCGTCGTATGATAAGGTTGAAAGCCATTCGGAAAGTGTTATCTTACATTCATACCATTGTAGAGGGTAGATGTTTAGTTTGCGGTTAATATTATTATAAATAAACACCGCCTGTGAGCTATACTGACGTTCAGCAAAAGTCGTTCGAATTGAATGTGTATGTGCTATCAATTGCTACATTATTATGTTCTAAAAATAGTTTATTGAATCGTGATATTTGCCCTCGGTGACTTTAATTGCATACTAGTGTATGCAATAAAAGTCAAAAAACTATTCACTGTTTTATTTACAGTCCGCACATCATTATCTGTGTATATTTATTATCATATCCGCAACGCATCTGTGACCCTTCTGGTGTTGGCCCATGGACACCCCCATGGGCGGCGGTGATTGCTTTCCATCAGGTGACCCGCATGCTCGTTTGCCGCCCTCTCATATAAAAAAAAATATATACACTGGTATCGATTCGGATGTACCACACCAACTAAACTAAACTAAAACTTTTTTTAAAGTAGTACTGTCTATTTTCTCCCTGGAACAGAGGGCGGAGTGTGAGTTTTGTTTCGACTTAACTTTACTACCGCGTTCACGTTTACGTGACGATTTGTATGAAGAAATGTGCAGCGCCTCTAGCGGATAGTTTGCAAAACGATTTTTTTCATAGATACCTACTTTTTGCGTAAACGCGAACGCTATGGTAAAGTTAAAAATGAGACAAAACTCTCACTTCGCACACAGTACGATGCGACGGCACCACTCTAAAACTGGTTTTAGTTTAGTTTAGTTCGTGTACATCCGAATCGACACCAATATCGGTTTATGAATTAACCGACTTCCCATAAGGTGGTGGATGGATGTGCACCAACGCGAGGGGTACAGGTTCGCGACGGGTGCGCTCGCGGCACGTTCACCGGCGTCATTTTGCACATCAGCATTGTACTGAGTCACCGCAAATGTAAAAAATTATTGTTCGATTTTTTTTTAAATAGATAGATAAAGCATTTATTTGCATTTTACAGAAAAACATACAACAATATTCGACGAACAATCCCCTTCGGCGGATAATGACCACAACTGAAAAAGACCACTTCTTGAAAGGACCACTTCTTGAAATGACCACAAATTCTGCGTATTTGATACTAGTAATGGAGCCCTTAATGAACGACATTAAATAAAAAAAAAAAAAAAATTAAAAAAAAATTAATTAAAAATTTTTCTAAAAGGTTGAATTCCCCATTGGTGTTATTCTTGCGAAATATAATTACAAGGGGATTTAAGTATTTTCTCCGATGCAATGAAATTCATAGTGGTAATTTTAAATAGACTATCTTTTATAACTAAATATCTATATTATATCTAAAGCAAGCTAACGATTGGTTAGATTTTTTTTTATTCTATCACTAACAGGTATATACTCTATCCATGTGCAAAAAATCACGACCTTTAATTACTGTACTATTATTCGTTTGGCAACGGCATGCGCCCCTCGCGCATGCGCTGTTACACTGTGGATAATTTTGTAGAACATAATGGCGGCAAAAGTGAACTTCACCAAAGTCGCTCGTATTCCTATACACTTACGTGCTATAGTTGTACCAGAATGTGATGGCACAATAGCAAATTATATTGTGGTTACTTCGACATTTCTTCGCAATATTTGTGTATTTTCAAGAAAACAACATGTAGAATGAAGTATGACAACTCGCACTTTGACAGGACACATGATAGTTTGGTATTGTCATATAAAATTCTTTATTCGTTTTTTATTTTTTATGTCATGAGATTCTGGTACACCTCTATAGTTCTCGAGGCGTAAGCTCAGCTTTGCATTTGTGTGAGTGACGTCAAGCTGCTAGCGGTACAAGAGGTGAAGTGCGGCATGTGCGCGGCAGGGAAGCGACGCGCAGCGGACACGCCGCGCCTCAGGCCGCGTTTAAACAATGCGCGGGACGCGCTGCGCCACAAGCCGTATCTCTATCGGTGTGCACTCACACAAATGCAAAGCTGATCTTACGCCTCGAGAACTGTACCATATTGAAATCTACTATTCTACTATGAATTCTGTTCTGCATACGAGTTGCTGGTAAAATGTGTGATACTTCATTTTTATTAATTAACGACCTTTTGTACCACATTTTTATCAATTAAAGATTGATTATTCGCGTTCTTCTGAGGTTTATTCATCGTAATGGACAAAGTGAAATATCGTTGGGAGTGCGTTTACAACAAGAACGATATTTTGATTAAAAATTTTGATTAATGTTGACGACACTCGCCCAAACACAAAGATAGGTGCCGAGTACGGCAGGGACGAGGAAGCACACACACACACACACGCGCACACGCACACGCACCACAGGAGCGAAGCCGGGGCACTAACACTAGCCAGGATGCACAATGGAAACTAGGTACTTTCTACTTATTATTTATTTAATAATAACAACTCTACAATTTAACTTAAAGCTAATTTTTCTAGAAATACTGGACAAGTAGTTAGGATATGTACTACCTGACAATTTCTTATTCTTTTTATTAACGGACCTCACACAAACACACAGCGCCATCTAGGTCCACAGTAGGCATCTAGGCATAGGCATTTTTTTTTGCAAATAAATACATGTTATCCTGAAAATCATCCATAACTCGGGAACACATGTCTGTATTCATCATACAAACATATGCCCCTGGCGGGATTCGAACCCGCGACCTTTTGGGTATAGTAGCAGAGTTACTAACCACAACACCAAACAGGTTGTAATGTTTTTTTTTTTTATGCACTACGGATTGGTGTACGTATAGAGGATAGAGGACATTGAAGATCCTTTTTACTACGTTTATTCTATTTTCTTTGTTCACAAACATCAATAGCATTGTTACATATTCTTTACAATCATCTAGTTAGATGGCGCTGTGTATATGTCTAAGGATATTATTATTATTATATTATTAAGGTTTCGAGGTAAGTAACATAAAAAGTCAAAAAGCGCAATATATTTTATAAAAATTTTGCTCTTCACAGAAATGTATCTCCTTTCTTCTATGTAATGTAAATATTAACACGAGCCAGAGTTGCCAAATATACATTATTGAAAAGGACGTCCGTAATGTAACGATTTTCAGACCCAAAAATGGATCTTGTCTCCCATTTTGTATTCGAGAAAACAGGACAATACCACCGAGTAAATACTAGTTATTATGCACTAAGTTATTTTTTTTATGCACTACGGATTGGTGTACAGAGGATAGAGGACATTGAAGATCCTTTTTACTACGTTTATTCTATTTTCTTTGTTCACAAACATCAATAGCAATAGCATTGTTACATATTCTTTTACAGACAACTGTGACCAAACTTAAGCAGAGTAAACATTCTCATTGGCTTGATGACAATGGTTATCCTTTTTTTTTATGGTCGACGGGTTCGTACTTGACCTCAATCACACCTGATGTTAAGTGAAGATGAGGTCGAAGGTGGAAGCGTACTGACCCGAAAACCCCAACACATTTGGGGGACTGGCAATCTTATCTCTGACACAACAATGCTATTAACATTGCTGCGTGGCGGCATATTTAGATAAGATGGTGGTAGCTAGCCAGGCGGACATTTAAACTTTACAACTTTGTGGACGATGAAGTGTTTAGTATATACGCATTATTATTTTCATTAATATCTGGTCTTTATTGGTATCACTGATATGTATAAGAGTACTCAATACTTTAATAGCTCAGTATTCTTGTATAGAGAAGAATGCCATAGGACCAGGAACCATTACACCAACGGCTTGATGGACTGGAGTCAGAGGGACGATAACCACCGAACTCCTTCGATGGCGGCTCCAGAGCTCTGTAAATAAAGCAGACATTTAAAAAAATGTACAAGTTTTAACCGCTTCCGTGGCTCAATGTAAACAACATAGGGTTTAAGAATCGGAGGTCGCGAGTTCGATCCCCAGCGGGACACATGTTTAGTACTCGGCTTGGTTGGTGGTAGGGCATTTAAATGTACCACAGCTACCACCATCTTATCTTAATCAGCCGCGAAATAACAATGTTAATCGCATTGTTGTGTTCCGGTTGTCAGAGATAAGATAGCCAGTCCTCCAAATATTTGGGTTTACGGGTCAGTACGCTTCCACCTTCGGCCTCATCTTCACTTAACATCAGGTGAGATTGTAGTCAAATGCGAAACCATTTCTTAATAAAAAAAAAAAGGGAGACTCTGAGCATAGCTCTCTCCAATGCCCTTTGAGTGACCTTGAGTCTTCTTATGAGGCTCATAATGAGTGACCACGTTTCATTTCCATATGTCGTCGCTGGCAACACGCACTATAAGCACGCAATGTCTCAAAAACTTTCGTCTTGAGACATTACGGTATTTGGGACGAGAAGATGTTACGTAGCTTCCCAAACGCTGCCCAACTAAGTGGATTCGACGATTGACCTCATTTTCGAAGTTGCATTTACCTACCGGGACTGTTTGTCCCAGGTATACGTACTCGTCGACAAATTCGAGGATAGTGTCTCCTATGTTAAGAGGGGTGGGTACAATATGTGCATTCAACATGGGCTTTGTCTTGTGCATATTCATTTTAAGACCCACTCTTTGGGAGACTCTATCGAGGTCATCGAACATTATGCCGAGGTCGTCCAGGGTCTCAGCCATGATTACGATATCGTTGACATATTGACGGTTTGTGTGTACTCGCCGTTGATGTTGATGCAGAGTCCTTTCAGCCCAGAAACTTGAAGGCATCGTCCAATGCAACGGTAAACAGTTTCGAGTCTTACACCTCGCTGCAGTTGGATGGGCTTTGAGTTCCAATGCTGGAGACGGACTGACATGTTGGCGCTTTCATACAAACACTTCAATATCTCGATATACCGATAATTAATTTGGTACATCTGGAGGGACTGCAGCATAGTCGAGATTTCAATCGAATCGAAGGCTTTTTCGTAGTCCACAAACGCTAAGCATAGTGGCTGATTATACCTTCGGTCTTCTGTATAATTTGTCGCAGCGTATGTATGTGGTTACGGTGCTAAATCCTTTTCGGAAACCGGGTTGTTCGGGAGGCTGGAAGTCGTCGAACCTGAGTGCGAGACGCCACGAAATGCCGTCGAGAACACCTTGTAGACATGACTCAGAAGCGAGCAAGTCTGTAGTTCTTCAACAGGGTCTTGTCGCCCGTTTTGAAGAAAAATACCAACACGCTTCTATACCATGCCTTTGGCGTTTTTCCATCGTGTAAGACGGAATTAAATACCCTCTGAAGAGCTCTCGGCATTGGTCTGCCACCTGCTTTCAGAAGCCCAGCTGTCATTCCTTCCTCACCCGACTCCTTGTTGTTTTTAAGCTATGGTAGAGCCATTCTAATCTCATATAAGCTGACGTCTGGGATGTCTTCCGTATAGTGCCGAGTCAAACTGGCTCTTGGATCTGTGGCCAGATTGCTAACAGGTACTCGTGACGTCGTGTTTAACTGTCCACAGAACCTCTCGACCTCATCCATCACTTCTGGCATTGACGAGACTATCCAGCCATCCTCGGTCTTTAGCTTCATTAGCTGGCCCTGTCCCACAGACAAGTCTCCTTTGAAAACTTTAAAGCCCATATTTCGGTCTATTGCCTCTTTAATTGGGTCGCTAATCGGCGCAGGTTGTGGGTCAGGGACTTGCAGATCTGTTTGTTGAGCCGCCGGTATCTGGAAGCATCATCCTAGGACTGCAGGACCATCTGTCGTCTTTCCTTCATCACTTTCAAGGTAGGGTCAGAGATTTTCTTGGTTCCTTTTGGACGGCTGATCTTAAAGTACTTAGACCTTACCGTAAAGACAGTTTCCACCAACTTGTCATTATAATCGTCCACATCTACGTACTCACCTAGGCATTCGAAGCGGATTTGCAATTCTATCTGAAAGCTCTCGGGGTTTTGAAGATGGGTAGGTGCTGGACGGAGCGTCGATTTAATCAATCGAAACGTTGAATAATGAACGATATTTTTATAAGAATTTAATTACCTGGATTCTCTGGCACAGTTTCCCTTTATAGTTATGGCTCCCCGCCGAGCTATGTAACTTCCTAAAACTTCACTTCCCTTATCTGTCCGTGCCGTTATCCAAATGTTGGAATATTTTGTTTGTTTTCTGTTAAACCTGAAAATAAAAAATAGGGTAAGTACCTAACTGATTACATTTTAAGATTGATTAAAATTAATATATACTTCAATTGTGGGGTGGTTAGTAAGGTATGAGTAACACATAAAAGACTCCATCACTAAACTGTGACGGGTAAGGAGCACGTGTTGTGCTGTCAACAAAAAAAAAAAGAAGATGAAAGATAAAACAGGTGTTGTTATCGAGTTTCTTGTCGCTTCTTCTCCCTAACCATAACACCTTGTGAAGCGATGTAGTTTTTAAAAATAACTATTTAAGTATTTATAAAACAAAAAACCCGACAACATGTATTGTATTTATATACATGTTTCCTCTTACACTCCGGGTAACAGTACGAATCGAACGACACTAAGCACTTCAAAATCGGTCAAGGGGTTTAGGCTACAGGATGCGTCAAAGGAACGGACATATATACATCCACTTGATAAATATCACAGGTAATAACAAGTTGACTTTCAATAATTGATATTTTTATATCCTAAATTGAATAAAATATTTTTGACTTTGACTTTCAGCCCTGATTACTTATTGTAGAACTAGATGGCGGTATGTGTATCTAAATATTACTGTCTCACAATAAAGTTCACGGGTCTGTAGACCCGGTCCTTTATAGGGCGTGCATGAGGATACAGATCCAACATGTAGAGGCCCTTTCAGAGAATTTACTCTAAAGAGGAGCATCGGGACCTCTCTCTGAATACATCAACTGAATGCACTCACAATAGGCCCCGTGGGTTACGAGAGTGCGGAAATTAACATTAAAAATACTGGGCTATTGAGTTGGGGTGTTAGTGGTCGGGTTAACTAGTCTATTGTTGAGACACGGGACACCTGCATCGATCATAGTCTCAATCTGATCAAATTAGCAGGTGGTGACTCGCCGCTCACCATGACGTGTGAGGGGCTAAGGTTATGAAGAGGTGATTCGCGGGGCGCCAGATCCCGGTACTATCACCAGTCAGCGAGCTCCCGGTGTTATGACATTTTACACTTCTAACCTGGAGCACAGGTCTCGCTTTTGCGACTCCGCTCCTGGCCGGCCGGTTAAGGCAAGCCCAAGAGGCGAGGGCCTATCAATCCGGGCCCTCTGGAGTATCAGGGTCCGTGGTGTCGCCACACACCAACAGCTCGCCACATGCTGCCCCTGCGGTGACTGACTGCATCACCAATTGGCGATGGGCGATGGGGTCGTCACGTCCCTACGCCTTCGTTATTATTGCGTCAAGACTATTAATGTTTACCCGAGTGTTCAAGAAAGGAGGGTAATGTTTTTGAAGTGTATGTGTATGTATGTCCGTTCCTTTGACTCATCCTGTAGCCTGATCGGCTTGAACGATTTCGATGTGCATGGTGTCGTTTGATTAGTCTTATTACCCGGAGTGTACGAGGAAAAATACAATATTATGCTGTCGGGTTTTTTGGTTTTTAAATATACTGTAATTTTAAAGTTTTTATTTAGATTATTTTTATAAACTATATAGAGAACTGTTTTTGAAGATCTTACATTTGATACCCATCTCGATTAGATGTTTATTTGCATGTTACGGAAACACATACAAAAACAAAAATGACCAGCGAAATTGTTTCTCTAATATGGAAATTTTGGCATCCACGATACAGGCCTAGCCTAGTGTGGACGCTACAGCAAATGTATAATTATGTATGGTTCTTTTTGGTAAATAAACATCTTATCTTATCTTATCTTATCTTATTCGACGCGAAAATCATTCTGCTTGGTGTTATTCTTACGAAAGATTTCTATACTGTACGAACAATTTTTTTAAGGATTTTAGTCTATGAGTGAAACATTGCTTAGGCATTTTTATTGTATTTTGTAAACTGCATTATGAGATAGGAGTACCTATCTTATTACATGAAACTGTTTTGTGTACTACTTTTATCTCACTCGGTCCCAACTTCACTGTGTATATGTTCACATTTCATGTAATAATAATGTGTGTGTCGCTAAATGGGTCAAATAAACGATTCTTATTCATATTCTAAATGTAGCCTTATTTCACAGTAATAAAAATAAAAACAAAAATTAAGCACAACTGTTTCAACTCATAATAGAGTTGTATGTGTATCTGTACCACAAATGGGCCATCGCTCAGCGTGGATCCTCACCTTATAGCGGTAAGACACTGATTTTCAGCTAGTGCCCTAAGTCAAACTAAGGAAATTAAGTAATTTTAAGCCTAATAAAAATGTCAAAACTGTAGATCTATGTAACAATATGCTATGTATAGGAGCGCTTTTTCAATATGGTTTCCACAGAAACAAAATCTTTCTTTCGATAAGTTTTGCACAAACAGTAAAATCTAACTATTTTAAATGTAATGAAAATTGATGCATATAAACAGTATACTCGTACACAGACCTAAAATGTTAATAGAGAATATTTTCGAGAAAGAGTATAAAATATTGGAGCGATTTTAATATTTCCATAGTAACAGAAACGATGCAATATATTCCTTATACGATATTTTGTAGCAAGTGGAAATCTGTGGTCTCTGCCTACCCCTACGGGAAACAGGCGTGACATTATGTATGTATGTATGTATATTTTGTAAATATTTTCTAGTAACATGTTAGATCTATTATATTCTGCTTATATATATAAAGTTTCATGGGTATTCGTTTAGAAAAAACAATCCATAACTCGAATACAAATGTCCTTATTCAAGACCAATTGTCATTTTCAGGAATCAAACCCGCGATCTTTGAAGATATAGTAGTTAGGGTTTCTAACCTCTACATTATACAGGTTGCAAAGGTGCCCAATCACGTGTTTACTATAAAACATACATACAAGTCACGCCTGTTTCCTGTAGGTGTAGGCAGAGACCACAGAGGTCCACTTGCTACAATCCTGACACACCACTTTTGCTTCATTCACTCTCATAAGGTAGTTCATACTTGCTCCTCGGTTTACGGTAGGCTTGCCTGGCCTTTCTTTAAAACATCCCCGATTTGATCATGGTACGTTCGCCGTGGTCTTCACCTTCCAACTCTACCAACTACTTTCGTTTCGTTTATCGTTGTTTTCATCCATATGTTGTCAATATATCGTACATCGGCACTAAGCGCTTTGCTTCATCATTTACAATGCGGACTGTTAAGGTATGGAACTCACTGCCCGCGTCGGTTTTTCCCGACACTTACAACCTTGGGATCTTCAATCTTCAAGAACATCTTCGGCTACATCGTCACTTTCCATCAGGTGAAATTGTAATCAGACGCGAAACCAGTTTTTAATTAAAAAAAAAATCTCTTTCGTTAGTCTTCTTTCATTCATCCTCTCCAGATGTCCAAGCCATCTCAGCATATCTTTTTCAATCTTTGTCACTACGTCTTCTTTCACACTGCTTAACTCCCTTAAAATTAAAATTATCAATGGTCACTTACATCAGATAGAGGATGTTGAAGATGCAGACGGCGCAGTATTTTGTACAATTTTTATATTCCTCTTTTACTGCAGGATCCTGATTTAACCGATAATGGATGTTTTCAAAAACGTTTTCGAAGGTGTCGGCGACAGAGCCATCTGTGAACAAAACATGAGATGTTAAGGGCATTTCAGCGGTTGGGACCAATTTTCCTCAATTCCGAGGTCACTTTTCCTATTTGAAGCATTTTAAGAATTATTTATAAAAGTATTATGGATTTTGAGAGCGAATGAAGAAAAAGAGTGTCAGAATCGTATAGCAAGTGTAAGTCTGTGGTCTATGCCAACCCCGACACGTACGACGTACACGTGAAGGTAATGCACATACAGGACAAAGAATTGGAGATATCATAACACAAGTAAGGAGTAAAATTCGCAGTTTAACAAGAATACTTAACTGAAGCGCAAGATTGAAGGCCACATAATCCTACCATATAAAAAAAAAAAGTCAGTCGAAGGCGAGCATATTCAAAGAAAGAAAAACAGCATTCATACATTTCGCAAAACATTTACATACAAAAAACTATAAAAAAATGGTCGTACAGTTGAATTAAGAACGCACGCCATTTTGTAGATGGTTAAACCCTTTGTCTAATGAAGCGAAGCACAAAGGAAATAAAGTGAAAGTACAGGTCCTTTTAACATTTGCATACCCTGTATAAAGTCACTACCTTAATTAATAAATAAAAAATGAAACAAATCGCTTTCCAAATGTACAGAAATGAACAATGACGTCGAGCTCGTCGCCATTTTAACGTGCAAATCGATGGTTGTTTTTTGATGGACAATCCCATAGTCACCTTTTACAACACCCACGGGAAGAAACGGGTTGGTTATATTCTTACCACGTGCCCAAACCACACAGCACTTACCACTTGTAATATTATAAAATAAATTTGTTAAAAAAGATCACATACCTTGTTCAGCTTGACAACCCGTGTGACCGCCGTGTGACACTATCGGAATAACCACTTTGTGGTATGTAATTTGGCAGATTACAGCCGGATAATTATGTAATTTGAAAGATTTCAATGTAATTTGTTGAGTCATCTTTGTGTGAAATGAAGATGTCTGTTCACATCGACCGCTCGGACTCAACTGAGGATGTAGTCAGCGAGCCAGCGTCTATATAACGAGTAGGGGAGAACGGTTAAAGACCATGCGCGCGCAGCTGTTCCATAGAGTATTGAAAAGAGAGGATAATCCAGTCATGTGAAAAGCAATTTTGCTTACAATAGGTCCTTATTTAAATGTACTGTTTTTTTTTTACATTTTTAGAAGGGCACATAATCCGGTTCTTTGGTTAATTTATTTTTAGCGTTCCGTGAGGCATTTTAGAAAAATGGGACCCTAGTATCGCTTTGTTGTCTGTCTGGTTACTAACCACCGATGGAAAACGAAGGGTGTTGTGTTTGACGGCGTTGTGTATGTGTCAAGTGTGTCCGGGTGTATCTCAGTACTGAGTGGTTCGGTTTAAGTCCGTTTGTTGTATATTAAATACTAGACTAGTGGACAGGCTCTTAGCCATGGTTGATGAAAATCGGTTAAGTTTTTTCGTCGGATAAAATTATCGCTAGAAACTATCAAATTATCACTTAATATTATAAAGCAAGAAACTCGAGGGTTGCTCTTTTTAAGTAGGTTTTGGTTTACAATGTGTAATATAATATTATAGTAAAATTAGACTGAAACGGTCTATGAGTCCAGATAGTCAGAAATTTTATAATGGCTTTTGTAAATAATGTCTGATTTATGATGGTTTTTAAGTTTTTTTAAAAGCAAGTTTTAAATGTTAACAGGAACCTTAGATAATGTAAAAGCGTAACATTCTTTTTTTTATTAAGTATCTACTTGTTGTATTCGACGTAAACAAATAAATAAATATATCGAACACTAACACCAATCATCTAGTTCCAAACTAAGCAAAGTGTACTATGGATACTTGATAACGGATAAACATACATAAATATTTATATAAACATCCATTACTCCGGAATAATTGTTCGTATTTATCACACAAACATTTGCCCGTCGCGGGATTCGAACCCGCAACCGTTGGTTTCGCTGACAGGATCACTATCCACTACACCAACCGGTCGTCAATACATGATATTATATGAGATCTCTGGTGACAAAAAAGCTGGCGACGACCTCGGGCAGTTTATTAGCATTGCTATACAACGAGGTAACGCTGTCAGTCTTGTGGGCACCCTCCCAAACGGTACGGATCTAGAACACGTTTTCTACTTATCATAAATATGGAGAAAACGTGTTGTAGTCTGTTTCCGTGCTTTTGTATTCAATTTTATTCTTTGTTTTTATTTCTTGTAAATACCTACTTTTTATTTATATTTTTTTGTTATTATCTTATCTTGTCATCGTACGGAAATGTTCCAATTCCAATTCCAATTTAGTTTTATGGCTACATCGTTGTGCACGGTGATTCTGCCAATGTTACGGTGTGAACTTGAGTGAAGTAGTTAACATTTCTGGGACGGGGCATATTTTGGGGAAAAAGTCTACGTAAGTGTTGTATTTTTATTTCAAATTGCCTTCACTACTGCATGTGTTCGGGAGCAAGCCCCGACATTGGTCCACATCTTAGTGACTATGTGTAAGCGGCTGACATGAACAGCAACTTCATTATTATATCTTATTTATTAAAAAGTACGGATCCCTCAGACCATACATCCAGTTCACATTTAACCGTGTTTTTTGCATAATCCGTTATTCGGGGATCTGTGACTATCCCGAGAGAAACATACAAAAGATCTTAACAGATCCAGATATTCACTGAACCAGTTCGGGACCTATTCATAGTATTTACGTAAAAGCTTTTCAGTATGCATTTATTTATAAGTTCCCCCTGATACACAAAATCTTTCTTTGTAAAGATTCAATCAAACAGATACTTACATTGCAAAATGTCAGCCTATTGACAATATGTAGACAAAAACCTTTATGTTCACACGATGTTAAGTTAAGATGGCGGCGTAATGTAACCCCCAAACTTGTTTGGGTGTACTGACTATATCTCAATTGCTATAACGTGGCTGCTAAGCTAAGCATACTCATAGTTCTTTATTTCCATGAAATACTTCTAGCACTTTGAGACGTCAACATTCATAAATAGGACAGTTGATGATAATTAAATATGTGGACACGTAATAATGGATTAATTATAAAGCACTTACCTATTTAAATAATTAGATACGCGGACGCCATGTTGGATTTTTACCATAAAACTTCGAAATCAATCAAGTCGTTTAGGCTACAGGATGCATCAAAGGAACGGACATACATACATACACTCGAAAAACATTACCCTCCTTCCTTGGGCAGTCGGGTAAAACAATCGAAATGAAGCTACTGTAAAGAGGCATTTTCAATTATTTTATAAGCTATTCAGCTGCTGTGGAGAGGCATTGTCAAGTAGGTACAATATAATATTCAAATAGCATAAAATAGCATGGTAATAGCTCGAAAATGCCCGACACAACCAAAGCCAGTGCTAAACATACACCCCACCAGGAATCAAACCCACAACTCATGTTTTGTAAACTGTAGGATTCCCGAGTTTAGACGAGTATGTAGCTAGGATGGGGGAGATCAGTGTTCATCATTTAATAACTAGATATTTCTTGCATATGCATATTCATCATCAGATCAGCCATGTGACAGTCAGTCCCGATTAAAATTCTGTCAATGCACTAACTAAAGATGTGGGTAGGTAAATGCATTTCACTTACCTGTATAAATTTCGTCGTTATGTCTATTATTTTCGTCGTCAGACGATGAATCCAAATTTCGGGTTCCCACAAGAAGCCGCCAAAATCTTTTGTAAAGCATTCTGCCACTTTACTCAAGAATGACTTGACCGTGACTAGACTCTGTATACGCCAAGTATACGACGAATTACTTGTTTTGACTGAGACTGACTTACAAACTGAAGAAATAAGAGAAATAAGACATGGCTGTTATGGGCTAGATCCCTTTGCCTTCTCCTAAAGGAGAGAATGAAACCAAAAAAAAAAAAAAGTAATATGACATTAAATCAAAAACCACACTTTTACACAAAAATTGTTTATTTTCTCTAAATACGTGCGAAGTTGCCTGGCAAGTTAAATAAACTACCTAGTTAATATTATATCTTCGAATGAAACGACTCATATAATAATGATCGAACTTCACTTGAGAAGTTCGTTTGATCACCTATATTTCATTATTTGATGACTAGATATTTGTTGCTTTATTCGTCATCGGATCAGCCACGTGACGTCACTGCTGCACATAGGGCTCCATAGATTTACCGAGCGACCGCTTGGAGCGGTCCAACGACTTCCTACGTCCTTCTCATAGTCATTCCTCCTTGTTAGTGTACGTCCTACGCTGCGCCATGGACTTATTATTTAAACGCTGCGCTTGCCGGTGCGTATGGTCACCACTCGAAAAATTTAAGGCCCCACAGGCCGGCTGGTCTTATTTTCCTACTTGCACACCTGTTTCGTTAATTAGACCACGGTCCAAGGTACCAATAGAGTAAACTTCAAACTTCAAGCATTTATTTCAACGTATAACATGATATCATTTATTATTATTATTATTTATTATTATACATACGGACATGTGCACCCGAGTTATGGATGTTGTCATTTATTATCTATTTGTCTATTTATGTAATAGTATTGTACACCGTGTAACGGTTAAGTGTAGTCATATTTTAAGGGCTTGTTCTACCCATCAATACGAACAACTTTTACTATGGGGGCAACTTCGAAATCGCGAAAAAAAAATCAGCTGTTCCATAGAAAATTTCAATAACCTCCCGATGCAATGTATGAAACAGCTGATTTTTTTTTCGCGATTTCGAAGTTGCCCCCATAGTAAAAGTTGTTCGTATTGATGGGTAGAACAAGCCCTTAAAATATGACTACACTTAACCGTTACACCCTGTATAAAAGTCAGTATTTATATGTAGTTTATGTATGCTTGTGATTGTTTAGTGAATTTAGTAATCATGGATTAGAATATAATCTCTAGATGAGTGTACAAATTATCATTCACTACACTGCTTGCCTCACAGTAGGTGTGATCGGTGACGGCACATCAGTATGTGCGCGAAGACCTAAGTACCGGTTACTTTGATATAGTTTGTGTCTCAAAATGCATTAATTGCAATCCTTGGTATTAGTTGGTTGGATAAGTTTTAGTGTTTTGTTTTGCAATAATATCACATAATGTGCTGTCGAGGTACTGAACTCAACTTAACTGTATATAAACAACATTAATTAAGTTGTGGATAGCTGTTAATGACTAGTATAAGAAATCAGATCCATTGTAATCTCTCGAATATGATAAGTTGTTGTTATCCCGAATAATTAAAATAAAAATAAAATAAAATAAAAATAATAAGTATTTATTAAAAAGAATGTATTTATGAAGTATATCAACCATCTGGTATCCACAACACAAGCCTATAGATGCTTACTGTGGAACTAGATGGCGCTGTGTGTATGTCTAAGGATATTATTTCGCTCAGAGGCTAAGTCTGGCTGTCCAAAGAGGAAACGCACTTAGCCTCTTAGGCAACAGCAAGATCTGGGACAAATTTTTAATTTGTAAATATGTACAAAATTCTTTGGGTACTTGTGGTGTAAATAAATACTTTTTCAGAATATTATATTATTATTAAAAAAAAATTGTGAAATACACAATGTTAATACAAGATACAAAAATAAACTTGCTCTCCATAGCAGTCGCTTACACAAAGTCACTAAGTCATTCAAGGGACAATGTATACGCTTCTACAATAAGGTTCCGGTAGACATTCAAAATTTGCCTTTAAATAAATTTAAAACAACCATTAAACGGAAACTATGTGCCAAAGGCTATTATAAAATTTCTGACTATCTGGATGATAAGAATGCGTGGACATGAACCGCTCGCCATTATCCAGTATATTTTATTCTTATTTTTCTTTGTCGAATCATAAATTTTACAATTAGGTATCTCAAATTGTATTTGTATTGGCTTATTTAAAAAGAGCAACCCTGGAGTTTCTTGCTCGTTCTTCTCTGGGGAGACTGCCTAGTGAATGAGCGATAACTGTATGTCATGACGATTTCAAATGTTATTCTTATAACTTACGAAATAAAAACATTTTTGATTTTGATTTTTATTATTATTAATTTATACGAGTATGTGGTGGTTTAGATAGCGACTCGACAAAGTTTGTCTCAAATTTTGTCTTTCTGCAGCATAACTTGACAGATTTAATAACTATATAATTTAGATTTTTTTTTTCATGAACAATGGGTTGGTACTTGGCCTCAATCACACCTGATGTTGAGTTAAGATGAGGTCGAAAGTGGAAGCGTACTGACCCGGAAACCACAACACATTTTGGGGGACTGGCTATTTTATCTCTGACAACCGGAACACAACAATGCTATTAATATTAATTGCTACTTGGCGGCAGATTTAGATGAGATAGATAAATATAAGATTAAATACAAAGCACGCGTCAGTGTTGAAAGTAAACCAATCTACATTAAAATCACTCTTCGAAGATACTTTCTTATATAGGTACTACAAATAATAATAATTGGAAAAGGTAAGTTCCTTAACTTAAGTGAATAAGAATAAGAAGAATAAGAATAATTTTATTGGATACAGAAATAAATATACACAGTACAAAATTGCGATGATAGCTACTGTAGTTGGAAACTGTAGTATAGCTATAAACGCCCATCTCCAAAGCGACAGCGTACCAACAAATGTATTGTTATACTTAGCAATAAAAAATAAATATTGTAACACAACAAGTAGACAGTATAACAACACCACCAAAATGAAACAAAGAAAGAAAAAAATATGTACATACAGAATACAGAACCTCCTCCTTTTTAACCGACTTCAAAAAATACTCCTTGTTTATTAATTCGATAGATTTTTGTTACATTTGTTACCTCTGACTGAACTTAGTCATTTAAGAACCGATACGGAAAATTCAATTTTTTATTTAATGGGACATAACTTCCAGGGTGGTACCATACTCATCATAATCCTGTTGTGACAATGAGATCTATGATACATATTAAAGGCATACGTATTTCGCTATTTACACCAACGAATAAAGAATTTTCATTCAAAAGGTATCAAAATCAAAAATCAAAATCAAAAATGTTTTTATTTCGTAAGTTATAAGAATAACATTTGAAATCGTCATGACATACAGTTATCGCTCATTCACTAGGCAGTCTCCCCAGAGAAGAACGAGCAAGAAACTCCAGGGTTGCTCTTTTTAAATAAGTCAATACAAATACAAATACAAATACAAATATATACTTACTTAATACTTATATCACTTAATGAAGTTTTTGGAAGGTTTGCACTTCTGCGACGAGGATAACTACTCTATGAAGGTGACGTCATCTGTTGTCGGTAGGAATGGGTAACGCTCGCCGGTCCAGACCACGCCCATAAGATGTCGGAAATTTGACCTACCCAATGTCAATGAGGTGTTAAAACAACTGTCTTCAGTAAGATTACACACTTAATCACCACATCTTCACCAAATCGAGGGTTGATTGTTCGATAGGAACCAACAAAAAAAAACAATCATCAAAATCGGTGAACAATTGACGCAAATCCCATACACAAACAATACATACTGGTTATATGACCTGTTTGGTGTAGTGGTTAAAAAATTCTAACTGCTATACCAAAAGGTAGCGGGTTCGAATCCCGCTAGGGGCATATGTTTGTATGATGAATATCAACATCAAAATCAAAATCAAAAAGTGTTTTATTTTGTAGGTACACAGGGTACACTTAACATAGTCAGATTTTACATTTTTAAAGCTACTGCTTGTTCAAAAGGCAATTTTCCCCTGAGAAGAACAAGCAAGAAACTCGAGAGGTCGCTCTTTAAAAAAAAAGGTTTTTATATTACAAAATTATTAATTATTATTTAATGTTATAATATTTCATTATTAATTGTGAAATAGCCTGGTTATGCGAACGGGCTGGTTATGTCCATGATTGTTTATCATCTAAATAATCTGATATTTTATAATATGCTTTCTTAATAAGTTTCTGTTTTATAGTATCTTTAAATTTATTGAAAGGAAGATTTTGTATATCAACAGGAACTTTATTGAAAAAGCGTATACTTTTATCCCTTTGAATGAATTACTGACTTTGTGGAGGCGACTTATGTGACCTGCAAGTTTATCTTTATTTCTTGTATTGACATCATGTTTATCACTATTTTTTCTAAATGATACTATATTTTTTTGACATATATTAGATTTTCAAAAATGTACTGTGACGAAAAGGTTAGAATATTATACTCTTTAAATCTGTCTCTAAGTGACACTGCAGGTCTCAATTGATAAATTGCGCGAACGGCTCGTTTTTGTAAAACAAAGAGTGTATTTATATCCGCGGCATTTCCCCACAGCAAGATACCGTAAGACATCAGGCTATGGAAATAACTAAAATACAGACATGTGTTCCCGAGTTATGGATGTTTTTCACTTATGTATTTATTTACAAAAAAAAAATGTATTAGTGTAGTTTATCAACCATCTGGTTTCTATAATACAAGCCTAGTTGTTTATTGTGGAAATAGATGGCGCTGTGTGTATGTGCAAAGATATTTATTTATTCATACCCCTCCTGCTTTTTGGGAATTCAATAAAAATGCCTTTTCACTGCTGGTAGATTCTATTGTACTTGTGGGCATTACTTTGGTCGCCAAATTGAAAGAAACAAAGAAAGAAAGTTGTTTATTTTGATAACATTAATAGTAAAAGTTAGTACAAATGGTGGTAACTAAACACAAGAACATTGGTTATCAAAAAAGGTTTATTTTGGAATTGCACTGGGTCTTCATAACTTTACCATAAAATAAGTAACGGCTGATAGAGGAGATTGGAAGAATAACTATTTGAGAATCGGCTGGCGCGGCGACGAGCTGGCTAGCGCGGGCCACGAGCTGCCGCCGCCTCGCCCGGCTGGGCCGACGCAAGCTGGAGATCAATCGAGCAAAGTCAGTAATTCAATCAAAGGGTTATGTATACGCTTTTTTCATCGCTGGACTTAATCAGATCGTTCGCATGCCAGGCTATTTCACAATTAATACAATACAATACAATACAAATACACTTTATTGTACAAAAGGAGAACATACATTTTACAAAACACAATACTGATAAGAGTACAATTAGGCGGCCTTATCACTAAAAGCGATCTCTTCCAGGCAACCTTTGGGTGTAGGAGTTAACTTTATAGAACAGGCAGGTTGTGCAAAATACGGATGCAGATATGAAATACCTACATAATCAATTACTTATTTAATAAACTATAGTACTATAAACTATAAACGTATAATATGTAGTATAAACTATAGAATAAAAAATTAATAACGAAATATAAAAAAATTATGTAAAATCAAAGCGTGATTTTAAAAGAGCAACCCTTCTAGTTTCTTGCTTGTTCTTCTCAGGGGAAAATTTCATTTGGAACAAGTAGTAGCTTAAAAAATTTTATATTGACTATTTTAAATGTACTCTGTGTACCAACAAAATAAAGCAGTTTTGACTTTGACTTTGTTGACTTTAGTTTAGCTAATGTAAAAAATTGCATCGCCCTTTTTTTACCAAAGATAAACCAAACTTAAACCCTCTTATTCATAAAAAATTACAAACGCAAGCCTGTTTTAGTTAAAGTATGTTTTGTCACTTTCTTTCATTACAATATTTTCATATGAACGACAGAGACAAAACATACTGTAACTAAAACAGGCTTATAAAGCGTTTGTATTTTTTCATGAATAAGACCGAAAATGTTTAGAGCTAACTACGAGTATTAAAATAAACTAGATTAATTTCCGTTCAAATGATTAGCGCGATACGAAATGTGCTTAACGTAACGTTTTTGGTTATGGTTTTTGGCATTGGTATTGTCGTTCAAAGAGCGCGAGGGGTCCCAGTGTCTGCAATGTCTGATTATGGTTATCAACGATTTTAAGGGATATAGGTTACCTACACAAGTAAACTACATAGTAAACTACATAGTATAACGGTTCACCTGTATATCTAAAATGTTAAAGATTTATGTAAAAGCAGTCTATTACCCGGATTACGCAACTTAAAAATTTCGACTTAAAATAAATTTAGAAGTAGCAATGGAATGTCGAATCACCTATTGCCGCGTGGATAATAAATAGGAATATTATTCTCTAATAGTAAGTTCATAACAGTTGTATCGTATAATTATACTAATTTACATAGAATCAACAGCATTATTACCAATTCTTATACAGTAAATAATACCGAACTACGAAAACTGTCGAAAAATAAATATAGAAAATGGCAAAAGAAGGTCAAATGAGCTACTATCGTGGTGTTTGGGACCGAAGTCCCCAGTTATCAATTTTGACATATTCAACGTTATTTTACCAAATATGTTTTGCAACATATCCGATGGCAAGGAATTTGACTGGCTCCCTGCAAGCACCAGTGTACGAAGTAGCTACGGACCTTCCGATGGTTATTACAATGCATTTGTCTTATATACTAACCGTGGAGAAAATGTTGATAGCGCGATTCAGGATTGAAATTTGAATCTTTATTTTTAAGCAAACGGATTGATAAATACCAGTGAAAACTATTAGAATAGTTCAGAAACGATATAAAGTTTTTCTTAAAATTATTGTAATCAATTAATATTTATTAATTTACCATAAAATTGAAGATATCACTTTTGAAATATTGCTTACGCTACTTCAACAGGAGAAAAAGAGATATATAGCTATTCCAACGTTACATTATGCGCAAACCGCTGCGCTGTAGAGTTAAAAAGCTTTTAACTTCAAGCTCTACGTCAAACTCCATATCGGTATTGATTATTAGACTGAAACAAACATACAATGGTCCTACGTCAAAGAGGGACGAATACAATACATGACCACGTGGCATTAAAGCCACAGGTTATAAGAGACATTGCAATTAAGTTCAAAGTTTATGATGCAATATAAAATTATAATCAAAAAATTAAAAAAAAAAATATAAAAAAAAAAAAAAATTAAAATTAAAGTCAAAGAGAGACGAATATAATACATGACCAATTGGCATTAAAACGTTCGTCTATTAAAGGATATTGTACCCTAACAGCTCCCATAAGAGTATTTTACGAAAAATATCTTTCGGTTTTAAAGACTTACCATCTTAGATAAAAAAAGTATAGTACATTAGTAAGGCGCAACAGTTTAAAAATGATATTAAAAAGTTTTTTTACAATGATTCCAGCAGATGCTCACCCCTCCCTTCAAGTCTGTGTATAAAAATTGAAAAGCATCGCTTCAAGAGAAAAATTTCCTTATTGATCATTATAATAGAAAGAAACATGTTTATTGGGTAAATAGAACAGAAACAGATAGAGGTAGCAGCTCCTAGAAGCAGACCATCCTCTGGAGAGTAGGCTCCCCTGCGGGAAGTGTGAGAATAGGACCACAAGCCCTACTGCTATACTGCGATACTGGTTAATGTCGTGCCGTTATATATGTATTTATGTAGTCTAAATGGTACTGATTACGTAATTGGTAAATAGCACAAGCAGCTCATTTCTGCAAATCAAACATGGTATTTATAATCGCTGCATTTCCCTAAAGCAGATAACCGTAAGTTATCAGTTTATCCTGCCTCCGATCACCTTCAGGACGTCTTTGAAGTTGAACAGCTGCACCCCAGAAGCGAACCTCAACACTCAGTGACATCTAAGCAAATATATCTGAAGTAGTCATAGATTAAATAAGTAATCAAATTTAACCCCTGCTTCGGTATAGCCCATGTCGGGCGCCATTTTATAAAAAAACAATATTCGAATTTTTATCTATTGTGCGCGCCGACGTGAGGGAACGGTGCGGGGCGCGGAGAGCAGTGAAGTGGGCGGTAGGTGACGACGCCGGCCGCTCGTTGCTTTAATATTACTTCAATGCATCGCATTTTTTAACTTTTTCTATATAACTATATTTTGATTGTCAGTTCCAAAATTGTGGAAAGTCATTAAATTTACCTAACTACGAAGACGGCTAAATTATTGCGAAGAACCCTCTATTACCTAGCTGGCGCTAAAGATGGATATAAGTAATCAAATTGTGCTCTAAACTCGGTATAATAGCCCATGACGGGCGTCATTTTTGATAAAATAATGTTTGATTATTGATTTGTTGCGCGGCAACGTTAGGGGAACGGTGCGGGGCGCGGAGAGCAGTGAAACGGGCGGTGGGTGAGGCCGCGCGCCGGCCGGTGCTTTAATCTCCGACACATCACATTTTTTAACTTTTTCCATATATCTATATTTTGATTGTCAGTTCCAAAATTATGAAGAAGTGTGTTGATGAACCCTCCATTACCTAGCTGGCGCTAAAGAACGCTCTTTAAATGCATGGATAAAATAAGTAATCAAAGAACCCCATACCAAAAGTATGGAAAATGTGGTTTAAGTTAAATATTCTAAGATTTTGATATAATATAGATTTTCACGTCCTGAACAAAAGTCTTTATGGGGGCTACCACTGGTGCCGAGTCCCTTTTAGAGTTACGACTGATTTTGTATCAGATAACAAATCATTAATTAGATGCATTTACCAACTATTTATTTAAACAATTGACAGTAGATTGAACCTATATTGCGATAAGCTAACACGATTACAAGATTATAACCAGTGAAGTGGGCGGAGGATGAGCCGGCAACCGAGTTCAGAGGGTTGATATCAGTGGCAATACATCGTCAGGGTCGACAGTTTGTATGGGCGTCCCACAAGGCTCCATTCTCGGACCATTTTTGTTATTGGTTTACATAAATGACTTGCCAAACCTTGTAAAGGATAAACATGAAATAGTATTGTTTGCTGACGATACCTCTGTATTGTTTAAAGTAAATAGATTAAAATTAAAGTATGACGACGTGATCAACGCTATTACTCAAATAGTAGAATGGTTTACGGCAAAAAACTAAATGTGTTAAATTTGTACTGCCTAATGTCAGGGTGGATCCCACAAATATAATGATAAAAAATGTCACTCTAGACCTTGTGGATTCCACTGTATTTTTGGGCATTACTTTGGACGCCAAATTACAATGGGGTCCTCATATCCATAAATTGGCGAAGAAGCTCAGCTCTGCAGCCTATGCAGTCAAAAAAATTAGACAAATATCGGACGTAAATACTGCTAGATTAGTATATTTTAGTTATTTCCATAGCCTGATGTCTTACGGTATCTTGCTGTGGGGAAATGCCGCGGATATAAATACAATCTTTGTTTTACAAAAACGAGCCGTTCGTGCAATTTATCAATTGAGACCTGCAGTGTCACTTAGAGACAGATTTAAAGAGTATAATTCTAACCTGTTCGTCACAGTACACTTTTGAAAATCTAATATATGTCAAAAAAATATAGCATCATTCAGGAAAAATAGTGATAAACATGATGTCAATACAAGAAATAAAGATAAACTGGCAAGTCACATAAGTCGCCTCCGCAAAGTCACTAATTCATTCAAAGGGTTATGTATACGCTTTTTCAATAAAGTTCCTGTTGATTATACAAAATCTTCCTTTCAATAAATTTAAAGATACTATAAAACAGAAACTTATTAAGAAAGCATATTATAAAATATCAGACTAATTAGATGATAAACATTTATGGACATGAACAGCCCGTTCGCGTAACCAGGCTATTTCACAATTAATAATGAAATATTATTAATTGTGAATATAGGAGTGGCAACACTCGCGGACAGATGTCAACTTTTGTACAGCTGATAATTAAATTAAATTAATTTCTTTTATTCTCGTAATATACTTAAAGACCGATTGGAAAACGTAAAATAAAGTGTCTCAAATCAAATTATATATAAAATAGTTGTGTAAAAATCGTCTCGAAGGCGGAATACAAATCGACTGCCAACCAACTGTACCTAACCGTCAAGTTTTAAAATAAAATTTGTGAACTGGCCGTGGAAAACCTGGGGAGTATCGTTTTCATTAATATTTTATACACTAACTAACTATTATATCTACTTTGTGAACATAGTTTAACCCCCAAAACTTTACACTGCTCAGAAACTGAGTAACGTACACCACACACGGGCTATGTTTACATCTCTCTTTACTTGACGATATGTGGAAGTAAAGTTGACGAAACGAACGCTTGCCGCAGACATTGTCACACTACAGTATAGGTACTTACTCATAATTTTAAAGAGAATAGCATAAAGTAATTTTAGTACATATACAATTCCTTTTGCATTTCTTATTTAATAGAAACAAGTAGGTACTTGTTGAGATACCCCCTATAAATAAGTAGGTGGGTAATATCATAGTAGTTATTTTGGACATATTAGTTACTTTCTTAGCCTGTCTTTGCTTGCTTTTCAGTCACATACTCCTACATCATGGTTCGCACTCGAAGCACAGCGGCAGAACAGGAAATTGAGCATAAGCTACAGTTAGCACTCGAAGAACTAAAATGCTCAAAGACTCTTTGCGAACAGCTCCTCCAAGAAAGATCAGACAGTGAAGAGGAAGTTGTACACGTTGTTTTAAGGAATACTTCCCTTAAGGATGAGCTGTCATCACTGCACAGCCAACTGCTGGAAGTAACTTGTCAGCGTGATCAGTTGCAAAACACCCTGGACTGTATTAACCAGTGCCACGATACTCATGAGCAGGCGTTGTCCAGAATCACCGAACTGGAATATGAGCTATGCGAGGCACAAAATCAAATTACACAGTTCGAGCAGGAAAAGTCATGTGAACGGGCAAATTACACACAAAGCCTGTATGATGAATTAATTGACTGTAGTCATCTACAAACCAGTCAGGCAAAACAAATTGACATGGACCTGGTTTTACCTAAGAAAAAAAACAAGAAATTAAGAAAACTGAACAAGTTTATTAAGAAAGCCAATATTAATTCGGAACGGCTTAAACTTCAAATCGGTTATAGATGTAAAAGGTTGAAGAGAAAGTTAGTACTTGATTTTGAGCAAAGTGCAACAAAAGCCAGAGAAGACTATGACAATGGAATACAAATATTAAATTTAAAAATAATTAATTTAGAAAATGACCTCAGAGATATGTCTGAAAAACTGTACAACACTCAATCTCAGTGGACTGAATATACACAGGTAGTGTCTGAGATGGTTAACATATCGGCGTCAAATGCTTAGTTAACGGAGCTGCTGTTAATTGATCTCCCAGCTGATAAAGAAGTTGCAGACACTGTTAATGACCCCATGCTTGCATCCATATGTGCCTCCGCAGTGGACCCCACGTGTACTCTGAGACTTACTCTTACATCGGGTCCCATACCAGTACCGGAGCCGTCCGCTATACCAGGTCACTCGCTTACTTCTCCTGAGGCCTCAACACCTAGAGTATACATCTTCTCTGATGGGATAGGTAAAGATCTGGGTAGTTTTATGCAGTTCAACACTGAGCAGAAAGTCATTAATATGTGTATGCCAGGTGCTTCATATCAACAGGTGTTTAATTGTGTGAAGAGTTTTACAGATTATGACAAAAACTGTAGTATTGTAATATTAGTTGGTAATGGATTGGGTGTTTCAAAAAAACAACTTAAAACAAATTTTGAATTCCTTGCGTCTTTAAATGTAAAAAAAATTATTACTTGTGCTTTTGGTTATTCACATTGCTTATCAAGTGATGAAAATAACTATATCCATAATTTGAATAGGTTACAAACTAATATGGTATCCTATAATGACAAATTTAAATTTTTTGACACTAATAAGTTTATTAGGAATCTTGTTTTAACGAAAGATAAACTATATCTTTTAAAATATTATATAAAACAATTGGCTATGTTGTTAGCCTATAATTTACCTATTTATACGATACCAGTCAATGGTAGATCCTTTTTTGTAATGGAGGGCCCTTCTAGGGGTATCAAATCACCTATTATTTATAATAATAGGGATGTGACTCCTGTTGAGACGAGGGTCTTAGAGCAGTCTCGATATTTAAACTAGGTAAAAAGACAAAAGAAAAGCCAAATCGACTTACAATATTTCATCAAAATATTCAGTGCTTTTCTGGCAAAGAACTAGAAATAGAGATGTTTTTAGAGAAACACAACACCATCGATATTGTATGTATTACTGAACATTGGCTAAAACAAACCGAAATGATTATTTCAAATGACAATTATTATTGTATTAGTTCATTCCATCGACAGTTTAAGACACATGGAGGTTCTTTAATTTTAATTAAAAATAATTTAAAAGCGAAGGAACGCAAAGATGTTGTTGCGCTTTCGATTGAATGTACTATTGAACTTTCATCTGTGGAGTTGGAGAACTACATTGTTATTTGCGTCTACAGACCTCCTTATGTTTACAATTTTAATTTGTTTGAGTCGGTCATGGAAGATGTGCTAAAACTAGTAACTAGAGGGACAAAGTCAGTTATAGTCTGTGGTGATTTTAATGTAGATTTGCTGGAGCAGAAGTCGTTAACTACTCGAATAATAAGTTTATTTAAGTCTTTTAATTTAAACAACGTATTCCTAGAGCCTACTAGAATCACTGAATCTACAGCCACTTGCATAGATAACTTTTTCTGTAACTGTAATTTCATTGATCAGTCTATACTAAACTGTTTAAGGTCTGATCACTGTGGGCAACTTGTTGCTTTTCCGTTAATTAAGTTATCCAATCCCACAGTAGAATTCATTACTAGACCTATACCTGCAGAAAAAGTAGAAATGTATAAAGAAGTTTTGCTAAATAAATTACCTTTACCTTCGTCTGAAACAATTGACTGTGATAAATTTTATACAGATTTCTTCAATGTTTTGAATAAAGAGTTTGAACAGATCTTTCAAATTAAAAAAGTTAAAAATACCAATAAATTTAAATTCAGTAACTGGGCCACGAAAGGTATTCGAATAAGTAGAGATAAGTTGTTTCAGCTCTATGAAGATAGGACAATTAGGCAGGATGACCTAGAGTTCTGCGAATTTGTTAAAAGTTATTCAAAAATATTTAAAAAAGTTTGTATTACTGCTAAGTCCAGATACATTAGTAATATTGTAAATATTGCTGATAATAAGATTAAAGCAGTCTGGAAGGTTATAAATAGGGAAACGTCATGTGTTAAAGAACGTGACAATGGATATTCAATTAAAATTGATAATAGAATTATCAATCGCGATATAGAAGTAGCTCAGCATTTTGAAAATTTTTTTGTAAATATTCCAGTCAAAACTACTGAAATACTAGATTCATCACCAATTCGTGCTAAATCATTGATGGTAGCTAATGTAAAAAAATGCCACACTATTCTTAAATTTAGGTATGTTGACCCTCTCGAAGTTATAAAGGCTTTCAAAACGCTAAAGTTAAAAAAAGCTGAAGATGTCTGGGGCATGTCGGTACAGCTGTTGAGTCATATTGTCACTACGATCGCTCCTTACTTAGCCTTCATTTTCAATGCGAGTATTGATCAGGGTGTCTTCCCTGAACTGATGAAACATAGTAAGGTTGTACCTCTTTTTAAATCAGGATGTAAAAACGATCTCAATAATTACAGGCCCATCTCCATTCTACCTGTACTTAGTAAAATTTTTGAGAAACTTATTCTGGGTCAAATATTGTGTCATTTCAATACAAATGGACTACTACATGATAAACAGTTTGGCTTCACTAACGGTCGCTCGACAACGGATGCCGGTGTAGCTCTAATTAAAATATTTATAATGCCTGGGAAGATCGCAGCGATGCAATCGGTGTGTTTTGCGATCTTTCAAAAGCATTCGATTGTGTGGATCACAAAACGCTTTTATTTAAATTAGAACATTATGGGGTGCACGGCAAAGCCCTCGACTTATTAACTTCTTATTTAGAAAATAGAATTCAAAAAGTTCAAGTAAATCTGGAAAAATCTTCAGGATCCTTTGTGAAAATGGGAGTGCCTCAAGGATCAATTCTAGGTCCTTTTATGTTTTTAGTTTATATTAATGACTTGCCTTATTTAGTTCGGAACCTGGTTGATATTGTGTTGTTTGCTGATGACACTTCATTTATATTCAAAATAAAGAGAGGGTCGAATGATATTGACGATGTAAACGATACTCTTTCACAGGTTTCGAACTGGTTTACTGTGAATAATTTAGTTCTAAATGCTAAGAAAACCAAATGTATTAAGTTTTCCTTACCTAATGTAAGGCAGGGGGAAAACAACCTAAAGTTGAATAGTGAACCATTGGAATTTGTTGAGAACACTGTTTTTCTTGGCATCACTTTGGACTCCACACTACAGTGGGGGTCGCATATTGAGACACTTGCGAGCAGGCTCAGTTCAGCTGCTTATGCTGTTCGTAAGATTAGACAACTTACTGACATTAAAACAGCGAGGCTCGTTTATTTTGGCTACTTTCATAGCATTATGTCTTATGGTATACTACTGTGGGGTAGAGGTGCAGATATTCAAACAATATTTGTTCTACAAAAAAGAGCAATCAGAGCAATATATAAATTACGCTGCCGTGATTCTCTAAGAGATCTGTTTAAAGAAATAAGTATTTTAACTGTTGCATCCCAGTATATATATGACAGTATAATGTATGTACGCAAAAATATATGCCTATTTCGCAAACATTCTGATAATCATAATTTGAATACTAGAAACAAAAATAAAATTGAAATTCCACAATTTAGACTTAGCAAGGTTAGCACATCCTTTGTGGGACACAGCATACGCTTTTACAATAAAATACCAGAACATGTATTGAGTTTAACAGAGCAGAAATTTAAACGCCACATTAAAGAAACTCTGTGTAAGAAGGGTTATTACAGGATAGATGATTATTTAGGCGATAAGGAGGTCTGGTGTTAGCTGGTTGTTATGTTAATTGCTATTGTTTTGTAATATGTAATATGAGATGTAGTATTGTTGTAAGGATGGAGACTAGTTGAAAAGATGTGTTGTTGCGGAGTTTCTTGTCGCTTCTTCTCCCTAACCATAACACCTTGTGAAGCGATGTAGTTAAAAAAAGAAAAATAGCATGTTGACTTTCAATAAGTGATATTTTTGTATCCTACATTGAATAAAATATTTTTGATTTTGATTTTTGATTTTATAATATAAAATAATAATTAATAATTGTGTAACATAAAAACTTCATACATGTAACATAAAAGAAATCAAATTTTGCTCTTAACTCGGTATAATAGCCCATGTCGGCGGCATTTTTGATAAAACCTTATTTGAATATTGATTTATTGTGCGCGCCAACGTTAGGGGAACGGTGCGGGGCGCGGAGAGCAGTGAAGTGGGCGTTAGGTGACGACGCCGGCCGGCCGGTGCTTTATATTACTCTGTTAATTGAGATATTAGCTTTTTCTATATAACTATATTCTGATTGTCAGTTCCAAAATTGTGGAAAGTCGTTTTTACTTAACTACGAAGACGGCTAAATTATTGCGAAGCTCTATCACCTAGCTGGCGCTAAAGAACGCTCTTTAAGTGCATGGAAAATAAGTAATCAAATTTTGCTCTTAACTCGGTATAATAGCCTATGTCAGGTGTATTTTTTTTTATGTATAACGGGTTGGTACTTGACCTCAATCACACCTGATGTTAAGTGAAGATGAGGTCGAAGGTGGAAGCGTACTGACCCGGAAACCCCAACACATTTGCGGGACTGGCTATCTTATCTCTGACAACCGGAACACAACAATGCTATTAACATTGCTGCTTGGCGGCAGATTTTAGATAAGATGGTGGTAGCTAGCCAGGCGGACATTTAAAATGCCCTACCACCAACCAATATCAATAGATATTGATTTTTTGTGCGCGCCAACGTTAGGAAAACGGTGCGGGGCGCGGAGAGCAGTGAAGACGGCCGGGCGGCGCTCGAGAACGCCGTAGCGTTGATGACACAATACTTTTATGGGTAACTTTGAAAATCTAAAGTACAAAGGCGGACTTATCCCATACAGGAATTTCTTCCAGTCACCATTGATTTAGCCAAAATAAGGTTAGGTCAGGTTAGGCGTACTTAAGAATTAAAAAAAAGAAAAAGACTTTCAAAGAGATAATCCCAAGACCAACGTCAACCAACATACTCTGTGGATCATGAAGAATCGGGGGGATGGGGGGGCGGAGCCCCCCCAAATAAAAAGACATTCATAGAGACAATACCATGACCAACTTCAACCAACATACTCATATTCTCAGTATACTCATAATCATGAAGAATCGGGGGGTTGAGGGTCGGTAGAGTTAGGCCGTGTAGATTCAGAAGCTTGGCTCTACATGAGATCTGATATCTTTTTCACAGGGCAAACCTTTAAATATTAAAGAAGTGTCATCAGCAAACAATACCATCTCGTGTCGCTACCACCTCGCTAGGTAAAGACCTAGCGAGGTGAGGTAAATCGTTGATATAAACTAAAAATAGGAATGGTCCCAATATTGAACCCTGCGGTACGCCCATGCCAACTGCAGATCCTGATGATCTCTCTCCATTGACATCAACCCTCTGAATTCGATCACGTAGATATGATTTCATTAGGCTGAGTGCTTGGCGCTGGATATCATAATGGTGTAGTTTCATAATTAAGATGTCATGGTGGACGCAATCGAATGCCTTGGACAGATCACAAAAGATGCTAATGGCGTCCCGTGAACCCTCCCAATGTTGACGACACTCTCCGAAACACAAAGATAGGTGCCGAGTACGGCGGGGACGAAGAGGCACGACGATACGAGCGGGGCACAGGAAACACACACACACACACGCACCCGCACACGCATACGCACCCGCACACGCACACGCACACGCACACGCACACGCACACGCACACGCACACACGAGCCAAGCCGGGGCACTAACACTAGCCAGGATGCACAATGGAAACTAGGAACTTTCTACTTAATATTTATTTTATTTTCCACAACATGTAAAATAAACACTGTTTATCAAGTCCTGAAGCTGCGACAGATACTGTGACTGACCTGTCAAATGTAGGTACTATCTTATAAAAATATTTACTTTAAGCATAAAAATACAGACACACACAGAAAGTACTTTACAAACTTACTAAATACTAAACTAAGCCTATACAATTCAACTTAAAACTAATGTTTATACAAATACCGGACAAGTAGTTAGGATGTGTACTACCTGACAATTTTTAACTTTTTTTTTATACTCAACGGATTTGTAATTGCCAAAGGTGGAAACCTTCGACCTCATCTTCACTTAACAATGATATAGAATTTGAATACAACGACGGACTTGGGCTAAGTCAAAGGATTTGTAATTGGCCTCAATCAGACCTGTGTGTTTCTCTTGTGGACGATGTAGTATTTGGTACGCATTATTATTTTCATTAATATCTGGCCTTTGTTCGTGTCACTAATATGTATAAGAGTATTCAATACTTTAATAGTTCAGTATGCTTGTATAGATAAGAATGCTGCTGCTACACCAGGAACCATTACACCACCGGCTTGATGGACTGGAGTCGGAGGGACGATAACCACCGAACTCCTTCGATGGCGGCTCCAGAGCTCTGTAAATAAAGCAGACATTTTAAAAAATGTACAAGTTTTAACCGCTTCCGTGGCTCAATGTAAACAACATAGGGATTAAGAATCGGAGGTCGCGAGTTCGATCCCCAGCGGGATACATGTTTAGTACTCGGCTTGGTTGGTGGTAGGCCATGGTGGTTTGAAATGTACCACAGCTACCACCATCTTATCTTAATCAGCCGCCAAATAACAATGTTAATCGCATTGTTGTATTCCGGTTGTCAGAGATAAGATAACCAGTTTACGGGTCAGTACGCTTCCACCTTCGGCCTCATCTTCACTTAACATCAGGTGTGATTGAGGTCAACTGCTAACCCGTTGTGCATAAAAAAAAAGATACAGGATTTCAGTACAACAGCGGACTTATGCCATATAGGGATTTCTTCCAGATAACCATAGGGTTAGTTAGAAAAAAGCAGATTAGGCGTATGCAATTTACAGCAAATTCAAACTAAAACAAATACCTACACACTAATAAATATTATACATATAAAAGTAATAAAAATAATATATAATAATACATAACTATGCCTTAATAATATATATAACTACATACTAATACTACATATAAATAAATATGTATATAAATAAAGAAATACTTAAAGAGAGGATTTAATACGGAGATGTCGTACATCACAAGTAGCTACCGCTGAAAACGCGTTATTACTAGAGACCTTTTGATGTTAGTTTTAAAAACCTCCGTCAACGTACCGGCTGTTTTTGAACCGAATTGTCGACGCTTGCCACGTCACACCTCCAAGATACTCGAGGAGGCCGGGTGCAGCCGCCGAGACTGAGGAAAAAATCACTATTAATAAATATAGATAGTCCGATTAAGGAATGACTCAAAGGAGGGTATAGAGTGCGTGAGCGGGAACGTAAGGGATTTCTTCAAAAACTTATTTTGAGTGTTTAGAGTGAAAATATACAACATACGCCAACGCCTCCACCCTCGTTGCTAACCGAGTAGAATAATCAATAACGCTGAGGTCGAAGCAAAGTCAAAGTTATTTCACTGGCGTCAGACGGAATATGCATACGCGCCACCCGCTCCGCCCACTAGTTGCTAAGCGATACTTCACAACGTGGACCTAAAACGGCATAGGCTGGGCTAGCTTCTTCAACTTAAAGCGATGAAATTAATAAACCACAGCGGCTGTAAGAGTTAAAGGTTGTCAAAATGAAAAAAAAATTGTATTTATCCCACACCGTAGTTCATACAAAGTATCAAGTCCAAATGAATGGACCGATTTTAACGAAGTTTGTTCTGTTACCATGGAAAACTTAAAATCGCTCTAATTTTGTTGCAATACTCTTTTTCGTAAATTTTCTCCACTAACTTTTTAGATCTATTGTACGTAGTTTATGCATATAAAGTTTAATTAGAGTCGGCTTATTCATTTCGAAAAATTTAGATTTCAAAGTATGTCTGAACTACAGTGAGAGATAAACGCTCTTAACCGATCTCGGCCAGTTCGGCCTAATATGCCCTTTTCATTACACGTTGTATCATCGTCATCGTCATATCAGCCGAAAGACGTCCACTGCTGGACAAAGGCCTCCCCCAAAGATCTCCACAACGGTCCTGCACTGTCCGCATCCAGCGGTTTCTCGCGATCTCTACCAAATCGTTGTGGGTCAGGGACTTGGAGATCTGTCTGTTGAGCCGCCGGTATCTGGAAGCATCATCCTAGGACTGCAGGACCATCTGTCGTCTTTCCTTCATGACTTTCAAGGTAGGGTCAGAGACTTTCTTGGTTCCTTTTGGACGGCTGGTCTTATACCTAGTACTTAGACCGCACCGTATAGACAGTTTCCACCAACTTGTCATTATAATCGTCCACATCTACGTACTCATCTAGGCATTCGAAGCGGATTTAACTATGGTAGAGCCATTCTAATCTCATATAAGCTGACGTCTGGGATGTCTTCCGTATAGTGCCGAGTCAAACTGGCTCTTGGATCTGTGGCCAGATTGCTAACAGGTACTCGTGACGTCGTGTTTAACTGTCCACAGAACCTCTCGACCTCATCCATCACTTCTGGCATTGACGAGACTATCCAGCCATCCTCGGTCTTTAGCTTCATTAGCTGGCTCTGTCCCACTGACAAGTCTCCTTTGAAAACTTTAAAGCCCATATTTCGGTCTATTGCCTCTTTAATAGGGTCGCTAATCGGCGCAGGTTGTGGGTCAGGGAATTGCAGATCTGTTTGTTGAGCCGCCGGTATCCTGAAGCATCATCCTAGGACTGCAGGACCATCTGTCGTCTTTCCTTCATCACTTTCAAGGTAGAGTCAGAGATTTTCTTGGTTCCTTTTGGACGGCTGGTCTTAAAGTACTTAGACCTTACCGTATAGACAGTTTCCACCAACTTGTCATTATAATCGTCCACATCTATGTACTCGACTCGCATTCGAAGCGGATTTGCAATTCGATCAGAAAGCTCTCGGGGTTTTGAAGATGGGTAGGTGCTGGACGGAGCGTCGATTTAATCAATCGAAACGTTGAATAATAAACGACATTTTTATAAGAATTTAATTACCTGGATTCTCTGGCACAGTTTCCCTTTATAGTTATGGCTTCCCGCCGAGCTATGGAACTTTCTAAAACTTCACTTCCCTTATCTGTCCGTGCCGTTATCCAAATGTTTGAATATTTTGTTTGTATTCTGTTCAACCTGAAAATAAAAAATAGAGTAAGTACCTAACTGATTACATTTTAAGATTGATTAAAATTAATATATACTTCAATTGTGGGGTGGTTGGTAAGGTGTGAGTAACATAAGATAAAACCGTTGTTACCGAGTTTCTTGTCGCTTCTTCTCCCTAACCATAACACCTTGTGAAGCGATGTAGCTTTTAAAAATAACTATTTAAGTATTTAAGAAAACAAAAAACCCTACAGCATGTATTATATTTATATTTATAGACATCGTAAGTCTTCTTTCATTCATCCTCTCCACATGTCCAAGCCACCTCAGCATACCTTTTCAATCTTTGTCACTACGTCTTCTTTCACACTGCTTAACTCCCTTATTACACTTTCAATAAAACGATGAGAAAATTAGATTTAACAATGGTCACTTACGTCAGATAGACGATGTTGAAGATGCAGAGGACGCGGTATTTAGTAGAATTATTATATTCCTCTTCCCTTTAGGATCCCGGTTTAACCGATAATGGATGTTTTCAAAAACGTTTTCAAAGGTGTCGGCAACAGAGCCATCTGTGAACAAAACATGTGAGGTCACTTAAATAAAATAAAAATAAATATTTCGGACACTTACACCAATCATCTAGTCCCAAACTAAGCAAAGCTTGTACTATGGATACTAGATAATGGATAAACATACATAAATATTTATATAAACATCCATGACTCAGGAATAAATGTTCATATTCATCACACAAACATTTACCCATCGCGGGATCCGAACCCGCAACCGTTGGTTTCGCTGATAGGGTCACTATCCACTAAACCAATCGGTCGTCAAACTTATCCTATTTGAAGCGTTTTAAGAATTATTTGTAAAAGTATTTATTATGTATGGCTTTTATTTGTTTATACATTCTTCATTGTTCATTATAAAATATCGAGACTTTAATTTTCTGAAACGATCAGTAGGTAAATGCCTACATTAACGCTTTATTCCATGATGGTTTAAAAAAAAAATAAGTGCCTATATTTTTTTTTTATCTACAATGGGTTAGCACTTGACCTCAATCACACCTGATGTTAAGTGAAGATCAGGCCGAAGGTGGTAGCGTACTGACCCGGAAACCCCATCTTATTTGGGGGACTGGCTATCCTATCTCTGACAGCCGGAACACAACAATGCTATTGACATTGCTGTTTGGCGGCAGATTTAGATAAGATGGTGGTAGCTAGCCAGGCGGACATTTAATATGCCCTACCACCAACCAAACCGAGTACTATGTATGTATGAATATGTACCCCGCTGGGGATCGAACCCGCGACCTCCGAAACGTAAACCCAATGTTGTTTACGTTGAGCCACGGAGGCGGTTATACCTTACCGTATGCCCTATTTTTTCCTTGCGGGAAAAAAAACTCATCCGGTATGTATTATGGCTTTTATTTCATCGTAAATGCTTCATTGTTCGTTATAAAATATAGATACTTTAATTTTCTGAAGCGATCAGGTAGTAAATGGAAGGAAGTAAAAGTAGTATTTCATGAAATAAATGGAATTGCATTTGACGGATCACCGAATTGACGAGAAAATATTAAAAGAAAAAAAGAAAAGTGTAATCCAATTATATTATGACAGAGCTGTCAGCAGAAACAAACTGTTTATAATTTTATTGTATCATCATCGTCTCAGCCGTAGGACGAAACGAAATAATTAATAAAGTTGCATAAAAAAGTTAAAAACTATTGCAACGCGTACTTAATTTGCAAATAGTATTTCAAAAACAAGCTCAATGTGTTACTAAGTAAATTAAATGTTAATAATGAGATAACTTGTCTATACAAGTTTATTTATTGGTATACCTGAAATCCGAAATCAGTTTGGTCAGAAGCTAATTAAAGAATGGTATACGCCCTACAAGAGGAAACATATATCTTTTTATTTCTTTATTAGTTTCTAACCATGTCGAATACAATATACATATATATATATATATGATCTAATTGGGGTGTATCTGATTTTCGGTATACAAAATATAACCTTGTATACACGTGAAGGTAATGCACATACAAGACAAAGAATTGGAGATATCACAACATAAGTAAGGAGTAAAGCGCAAGAAATTGGCACAGCGACTTGAACATCAGATCTCAATATCCGCAGTGCATTATCAGATTTTCAGCAAAATTTAAGGCTACATAACCATACCATTTAAAACAAAAAATTATTGTCGAAATCAGTCGAACGCGAACATATTAAAAGAAAGAAAAGTAGCATTCATATATTGCGCAAAACATTTACATACAAAAAATTATAAAAAAATCAGTTGAATTAACAACGCACGCCATCTTGTAGCTGGTAATAAACTCTACATGTCCTTTTAACATTTACATACCCTGTATAAAGTCACGACCTTAATTAATAAATAAAAAAATTAAACATCCACGGTTCGCTTTCCAAACGTACAGAAATGCACAATGACGTCGAGCTCGTCGCCATTTTAACGTGCAAATCGATCGTTGTTTTTTGATGGACAATCCCATAGTCACCTTTTACAATACCCACGGGAAGAGACAGGTTGGTTCTATTCTTTCCACGTGCCCAAACCACACAGCACTTACCACTTATAATATTATAAAATAAATTTGTTAAAAAGGATCACATAATACCTTGTTCACCTTAACAACCCGTGTGACCGCCGTGTGACACTACCGGAATAACCACTTTCTAGTATGTAATTTGGCAGATTACAGCCGGATAATTATGTAATTTGAAAGATGTTAATGTAATTTGTTGAGTCATATTTATAATGAGATGAAGTATATTTCACATCGACCGCTCGGACTCAACTGAGGCTGTATGTAGTCAGCGAGCCAGCGTCTAAATAACGAGTAGGGGAGAACGGTTAAAATGTGCACGCGCAGCTGTTCCATAGAGTATCGAAAAGAATGAATACACCAACAATGAGCTTGTTCAAAAAACATCTTAGGGCACATTTAATGGAAAAACAATAAATTGGAATTCCAAAGCGTTACCTGTAGTGGAACTGCCTATGTACTTCTCTTTTTCTTTTTGTCACATCATTGTCATTAATTTAAATTACTACTCAACACTAGCTGTATCAACAACCGACACTTTTCACTCGCGATTGACCACAAATGTACACGCAGACGGGAACATGCACGTACTTTTATGCACTCGTACTTGTAGGGGTTGTAACTGAAAACCAGTGTTTCGCTCTTTGAGTGATGTGCCACACTGAGTTATAACCCATTTGTGCTACTGCGGCACACACTCGCTCTTTGTATTTTCTAGTCTTTACGTTTATTTGTATGTATATTTCTTTGTAATTTAAAAATTGTGTAATTGTGTGAACGCAGTGGTGTAAATAAATGCTTATCTATCTATCTATCTACCAACAATGGGCAAGCAGAATGGAGTTTCATTAAAATGTACGTTTTTACATCTTATGGAAGGGCACCTAATCCGGTTCTTTGGTTAATTTATTTTTAGCGTTCCGTGAGGCATTTTGGACAAAATGGAACCCTAGGATCGTTTTGTTGTCTGTCTGTTTACTAACCACCGATGAAAAACAAAGGGTGTTGTGTTTGACGGCGTTGTGCGTGTGTCAAGTGTGTCCGGGCGTATCTCAGTAATGAGTGGTTCGACTTAAGTGAGGTTTTTGTATATTTAAACCATTTAAACCATTTATTTCCACACACCGAAAAAAAAAAACACAACAACATACAAGAAATCAAAACAGAGGAAATCAAGGTCCGCATCCCACAAACCGCTCTCGAGACCGAGATGGCCACCAGCTCACACTTGAGAACCTGTTTCATATTGAAACAGTATCAAAAAAAATAAAAACAAAAGAAAACTATAATATCGAGATCGAGACGCGATCCCAGTCTCAAGATCGATCCACCAACACGGCTCTATGACTAACTAGGTACTACAATGAGTGCGTGTGTGGGGGACAGTCTCAGTAAACACTGAGTGACGTGAATCACTCAGCACTGGTCTTCAGCCTGCCCTCAACATATGTTACAATTATATCTTTGTATTGCGGGCTTGTTACGCAAGTTAGCAAAACCAACGGGATTGTAGATCTTAACACAGTTTTTTTTTTTCTTGCAATATTAACAGGGTTTATTCCGTCCAGCGGCGCTCTCATTGGTTAAATTAACATTTATTTTTGATTACAGCATAAATCAAATATGTTCCTCGGTTATGCACGCAAAAAGCCTAAAGGCTAATTATAAATAATACCTAAATAACTGTCATCATCATCATTTATGATCTGTTTTGTGTAGTGGATAGCAACTCTGACCATTATACCAAAAGGTTGCGGGTTCGAATCCCGCTAGGGGCATATGTTTGTGTGATGAATACGAACATGTGTACCCGAGTTACGGATGTTTTCATTTATAATAAGTATTTATTTACATAAAGAAAAAATATTTATGTAGTATATCAACCATCTGGTATCCACAACACCAGCCCAGCTGGGATATAGGTCGTCTTTCGTATTTATGAGGGAGTATGAGCCGTAGTCCACCACGCTTGCCGAATGCGGGTTGGGAACTTCACAGGACTTTGAATTTTTATTTCTCAGGCACGCAAGTTTCCTCACGATGTTTTCCTTCACCGTTAGGTGGAGTCAGATAAATTCAGTAATTAAATTGAATTTAAAAACTCATTGGTACATACATATTGGTAACCCGGCCCTCCCAAATTTGGTGACCGCGTCTGAACCGCTGAGCCACCGACGCTCTTTTAATATTTTGTATTAAAAAGTACGGATCCCTTAAGTTATAAGTCCTGCTCGCATTTAACTGCGTTTTTATCATAATCCGTTATTCCGGGATCTGCGATTATCCCGAGCGAAACATACAAAAGATCTTAACAAACAGAATATGATATTCACTGAACCGGTTCGGGACCTATTCATAGTATTCATGTAAAGCGCTTTTCAATATGCATTTATTGACAAGTTCCTCTTGATACACAAAATCTTCCTTTGAATTTTAAAGATACAAAGAGACTTACATTACAGAATATCAGCTTATTTGGATGACAAAGACAATCTTTTTACAGCTTTTTTTATTTTATTTTTTTATTAAAAATTGGTTTCGCGTTTGACTACAATCTCACCTGATGGAAAGTGATGGAAAGCTTTTATTGAGTTTGCAATATTCGTGTGTAAGTTGCTCGTTTCATAATTTGATACACATACTTTAGTGCCTCAAGCAATGCAATACAATACAATACAAATACTCTTTCTTGCGCAAAATAATTTACAATGACTTTTGATGATAACAATAGAACACAATTAGGCGGTCTTATCACTAAAAGCGATGGGACATTTGTAAGTAGAAAAACAGGTAGGGTGCAAGATACTACCAACTAAAAAAATAATTAAATATAATAATAATATCATATAAATAGACTTACTTAATTATATAAATATTGGGTCTTTACCTATGAAATTGGAGGCTTTTTTTTTAACAAAGCACATTATAAAATATCAGACTATTTAGATGATAATCATCCCTGGACATAATCAGATCGTTCGCATGCCAGGCTATTTCACAATTAATAATGAAATATAAAAACCTTTATGTAAAATCAAAGCCTGATTTAAAAAGAGCAACCCTTCGAGTTTCTTGCTTGTTCTTCTCAGGGGAAAATTGCATTTTGAGCAAAAAAATGTAAAATTTACACATTTATGTGTACTCTGTGTACCTGCAAAATAAAGCATTTCTGACTTTGACTTTGACTTTGATAGACTTTCCCATGACAGTAGATATGAAAAACTGGCATATATTTCTATGAACTTTTAGCCAGGATTGGATCGTAGACTCCAATCAGCTGATAGTCGCCGACAATCGCAGACTCGGTGAGCGATGCTATATTTTCACTATTACCGTGCTGTGCAAGGGTTATTATTACATAAACTGAGTGAAAACAAGATTATAAAATTGAGAATACTGAGCAAAAACTAATTAATTAGAAGAGTAATTTTTCGAGGTCTATCTTTCCCACGTGCGGGTAGTCGAGTATGTGCCAAACTATTCGATTATTTAATAAATCGAGAAGAATCAACTGTCACTTTAACTTGACCTCAATTACACCTGATGTTAAGTGAAGACGAGGCCGAAGGTGGAAGCGTACTAACCCGGAAAAGCCCTCTGTTTGGGGGACTGGCTATCTCATCTCTGACAACCGGAACACAACAACGCTATTAACATTGCTGTTTGGCAGCAGATTTAGATAAGATGGTGGTAGCTAGCCAGGCGACCTTTTAAAATGCCCTACCTCCAACCAAACCGAGTATTAAACATGTACCCCGCTGGGGATTGAACCCTCGACCTTCGAATTGTAAACCCTATGTTGTTTAGTTAGCCACGGATGCGGTTATCTCCAGAAATCTGATGTAGTATATTTAAGAAATTAACGTTTTGAGACGTAATGAGATACAAAAATAAATAATATCGCCCTTTGTACATTTTTCTTATATGTTTGTTAATGTCCATTTCTTGTGTGTCTAGTGTACAATAAAGTGTTAAAATAAAATAAATAAATAAATAAATAATGTGAGTAATAATTATTCGCATTAATTTTTAAAACTTCATAAACTTATGTTCTTGTCAAATGTATTGGATATCAACTAAAAAAACTGGAAACATACATACATTGAAAACCTTTAATTTAAATGTTACCAGCTATTTTAATGTTTCTATTCATACAAATGGCAGGAGTTTAGCCATATCCTTTCAGTTTTTGGAGGGTTTGCGCTTCTGCGACGAGGATAAATACTCTGTGAAGGTGACGTCACCTGTTCTCGGTGGGTGGGACTGGATAACGCTCGCCGGTCTAGACCACGCCCATAAACGCGCGCGCAGCTGTCCTTAGCCAACGATTGCGTTGCAGACGACAGCTGCGCGTGCGATGATACTCAAGGACACGGGCCGTGGGGTGTTCAATTACTAACACATGTATACATGAACAATGCTATTTCTGAAATATTAGAATGGTTTACGGCAAATAATTTAATACTTAATCAAATCAAATCAAAAAAAAAATTTTTTGTAGGATATAAATTATTATATGAAAACGTCACATTTTTTATCTTATTATTAAAGTTTTTGACATTATTGCTCATTTACAAAGCTGATTCCCCACAGAAGAACGAGCAAGAAACTCAAGGGTTGCTCTTTTAAATAGTTTGGGTTACAATTATATAATTAGACTGAATATCGCCGAGTGTTCTATGTCTATGCCTGCTTATCATCCAGATAATCAGAAATTGGTAAATAATATCTGTTTTATATATGTGTTGAATTTATTTAAAGGTAAATTTTGAATATTCACTGGAACCTTATTATTAATTATTTTAATCAGAAATAACTAAATGTTTGAAATTTATACTGTCCGATATCAGGGAGAAGCCCACAAAATTGATAAACAATTGAATCGCCAAAACATATGTAGGCATCAAAAGAACCGACTTCGAGATTCCACTACCTATCTCTGGAGTGCGTCTCCAGATCTTAACCAAATCAACCCTATAGGTTAACTCCCGGACAGGTGCCACACTTTTTGTATCTTAACCAAATCAACCCTATAGGGTAACTCCCGGACAGGTGCCACACTTTTTGTATCTTAACCAAATCAACCCTATAGGGTAACTCCCGGACAGGTGCCACACTTTTTGTATCTTAACCAAATCAACCCTATAGGGTAACTAATAGGTGCCACACTTCTTGTATCTTAACCATATCAACCCTATAGGGTAACTCCCGGACAGGTGCCACACTTTTTGTATCTTAACCAAATCAACCCTATAGGGTAACTCCCGGACAGGTGCCACACTTTTTGTATCTTAACCAAATCAACCCTATAGGGTAACTCCCGGACAGGTGCCACACTTTTTGTATCTTAACCAAATCAACCCTATAGGTTAACTCCCGGACAGGTGCCACACTTTTTGTATCTTAACCAAATCAACCCTATAGGGTAACTCCCGGACAGGTGCCACACTTTTTGTATCTTAACCAAATCAACCCTATAGGGTAACTCCCGGACAGGTGCCACACTTTTTGTATCTTAACCAAATCAACCCTATAGGGTAACTAATAGGTGCCACACTTCTTGTATCTTAACCATATCAACCCTATAGGGTAACTCCCGGACAGGTGCCACACTTTTTGTATCTTAACCAAATCAACCCTATAGGGTAACTCCCGGACAGGTGCCACACTTTTTGTATCTTAACCAAATCAACCATATAGGGTAACTCCCGGACAGGTGCCACACTTTTTGTATCTTAACCAAATCAACGCTATAGGGTAACTCCCGGATAGGTAACCACACTTTTTGTATTCGACGTATAACGTTAGTACTATATTATTTTTTATCACAATATTTATCACACTTGATGTATTGTGCAGCGTCGGTGGCTCAGTGGAGGAGACACAGTCTCCCAATTTGGGAGGTCCAGGTTCGATCCCCAAGCAGACCATGCACCAAGTACAAATTTAATTTAATTACTTATGTGCATTTATCCGACTGCTTTTAAACGGCGAAAGAAAGCACCGTGAGGAAACCTGCGTGCCTGAGAAATAAAAATTCAAAGGCATGTGAAGTCCCCTAACCCGTATTGGGTCAGCATATTAAGTCGCGGGTGGAAAAGCTAGTAGCACCTTCATTATGGCCAGTTATATTAATATAATAGATACATGAACATTAGCATGTCTGATAAAATAATAATAATAATAATAATATTTATTATCTCACCACAAAGAAATAGGTACATTGTGAAATAGTAATGTTAGATAAATACAAAAACAAATTTCTTTGTGAGAGACTGGAGTCTGAAATAGGTTCGAAACCTGTGCTACAGATCTCCAGGCTCTCACTCCCTTACTATTAGATATTATAACAAGGGCACTGAGAATACATTATCTAAGTGATGCAGTATGATGCTTAAAGTATACATATATGTTGAGGCATGTTGATAGTGGACTAAAGCAAGTGTGTGTGTGTGTGTGTGGAGGGTTGTGTATGTGAAAATCATTAGCCCTTCTTTGATTCGCTTTAGTCAGTTAAAAGACTTCGGTGCCTCAGCGGTTAAGACGCGGTCTCCCAATTTAGGAGGTCGATTCCCAGCGCAGGCAAATGTACCAATGAATTTTTAAATTTAATTTAATTACTTATGTGCATTTATCCGACCGCTCTTAAACGGCGAAAGAAAGCATCGTGAGGAAACCTGCGTGCCTGAGAAATAAAAATTCAAAGGCATGTGAAGTCCCCAACCCGCATTGGGCCAGCGTGGTGGACTATGGCCCATACTCCCTTATATACGAGCGAAGGCCTATATCCCTGCAGTGGGATGTTTACGGGCTGACGATATTGAGCTAAAAAGACAATTAGGCCTATATTAAAAAAGATTTCAATATTAGTAAATAGTATTGAGATGCAGACTCGTTCTTGTCACTGAATACGCGCGACTTTGGCAAAGGTTACAACTGCCGAAATTTTGTTTAATAAAATTTTTCACAGTCTAACAACGCATGCGCGAGGGGCGCCACCCCTTTGTTGCTAACCGAATAATGCTAATCAATAACGAAACGAATCTGTCGCTGTTGTCGGGATCATGTTTTTTTTTTTTTTTTTTTTTATATGAGAGAGCGGCAAACGAGCATGCGGGTCACCTGATGGAAAGTAATCACCGCCGCCCATGGACACCCGCAACACCAAAAGGGTCACAGATGCGTTGCCGGCCTTTGAGGAAGGTGTAGGCTCGCTTCTTGAAGGTTCCAATGTCGTACTCGTTCGGGAATACCGCTGCCGGAAGTCCGTTCCACAGGGTGGTCGTACGTGGCAAGAAATTTCTTGAGAAACGTACAGTGGTAGACTTCCACTCATACAGGTGATGTGGATGGAAATTTAATTTTCTCCGAGAAGTGTATGTATTATAACTATAGCAAATGAGATCAAAATACAAAATCAATAAATAAGTTCTACATTCAAAAGGAGCTTTGACGACCTGCTTGGTGTAATAATAATAAATAAATAAATAAATAAATATCCTTGACATACACACAGCGCCATCTAGTTCCACTTTAAGCAACTATAGGCTTGTGTTGTGGATACGTTGGATATTTTTTTTTGTAAATAAATACTTATTATAAATGAAAACATCCATAACTCGGGCACACATTTATTTATTTATTTATTTTTAGGATTACTAACAAGATTGACACATACCAGTCCAATGTGGCAAAAACGCAATTGTACACAGTGCATGCGCCACCTTAATTATAAGTAACCACGACATGCAAATATTTGTAGCGGTAGACATTAAACAATATTATATGAAACATGTTCAGAAATTAAATAAATGTCAAAGAAATCAATACCTTCCAGAAACTGGGTACATTAGATACAATTGAATTTTTAATAATAAAATTAAACATAAACTACGTGAATTACAACAACATAAAAGAACAATAAGAAACAGTAAGAAACAATGTCCGCATTCATCACACAAACAAATGCCCCTAGCGGGATTCGAACCCGCAACCTTTTGGTATAGTGGTCAGAGTTGCTAACCACTACACCAAACAGGTCGTCAATGACGACGTCATTGACGACCGATTGGTGTAGTGGATAGTGACCCTGTCAGCGAAACCAACGGTTGCGGGTTCGAATCCCGCGACGGGTAAATGTTTGTGTGATGAATACGAACATTTATTCCTGAGTCATGGATGTTTATATAAATATTTATGTATGTTTATCCGTTATCTAGTATCCATAGTACAAGCTTTGCTTAGTTTGGGACTAGATGATTGGTGTAAGTGTTCGAAATATTAAAAAAAAAAAAAAAAAAAAAAAAAAAATGGTTAGAAACTCTGACTGCTTTACCGAAAGGTCAAATCAAATCAAATCAAATCAAAAATGCTTTATTTTGTATGTACACAGGGTACACTTAAAATAGTCAGATTTTACATTTTTAAAGCTACGGCTTGTTCCATAGGCAATTTTCCACTGAGAAGAACAAGCAAGAAACTTTGCTCTTTAAAAAAAAAAGGTTTTTATATTACAAAATTATTAATTATTATTTTATATTATAATATTTCATTATTAATTGTGAAATAGCCTGGTTATGCGAACGGGCTGGTTATGTCCATGAATGTTTATCATATAGATAATCAGATATTTTATCATATGCTTTCTTAATAAGTTTCGGTTTTAGAGTATCTTTAAATTTATTAAAACGAAGATTTTGTATATCAACAGGAAAAGCGTACACATAGCCCTTTGAAAGGTCGTGGGTTCGAATCCCGCTAGGGGCATATGTTTGTACGATGAATACACATATACCCGAGTTATGGATGTTTTAGGTTAATATATTTAATTATTTACAAAAAAAAAAGTATTTGTGTAGTTTATCTATCATCTAGTGTATATAATACAAGCCTAGTTGCTTAGTATAGACCTAGATGGCGCTGTGTGTATGTGCAAGGACATTTATTTACTTATGATATACACATCATGATTATCACATATTATTTTAAAATGAGAACTAATATTTTTTGTAACGATAATTTCCCTATTTGTTTTGAATTTAAAGAAATACCCATCAATTGAGCATTTAAAAAAAAAAAAACACATTTTTCTACTTTAGCTTATATAGTTACTTATTTAGTACTTGCGTTTCTTACAAATGCTTATTTTTTTAGCAAATTGTTACTACATTTACAACACTTTATCAAATGTTTCAAGAGAATCGCGGTTATTCGTTTTTGCGAGGTCAAACCGTATTTTCCCTGGGCTAAATTTAAAAGGTAAGCATTTAATGCTGCATCATGATTATCATATTATTTTAGTACAAAGACGAGTAACATAAAGTCCATCAAGGAGTTCCAGTAGCAATCCTCTGGCTCCTTCAGAACCTCGTCATCGTGTGTAAAGAAAATTGCTCGTGACGACAAAACAAACTAGGCCAAATTCGAATAATATCTTGCCATTTGACATCAGGGAGTTCCAGTACCTACATCCCGGCTCCATCATCAGAACCGCTCGATGGTACCATAATATTGCATTGTCAACGAACTTACATAAATTTCAGCTCAATCAGATATATCAGCAAGTGGTTGATAAAAATTTATAAACGGACAACTTACTTTATGAACATTGCAAACTATATAATAATTTTGTAAAAAGACGACCAATTATTGGTGTAGTTGATAGTGACCCTGTCAGCGTAACCAACGGTTACCTGTTCGATTCCCGCGAGGGGTAAATATTTGTGTGATGAATAAGACCATTTATTCTCGAGTCATGGATATTTATATATATATATATGTATTTGTGTATTTATTTATTTATTTACTTACTTATTTACAAAGAATCAACAGCATTATTACAGAAAATTATATCATAGTAAAATAAAACCAAACAAAGAAAGAAAGAAAGAAATTATTTGTTTGCCAGAATACAGTTTACAAGGTCTGATAAGAAATTTAGGAATCATGTATTCAATCTGCACGCAGACGTGCAAAATATGATTTGTGACACTTTACATAGCATTCTGATAATTTAAATATTCCTTAACATCATAGAAACACTTTGCCTGAAGCCATTGTATCCATCGAATTTTTAACATTTTGTCATTGACTAATTTTATTTCGTCAGGCAGTTATGCCAGCTAGTGATTCTTATTATTGTTACTGACAAATAATTGAATGGGGAACGTTTTTATGTATGTTTGTCCGTTAACTATACAATATTCACAGCACAAGCTTTGCTTAGTTTGGGACTAGATGATTGGTGTAAGTGTCCGAAATATTATAAAAAAAATAGCAAACAATATTTTTTTTTTTTGGCATGATTGCTTAGAGCGAGTTTATGTTAAACCAAATCATTTGTGTTAAAAGGGGTTTAACACAAATGATTTTTATATTTTATATATGGAGATGTGAGAGCTGGTGCCTATTTGCTCAGCAGCTGAGCTTATGCAATCAGCGGGGCAATAGCGCTAGCGTACTAGGTACTATGCCTCACGAAAGCGAGTTGGACGGCGTATTTTTTCTATAAGATATAGGTATTTTCAATTGTGTTTTATAATTTGTTGTTTCATATATATACTTAATTAAATTGTATAATTATCATTTTATATAAATAAATATAAATAAACAAATTAATTTTAAATAGGTATTTAGTAATAAAACTTAGAGAACCTATATGATTAAAATTACCACTGTGAATTTTATTGCATCGGAGAATATAAGTAAGTACTTTGTACTCCTGTGACTATTTTCAAAAATATCGATCAATATCTTCTTTAAATTTTATGAAAAACTTCACCGAAGGCAAATATCAGGTCTCAATAAACTATTTTTCGAAAATATTAAAGTGGCCATTGATTAATTTTTTTAGAAAATAGCATAGTCTATTACGCAATGAAGTTCACAGTGGCAACATTAATTTAATATTGTAGGTTTTATAACTAAATAATACTTAATACCTATACTATACTTAAAGCAAGCTACAGAATTGTCAGAAAACAATTATTGCACTCTGTCCTTCTACAAAAAATCGAGAACTTCAAGATTATCACAAAAAATGCGGTTACTAATGTGTGCGTACTGTGTAAACCTAAAATGTGAGGGGACCAGGGGCGCATGCGCGCAGCTGCGATGGAGTATTTGAAGACGGAACATGCGTACAAAGAAATTTTGCTAACAATAGTGTCACATGTTCTATTGAAACTGTATTAAATTTACCTTAAAGATGCTGCTTGCTTATTACGGTTCTTTGGTTGATTTATTTTAGGGTATCGTACATACATAATGTCACGACCTTTATCTCAAATAGGGTGGTCAGAGATATCCCAAATGGGTGTGCCAAACATTAAGAGTTTAACGATTGAAAGAACGTTTCACCGTAAAAAATATACAGAAATGCACATGAGACAGCGGGTGAGCTCATCGCCGTTGAAACGTGCAAATTTATAGATGTTTTTGGTGGAAAGTCCCTTAGTCGCCTTTTACGACACCTAGGGTGAAGAGAGGGATTGGTTCTATTCCATTTGAATAGAATGTAAACTTCAAACTTTAAGCATTTATTTCAACGTAAGATACATGCTATCATTTGTTAACCGACTTTAAAAAGGAAGAGGTTCTCAATCCGGACGTTTGTATTTGTTTTATTAATGTATGTACACCGATATCTCCGAGATGTGGCGGTTGATTCACGTGGTTCTTCTTGTAAATGAAAGGGGATACCGTCAAGTAAGTCACATTGTAATTTCAGCGCAATCGGTTTAATAGTTTCTTTCGTAATTATGGTAAACAGCAGGATAGCATTATATATTTAGACGATTGACGTTGTTATTTGCCGGAGCGCCGCCCGGCCATCTTCACCGCTCTCCGGGCCCCGCACCGTTTAGACCTTGGTCATATTTTACTTGCGAAAGTGTCTTAGCGTTCTTCGCAATAATTTAGCCGTCGTCGTAGTTAGGTAAATTGAATGACCCAATATTTTGAAACTGACACAGGAAATATAGGTATATAGAAATTAAAAAAAAATGCAATAATAAAGCAACGGGCGGGCGACGTCCTCGACCACCGCTGTCTTCACTGCTCTCCGCGCCCCGCACCGTTCCCTCACGTCGGGGTGCACAATAGATGATTATTCAAATGTTGTTTCTCGAAAATTACTTATTTATCCATGGATTTATGTTACATGTGTAAAGAAAATGTCATGAGGCGTTTATGCGCCGATTGCGGTGGACGTTGTCTTGTCTTTTCCGTGCTTCTTACGAAAAATTAATTTTCGCTATGGCAAAGCACTGTCCTATCATAGTCGTTGCTTATATGCATGCTTATATTGGCAAGGTCCAAAATGCTTAAATAACACTAACTATTTAACTATTTCGATTTTGATTTCTTTATAACTATTTTGTTTTTGCCATATTTACTGGTTAAGTGTAAGTGAATTTACTGATACAGGATTTAATATAACATAGCATTTCTTCAAATACCTTGAATCTGTTAACTCAATGCAAATGTATCATCTTTATCTGTGGAAGCCTTGTTGGCTAATTTACGATGCATACTGTAACAAATACTCCTGTAATACTTTTAATAGTTTGCTTTAAATAAATAAAAAAAAATAAAGATGGCGTCCTTTCAAACCAATTATAGGAATCTCTAAGTGCAATTAAACTGCTTCCAAAATTTTAGAATGTTTTTAAGGTAGTAAATCACGTGCTTATTTAATTAGGATGGTAGACATAATTGGCGGTCAAGTTTGAATCCCGTTATCCATTTTTCCGTATCGATTTTCAAAGTTACCCATAAAAGTATTGTGCATCAACGCTACGGTGTTCTCGAGCGCCGCTCGGCCTTCTTCACTGCTCTCCGCGCCCCGCACCGTTCCCTAACGTTGGCGCGCACAATAAATCAATATTCAAATATTGTTTTATCAAAAATTACGCCTGACATGGGCTTTTAAACCGAGTTAAGAGCAAAATTTGAGTACTTATTTTATCCATGCATTTAAAGAGCGTTCTTTGGCGCCAGCTTGGTTATAGAGGGTTCTTCGCAATGGTAAAATAAATGACTTTCCACAATTTTGGAACTGACATTCAAAATATTGGTATATAGAAAAAGTTAATAGGATATAAATACAATCTTTGTTTTACAAAACGAGCCGTTCGCGCAATTAATCAATTGAGACCTGCACTGTCACTTAGAGATAGGGTTAAAGTGCTAACTATTCTAACCTTTTCGTCACAGTACATTTTTGAAAATCTAAAGTATGTCAAAAAAAATATAGCATCATTTAGGAAAAATAGTGGTAAACATGATGTCAATACAAGAAATAAAGATAAACTTGCAGGTCACATAAGTCGCCTCCGCAAAGTCAGTAATTCATTCAAAGGGTTATGTATACGCTGTTTCAATAAGGATCCAGTTGATATACAAAATCTCCCTCTCAAAAAGTTTAAAGATACTATAAAACAGAAACTTATTAACAAAGCATATTATAAAATATCAGACTATTTAAATGATCATCATCCCTGGACATAATTAGATCGTTCGCATGCCAGGCTATTTCACAATTAATAATGAAATATAAAAAACTTTTTGGGATATAAAAACCTTTATGTAAAATCAAAGACTGATTTTAAAAGAGCAACCCATCGAGTTTCTTGCTTGTTCTTCGCAGGGGAATATTGCATTTTGAACAAGTAGTAGCTTAAAAATGTAAAATTGACTATTTTAAGTGTACTGTGTGTACCTACAAAATAAAGCATTTTTTACTTTGACTTTAAAAAATGCAATGTATCGGAGTTATTACTCCGATACAATGTTTAAAGCACTGTCCGGAGCGCGGCCTCACCCACCGCCCACTTCACTGCTCTCCGCGCCCCGCACCGTTCCCTAACGTTGGCGCGCCAAATAAATCAATATTTAAATATTGTTTGCCCGACTTGGCTATTATCCCGAGTTAAGAGCAAAATTTGATTACTTATTTCATCCATGCGTTTAAAAACCGTTCTTTAGCGCCAGCTAGGTAATAGAGGGTTCTTCGCAATAATTTTGGCGTCTTCGTAGTTAGGTAAATTTAATGACTTTATACAATTTTGGAACTGACGTTCAAAATATATGTATATAGAAAAATTTTAAAAATGCGATGTATCGGAGTAATATTAAAGCACTGACCAGCGCGCGGCCTCACCCACCGCCCGCTTCACTGCTCTCCGCGCCCCGCACCGTTCCCTCACGTCGGCGCGCACAATAGACAAAAATTCGAATATTTTTTTTTTATAAAATGGCGCCCAACATGGGCTTTACCGAAGTAGGGGTAAAATTTGATTACTTATTTAATCTATGACTACTTCAGATATATTTGTCTACATGTCACTGAGTGTTGAGGTTCGCCTCTGGGGTGCAGCTGTTCAACTTCAAAGACGTCCTGAAGGTGATCGGAGGCAGGATAAACTGATAACTTACGGTATAGGTAAATGCAGCGATTATAAGTACCATGTATGATTTGCAGAAATGAGCTGCTTGTGCTATTTACCAATTACGAAATCAGTACCATTTAGACTACATAAATACATATATAACGGCACGACATTAACTAGTATCGCAGTATAGTAGTAGGGCTTGTGGTCCTATTCTCACGCTTCCCGCAGGGGAGCCTACTCTCCAGAGGATGGTCTGCTTCTAGGGGCTGCTACCTCTATCTGTTTCTGTTCTATTTACCCAATAAACATGTTTCTTTCTATTATAATGATCAATAACGAAATTTTTCTCTTGAAGCGATGCTTTTCAATTTTTATACACAGACTTGAAGGGAGGGGCGAGCATCTGCTGGAATCATTGTAAAAAAACTTTTTAATATCATTTTTAAACGGTTGCGCCTTACTAATGTACTATACTTTTTTTATCTAAGTTGGTAAGTCTTTAAAACCGAAAGATATTTTTCGTAAAATACTCTTATGGGAGCTGTTAGGGTACAATATCCTTTAATAGACGAACGTTTTAATGCCAATTGGTCATGTATTATATTCGTCTCTCTTTGACTTTAATTTTAATTTTATATTTTTTTTTATAATTTTATTTTTAAAATTTTTTGATTATAATTTTATATTGCATCAGGAACTTTGAACTTAATTACAATGTCTTTTATAACCTGTGGCTTTAATGCCACGTGGTCATGTATTGTATTCGTCCCTCTTTGACGTAGGACCATTGTATGTTTGTTTCAGTCTAATAATCAATACCGATATGGAGTTTGACGTAGAGCTTGAAATAAAATGCTTTTTAAGTCTACAGCGCAGCGCTTTGCGCATAATGTAACGTTGGAATAGCTATCTATCTCTATTTCTCCTGTTGAATTATCGTAAGCAATATTTCAAAAGTGATATCTTCAATTTTATGGTAAATTAATAAATATTAATGGATTACAATAATTTTAAGAAAAACTTTATATCGTTTCTGAACTATTCTAATAGTTTTCACAGGTATTTATCAATCCGTTTGCTTAAAAATAAAGATTCAAATTTCAATCCTGCATCGCGCTATCAACATTTTCTCCACGGTTAGTATATAAGACGAATGCATTGTAATAATCATCGGAAGGTCCGTAGCTACTTCGTACACTGGTGCTTGCAGGGAGCCAGTAAAATTCCTTGCCATCGGATATGTTGCGAAACATGTTTGGTAAAATAACGTTGAATATGTCAAAATTGATAACTGGGGACTTCGGTCCCAAACACCACGATAGTAGCTCATTTGACCTTCTTTTGCCATTTTCTATATTTATTTATCGACAGATTTCGTAGTTCGGTATTATTTACTGCATAAGAATTTGTAATAACGCTGCTGATTCTATGTAAATTAGTATAATTATACGATAACAACTGTTATGAACTTACTATTAGAGAATAATATTCCTATTTATTATCCACGCGGCAGTAGGTGCATCGACATTCCATTGCTACTTCTAAAAATTCGAAATTTTTAAGTTGCGTAATCCGAATAATCGACTGCTTAAGAATACTGTTTAACATAAATCTTTAACATTTTAGATATACAGGTGAACCGTTATACTATGTTGGACGACCGATTGGTGTAGTGGATAGTGACCCTGTCAGCGAAACCAACGGTTGCGGGTTCGAATCCCGCGACGGGTAAATGTATGTATGATGAATATGAACATTTATTCCTGAGTCATGGATGTTTATGTAAATATTTATGTATGTTTATCCGTTATCTAGTATCCATAGTACAAGCTTTGCTTAGTTTGGGACTAGATGATTGGTGTAAGTGTCCGAAATATTTATTTATTTATATTTATATATTTATGTAGTTTACTTGTGTAAGGATGTTTTTTTTTATATGATAGGCCGGCAAACGAGCATGCGGGTCACCTGATCGAAAGCAATCACCGCCGCCCATGGACGCCGTAGCGCTACATCGTAGTCAGTGTAGAATCTTAAGTCACTTGGGGGACAATGCGTGTGTGTATTCATTTTTTTTATTTTACATAATTATTTGTACCCGCAACACCAAAAGGGTCACAGCACAGATGCGTTACCGGCCTGTGTAATGGCCGGCATATGTAACCTATATCCCTTAAAATCGTTGATAACCATAATCCGACATTGCAGACACTGCGCTCCCGTCGCACCGGCCCAGCCGGGCGCGGCGGCGGCAGCTCGCGGCACGCGCCAGCCAGCTCGTTGCGCCAACTTTAATGCTTTACTGAAAGACAAATCCTCTGGTTTCTCCGCGTACAAAAAATTCTAATACGAATGTAACCCTTAAAGACGTTGTTTAAGAGGGTTTATTTCGTTAAGTGGCGCAATTTAAAATACATCTATCTGATTTGTCCCTACTGATAATACCTCCAAAGTTTAGGACTATCTACATAGCTTCAATATAATAAGCAAGAATCATAGTAAAGGGTACTATATAATATTTGGCGCTCTGAAAGTATAAAGCAATAAAAAATTAAAATTACTGTTTTTTTTTATTTATTTTTTATGCACAACGGGTTGATACTAAACCTCAATCACACCTGATGTTAAGTGAAGATGAGGTCGAAGGTGGACTTCGGTGGTGGATGAGGTGAGGTGGTTGAAGCGTTCTGCCCCGGAAAACAAAAACATTTGGGGGACTGGCTATCTTATCTCTGACGACCGGCTATTTGCATTACAAAGAATTACTCAAATTCACAATTATAGTACATACCACGTATATTATATAAAATATATTTCAGTTTCGCGCTAAGCTTTGGTTTCTTTTGAAAATTCAAAATCACTTTATCGCACAAAATTGGACTGTCTGCATGTTGTTGTTTTCTGATTGTAGCGTGCCATAGCAAAGGAGATTAAAATATCACTGATCTCCATGTGTCAGTATCAGAATCAGTAATAAAATTATGCTACATATTGTTTTTTTTTTTTTTTTTTTTTTTTTCAAATTTGGAACTGGCCCGCCGCGCGGCGTCAGCTAGTAGGCATCGCGCCGCGTAATATTTTATTCTGTTTCCTCGCAAGTATGTTGAAAAACATCGTACGATATACGTGCGTATATTGCCGTATTAATTACATCGGCCTCGTGTATTAGAGCCAACATAACGCATTTATATCATAATGTATCAAAAGCAAAACCAAAAATGTTTTTATTTCGTAAGTTATAAGAATAAAATTTGAAATCGTCATGACATACAGTTATCGCTCATTCACTAGGCAGACTCCCCAGAGAAGAACGAGCAAGAAACTCTAGGGTTGCTCTTTTTAAATAAGTCAATACAAATACAATTGCAGTGTGCAGTATTGATTTCTTGAAATTTATTCCTCAGAGATACTCGGGAGCCTCACTTGTAGATCGCACGAACGGCTCGCTACTGCAGAACAAAAATACAATTTATGTCCGCGGCATTTCCCCATAACAGAATGCCATAAGCCATTATGCTATGGAAATAGCTGAAGTATACCAGCCTCGCGGTGTCCACGTCGGTTAAATAGCGGATTTTTTTAATAGCGAACACTGCAGAACTGAGACGTTTCGACAACCTTTCGATATGTGGACCCCATTGTAGTCCTTTATCTAACATAATGCCTAGAATTAGAGTAGTGTCCACAAGCTCCAACTCCTCGTTTTTTATTAAAATAGTACTAGCTACCTGTTTGACATTAGGTAGTGAAAATTTTATGCATTTGTTTTTTTTTTCATTAAGAAGTAGGTTATTTGACGTAAACCATTCAACCACCTTAGAGATATGTATATAAATATATTAAAAAAAGAAAAGAAAATGATCCTGTGGTTGTCTTGCGCCGCTTCTTTTCCCACAGACGATTTCCCGTTCCGAAGCGGTGGTAGCTTGGACATACTGACTGACGGAAAATGCTCAAGCCCTATTTTTATTTCCAATAGATTTAAATTGACATTCAACAAATGATATCATGTATCTTACGTTGAAATAAATGCTTGAAGTTTGAAGCTTGAAGTTTGAAAGTTTGATGTACAAACCAATCATACTAAAAGTATCACATGGGCTAAAGTGTTACCTCCAAAAATTTTTACTTTTCTAATTTTCCTTACCTTTTTCTTATTTTAATGAAGTGTTTACGTTTTATTTTCCTTTATAAAAAGAAAAAAAAATCCAAATAGAAATAAAATCGAATAAAAATTGTCTTAGCCGTATTCGAAAACCGTGTCTTTTCGAAAGACGTTACCTAAGCACTCGTGTCGCTTGCCACTAGACCACGATATCTATTAGCAGAGCTGACGAAATTTTCTTACTCATTTATATGTGACATATTATTATGGATTTGGTTTGAGTGTTGATATTGTATGAATACTTTCTAATAGATGGTGCTAGAGTGCTTCGGTCCATACGGTCCATATAATACTTTTAGGGAGATTCGTCTGTACTATTAAATCATTACTCCTAAGCAGATTGTATACCAGAATGTCTGTGATCTAACTAATATAATAAATGCGAAAGTTCGGATGTTTGTTTGTTACTTGCTCAATCTCAGCAAAACCGATGAACGGATTTGGATCAAACTTGGTATATAATACACAGGGTACAAAGTACCCTGGAATAAAACATACGATATTTTAATCCCGATAAAGTGGGTAGTTAATCCACGCAGGCAACGCCGCGGGCGGAAAGCTAGTAATAAATAAATACAATTTTTTTTAAGCACAACGGATTGGTTGGTTACTTGGTTGGTTGGTTGGTGGTAACTTGACCTCAATCACACATGATGTTAAGTGAAGATGAGGTCGAAGGTGGAAGCGTACTGATCCGGAAACCCCAACACATTTGGGGGACTGGCTATCTTATCTCTGACAACCGGAACACAACAATGCTGTTAGGCGGCTGATTTAGATGAGATGGTGGTAGCAAGCCAGGCGGATATTTTAAAATGCCTTACCACCAACCAAACCGAGTACTTAAACATGTACCCCGCTGGGGATAAAACCCGCGACCTCCGAATCGTAAACCCAATGTTGTTTACATTGAGCCACGGAGGCGGTTACATAATAAATAATAATAAATAAATAAATAAATAAATATCCTTAGACATACACACAACGCCATCTAGTTCCACAGTAAGCAACTATAGGCTTGTGTTGTGGATACCAGATGGTTGATATACTACATAAATACATTTTTTTTTGGTAAATAAATACTTATAATAAATGAAAACATCCATAACTCGGGTACACATGTTCCTATTCATCATACAAACATATGCCCCTAGCGGGATTCGAACCCGCAACCTTTTGGTATAGTGGTCAGAGTTGCTAACCACTACACCAAACAGGTCGTTATATATATATATATATCATTCATTCCTTTTGCATGTCAAAGGGTATGTTTATTCATGTGTCAAACTAACAACTGGGCGTTTCATTTGTCCAACGCCCAGTTCAGTTAAGCGATTTTTCAAATATCTGTAAACACAGCATTATTTATTTTTTTAAATCAAAAATTACTAACGTTTAGTAAAATTTGCTAGAATCGATATTAAGGCTACGTCCCCTCCAACAACGGCTATGGCCACCCTTTACGTGCCTGTCTCGTTACCATGGCAACCCCCTTCCCCCAGCGGAGGGTTCTCAGCAATCGATATGAGATGGACTTTTCGGGGGAGATGTGTTGTAATATTAAAGATGGTGTTTATTGTCGATAGACTGAGGGAGGGTTCCGTAAATAAGACCCGTTGTCTATTGTGATGTTGCACCAACGAGGCCCGTTAATTATGAACAAGCCTATTTATTACATTTGTACCGGCGCTGACTAATCGATATGCGTTTATGTGCAGTTGAACACCGAAATGAGGCAATGGTATCAATAGTATATAATATAGTATCTTGCAAGATAACAAAGTATTTATATGATATTTAAGGATCTTATGATTCCTCTACGCCTGCTTTAAGAAACTGTGATAATAACTATAGTCAAGTATAGAAAATAGATATCTATATTCGTTTTATATAAATATAATAAATATCCTTAGACATACACACAACGCCATCTAGTCCCACAGTAAGCAACTATAGGCTTGTGTTGTGGATACCAGATGGTTGATATACTGCATAAATACATTTTTTTTTTGAAAATGAATACTTATTATGAAAACATCAAATAACTCAGATACACGTCATTTCCGTATTCATCATAGAAACATATGCCCCTAGCGGGATTCGAACCCGCGCCCATTTAGTATAGTGGTGGGAGTTTCTAACCACTACACTAAAGGTCGTGGGTTTTATATGGATTGAACTATAAAAATATGAGCTAACTAAAACATTTTAAGCGATAGGTAATAAACATTTAAGTAATAATATAACATTTTTTTATGCATGACTTGACCTCAATCACACTTGATGTTAAGCGAAGATGAGATCGAAGGTGGAAGTGTACTGACACGGAAATCCTAATACATTTGGGGACTGGCTAACTTATTTCTGACAACCGGAACACAACAATGCTATTAACATTGCTGCATTGGCGGCAGATTTAGTTAAGACGGTGGTAGCTAGCCAGGCGGACATTTAAAATGCCCTACCGAGTACTTAAACATGTACCCCGCTGGGAATCGAACCCGCGACCTCCGAATCGTAAACACAATGTTGTTTACATTGAGCCACGGAGGCGGTTAAAGACAATCGGGTTTTTGGTCTTTCATTTCTAAAAATCTCCTGTATCAGTCGTTACGTCATTTACGCCCTTTAAGTTCATATCACCCCTCACACAGACCATCGATCATTCAATAATTAAAATAATTTATTGCAGACATTAAGTCTATTGAAAATAATGTATGTTCATCTTCAAGAGCAGAGTGAATAATAATAATAATAATAATAATAATAAAAATCTTTATTTGCCAAGAAAACAGTAAAAACTAAAATATAAAATGACCTTATAATTATGACAAAAAGGTCTGTAGCTCAGCATATGGTCGCTGGGAACCAGCGGCCGCTGATTTTCAGCCACAGCCTGCAGTTATGTACAGTCCACCACACAGACATGCCATCTGGTAGACCGTACATATATCACTTATGTACTAATTGGACTCAAGTGACACACATAAGATAAACAGTTATTGGATTAAATTTGACATATACTCAACAGCGAAATTCGTTACGAGTCGCCACAACTTCGGACTGCTGTAATAGGCATTTACTGGGATCGCGTGCTTCATCTTCGGCCACATCGTCACTTTCCATCAGGTGAGATTGTGGTCAAACGCGAATCCAGTCAATCATAAAAAAAATAAAAAAAATAGAATGTTTTGTAAGTAACCCTGAAAGTCAGTTTAAAATGGATTGATATAATATACTTGATCCTGTTATTGTGTGAGTCCAGTCTTTGTCCGGACGTTTCAATTTAGTTTTGTTAACGTACCTAATATTAAATCAGTACTCGTTTGCATTCATGGACCCTCACACTGCTCCCCTTCGTCTGGCCAAGTACTCATTTTATTATCCTCTACGTACAAACATAATAGCTACATACTTGTCTGGCTTCGGGAAGGGTGATTGCATACCCATTCCCCTTCCTAGGGGGTTGTTGCCATGGTAACGAATGTTCCCATCTTCCAAATGTTCTGATATTTATAACTGACTTCAAAAAACGAAGGAGGTTCTCAATTCGACTGTGTACATAGAAGAGGCATTTTTAATGGATTCCCAAAAAGCAGGAGTATGTATTGTTCATGTATGGATTTGTGTCAATTGTACACGGATTTTGATGATTGTTCTTTTGTTGGACCCTATCGAACAATCAACCCCTTGATTTGGTTAAGAATCTGGCGATGAATAGTAGAATCTTATTGAAGACAGTCGTTTTACCAATTTTTGGCGATTCAATAATTTATCATTTTAGTGGGTACCTCCATGACATTGGGTACTTAGTACAAATTTCGGACATTTTATCTCATGGGCGTGGTCTAGACCGGTGAGCGTTATTCAGTCCCACCCACTGACTTCATTCATAGAGTAGTTATCCTCGTCGCAGAAGCGCAAACCTTCCAAAAACTTCACCAAATGACGAAATTCGTGACTCGTTGGCGTAAATATCGAAATCGATATACTTACGCGTATAATATGTGAGGATTGTCCTCATAGATCTCATCGTCAGAACAGGATTATGATAAATATAGGACCACCCTGGAAGTATGTCCTATTAAATAAAAAAATAATTTTCCGAATCGGTTTTAATTGTCTAAATTCAGAGGTAACAAGCATTGAAGAAATTCAACCGAATTGATAACCACGGAGGATTTACTGAAGTTGGTTAAAAATGAGGAGGTTCTATGTACGTATGTATATATGTGTATGTATACGACCTGTTTGGTGTAGTGGTTAAAAATTCTGACTGCTATACCAAAAGGTCGCGGGTTCGAATCCCGCTAGGGGCATATGTTTGTATGATGAATACAGACATGTGTTCCCGAATTATGGATGTTTTTCATTTATTTATGTATTTAATTCCAAAAATATATGTATTTGTGTAGTTTATCAACCATCTGGTATCCATAATACAAGCTTAGTTGCTTAGTGTGGAGCTAGATGGCGCTGTGTGTATGTGCAAAGATATTTATTATGTATGTATGTGTGTATGAATGTTCACCGATAACTCCAACATTGGGCGGTTGAATCGCGCGATTCTTTTTGACAATTAAAGAGGTTATCGTCAAGTTGGGCCCAATGTAATTTCAGTATGATTATACTTCAGTTCAGTAGTAGTGTAATAAATGTAAATGGAGGAATAGCTTGAGATAATTAAGACGATTGTCTAGTTTTTGCACTCACTCGCAGGGAAAGTATATAATACGCAGTTTGGATTTGTATAAAAAAATGATTGAAATATCTCAACTGCCCATATAAACTGTGGGTACTAGAAGTGTGTTTCATGTGGCATAGAAAAAAGCACTCTAAAACACCAAAAGCAAAAAATGAGAAATTTTAACAAAAAAAGCAACCACCTTCAGAATTTTTTTTTAACCAAAAAAAATCAAAAATGTTTTTTTTTATATGAGAGGGTAGCAAACGAGCATGCGGGTTACCTGATGGAAAGCAATCACCGCCGCCCATGGACACCCGCAACACCAAAAGGGTCACAGATGCGTTGCCGGCCTTTGAGGAAGGTGTAGGCTCGTTTCTTGAAGGTTCCAATGTCGTACTCGTTCGGGAATACCGCTGCCGGAAGTCCGTTCCACAGGGTGGTTGTACGTGGTAAGAAGTTTCTTGAGAACCGTACAGTGGTAGACTTCCACTCATCCAGGTGATGTGGATGGAAATTTAATTTTCGGCGAGAAGTGTATCGGTTAAATTGAGCAGCGGGTATTAGCTCGAACAGTTCTTCAGAACACTCCCCATGAAATATGCGATAGAGAATGCAGAGGGACGCGACGTCTCTTCGCAACGCCACGTTTTTTTTTTCATTTACTTAGATACCTAACATTTTTAGTGTTGGTGTATTCTTTTAAGTATATTTATACTTGTGTTAGAAAACCCCGCTCTTCAATAACAAAAAAAAATAAAAAAATACAAAATATAACCCATTAACTTAAGATTTATGACTATTTTTTATGATTAACTGGATACGCGTTTGACCACAATCTTACCTGATGGAAAGTGACGATGTGGTCGGAGATGAAGCACGCGATCTCAGTAGATGCCTATTCACCCTGCTCTTGAATATCCCAAGGTTGTAGGATTCAGGAAAGACTGACGCAGGAAGGGAGTTCCATGCATCAACATATGCAGTTATTTTCTTTCAATATGTCAAGTTATGCTACGGAAAGACAAAATATATGACAAACTTTTTGTCGAGTGGCTATCTAAACCACATCATAATATACAGAATGAGTTTTTTTTACCGTTAGGAAAAAAATAGGGCACATTAGGTAAGTGAAATAGAATGTATAGGTAGTTTAAATTTAACATGTTCAGCGAGTTGAAGGCCGTGTCAAAATTATTGCGAAGTACTTAGTTTTTTTTCGATTTATTTTGATACAATAAATTATCTAAATACAGACATCTTGGTGTCATTACAGAGGAAAATTATTCGAGATTTATATTCAAGTTACTAAATTCATTATTATTCACAATATTTTTCATTAAGAGCCGAGATGGAGAGAAGTGGCGGATTTTTTTTGCCTATATCGTATGTTATACGCAATTTTTTGTAAGTACTCTAGAAAAAGATTTTATGTATTCACTTTTATATTGTTTTAATACGGAATCCTTCACATATACTCTGATATTTTGTTGTGTCGCTATAGCTATTGTAGTTTACCATATTATGAAGGTTTGCATTAAAAAAGCTACAGTGCACGCAGCACATAATTGTGTCCGCGGACACTTGGTCCACAATTATCATCAAATTTTTTTTATTATCATTTATGCCAATTATTCTATTTATGAATGTTAACATGTCCAATTACTCTTATTGAAGAAGTCTTTTACAGAAATAAACAATTATAAGTATATCAAGTCTGCCACTTAGCAGCCACGTTATAGCAATTGAGATATAGTCAGTACACCCAACCAAGTTGGGGATTACATTACGCCGCCATCTTAACTTAACATCGTGTGAAAATAAAGATCTTTGTTTACATTGTCTATAGGCCGACATTTTGCAATGTAAGTCTGTTTGATTGTATCTTTAAAATTAAAAGGATGATTTTGTGTATCAGGGGGCACTTATAAATAAATGCATACTGAAAAGCGTTTACATGAATACTATGAATAGGTCCCGAACCGGTTCAGTGAATATCTGGATCTGTTTGTTAAGATCTTTTTTATGTTTCTCTCGGGATAGTCGCAGATCCCAGAATAACGGATTATGCAAAAAAAACACGGTTAACTGTGAGCGGAATGTAAGCCCTGAGGGACCCGTACTTTTTAATAAATAAGATATAAAAATGAACTTACTGTTCATGTCAGCCGCTTAACATAGTCACTACGATGTGGACCAATGTAGGGGCTTGCTCCCGAACACATGTAGTAGCGACGGAAAGTAATAAATGGCTAATTGTAATAAAAATACAACATTTACGTACGATGTTGGTGAAAGAAAGTGTAACATAATTTGACAACAAGATCTTCACCATTTTCCTGCCCTTATTCCACTTTAGGTGGGATTGGCACAATATGTCATCCTCTTCCACTCTCCTCTATCAGTCCTCAACTCTGTACTCACCCCTTTCACACACATATCATTCCTCACGCAGTCTACACACGCCTTCTTCGGACTTCCTCTACCTCTGTATCCTTCAACATTCATACTTAGTACTCGTCTTGTTACATGATTTTCATCCCTCCTCATGATATGCCCAAACCATGCTAACCTATTACTCCTCAACTTTTCTGTTAATGGCGCCGCATTTAGACTTCCTCTGATATATTCATTCCTGATCTTATCCATTCTAGTCACACCACACACCTATCTTAGCATTCTCATCTCTGCCAAATGCATTCCACTTTCATCAGTCTCCTTCATTGCCCAACATTCAGATACAGATACAGGTCTTATGATGGTTTTGTAGATTTTCCTCTTGAGTTTCAGGGGCATCTGTGGGTCACACGTAGTACCCGAAACCTGTTTGACAACAAGATAAAATAAAAAAAATATAAATAAAAAGTATGTTACGCTTATATATATTAAGATTCCAGTTGACATTCAAAATTTGCTTTTAAATAAGTTAAAAACCATAATAAATCAGACGTTATTTACAAAAGCCATTATAAAATTTCCGATTGTCTGGACTCATAGACCGTTTTAGTCTTATTTTACAATATAATATTACACATTGTAAACCAAAACCCACTTAAAAAGAGCAACCCTTGAGATTCTTGCTCGTTCTTCTCAGGTGAATCGACTTTATGAATGAGCAGTATCAATAATTATAATAATTTGATAATTTCTAGCGATAATTTTATCCGACGAAAAAACTTAACCGATTTTCATTAACCATGGCTAAGAGCCTGTCCAGTCGTCTAGTATTTAATATACAACAAACTCACTTAAACCGAATCCACTCATTACTGAGGTACGTCCGGACACAATTGAGACACACACAACGCCGTCAAAGACAACACCCTTCGTTTTTCACCGACGGTTAGTAAACAGACAGGCAACAAAGCGATCCTAGGGTTCTATTTTTCCAAAATGCCTCACGGAGCCCTAAAAATGAATTAACCAAAGAACCGGATTATGTGCCCTTCTAAAAATGTAAAAAAAAACAGTACATTTTAATAAGCACCTATTGTTAGCAAAATTGCTTTTCACATGGCTGGATTATGCTCTCTTTTCAATACTCTATGAAACAGCTGCGCGCGCGTGGTCTTCTCCCCTTCTCGTTATATAGACGCTGGCTCGCTGACTATATCCTCAGTTGAGTCCGAGCGGTCGATGTGAACAGACATCTTAATTTCACACAAAGATGACTCAACAAATAACATTGAAGTTTTTCAAATTACATAATTATCCGGCTGTAATCCGCCAAATTACATACCTAAAAGTGGTTATTCCGATAGTGTCACACGGCGGTCACACGGGTTGTCAAGGTGAACAAGGTATGTGATCTTTTTTAACAAATTTATTTTATAATATTACAAGTGGTAAGTGCTGTGTGGTTTGGGCACGTGGAAAGAATAGAACCAACCCGTCTCCCCGTGGGTGTTGTAAAAGGCGACTATGGGATTGTCCATCAAAAAACAACAATCGATTTGCACGCTAAAATGGCGACGAGCTCGACGTCATTGTACATTTCTGTATACATTTGGGAAGCGAACTGTGGGTGTTTCATTTATTTCTTTATTAATTAAGGTCGTGACTTTATACAGGGTATGCAAATGTTAAACGGACCTGTACTTTCAGATTATTTTCTTTGTGCTTCGTTTCATTAGACAAAGGGTTTAACCGTCTACAAAATGGCGTGCGTTCTTAATTCAACTGTACGAGTATTTTTTTATAGTTTTTTGTATGTAAATGTTTTGCGCAATGTATAAATGCTGTTTTTCTTTCTTTGAATATGCTCGCCTTCAACTGACTTCGACAATTTTTTTTTTAAATGGTAGGGTTATGTAGCCTTCAATTTTGGTGAAAATCTAATGACGCACTGCGGATATTGCGATCTGATGTTAAAATCGTTACTTTGCCAATTTCTTGCGCTTCAGTTAAGTATTCTTGTTAAAGTGCGAATTTTATTCCTTATACTTGTGTTGTGATATCTCCCATTCTTTGTCTTGTATGTGCATTACTTTCACGTGTATAGAAGGTTATATTTTGTATATAAAAAATACGATACACCCCAATTAGATCGTATATATTGTATTCAATATGGCTGGATAAAATAAAATTATTTAAAACTATTGTATATTTCCTCTTGTAGGGCGTATATCATTCTTTTTCATGATCATCATCATATCATTCAGCTTCTGACCAAACTGATTTCGGGTTTCAGGTATACCAATAAATAGCCTTGTATAGACAAGTTACCTCACCCTTAACATTTTGTATTGTTTTATGTAACTTTATGAATTTTGTTTTTTTTTTGGCTTGGCCCTACACAAAGTATGCTTTTCTGAAGGAGAGTGGTACTACATGGGAAGTTTTTTATTGTTTCGTTTCGTCCTTCGAGATGACGATGATGATAGAATAACATTATAAACAGTTTGTTTCTGCTGATAGCTCTGTCATTATAAACAGTTTGTTTCTGCTGATAGCTCTGTCATTATAAACAGTTTGTTTCTGCTGATAGCTCTGTCATAAAATAATTGGATTACACTTTTCTTTTTCTCTTTTAACATTTTCTCTTCAATTCGTGCTATGCTACTTTTATTTCCTTCTCTTTAGTACTATATTTTATAACGAACGACCGTTGAAATGCCCTTAACATCACATGTTTTATTCACAGATGGCTCTGTCGCCGACACCTTTGAAAACATCCATTATCGGTTAAAACGGGATCCTGCAGTAGAGGAATATAAGAACCCCACTAAATGCTGCAACCTCTGCATTTTCAACATCCTCTATCTGCTGTAAGTTACCATTGATAATTTTAATTTTTTCATCATTTTATAAGGGAGTTAAGCAGTGTGAAAGAAGACGTAGTGACAAAGATTGAAAAAGGTATGCTGAGGTGCCTTGGACATGTGGAGAGGATGAATGAAAGGACTAACCAAAGAGATATACCAAACGAAGGTGGTTGGTAGAGTTGGTAGGTGAAGACCACGGCGAGCGTTGCGCCCCCCGTGGAGAGCTCGCTAGCCGCTCTCCGGGAATGGGCCCGGGGGGGGGACCTGAAGCCGCTTATGCGTTACAAAAGGGCACTTTCATTATTAATTGTGGAATAGCCTGGCATACGAACGAGCTGGGATGGTTGTCATCTAAATAGTCCGATATTTTATAATATGCTTTCTTATCTTTAAATTTATCGAAAGAAAGATATTGTTTCTATTTTGATGGAATTACTGACTTCGTGAAGGCGACTTATGTGACCTACAAGTTTATCTTTATTTCTTGTATATTCATCACTATTATTGATAGTCATATTTTTTTTAACAAAGGTTAGAATATTATAACTCTTTAAACTCTAAGTGACACTGCGGGTCTCAATTGGTAAATCACACGAACGACTCGTTTGTGCAAAAACAAAAATATTTATATCCGCGGCATTACCCCATAGCAAAATACCGTAAGACATCAAGCTGTGGAAATATTTAAATTATACTAATCTAGCAATCAGTATTTACGTCAATTGGCACATTTACACATAAATAAAAGGTATATTTAAAACCCTTGGGTGTCAGTTCTTAGCCATGTTTTATAAAAATCTGTTAAGTCGTTTCGAAGATATTTAGCATTTACCACAGTTTTTTGTCGTCGGTACTTCGATGAAACAATCACAATATATAGTATTGTCTAGGAATTATACCTTGAGTGTGATCGTTATCGTTACCTCCCTGTAGTTAAACAACAGCTTAGCTTTAATAGTTCTACGTGTGTCACCCAATCGCTGAATACTAGTTTAAATAAATGAAATAAAACGTTTATTTTGAGTTTCTTTTTAGAGTTACAATTTCACACTATTTCTACCAAACTATAAATAGTTTATGGGCAGAAAATATACTCCGTTGATCTTAATAATCTTACAATGTAACTGTAACGCTTTATTTAAACTTTTATGACTTTCACAGTATTACCAGTAAGCATAGTAAATGGAACATAAACATTATGTCTTTCGTTTCATATATATTTACAAGATGATTTGTTAAACTTTTCTAACAGGAACTTTTTTATTTTAGTCTTAAATGATTTAGGCAGAGTGTCATTCTTTATATCTTGAGGAAAACTGTTAAATATTTTGGGCACTAGAAATTTTCTGGTTCTTTGGCCATAATAGTTGTTAATCTTAGGTACAATAAATATTCCGTTTTCTATTTTTCTCTTTAGCTTTGTATAAGCTAGCTTTGTCAGCTCACTTAGGAGCCTATTAATGAGTATGACCCCCATTCGTCAATAGCTTATCTACTAGCCCGTACCCCGTACCACGACACTGTTTATCGCGTGCGACGTAGGAGTTAGAGTGGGATAGTTGTATATTTCATCTAAGCGAATGAGCGGGACGAATATTACATCGCGCGACCTGTTATATTACCAGCCTATTACAATGAGTTATGGCCGCGTCTGCCGCGAGTGTTTGTGGACAGTATAGTCCAACATGGCGGACGCTTGCTGCCATTTAGTCCAACTCGACAACAAATAATTCAACTTATCGAGATGGGTATCAAATGTTAGATCTTCAAAAACAGTTATTTTAAAGTTATTTTTTCTATTAGTATATTTAAAAACCAAAAAACCCGACAGCATATTTTGTATTTTACGGACGCCATGTTGGATTTTTGAAATCATATCCTATGACTCTCCAGATATAAAGACGAATCTAACGAGACCATGCACTTCGAAATCGTTCAAGCCGTGTAGGGTACAGGAGGCGCCAAAGGAACGGACATACATACACATACACTCTAAAAACATTACCCTCCTTTCTTGAGCCCTCAGGTAAACATTAATAGTCGGGACGCAATAATAACGAAGGCGTAGGGATGTGACGACCCCATCGCCCATCGCCAATTGGTGATGCAGTCAGTCACCGCAGGGGCAGCATGTGGCGAGCTGTTGGTGTGTGGCGACACCACGGACCCTGATACTCCAGAGGGCCCGGATTGATAGGCCCTCGCCTCTTGGGCTTGCCTTAACCGGCCGGCCAGGAGCGGAGTCGCAAGAGCGGGACCTGTGCTCCAGGTTAGAAGTGTAAAATGTCATAACACCGGGGGCCCGCTGACTGGTGATAGTACCGGGATCTGGCGCCCCGCGACTCACCTCTCCATAACCTTAGCCCCTCACACGTCATGGTGAGCGGCGAGTCACCACCTGCTAATTTGATCAGATTGAGACTATGATCGATGCAGGTGTCCCGTGTCTCAACAATAGACTAGTTAACCAGACCACTAACACCCCAACTCAATAGCCCAGTATTTTTAATGTTAATTTCCGCACTCTCGTAACCCACGGGGCCTATTGTGAGTGCATTCAGTTGATGTATCCAGAGAGAGGTCCCGATGCTCCTCTTTAGAGTAAATTCTCTGAAAGGGCCTCTATATGTTGGATCTGTATCCTCATGCACGCCCTATAAAGGACCGGGTCTCCAGACCCGTGAACTTTATTGAGAGACAGTAATATTTAGATACACATAGCGCCATCTAGTTCCACAATAAGTAACCAGGGCTGAAAGGTTGGTTGTATTGGTTGGTTGGTGGTAGGGCATTTTAAAATGTCCGCCTGGCTAGCTACCACCGTCTTATCTAAATCTGCCGCCAAGCAGCAATGTTAATAGCATTGTTGTGTTCCGGTTGTCAGAGATAAGATAGCCAGTCCCCCAAAAAAGTCCCAGTTTCCGGGTCAGTACGCTTTGTACGCTTCCACCTTCGACCTCATCTTCACTTAACATCAGGTGTGATTGAGGGCAAGTACGAACCCGTCGTGCATAAAAAAAAAAAAAAAGTCAAAGTCAAAGTCAAAAATAATTTATACAGTGTGGGATACAAAAACATGTTTATTACCCGAAATGATTTTCTAGTGTATGTATGTATACCTGTAGCATAAACGGATCGGCCGATTTCGAAGTGCATAGTGTCGTTCGATTCGTCTTGTTACCCGGAGTGCAAGAGGACACATTTTATAGTAAAAAATGCAACATGCTGTCGGGTCTTTTGGTTATCAAATACGTAAATAGTTTCAAAACTATATCGCTTCATAAGGTGCTATGGTTAGGGAGAAGGAGCGACAAGAATAAATAATAAATAATGTTTTATTTCCTGAAAGTCTACTTAAAAGTACAATCTGTTAAAAATATTTTACAATGTAAGTAATTAATAACATTAGAGACAGTAATACGAAACATACGAGGGAGTAATTGACGCTGAAATGGGCCTAAACCTGTGCTATAGCGTCAACTGTATATTAGTAGTTGCTGATTGCCAAAAATAACCTTACTTCTAACATACAATACAATACAAATACACTTTATTGCACAAAAGGAGAATATACATTTTACAAAGCACAATACTGAAAAGAGTACAATTAGGCGGCCTTATCACTAAGAGCGATCTCCTAGACACCTACACACACACACGATACAATTATACCAAAGTAATTCTACGTCTGCCGCCTGCACACCACGTTCTCCCTATCCGTTAGAGCAGTATTTCCCAAAGTGTGGGTCGCAACCCACTGGTGGGTCGCGGGTAGATTTTAGATGGGTCCTGAAACTATAGGACGATTGTCGTACTCGTTCAATTTTCATTTTACTCGTTCGTTCGTCGTCGTTGTCCAGCAGTGAACGTCAGTAGGCTGATGATGATGGTATGGTGGTGAACTTACGATAAGAATAAACGCGTAAATGCTGCGGCAGCAACATACCGCTGCTTTTTTGTCTTCATGATACAAGGTGGGCCGCGAACTTTAAACTTTCTTGTAGATGGGTCTCGGTCCCGAGAAGTTTGGGAAACACTGCGTTAGAGGTTAGCTCCGGAATTAATATAGTATACATACCTTACCAACTAAGTACAAATTAAGTATATTTTTAGGCACATATGTGTCCATGAGCTCGTCTGGCTGTTCATGGCGCGGTGCTGGTTCCAACACTGACTTACGGGAGTGAATGCTGGGTATGGCAAAAGAAGTATTGAAGTAGAATAAATGCATTGGAAATGAGATCATTGAGAAGTATGAATGGGGTGACTTTGAAAGATGGAATCAGGAATAGTGTAATTAGGGAGTTAAGCAGTGTGAATGAAGATGTAGTGACAAAGATTGAATAAGGTATGCTGAGATGGTTTGGACATGTGGAGAGGATGAATGAAAGAAGACTTACGAAGCGCATATGGATGGTAGTGTTATGGAAGACCAAGACGAACGTTCCATGATCAAATCGGGGAAGTCTTAAAGAAAGGCCAAGTCAAGAGTACCCTAAACCGACGAGCCAGTATGAACAACCTTATGAGAGTGAAGGAAGCAGAAGAGGTGTGTCAGGATCGTAGCAAGTGGAAGTCTGTGGTCTCTGCCTACTTCTACGGGAATGTATGTATGTATGTATATTTTTAATCAATCTTAAAATGTAATGAGTTAGGTACTTAACCTATTTTTTATTTTCAGGTTGAACAGAAATTTTATAAGTTATTTGATGAAGAGGCAAGGACAGATAAGGGAAGTGAAGTTTAGGAAAGTTATGAACGTGGGGAAGCCTTAACTATAAAAGGAAGCTGTGACAGAGAATCCAGGTAATGAAATACTTATAAAAATATCGTTCACTATACAACGTGTAACGATAAGGGCATATTAAGTCGAAATGCACGAAATGAGATTGTGGTCAAACCGCGTATATTGTTAGTCTTAAAAAAAAACTTGTTTAGAGAGTTTATCCCTCACGCTAGTTTATACAAACTTTGAAGACGAAAATTGTTTCGAATTGAATACGGCGATTCTAATTGAAATTTTTACGCATAAAGCACTAAAAATTTAGTAGAGAAAAAAGAATATTGAAAAAAAATATCCATGCCAACAGAAAAATTTCCATTTTTATTTATATTTTTTTTAAATAAGATATATTGAAAATGTTTTCTGCGCTAACTTTTTAGATCTTTTCATTCCGCTTATAAGTATGAAATTACATTGGAACATTTGAAAATGAATTTCGAAAAATATGGCCTTTTTTTAAATCTTAATTTAAAGAGCTTGGTCACTTTTGCATTCCGGGACTGAGTCATCAACGTGACAAAATGTCCAGTGGACGAATTGTTTAATGGTCATAAAGTACGAATATCAAAACGTACAAATGTCAAAGCGTATTTAAAACGAAATAGCCACAATGTTTTGGTGACAAATAATGTCATTGCTAAAATGTATGCGAGTTAGAATGTGTACCTATATGACAAAATGCCCAAAGCATTTGGACGACCGATTGGTGTAGTGGATAGTGACCCTATCAGCGAAACCAACAGTTGCGGGTTCGAACATTTATTCCCGAGTCTTGGATGTTTATATAAATATTTATGTATGTTTATCCGTTTATCTTGTATCCATAGCACAAGCTTTGCTTAGTTTGGGATTAGATGATTGGTGTAAGTGTCCGAAATATTTATTTATTTATTATTATCAATTATCTCATGGTCATAAAGTAACTGACGTGTGTGATAAACACTCTTAGTATTTATAGATTTTTTTTTGACAAGCTGTGCTTTCCTAACTTCATCGCTTTATGTTGAAGAAGCCAGCCCAGCCGACGCCCTTTTAGGTCCACGTTGTGAAGTATCGCTTAGCAACTAGTGGGCGGAGCGGGTGACGCGCATGCGTATTCCGTCTGACGCCAGTGAAATAACTTTGACTTTGATTCGACCTCAGCGTTATTGATTATCCTACTCGGTTAGCAACGAGGGTGGAGGCGTTGGCCCGCGCATGCGTTCTTCGACAGAGTCGTGAGTGATATTTCGTCAACAAAATGGCGGCGGAAGTTCTCGATTCCTTTGTTCGACTAAAATTTCATTTTCAAGATCTGTATTTTTTAGCTGATAGCCGACTGACTTAGGAATAATATAATAATAATAATAAATATTTCGGACACTTACACCAATCATCAAGTCCTTTAAAACTTAAAACTTTGTGCTATGGATACTAGATAACGGATAAACATACATAAATATTTATATAAAAACATCCAAAAAAAGTTTTTATATTACAAAATTATTATTTTATGTTATAATATTTCATTATTAATTGTGAAATAGCCTGGTTATGCGAACGGGCTGGTTATGTCCATGATTGTTTATCATCTAAATAATCTGATATTTTATAATATGCTTTCTTAATAAGTTTCTGTTTTATAGTATATTTTAATTTATTGAAAGGAAGAAATATAACTAAGTAACAATAGGAAACAGATATAATACAACTATAAGTTGAAAATGAGTCAGTTCATTTTGTTTAGGTAATTTACAATTTATTTAAAAATAGGTGTTAAATAAAAAAAAAATCTTAAATTTTAGAGGGTTTTTTCCTACGGGAAAATGCCACCCTCATAGGACTTGCCCTCTTCCACATCTAATAAAAGGTAAATGTATAGATACTATCTACGCTTTATCCCCATAACAACCATTAGATATTAGCGGAAGCCACCGACGATGTGGGGGAAGCCAGCGCTCTATTACATGTTCCTACGTCTACTCTGGAATGCCCCAAGTAACAGTACTGTGACCGTTCCGCCTCATTCCAAAGACACTCTATAAGAATGTGATATACAAATCACCACGAGTGCTTTATTGTTATCAGTGTTTGTTACTTATAGTTTTAATTAAGTCGAGCCATCCCGTCCCTGACTTCTACATTTTAAAAAATGGCAGCTTTATTTGCAGAGCCCTGAAGCCGCCATCGATGGAGTTCGGCGGTTGTCGTCACTCCGACCAAGTCCGTCAAGCGGCGCTGGTGGTTAAAGGTGCATGGTGTATTTCTCTTATTGCTCTCAAAAAACACAGAGCTATAAATAGCCGACCAGGCAAAAGTCTTAAATCGGAGCCCGATTCGATACTGAACGGAACTTACTTATGTCTAAAAAGGGGTTCTGAATAATCAGATATCAGCCATATAAATGGCTTACCTTAATGCCTCGCAAGTATTTTCTTTGGAGTCAAGAAATATTTATTTTAAAAAAAGGCTCGTAGTTGATATAAGCAGCATGGGGGTTCGCGGCGACTTTAACGAACAATATTAATGTATGGTCTCAAAATTTCGAAGAACTTCTTGCGAGGTACACTGTTGCGAATAACGGTTATCGCCACGAATCCTTCGGCACCGCATATTTTTATATGCCGTGCCTAGGATGCGTGGATAGGGGTAAGCCTAGTTCTGAGCGGGCCTGTTTACTCTTAGCTATATACTAAAAGACAATAGAATGATACTGTTAATTAAAGCAGCTAAAATAACATTTTTTTTTTACATTTTAGAAATCAATTCATATATATTTACCGCACGAAAAATAAACTGGATTGTTTTTTGAGAGCAATAAGAGAAATACTCTTATTGCTCTCAAAAAACACAGAGCTATAAACAGCCGACCAGGCAAAAGTCTTAAATCGGAGCCCGATTCGATACTGAACGGAACTTACTTATGTCTAAAAAGGGGTTCTGATTATATGGCTTACCTTAATGCCTCGCAAGTATTTTCTTTGGAGTCAAGAAATATTTGTTTAAAAAAAAGCCTCGTAGTTGATAAAAGCAGTATGGGGTTCGTGGCGACTTTAATGTAAAAATATTAATGTACGGTCTCAAAATTTCGAAGAACTTCTTGCGAGGTACACTGTTGCGAATAACGGTTATCGCCACGAATCCTTCGGCACCGCGTATATTTTATATGCCGTGCCTAGGTTGCGTGGATAGGGGTAAGCCTAGTTCTGAGCGGGCCTGTTTACTCTTAGCTATATACTAAAAGACAATAGAATGATACTGTTAATTAAAGCAGCTAAAATATTTTTTTTTTTTTACATTTTAGAAATCAATTCATATATATTTACCGCACGAAAAATAAACTGTGGATTGTTTTTTTTTTGTATGGTGTATTTCTCTTATTGCTCTCAAAAAACACAGAGCTATAAATAGCCGACCAGGCAAAAGTCTTAAATCGGAGCCCGATCCGATACTGAACGGAACTTACTTATGTCTAAAAAGGGGTTCTGATTATATGGCTTACCTTAATGCCTCGCAAATGTTTTCTTTGGAGTCAAGAAATATTTATTTTAAAAAAAGGCTCGTAGTTGATATAAGCAGCATGGGGGTTCGCGGCGACTTTAACGAACAATATTAATGTACGGTCTCAAAATTTCGAAGAACTTCTTGCGAGGTACACTGTTGCGAGTAACGGTTATCGCCACGAATCCTTCGGCACCGCATATTTTTATATGCCGTGCCTAGGATGCGTGGATAGGGGTAAGCCTAGTTCTGAGCGGGCCTGTTTACTCTTAGCTATACAGGGCGTCCCAAAGTTATGGGACATGAAGGGGAAGTACCTTAAATATTGTAGATAGTGAATTTTGCTCAAAGAAGACTTTATGTTATTTTTAAAAGTTAGTAATTCTGCATTCATAGATTTTCTAAAAATTACTTGCTTCGGCTGGGAATCGAACCGACTTAAATGTGAAAAAAAAAACACCCTACTTTTATGATGCCAATCGAAAGAATAGCTAAAAAATAATAACTCTGCCTAAGTAACATAGTATTTTAAAAGAAAGGAACAACATAAAATGATTGAGTCAAATTTCAAGAAAGTTATTTATTGCCGACGACGTTCGAAAAGTAGCGATATTATCATTCCAAAGATAGCATTGATTATTCGTAAATAAGTACCCACTTCATAAAATAGGTACTAACATAGTTTTCCTTATTATAAGTGCACGTGTAGATGAAATGATAAAACTTGTATTTCAATACGTCCTCTGTAAGCTAGACAGAAGGCAAATTAAAAACAAAAATAAATAATTTATAATTTGAAAATGGAACAGTTTATGACAGCGTTTGTTTGAATGCATACTTTTTAAGATATTTTAAAAAGAAGTGATATTTTTAAATGTTGTTCTTAAATTTGAAAAGGGAACAGTATGTGCGAGCGTTTGTTTTTCGGATATTGATCTGTTTAGTCTCAATTCACTTACACAAGTGTTATTGTGTTAATTTATTGCGAACATGGCATATCAAGTAAGTTTTAATCTAATGGAAGCATATTTTTTGAACGATAAAGATATCTCTAGAAGTTTGCGGTGGTATGGCGTAAAATATCCTGATAGACAAATACCGTCTCGTAAAGTTTTGAAAAGGCTTGTGAACAATTTGAAAACTCTGGGACGTTTCGATAAACGCCCAAGAGAACCACAGCAAGAAAACCATACGATCAACGACGAAGAACTTGGTATTTTAATTTACTTTTCGGCTTTTCCGAAAGCATCGGTGAGAGAAGGAGAACATGAAATTGGAGTTTCAAAAAGTAAAATACACCGTGTATTAAAAAAACACGGTTTTAAGAGTTATGTTGAAGGACGATTGGTTCAAAAATTACTTCCGGGCGATACAGAAAGGAGAAAAAATTTCTGTCTTGATATCCAGGCACGATTGCTCGAAGATCCAAATTTTTTGGATAATATTATTTGGACAGACGAATCTAACTTTAGCAATAACGGTATGTATAACCGCAACAATAATCGTATTTGGTCTAAAGAAAATCCCCTACGAGTGACTGAAACTAATAACCAAGTGCGTTTTTCACTCAACTGTTGGTGCGGACTTTTAAAAAACCGGGTTTTCTTAATCCATTTTTACCAAGGAACCTTGAACACAGAAAAGTATTTAGGAATACTTCAAATTTTAAGGGATAAGATAAGAAACCATTCCGCGGCGGAGCAAGAAAACTTAATTTTCCAACAAGATGGAGCTCCGGCTCATAATAGTCGGAGAGCAGCAGATTTTCTAAATGAATGTTTTCCTACATGGATTGGTACAAATGGACCGATTAGATGGCCGGCCAGATCCCCGGACCTCACACCATTAGATTTCTTCTTTTGGGGATACGTGAAAGATATGCTATACAAAAAGCGATACGAGAACGTAGGCGAGTTGCAAACAGAATTGTGCCATATCACATCGAGTGTTCACCATAAAATGATTAGAAAATCAACAGGCAGCGGGCTCATTAAAAGATTGGCGATTTGCGTAAGACAAGAGGGATCACATTTTGAGCATTTAATTAATTAATTTACAAAAAAATACCTACTTAATTGACTACGGCAGTTTCATGTATGTTTTTTATTTGATTAAAATGATTAATTTCACGTTGTTCCTTTCTTTTAAAATACTATGTTACTTAGGCAGAGTTATTATTTTTTAGCTATTCTTTCGATTGGCATCATAAAAGTAGGGTGTTTTTTTTTTCACATTTGAGTCGGTTCGATTCCCAGCCGAAGCAAGTAATTTTTAGAAAATCTATGAATGCAGAATTACTAACTTTTAAAAATAACATAAAGTCTTCTTTGAGCAAAATTCACTATCTACAATATTTAAGGTACTTCCCCTTCATGTCCCATAACTTTGGGACGCCCTGTATACTAAAAGACAATGGAATGATACTGTTAATTAAAGCAGCTTTTGCATAAAATAATTCATATATCGAATCCCGCTAGGGTCATATGTTTGTGTGATGAATACGGACATGTGTACCCGAGTTATGGATGTTTTCACTTATAATAAGTATTTATTTACAAAAAAAAAATGTATTTATGTAGTATATCAACCATCTGGTATCCACAACACAAGCTTATAGTTGCTTAAAGTGAAACTAGATGGCGCTGTGTGTATGTCAAGGATATTATTATTATTATATATATTTACCGCACGAAAAGTAAACTGTGGATTGTTTTTTTTAAAGCTATGAATTTTTGCTGAATAATGTTTTAACTCCAGTAACTAATTTGACTAATTTTAATGACTTATTTATATTAATGATAAATTTCACCGAGGGCAATGTTATAACACACAATTCACAGGGGTAACTTTACTTTAATATTGAATGTTTTATAACTAAATTAATACCTATACTTTACCTAAAGTAAGCTGCAGAATTGTTAGAAAAGATATTTTTATTCTATTACTGATGGGTACTCTGTTATCCTTGTACAAGAAATCATTAACTTACAGGAAGTTACAACACAAAAAAAATATAACCTTATTCGCTAAAAATAGTGATAGGCACAATGTTAATACAATGAATGAGTACCAGTTATCTGTTTATGTTAGCCGACTTCACAAAGTTAGTAAATCCTTCAAAGGGCAATGTATACGCTTTTATAATAAGGCTCCAGTAGACATTCAAAATTTCATCATAAAACAGAAATTATTAGCAAAAGGCTAATATAAAATCACTGACTATTTGAATGATAAGCAAGCATGGGCATAGCTGTCTTATTTTTCATATCATTATCAAATCACAAATCGTAACCCATAATCTGTTTAAAGGAGCAACACTAGAGTTTCTTGCTCGTTCTTCTCTGGGGAGTCAGCTTTGTGAATGAGCAGTAAATTTAAATGTAATATTAATATTAATACTGACGTTTTCAAGTGATAGTTTTATCCTATGAAATAAAATATTTTGATTTGACTGGTAGGCGGTGTTACATTGGACGTGTGGTCGACCGTACAAGTAACACAGCAGACTATAAATTGAAAGTTTAGGGCACCCCCGAGAAAACAAGATATTTATACATACAAATAATATTTATTGTACATGAACAGTAGTTGCTGTATAAATGGTAGGAACAAATTCTTACCACTTTTCTGAAACTGTATTTTCTTTTCTGTTGTGCAATAAAGTGTATTTGTATTGTAATGCAATGCATTGTATTGTATTGTACAATGACGGCTTTATCACTGGAATTTATCGTTTATTTCCCGTGGTCCGATCGCCTAGTTCTACTGATCGAATCCATGGGTATTTCTTACCTGTGGACCACATTGGTTATCAATCGGACCACCATTATAAAAATACGAAATTATATTGGTATATGGGTGTTATCAAGCAGAATTAGTGTAAATTGCGTCATCAATGGTTCTACCTTATTTCTCAGAAGGGGTTGACTATAACATTGGGTATTTACCTATGAAATTGGAGTTTTTTTCCTTCGTTAATCACATGTACCAATTCCTGCGATTTTCAAAGCTATATCCAAATTTGTTTTTTATTCGGAAAATGGAATAGTATTTCAAGGTTTCACATGAAATATTTTTTAATTTCTGGGCTAAATCACATAATAAAACAAATTGGAACAGAGCTCTTTTCATGTGCTTCCCATAATCATTTCTTAGATTCGCTGAAACTTTTATAAAGCGGTTACTTTGAAAAATTAACGCTGCCTATACTTAACTTAATGTTATCCGATAATACACACAAACTTTAGCTAAATTTGGATTTGCCGTTCCCAAAAAAAGTATATGGGGAAAACAGTCTTAATGAACAAAACGCCAATTTTATAGGTAAGGAACTAATATTTTGCGAAATTGGAGTTTTCATATTCATATTATCTTTTTGGATGTTACATGGTAGGTAGGTACATAGTAGAAGGTGTACAATATTTGAGCTAAACATGTATCTTTATAAAATTAGAAACCTATTGAAAGAACAGGTGCGTGTTACTCTGTGCGAGTCTCTAATACTGTCCAAACTGAATTATGGTGATCTTGTTTATGGCCCTCGGTTATACTCTAAAACTAAGCGTCTGATACAGCGTGTGCAGAATGCGTGCTGCCGTTTCTGTTACGACATTCCACCGCGTTCACATATAACACCGTACCTGAACAGCACCTTTACTTTGAACATGGCATCGAGGAGGCAGTTACATCTCGCATGTCTAGTTTTTGATGTCCTTAAATTCAAAAATCCGGAATATCTATACTCCAAGTTGAGGTTCTCACCTTTCCACGACAGGTACAGTACCAGACCGACACGCTTTCTCTTGGCAGGTTACTCTCATAGGACAGTGGCGTTCACTGGCAGTTTTCGATACCAAGCTACTAAGTGTTGGAACAACATACCTCCCCCGCTTAGACTACTAAAATCCAAAGTCACTTTTAAAAACCATTATAGAAACTATTTAATGGAGAAAAAAAAAATTGGAATTCCTGAAAGGTATGTTACTACTGTTTGTGTCTCGTGAGAGTAATTTGGATAAAATTCAACACACAGTACTATCTTTATTAGTTGAACAAAATAGGTAAGTTCGTTTTGTATTTATTGTCTTTGTTTATTGCCTTCCATATTAACGCTAAATGTGCACTATACACTACACCCCATAACACCTTGTCTGTGGTATATACTAGTTTCCTGGCCAACCTCGGGCTATAGCAGAATACCAGTGTTTTACCCAGGCATTGGGTAAAGTCACACACTGAGCTATAACCCTTTTGTATTACTGCGGCACACACACAAATTAGTTGTAAGTACATCCCTCTTTGATTTGAAATGTAAGTTTTAACCGGGGTACTTTTGCTTTATATGTATAGCATAACATAACTGTGTGTGTATCTGTAATGCCAATAAAGTTTTTATCTATCTATCTATCTGTCTATCTATCATGTAATCTCTACGCCGCAAATTGATAAAGCAGTGCTGTAGTGATTTTATCTTAGGTACTAATTTATATGTTCGTACATAATTTTCATTTATAAATGTATATATCGTTTGTATTTTTCATTCATTACTATATAATAATATGGTATTATAATATAGTCTGAAACTTTATAATTATCGGACCGATTTCCATTCTAGTTCCATATAAAATATTTATGTTATATCAAAATTAATAAATATAGTGACATCGCTTCCAATTACATTTTCCTTGCTTTCGGAGTCGATACCTTAGGTGCTTGGGGGCCGGGCGCTCTTCAAAGTTTCTTTAATATTTCAAAGCGCTTAGTTGATGTCACTGGTGACCCGAGAGCTGGCTGTTTCCTCGCACAACGCTTAAGTATCTGCATCCAGCGAGGGAACGCTGCCAGCGATTTGGGCAAATTCTAGTTTATATTTAAATTCGATCTCTTTAATTGTTACTGTTTTTTAAATAAATCAATCTCTATTTGGAAAATTTTCGTAAATGCAGCCGTACTTGCTTTCAGAAGTAATTTTGGACTAAGGCATCGTGTTTTCTAAACACATAATCGGTCATATGCTTGCCCCTAGCCAGGCAGGAGAGGGAAGGGGAAACTGGAAATTGAATTGGGAATGGAGAGAGTAAGAAGGATATTAAGGGGTATTGGGTGGAAAAAGGTAAATTAGGGATACTCATGACTGGGAAGATACAGTGGAGTCAGTGGCAGTTCGGGGTGCCAGGTTCGCATACCCGAACACAACGCGTCAACTACTGGACAAGTAGTTAGGCAGTGTACTTTCTGACTTTAATTAAAGATTTTTCCCGAAAGTATTACTAAAACGTTGCTTTACAGAGCTCGTTATGATTGTAAGTGAATCCACATGTATCTTGGGTTTATGACACAAGGCGTCAACTACTGGACAAGTAGTTAGGCAGTGTACTTTCTGACTTTAATTAAAGATTTTTCCCGAAAGTATTACTAAAACGTTGCTTTACAGAGCTCGTTATGATTGTAAGTGAATCCACATGTATCTTGGGTTTATGACACAAGGCGTCAACTACTGGACAAGTAGTTAGGCAGTGTACTTTCTGACTTTAATTAAAGATTTTTCCCGAAAGTATTACTAAAACGTTGCTTTACAGAGCTCGTTATGATTGTAAGTGAATCCACATGTATCTTGGGTTTATGACACAAGGCGTCAACTACTGGACAAGTAGTTAGGCAGCGTACATTCTGACTTTAATTAAAGATTTTTCCCGAAAGTATTACTAAAACGTTGCTTTACAGAGCTCGTTATGATTGTAAGTGAATCCACATGTATCTTGGGTTTATGACACAAGGCGTCAACTACTGGACAAGTAGTTAGGCAGTGTACTTTCTGACTTTAATTAAAGATTTTTCCCGAAAGTATTACTAAAACGTTGCTTTACAGAGCTCGTTATGATTGTAAGTGAATCCACATGTATCTTGGGTTTATGACACAAGGCGTCAACTACTGGACAAGTAGTTAGGCAGCGTACTTTCTGACTTTAATTAAAGATTTTTCCCGAAAGTATTACTAAAACGTTGCTTTACAGAGCTCGTTATGATTGTAAGTGAATCCACATGTATCTTGGGTTTATGACACAAGGCGTCAACTACTGGACAAGTAGTTAGGCAGTGTACTTTCTGACTTTAATTAAAGATTTTTCCCGAACGTATTACAAAAACGTTGCTTTACAGAGCTCGTTATGATTGTAAGTGAATCCACATGTATCTTGGGTTTATGACACAAGGCGTCAACTACTGGACAAGTAGTTAGGCAGTGTACTTTCTGACTTTAATTAAAGACTTCCAGTATGGACGTACTTTTTGTCTCTTGGATTTCCTTTTGTTTTCCGAACGTCACCCAGTATTACTAAAACGTTACTTTACAGAGCTCGTTATGATTGTAAGTGAATCCACGCTATTACTACATGTTGCACTGCGAGGCGTGCTTGTAACAGCAGCCACAATTGCTTGGCAAACATTTAAATATATTTCTAACACCTCATTTGCCTTATCTGTCGGCGTCTGTTGAAACAAAAGGCTGTCGAGGATAATTTGCTATTTCTTGAGGTGTATTGTCAAATGTTTCGTTTTCCATTGATATTTGGGCTTTATTAGTGTCACTGACGTGTATTAGCGTCTTCAATACTCGGGTCGTTTTGGTGCATTTGTGATCCATTGATATTTGGGCTTTATTGGTATCACTGACGTGTATTAGGGTCTTCAATACTCGGGTCGTTTTGGTGTATGTGTGATGCAACTGGCGGTGTTGTTTCATTGTACACCCCTTGTATCAGCAAGGTGGCGCTTTAAATACGAAACGTCGATGTGTGCTCAGTAGGCAGCAATATCCTGCGTGAGTTTTCTTTGCTATTTCCCAGCGCGTGTTAGTGTTTGCGCTGAGAAATTTCGTGCATTGGGATGTGGTTGCGCTTCCAGTGCGGGCAACCGTCTTCTTTTTTCGTCTTAATGTCAGCGGCGAATGTTCTTCCTACTCTTTTATTCTTTCTTTTCATCATTATAATTTTCTAGTGCCGCGTACTCGCTGCATTTGTCAGCTTCTTCGTTTAGGAACAAGGAGATCTTAATTCAGGTAAGTCTTCTTATTTCTTGTGTGAGAATTCGTACCACTTGTTTCTTACGAAACGTGTCACCGTGATCATCACGGCGCGCGATTTCTCACGTGAGCAATGATAGCGCGTCCTCTGTAGCGCCTTAATGCTACCGACGGTGTTCGCCACGCGTCTGGCCAATATGCAGAGTTCACGTGGAAGTGAAGTGTTCAGTCTTATCCAGATGTATCTTGGGTTTATGCGCTGAAATTAATTTACATAGTCATTATAGCAGAAAGTGGTACACCACGCCCTGACAATCTCGGTTGGTTAGCGGACCACCAGACCAGTAAGTTGGCACGCTCAAGACTAGGCTTACCCCTATCCACGCATTCAACGCTTCCGGTTCTTGTTAGGTCGCTTCGGTGTAGTTGTGATGCAACAGGCGGTGTTGTTTCATAGTACACCCCTTGTATCAGCAAGGTGGCGCTTTAAATACGAAGCGTCGACGTCACCCAGTATTACTAAAACGTAGCTTTACAGAGCTCGTTATTACTTATTACATATTTGGGCTTTATTGGTGTCACTGACGTGTATAAGCGTCTTCAATACTCGGGTCGTTTTGGTGCATTTGTGATCCATTGATATTTCGGCTTTATTGGTGTCACTGACGTGTATGAGCGTCTTCAATACTCGGGTTGTTTTGGTGTATTTGTGATCCATTGATATTTGGGCTTTATTGGTGTCACTGACGTGTATGAGCGTCTTCAATACTCGGGTTGTTTTGGTGTATTTGTGATGCAACAGGCAGTGTTGTTTCATTGTACACCCCTTGTTTCAGCAAGGTGGCGCTTTAAATACGAAACGTCGATGTGTGCTCAGTAGGCAGCAATATCCTGCGTGAGTTTTCTTTGCTATTTCCCAGCGCGTGTTAGTGTTTGCGCTGAGAAATTTCGTGCATTGGGATGTGGTTGCGCTTCCAGTGCGGACAACCGTCTTCTTTTTTCGTCTTAATGTCAGCGGCGAATGTTCTTCCTACGCTTTAATTCTTTCTTTTCATCATTGTAATTTTCTAGTGCCGCGTACTCGCTGCATTTGTCAGCTTCTTCGTTTAGGAACAAGGAGATCTTCTTAATTCAGGTAAGTCTTCTTATTTCTTGTGTGAAAATTCGTACCACTTGTTTCTTACGAAACGTGTCACCGTGATCATCACGGCGCACAAATTCTCACGTGAGCAATGATAGCGCGTCCTCTGTAGCGCCTTAATGCTACCGACGGTGTTCGCCACGCGTCTGGCCAATATGCAGAGTTCACGTGGAAGTGAAGTGTTCAGTCTTATCCAGATGTATCTTGGGTTTATGCGCTGAAATTAATTTACATAGTCATTATAGCAGAAAGTGGTACACCACGCCCTGACAATCTCGGTTGGTTAGCGGACCACCAGACCAGTAAGTTGGCACGCTCAAGACTAGGCTTACCCCTATCCACGCATTCAACGCTTCCGGTTCTTGTTAGGTCGCTTCGGTGTAGTTGTGATGCAACAGGCGGTGTTGTTTCATTGTACACCCCTTGTATCAGCAAGGTGGCGCTTTAAATACGAAGCGTCGACGTCACCCAGTATTACTAAAACGTAGCTTTACAGAGCTCGTTATGATTGTAAGTGAATCCACGTTATTACTACATGTTGCACTGCGAGGCGTGCTTGTAACAGCAGCCACAATTGCTTGGCAAACATTTAAATATATTTCTAACACCTCATTTGCCTTATCTGTCGGCGTCTGTTAAAACAGAAGGCTGTCGAGGATAATTTGCCATTTCTTGAGGTGTATTGTCAAATGTTTCGTTTTCCATTGATATTTGGGCTTTAATAGTATCACTGACGTATATTAGGGTCTTCAATACTCGGCTCGTTTTGGTGTATGTGTGATGCAACTGGCGGTGTTGTTTCATTGTACACCCCTTGTATCAGCAAGGTGGCGCTTTAAATACGAAGCGTCGATGTGTGCTCAGTAGGCTGAACAGTTTAAATCAGCGGCGAATGTTCTTCCTACTCTTTAATTCTTTCTTTTCATCATTGTAATTTTCTAGTGCCGCGTACTCGCTGCATTTGTCAGCTTCTTCGTTTAGGAACAAGGAGATCTTCTTAATTCAGGTAAGTCTTCTTATTTCTTGTGTGAGAATTCGTACCACTTGTTTCTTACGAAACGTGTCACCGGGTTCGTAATATCGCGCGATTTCTCAGGTGAGCAAAGATAGCGCGTCCTCTGTAGCGACTTGATGGTACCGACGGTGTTCGCGACGCGTCTGGCGAATATGCAGAGTTCACGTGGAAGTGAAATGTTCAGTCTCATCCACATGTATCTTGGGTTTATGACACAAGGCGTCAACTAGTGGACAAGTAGTTAGGCAGTGTACTTTCTGACTTTAATTAAAGATTTCCTGTATTGACTTACTTTATGTCTCTTGGATATACTTTTGTTTTCCGAACGTTATCCAGTATTATTAAAACGTTGCTTCACAGAACTCGTTATGATTTTACGAGTAAGTGAATCCACGTTATTACTACATGTTGCACTGCGAGGCGTGCTTGTAACAGCAGCCACATTTGCTTGGCAAACATTTAAATAAATTTCTAACACCTCATTTGCCTTATCTGTCGGCGTCTGTTGAAACAAAAGGCTGTCGAGGATAATTTGCTATTTCTTGAGGTGTATTGTCAAATGTTTCGTTTTCCATTGATATTTGGGCTTTGTTAGTATCACTGACGTGTACTAGCATCTTCAATACTCGGGTCGTTTTGGTGCATTTGTGATCCATTGATATTTGGGCTTTATTGGTATCACTGACGTGTATTAGGGTCTTCAATACTCGGGTCGTTTTGGTGTATGTGTGATGCAACTGGCGGTGTTGTTTCATTGTACACCCCTTGTATCAGCAAGGTGGCGCTTTAAATACGAAACGTCGATGTGTGCTCAGTAGGCTGAACAGTTTAAATCAGCGGCGAATGTTCTTCCTACTCTTTAATTCTTTCTTTTCATTATTGTAATTTTCTAGTGCCGCGTACTCGCTGCATTTGTCAGGTTCTTCGTTTAGGAACAAGAGATCTTCTTAATTCAGGTAAGTCTTCTTATTTCTTGTGTGAGAATTCGTACCACTTGTTTCTTACGAAACGTGTCACCGTGTTCATAATGGCGCGCGATTTCTCAGGTGAGCAAAGATAGCGCGTCCTCTGTAGCGACTTGATGGTACCGACGGTGTTCGCCACGCGTCTGGCGAAAATGCAGAGATCACGTGGAAGTGAAATGTTCAGTCTCATCCACATGCATCTTGGGTTTATGACACAAGGCGTCAACTACTGGACAAGTAGTTAGGCAGTGTACTTTCTGACTTTAATTAAAGATTTCCTGTATTGACTTACTTTATGTCTCTTGGATATACTTTTGTTTTCCGAACGTTATCCAGTATTATTAAAACGTTGCTTCACAGAACTCGTTATGATTTTACGAGTAAGTGAATCCACGTTATTACTACATGTTGCACTGCGAGGCGTGCTTGTAACAGCAGCCACATTTGCTTGGCAAACATTTAAATAAATTTCTAACACCTCATTTGCCTTATCTGTCGGCGTCTGTTGAAACAAAAGGCTGTCGAGGATAATTTGCTATTTCTTGAGGTGTATTGTCAAATGTTTCGTTTTCCATTGATATTTGGGCTTTATTAGTGTCACTGACGTGTATTAGCGTCTTCAATACTCGGGTCGTTTTGGTGCATTTGTGATCCATTGATATTTGGGCTTTATTGGTATCACTGACGTGTATTAGGGTCTTCAATACTCGGGTCGTTTTGGTGTATGTGTGATGCAACTGGCGGTGTTGTTTCATTGTACACCCCTTGTATCAGCAAGGTGGCGCTTTAAATACGAAACGTCGATGTGTGCTCAGTAGGCTGAACAGTTTAAATCAGCGGCGAATGTTCTTCCTACTCTTTAATTCTTTCTTTTCATTATTGTAATTTTCTAGTGCCGCGTACTCGCTGCATTTGTCAGGTTCTTCGTTTAGGAACAAGAGATCTTCTTAATTCAGGTAAGTCTTCTTATTTCTTGTGTGAGAATTCGTACCACTTGTTTCTTACGTAACGTGTCACCGTGATTTCTCAGGTGAGAAAAGATAGCGCGTCCTCTGTAGCGACTTGATGGTACCGACGGTGTTCGCCACGCGTCTGGCGAAAATGCAGAGATGACGTGGAAGTGAAATGTTCAGTCTCATCCACATGTATCTTGGGTTTATGACACAAGGCGTCAACTAGTGGACAAGTAGTTAGGCAGTGTACTTTCTGACTTTAATTAAAGATTTCCTGTATTGACTTACTTTATGTCTCTTGGATATGCTTTTGTTTTCCAAACGTTATCCAGTATTATTAACACGTTGCTTCACAGAACTCGTTATGATTGTACGAGTAAGTCAATCCACGTTATTACTACATGTTGCACTGCGAGGCGTGCTTGTAACAGCAGCCACAATTGTTTGGCAAACATTTAAATATATTTCTAACACCTCATTTGCCTTATCTGTCGGCGTCTGTTAAAACAGAAGGCTGTCGAAGATAATTTGCCATTTCTAGAGGTGTATTGTCAAATGTTTCGTTTTCCATTGATATTTGGGCTTTATTAGTATCACTGACGTGTATTAGGGTCTTCAATACTCGGGTCGTTTTGGTGTATGTGTGATGCAACTGGCGGTGTTGTTTCATTGTACACCCCTTGTATCAGCAAGGTGGCGGTTTAAATACGAAGCGTCGATGTGTGCTCAGTAGGCAGCGATAGCCTGCGTGAGTTTTCTTTGCTATTTCCCAGCGCGTGTTAGTGTTTGCGCTGAGAAATTTCGTGCATTGGGATGTGGTTGCGCTTCCAGTGCGGACAACCGTCTTCTTTTTTCGTCTTAATGTCAGCGGCGAATGTTCTTCCTACGCTTTAATTCTTTCTTTTCATCATTGTAATTTTCTAGTGCCGCGTACTCGCTGCATTTGTCAGCTTCTCCGTTTTGGAACAAGGAGATCTTCTCTAATACAGGTAGATCTTCTTTTTTCTTGTGTGAGAAGTCGTACCACTTGTTTCTTAGGAACCGTGTCACCGTGTTCATCACTTTCTCAGGTGAGCAAATATAGCGCGTCCTCTGTAGCGCCTTGATGCTACCGACGGTGTTCGCCACGCGTCTGGCCAATATGCAGAGATCACGTGGAAGTGAAGTGTTCAGTCTTATCCAGATATATCTTGGGTTTATGCACTGAAATTAATTTACATAGTCATTATAGCAGAAAGTGGTACACCAACGCCCTGACAACCTCGGTTGGTTAGCGGACCACTAGACCAGTAAGTTGGCACGCTCAAGACTAGGCATACCCCTATCCACTCATTCAACGCTTCCGGTTCTTCTTAGGTCGCTTCGGTGTAGTTGTGATGCAACAGGCGGTGTTGTTTCATTGTACACCCCTTGTATCAGCAAGGTGGCGCTTTAAATACGAAGCGTCGACGTCACCCAGTATTACTAAAACGTTGCTTTAATTTGCCATTTCTTGAGGTGTATTGTCAAATGTTTCGTTTTCCATTGACATTTGGGCTTTATTGGTATCACTGACGTGTATTAGGGTCTTCAATACTCGGGTCGTTTTGGTGTATGTGTGATGCAACTGGCGGTGTTGTTTCATTGTACACCCCTTGTATCAGCAAGGTGGCGCTTTAAATACGAAACGTCGATGTGTGCTCAGTAGGCTGAACAGTTTAAATCAGCGGCGAATGTTCTTCCTACTCTTTAATTCTTTCTTTTCATTATTGTAATTTTCTAGTGCCGCGTACTCGCTGCATTTGTCAGGTTCTTCGTTTAGGAACAAGAGATCTTCTTAATTCAGGTAAGTCTTCTTATTTCTTGTGTGAGAATTCGTACCACTTGTTTCTTACGAAACGTGTCACCGTGTTCATAATGGCGCGCGATTTCTCAGGTGAGCAAAGATAGCGCGTCCTCTGTAGCGACTTGATGGTACCGACGGTGTTCGCCACGCGTCTGGCGAAAATGCAGAGATCACGTGGAAGTGAAATGTTCAGTCTCATCCACATGTATCTTGGGTTTATGACACAAGGCGTCAACTAGTGGACAAGTAGTTAGGCAGTGTACTTTCTGACTTTAATTAAAGATTTCCTGTATTGACTTACTTTATGTCTCTTGGATATACTTTTGTTTTCCGAACGTTATCCAGTATTATTAAAACGTTGCTTCACAGAACTCGTTATGATTTTACGAGTAAGTGAATCCACGTTATTACTACATGTTGCACTGCGAGGCGTGCTTGTAACAGCAGCCACATTTGCTTGGCAAACATTTAAATAAATTTCTAACACCTCATTTGCCTTATCTGTCGGCGTCTGTTGAAACAAAAGGCTGTCGAGGATAATTTGCTATTTCTTGAGGTGTATTGTCAAATGTTTCGTTTTCCATTGATATTTGGGCTTTATTAGTGTCACTGACGTGTATTAGCGTCTTCAATACTCGGGTCGTTTTGGTGCATTTGTGATCCATTGATATTTGGGCTTTATTGGTATCACTGACGTGTATTAGGGTCTTCAATACTCGGGTCGTTTTGGTGTATGTGTGATGCAACTGGCGGTGTTGTTTCATTGTACACCCCTTGTATCAGCAAGGTGGCGCTTTAAATACGAAACGTCGATGTGTGCTCAGTAGGCTGAACAGTTTAAATCAGCGGCGAATGTTCTTCCTACTCTTTAATTCTTTCTTTTCATTATTGTAATTTTCTAGTGCCGCGTACTCGCTGCATTTGTCAGGTTCTTCGTTTAGGAACAAGAGATCTTCTTAATTCAGGTAAGTCTTCTTATTTCTTGTGTGAGAATTCGTACCACTTGTTTCTTACGTAACGTGTCACCGTGTTCATAATGGCGCGCGATTTCTCAGGTGAGCAAAGATAGCGCGTCCTCTGTAGCGACTTGATGGTACCGACGGTGTTCGCCACGCGTCTGGCGAAAATGCAGAGATGACGTGGAAGTGAAATGTTCAGTCTCATCCACATGTATCTTGGGTTTATGACACAAGGCGTCAACTAGTGGACAAGTAGTTAGGCAGTGTACTTTCTGACTTTAATTAAAGATTTCCTGTATTGACTTACTTTATGTCTCTTGGATATGCTTTTGTTTTCCAAACGTTATCCAGTATTATTAACACGTTGCTTCACAGAACTCGTTATGATTGTACGAGTAAGTCAATCCACGTTATTACTACATGTTGCACTGCGAGGCGTGCTTGTAACAGCAGCCACAATTGTTTGGCAAACATTTAAATATATTTCTAACACCTCATTTGCCTTATCTGTCGGCGTCTGTTAAAACAGAAGGCTGTCGAGGATAATTTGCCATTTCTAGAGGTGTATTGTCAAATGTTTCGTTTTCCATTGATATTTGGGCTTTATTAGTATCACTGACGTGTATTAGGGTCTTCAATACTCGGGTCGTTTTGGTGTATGTGTGATGCAACTGGCGGTGTTGTTTCATTGTACACCCCTTGTATCAGCAAGGTGGCGGTTTAAATACGAAGCGTCGATGTGTGCTCAGTAGGCAGCGATAGCCTGCGTGAGTTTTCTTTGCTATTTCCCAGCGCGTGTTAATGTTTGCGCTGAGAAATTTCGTGCATTGGGATGTGGTTGCGCTTCCAGTGCGGACAACCGTCTTCTTTTTTCGTCTTAATGTCAGCGGCGAATGTTCTTCCTACGCTTTAATTCTTTCTTTTCATCATTGTAATTTTCTAGTGCCGCGTACTCGCTGCATTTGTCAGCTTCTCCGTTTTGGAACAAGGAGATCTTCTCTAATACAGGTAGATCTTCTTTTTTCTTGTGTGAGAAGTCGTACCACTTGTTTCTTAGGAACCGTGTCACCGTGTTCATCACTTTCTCAGGTGAGCAAATATAGCGCGTCCTCTGTAGCGCCTTGATGCTACCGACGGTGTTCGCCACGCGTCTGGCCAATATGCAGAGATCACGTGGAAGTGAAGTGTTCAGTCTTATCCAGATATATCTTGGGTTTATGCACTGAAATTAATTTACATAGTCATTATAGCAGAAAGTGGTACACCAACGCCCTGACAACCTCGGTTGGTTAGCGGACCACTAGACCAGTAAGTTGGCACGCTCAAGACTAGGCATACCCCTATCCACTCATTCAACGCTTCCGGTTCTTCTTAGGTCGCTTCGGTGTAGTTGTGATGCAACAGGCGGTGTTGTTTCATTGTACACCCCTTGTATCAGCAAGGTGGCGCTTTAAATACGAAGCGTCGACGTCACCCAGTATTACTAAAACGTTGCTTTAATTTGCCATTTCTTGAGGTGTATTGTCAAATGTTTCGTTTTCCATTGATATTTGGGCTTTATTGGTATCACTGACGTGTATTAGGGTCTTCAATACTCGGGTCGTTTTGGTGTATGTGTGATGCAACTGGCGGTGTTGTTTCATTGTACACCCCTTGTATCAGCAAGGTGGCGCTTTAAATACGAAGCGTCGATGTGTGCTCAGTAGGCTGAACAGTTTAAATCAGCGGCGAATGTTCTTCCTACTCTTTAATTCTTTCTTTTCATTATTGTAATTTTCTAGTGCCGCGTACTCGCTGCATTTGTCAGGTTCTTCGTTTAGGAACAAGAGATCTTCTTAATTCAGGTAAGTCTTCTTATTTCTTGTGTGAGAATTCGTACCACTTGTTTCTTACGAAACGTGTCACCGTGTTCATAATGGCGCGCGATTTCTCAGGTGAGCAAAGATAGCGCGTCCTCTGTAGCGACTTGATGGTACCGACGGTGTTCGCCACGCGTCTGGCGAAAATGCAGAGATCACGTGGAAGTGAAATGTTCAGTCTCATCCACATGTATCTTGGGTTTATGACACAAGGCGTCAACTAGTGGACAAGTAGTTAGGCAGTGTACTTTCTGACTTTAATTAAAGATTTCCTGTATTGACTTACTTTATGTCTCTTGGATATACTTTTGTTTTCCGAACGTTATCCAGTATTATTAAAACGTTGCTTCACAGAACTCGTTATGATTTTACGAGTAAGTGAATCCACGTTATTACTACATGTTGCACTGCGAGGCGTGCTTGTAACAGCAGCCACATTTGCTTGGCAAACATTTAAATAAATTTCTAACACCTCATTTGCCTTATCTGTCGGCGTCTGTTGAAACAAAAGGCTGTCGAGGATAATTTGCTATTTCTTGAGGTGTATTGTCAAATGTTTCGTTTTCCATTGATATTTGGGCTTTATTAGTGTCACTGACGTGTATTAGCGTCTTCAATACTCGGGTCGTTTTGGTGCATTTGTGATCCATTGATATTTGGGCTTTATTGGTATCACTGACGTGTATTAGGGTCTTCAATACTCGGGTCGTTTTGGTGTATGTGTGATGCAACTGGCGGTGTTGTTTCATTGTACACCCCTTGTATCAGCAAGGTGGCGCTTTAAATACGAAACGTCGATGTGTGCTCAGTAGGCTGAACAGTTTAAATCAGCGGCGAATGTTCTTCCTACTCTTTAATTCTTTCTTTTCATTATTGTAATTTTCTAGTGCCGCGTACTCGCTGCATTTGTCAGGTTCTTCGTTTAGGAACAAGAGATCTTCTTAATTCAGGTAAGTCTTCTTATTTCTTGTGTGAGAATTCGTACCACTTGTTTCTTACGTAACGTGTCACCGTGTTCATAATGGCGCGCGATTTCTCAGGTGAGCAAAGATAGCGCGTCCTCTGTAGCGACTTGATGGTACCGACGGTGTTCGCCACGCGTCTGGCGAAAATGCAGAGATGACGTGGAAGTGAAATGTTCAGTCTCATCCACATGTATCTTGGGTTTATGACACAAGGCGTCAACTAGTGGACAAGTAGTTAGGCAGTGTACTTTCTGACTTTAATTAAAGATTTCCTGTATTGACTTACTTTATGTCTCTTGGATATGCTTTTGTTTTCCAAACGTTATCCAGTATTATTAACACGTTGCTTCACAGAACTCGTTATGATTGTACGAGTAAGTCAATCCACGTTATTACTACATGTTGCACTGCGAGGCGTGCTTGTAACAGCAGCCACAATTGTTTGGCAAACATTTAAATATATTTCTAACACCTCATTTGCCTTATCTGTCGGCGTCTGTTAAAACAGAAGGCTGTCGAGGATAATTTGCCATTTCTAGAGGTGTATTGTCAAATGTTTCGTTTTCCATTGATATTTGGGCTTTATTAGTATCACTGACGTGTATTAGGGTCTTCAATACTCGGGTCGTTTTGGTGTATGTGTGATGCAACTGGCGGTGTTGTTTCATTGTACACCCCTTGTATCAGCAAGGTGGCGGTTTAAATACGAAGCGTCGATGTGTGCTCAGTAGGCAGCGATAGCCTGCGTGAGTTTTCTTTGCTATTTCCCAGCGCGTGTTAGTGTTTGCGCTGAGAAATTTCGTGCATTGGGATGTGGTTGCGCTTCCAGTGCGGACAACCGTCTTCTTTTTTCGTCTTAATGTCAGCGGCGAATGTTCTTCCTACGCTTTAATTCTTTCTTTTCATCATTGTAATTTTCTAGTGCCGCGTACTCGCTGCATTTGTCAGCTTCTCCGTTTTGGAACAAGGAGATCTTCTCTAATACAGGTAGATCTTCTTTTTTCTTGTGTGAGAAGTCGTACCACTTGTTTCTTAGGAACCGTGTCACCGTGTTCATCACTTTCTCAGGTGAGCAAATATAGCGCGTCCTCTGTAGCGCCTTGATGCTACCGACGGTGTTCGCCACGCGTCTGGCCAATATGCAGAGATCACGTGGAAGTGAAGTGTTCAGTCTTATCCAGATATATCTTGGGTTTATGCACTGAAATTAATTTACATAGTCATTATAGCAGAAAGTGGTACACCAACGCCCTGACAACCTCGGTTGGTTAGCGGACCACTAGACCAGTAAGTTGGCACGCTCAAGACTAGGCATACCCCTATCCACTCATTCAACGCTTCCGGTTCTTCTTAGGTCGCTTCGGTGTAGTTGTGATGCAACAGGCGGTGTTGTTTCATTGTACACCCCTTGTATCAGCAAGGTGGCGCTTTAAATACGAAGCGTCGACGTCACCCAGTATTACTAAAACGTTGCTTTAATTTGCCATTTCTTGAGGTGTATTGTCAAATGTTTCGTTTTCCATTGATATTTGGGCTTTATTGGTATCACTGACGTGTATTAGGGTCTTCAATACTCGGGTCGTTTTGGTGTATGTGTGATGCAACTGGCGGTGTTGTTTCATTGTACACCCCTTGTATCAGCAAGGTGGCGCTTTAAATACGAAGCGTCGATGTGTGCTCAGTAGGCTGAACAGTTTAAATCAGCGGCGAATGTTCTTCCTACTCTTTAATTCTTTCTTTTCATTATTGTAATTTTCTAGTGCCGCGTACTCGCTGCATTTGTCAGGTTCTTCGTTTAGGAACAAGAGATCTTCTTAATTCAGGTAAGTCTTCTTATTTCTTGTGTGAGAATTCGTACCACTTGTTTCTTACGAAACGTGTCACCGTGTTCATAATGGCGCGCGATTTCTCAGGTGAGCAAAGATAGCGCGTCCTCTGTAGCGACTTGATGGTACCGACGGTGTTCGCCACGCGTCTGGCGAAAATGCAGAGATCACGTGGAAGTGAAATGTTCAGTCTCATCCACATGTATCTTGGGTTTATGACACAAGGCGTCAACTAGTGGACAAGTAGTTAGGCAGTGTACTTTCTGACTTTAATTAAAGATTTCCTGTATTGACTTACTTTATGTCTCTTGGATATACTTTTGTTTTCCGAACGTTATCCAGTATTATTAAAACGTTGCTTCACAGAACTCGTTATGATTTTACGAGTAAGTGAATCCACGTTATTACTACATGTTGCACTGCGAGGCGTGCTTGTAACAGCAGCCACATTTGCTTGGCAAACATTTAAATAAATTTCTAACACCTCATTTGCCTTATCTGTCGGCGTCTGTTGAAACAAAAGGCTGTCGAGGATAATTTGCTATTTCTTGAGGTGTATTGTCAAATGTTTCGTTTTCCATTGATATTTGGGCTTTATTAGTGTCACTGACGTGTATTAGCGTCTTCAATACTCGGGTCGTTTTGGTGCATTTGTGATCCATTGATATTTGGGCTTTATTGGTATCACTGACGTGTATTAGGGTCTTCAATACTCGGGTCGTTTTGGTGTATGTGTGATGCAACTGGCGGTGTTGTTTCATTGTACACCCCTTGTATCAGCAAGGTGGCGCTTTAAATACGAAACGTCGATGTGTGCTCAGTAGGCTGAACAGTTTAAATCAGCGGCGAATGTTCTTCCTACTCTTTAATTCTTTCTTTTCATTATTGTAATTTTCTAGTGCCGCGTACTCGCTGCATTTGTCAGGTTCTTCGTTTAGGAACAAGAGATCTTCTTAATTCAGGTAAGTCTTCTTATTTCTTGTGTGAGAATTCGTACCACTTGTTTCTTACGTAACGTGTCACCGTGTTCATAATGGCGCGCGATTTCTCAGGTGAGCAAAGATAGCGCGTCCTCTGTAGCGACTTGATGGTACCGACGGTGTTCGCCACGCGTCTGGCGAAAATGCAGAGATGACGTGGAAGTGAAATGTTCAGTCTCATCCACATGTATCTTGGGTTTATGACACAAGGCGTCAACTAGTGGACAAGTAGTTAGGCAGTGTACTTTCTGACTTTAATTAAAGATTTCCTGTATTGACTTACTTTATGTCTCTTGGATATGCTTTTGTTTTCCAAACGTTATCCAGTATTATTAACACGTTGCTTCACAGAACTCGTTATGATTGTACGAGTAAGTCAATCCACGTTATTACTACATGTTGCACTGCGAGGCGTGCTTGTAACAGCAGCCACAATTGTTTGGCAAACATTTAAATATATTTCTAACACCTCATTTGCCTTATCTGTCGGCGTCTGTTAAAACAGAAGGCTGTCGAAGATAATTTGCCATTTCTAGAGGTGTATTGTCAAATGTTTCGTTTTCCATTGATATTTGGGCTTTATTAGTATCACTGACGTGTATTAGGGTCTTCAATACTCGGGTCGTTTTGGTGTATGTGTGATGCAACTGGCGGTGTTGTTTCATTGTACACCCCTTGTATCAGCAAGGTGGCGGTTTAAATACGAAGCGTCGATGTGTGCTCAGTAGGCAGCGATAGCCTGCGTGAGTTTTCTTTGCTATTTCCCAGCGCGTGTTAGTGTTTGCGCTGAGAAATTTCGTGCATTGGGATGTGGTTGCGCTTCCAGTGCGGACAACCGTCTTCTTTTTTCGTCTTAATGTCAGCGGCGAATGTTCTTCCTACGCTTTAATTCTTTCTTTTCATCATTGTAATTTTCTAGTGCCGCGTACTCGCTGCATTTGTCAGCTTCTCCGTTTTGGAACAAGGAGATCTTCTCTAATACAGGTAGATCTTCTTTTTTCTTGTGTGAGAAGTCGTACCACTTGTTTCTTAGGAACCGTGTCACCGTGTTCATCACTTTCTCAGGTGAGCAAATATAGCGCGTCCTCTGTAGCGCCTTGATGCTACCGACGGTGTTCGCCACGCGTCTGGCCAATATGCAGAGATCACGTGGAAGTGAAGTGTTCAGTCTTATCCAGATATATCTTGGGTTTATGCACTGAAATTAATTTACATAGTCATTATAGCAGAAAGTGGTACACCAACGCCCTGACAACCTCGGTTGGTTAGCGGACCACTAGACCAGTAAGTTGGCACGCTCAAGACTAGGCATACCCCTATCCACTCATTCAACGCTTCCGGTTCTTCTTAGGTCGCTTCGGTGTAGTTGTGATGCAACAGGCGGTGTTGTTTCATTGTACACCCCTTGTATCAGCAAGGTGGCGCTTTAAATACGAAGCGTCGACGTCACCCAGTATTACTAAAACGTTGCTTTAATTTGCCATTTCTTGAGGTGTATTGTCAAATGTTTCGTTTTCCATTGATATTTGGGCTTTATTAGTATCACTGACGTGTATTAGGGTCTTCAATACTCGGGTCGTTTTGGTGTATGTGTGATGCAACTGGCGGTGTTGTTTCATTGTACACCCCTTGTATCAGCAAGGTGGCGCTTTAAATACGAAGCGTCGATGTGTGCTCAGTAGGCAGCGATAGCCTGCGTGAGTTTTCTTTGCTATTTCCCAGCGCGTGTTAGTGTTTGCGCTGAGAAATTTCGTGCATTGGGATGTGGTTGCGCTTCCAGTGCGGACAACCGTCTTCTTTTTTCGTCTTAATGTCAGCGGCGAATGTTCCTCCTACTCTTTTATTCTTTCTTTTCATCATTGTAATTTTCTAGTGCCGCGTACTCGCTGCATTTGTCAGCTTCTCCGTTTTGGAACAAGGAGATCTTCTCTAATACAGGTAGATCTTCTTTTTTCTTGTGTGAGAAGTCGTACCACTTGTTTCTTGGGAACCGTGTCACCGTGTTCATCACTTTCTCAGGTGAGCAAATATAGCGCGTCCTCTGTAGCGCCTTGATGCTACCGACGGTGTTCGCCACGCGTCTGGCCAATATGCAGGGATCACGTGGAAGTGAAGTGTTCAGTCTTATCCAGATATATCTTGGGTTTATGCACTGAAATTAATTTACATAGTCATTATAGCAGAAAGTGGTACACCACGCCCTGACAATCTCGGTTGGTTAGCGGACCACCAGACCAGTAAGTTGGCACGCTCAAGACTAGGCATACCCCTATCCACTCATTCAACGCTTCCGGTTCTTCTTAGGTCGCTTCGGTGTAGTTGTGATGCAACAGGCGGTGTTGTTTCATTGTACACCCCTTGTATCAGCAAGGTGGCGCTTTAAATACGAAGCGTCGAAGTGTGCTCAGTAGGCAGCGATAGCCATGTGTATAGGATGGGTACTTTGAGACAAATTTTTATTTGGTGTCACTGACGTATATGAGTGTGTTCATACAGTATTCTTGTTCCCAACTTGATGTGTGTTGGCTGCTGGAAATAACTGGAGACTATATCTTTTGTGGAGACTATATATTTCTTCATAATATTTAGCAATGAGTGGCAGATGTGAATTTTATTATTTCTTAGAAAAGACATCCGCATTTTTGGGCCAGTGTTTTGTCACCTAATAAACGGTACACCTAAAAAAAGCCGGTACTAAAGACTATCAACTTAGCTATTCAAAAGAATTTTTGGAACCTTAGTATAGTTATAAGAAATATTTGAAAATATCGCTCTCAGAAAACATTTTGGCTCACAAACTATACAAAAACTAAATTCTTTCTAAAAAAAAAAAAAAAAAGACAAGTGACAACTGACATTTTTGACTGTGAGGTTATAATATAAGTAGGGATAACCATGGACGTAACAATCAAACTGTTACGTCCATGGGGATACCAGCAACAGCGAGCGAGCAACGGACGACTCTGAAAAGAAAAAACAATTTTTCTTTGGCCTAGCATCTTGTTTCCATGCGTGAGAATGCATGTGGTTAATGTTGCCAGTATATAATTTCAAAGTTCCCCAAACCATATTTCAAACCTCTTTTGTTCTTTTCTAAAGTCCTTTAAAAATATATGTGTTAGGTTTTTAGCACGTCTGATACTAAGAGTTCAAGACTATATTTATTAATTGAAGTGACAACAAACTGGCCCAAAGATGTATGGATCTGTGCTGTTGTCCTTTCCAATTAATCTAGGTTTCGTATAATATTCTTAAATTGAGTTCATCAGTCGAACAACACACTGACGCCGTAACAATTGTTCAAACCTAGGATTACTACATAAATATGATATACTGCGCGATCCCGTTTAACCGATATTCGATGTTTTCAAAACGTCCAATGTTGGCCAGCATGTTGCTGTGTCGTCAATTGAAAACGTTGCTTATCATATATTTTGCTGACGCCATTCCAGAAGACATTCGCATAGAGCGGTGGGAGTAGATGGATTACCAATAGAACTGTTGCAGGTATTAAACATCGATGGATGGAAGGGGTAATAAGCTCTTTAATAAGCTGTTGAATGAAAAAGTCATATCTGACGAATGGTGTAACAGTTTGTTGGTACAAATCTTTAAAATCTAGGTTGAATCAAATCATATCAAAAATGTTTTATTTCGTAAGTTATAAGAGTAACATTTGATAACGTCATGACATACAGTTATCGCTCATTCACTAGGCAGTCTCCCCAGAGAAGAACGAGCAAGAAACACCGGGGTTGCTCTTTTTAAATAGGTCAATACAAATACAATTAGAAATAATTGTAAAATTTATGATTCGACAAAGAAAATAAGAATAAAACACACTGGATATTGCCGAGCGATTCATGTCCCCGCATTCTTATCATCCAGATAGTCAGAAATTTTATAATAGCCTTTGGCACATAGTTTGCGCTTAATGATTGCTTTAAATTTATTTAAAGGCAAATTTTGAATGTCTACCGGAACCTTATTGTAAAAGCGTATACATTGTCCCTTGAATGACTTAGTGACTTTGTGTAAGCGACTGCTATGGACAGCAAGTTTATATTTATATCTTGTATTAACATTGGGTATTTCACAATTTTCCCTAAACAAATGCAGATTCTTTCTTACGTACATTAAGTTTTCGTAAATATATTGCGATGCCAAAGTTAATATATTGATTTCATGAAATTTGTACGGATGTTGCACAAACATAATCTAGTGTATTCTGATGTTCTTTTTATAGAATATTATAAAATATGTTTATCCAGTTGTTTTGTAACTTATGGTATCTATGTGTGTGAGCAATTATACACACTGAGCTATGACCCATTTGTACGGCTGCAGCACACACATACTGTAGTGTATCCTTATGTTATTTATATAGAATTAAAACCGTAAATTCAGTTCACATTTATCTTATATTTAGCAGATATATTTTTTGTGGATCTTTATGGCTTTTACATATATACCTATATTGTTTAAAACTCAAACACCCCTTCTACTATAAATTTAAAGTTTTTTTCCTTAGTTAACTTAAATTAACGTAAGACATTCTTGATCAGTAACAGTAAACAAGTGATAGTAATCTGTGGGTAATGTAGTTGATGTAACATTTATTTATGCTATCGACATAAAAGTAAATGAATAAATTAAAAAAAAACTTTAATTAGCGATGAAAGGCCTGTGTGAAATTTATTATTTTTCAGTAATTAATCTAAGTTTCGTGTAATATTAAGAACAACACACAACAATGTTTAAATCTCTTATTGGTGGCTTTATTTGGAAAACAATCAATGTTGCAAATGCATCTTGCAATGTTGACGACTTTGCAATATGCATTTCTAACATTGCACGTTTTGAAAATATCGATTATCCGTTAAACAGGATTGGGCTGTATTTTTTTTAATAATAACCAAACCCTCCAATAAAGGATTTAAGCATTGTTTTGGGACTGTGATTTACTCCTACAATCAATTTGAGAATAATACTGCTCGAGCATATTGGATAGAAGTTAAAAATTGTCAGGTAGTTGTAAGCTTGTAATGTATAGATTAATAAAAAATAAAATTAAAATTTAAAGTATTTTGCATGTTTATCTTTATTAAATATTTTTATCAGCCCTAGTACATTTTTATTCTGGCCCTTCCCTCAACATGGTAGATAAGTCACCAATTTCTAAGCTATTCACCTTATGAAATATACAGAAATGCAGCATAGTACTGTAAGACCAGTTCTTTAAGATATTGTGCTACTCATTTGGACATACAAGACAACATTGGGTTTACGATTCGGAGGTCGTGGGTTCGATCCCCAGCGGGGTACATGTTTAAGTACTCGGTTTGGTTGGTGGTAGGGCATTTTAAATGTCTACCTGGCTAGCTACCACCATCTTATCTAAATCTGCCGCCGAGCAGCAATCCCACCTCCAGACTCCTCCCTCTGTAACTCCTGTAAGCAAGGATCGACAGTGGTACTCGACACGGCACCTCCTGAAAGTAGACGGTGCCCTACGTGACTCTATTGCTACCTTGGACCCCAGACTAATTAAAAGAAATAGGGTGTGTAAGTAAGAAAACGGTTTATAATAAATAAATAAATAATAAAAAGTATTTATACATCACAAAAAAGAAAAAAACCCAAGCATACAGAGAATCGAGAACCACAGTATTGTGATGAATGGGTAGGGTCTCAGCAGTGTTGCTGATTTTCAGTCCCCCCCTGTAGAGTAGTTGCTGCCACCAAAGACAGTATGGGCGACTTTCCAATGGCTAACGAAGTTTTTTTACATATATTTTTGTTTTTAAGTTTAGGCGTGGCTCTGGTCAACGTAGAAATTAAATTAAAATGTAAGAAATAAGAGGCCCCATCTGTTAGCTCCATCTTTCGAGCCACTTTGAACTACCTTACTAAGCGATCAGACAATCGCCCACCAGAACTAAAAAAATAAAAAAATATAATATTATTAGCATAATGAAGTACAAATAGTTTCAATTTTCCCGTGGCCAGAGAGGAATGGGACAAAGTGAACAATACACCCTGCTAAGATACCAATGCTATCCTCTATTGAAAATTAAAATAATAAAATAAGGCGAAAATGATAAAAGTGCGAGATGATCATTATAAAATTCTGTGAGTTTGATAAGTACCTATTTAGGCATACACAGGCATAACATATCATCTATCACCTCACCTCAGTACCAGCTTCTTCCTTTTGACCGCGTTCAACGTCGCGCAGTCCGAATTGTCGGCCAAGAGAGTCTCACCGACCGACTGGATCCTTCGACACATATACAACAATTGTTAGGCAAATAAAATAACAGAACACTCAGATAAGTGTCGCAACAGCGAAAGGGAAACAACTCAGCTATATGCTGGGCTTTTAAGAGCTCAGCGCTGGTTTACTGTCGCACCCAGGAACTGACATACAAAACTATATACATACACCCGAAAAACATTACAAAGAAAACGCCTAAATACACAGAACGGCGAACTATATAACCGAACCGCCTCCGTGGCTCAATGTAAACAACATTGGGTTTACGATTCGGAGGACGCGGGTTCGATCATGTTTAAGTACTCGGTTTGGTTGGTGGTAGGGCATTTTAATTGTCCGCCTAGCTAGCTACCATCATCCGCCAAGCAGCAATGTCAATAGCATTGTTGCGTTCCGGTTGACAGAGATAAGATAGCCACTCCCCCAAATGTGTTGGGGTTTCCGGGTCAGTACGCTTCCACCTTCGACCTCATCTTCACTTAACATCAGGTGTGATTGGGCCCAAGTACCAACACGATGTGCATAAAATAAAACGTTAAATCTTCAAGTAAAAATAAATTCATCATCCTCAGCCGGTGAACATCCCACTGCAGGGATATAGGCCTTCACTCGTATAATGAGGGAGTATGGGCCATAGTCCACCACGCTCTGGCCCAATGCGGGTTGGGGACTTCACATGCCTTTGAATTTTTATTTCTCAGGCATACAGGTCTCCTCACGATGTTTTTCTTCACCATTTTAAGAGCAATCGGAATACACATAAGTAATTAACTTTAAATTTCAAAACTCATTGGTACATGGCCTGCCTGAGAATCGAACCCGGACCTCCTAAATCCGGAGACCGCGTCTTAACCGCTGAGTCACCGACGACCGAAAAATAAGTTAAAAAAATATAATTAACGTAAATTAATATATTGAAAAGACAAATAAATTAATTATTAAAAGTAAAGTATTTTGTAAAAAAATATTAATTTTATAATGGAAAGGCCTTATTATGTGAACACAGTTGAATGAATTTTGTTTAGAGGAAGATTACCATAGTTTGCTCAGATTCGTATAGCTTCTAAACGGACCACGATTGATGACAATACAATTTGCGCTGATTGTATCGGAAATATTGAATATAACTGTACTGTATGTATTGTGTAAGACCCTAATGTAGGTAGCAAGAGGAGAACTTGAAGGGAGCGGGTCAAAGGGCGCGCAGCTGCGACATATTATTGAAATGTCGGAAAGATTCAGTCATGTCTAAACGAATTATACTAACAATAAGATCTTATTGTGTGTTCAACTTTTTAGAAGGTCACTTGATATGGATCTTCGGTTTGTTTAGGGTACCGTACCTCAATAATCAAATCAAAGCAAATCAAAATATTTTATTTCATAGGATAAAACTATCACTTGAAAACGTCACTATTAATTTTACATTTACATTTACGGCTCATTCACAAAGCTGACTCCCCAGAGAAGAACGAGCAAGAAACTCAAGTGTTGCTCTTTTAAACACATTATGGGTAACAATTTGTGATTTGATAATTATATCAATAATAAGACAGCTATGTCCATGCTTGCTTATCATTCAAATAGTCAGTGAGAATTTATTTAAAGGCAAATTTTGAATGTCTAGGAATATTATTATAAAAGCGTATACATTGATTGCCCTTTGAAGGATTTACTAACTTTGTGTAGTCGGCTAACATAAACAGATAACTGGTTCTTATTCCTTGTATTAACATTGTGCCTATCACTATTTTAGCGAATAAGGTTATATATTTTTTTTGCATATAACAAATTATCATAAATGTATTGAGAAGTAATTATTAAGATATTAATTTCCTTAAACTTATCTCTAAGAGACACTCTAGATCCTAATTTATAAATGGCTCGAATAGCACGCTTCTGCAGAACAAAAATGATATGTATGTCACCAGCGTTTCCCCACAACAATATGCCATATGACATCAAGCTGTGAAAATAGCTAAAGTAAACCAGTCTTGCGATATGAACGTCTGATAAATTTCTGATTTTTTTGACTGCATACGCTGTAGAAGCGAGCTTTTTCGCTAGTTTCTCAATATGAGGCCCCCACTGAAGCTTAGCATCCAATGTCAGTCCTAAAAAGACAGTAGTGTCTACAAGGTCCAATTTATCACCTCGCACAAATATGTCAGTAGGCAGTTGTTTAACATTTGGTAAAGTAAATTTTATGCATTTAGTTTTTTTTTTAATTCAAAAGAAGATTATTTACTGTAAATCAGTTAACAAATTCAAAATTGGCAGTGTTCATATCGTCACAAGTAAATTGATATCTCTTAACTTGAAATACCACAGAGGTGTCATCTGCAAACAATACTATTTCACATCTATTCCGGGCAAGATGAGGCAAGTCAATATTTTTTTTTCATTTATTAATTAGTACCACAAACAAGTTCACTATATACAGACATTTATACTTGTGAATCCAACATCATTGGTCACAATTTGAAGCCTAATACAGCAGACAACCTACTACAGAAACTTATATTAAGCTGTATAGGTGTAAGGACTGGCTATCTTATCTCTGATAACCGGAACACAAAATGCTATTAACATTGCTGCTTGGCGGCAGATTTAGATAAGATGGTGGTAGCGAGCCAGGCGGACATTTAATCATAATCATAATCATTTATTTGCTGAAAATATGGTGAACAAAATGGTAACAATACATTATTATATAAAGTTCGCATATTTTACCTTATGTGGCATGCAAATATACATTTTTAATAATTATTACCAAAAACAAAAATTATAAGTTAATAAAATATAATAATATCTTTATAATTTATGCAAGTGTCAATTAAATTCGATTTGACGTCAAAAAAGTCATACGTACAAATATGACATTCGGGTGAGTCGGTAAATAGTACCTATTCATATAATTCAAATGTCACTCTCACGATTTTTAATTTCATAGATGTTTAAAATGCCCTACAAACAAAAGTTGTAAGCGTGCATTGTAAATTATAAGATCATCTTGTTGTCCGCCTTTCTGTCTGTCCGTGTTAAGCTGTATTTCTCGGAAACGGTAGAATAGTCCAGTAACGACAGGCTTTAACTACCTATAATTTTAAGGGTCGGTATTGTTTACATAATGTATAGAGTACCTGCCAGTGATAGAGTATAGCATATTTCAATACAAGTGCGGAAAGCCTGTCATTGCAAAGAGTTCCAACAAATATCACCCGAGCCGAGGCGCAGCCGAAGGTGAGGGTTGACAGTCGGAACGAGTTGCAATGACGGTTCCGCACGTGTACTGAACGACTATTTTTAATACAGTTGCGAAAAAATTAAGCAATTTAATAAAATAATAAAATTTTTGGAAAATGGCGCCAACCGTAAAAGAATACAAGCAGAGACTATGGCAGTATACGTCATACAGCCAATTTTTTTATATTTATAAATTTAATTTGGCCGATACTAATATGTTTAAATTTCAATTAAAATTACTTTTAAATCTGATATTGAAACAAATTAGTAGCTTTTTTTAGAAATATTTGCATAAATCATAAAAACTTCTATGAATTTTTTTAGTAAAAACTTCATGGTTGGTTTTTTCTTTTTAATAGACATTATTTTGACAGTTTGCAAAGAAAAAGCACTAGTTCGGGAAATCCCACTTCCCGCACGCTACACGTCCCTGCAATATGCCACTTTTTGAGCAACTGTATTAAAAAAAAACATTTTCTAACAAATCGGTAGGTTGCTTTAGATATAGTAAAGTCAAAGTCAAAGTACATTTATTGTGAATCACAGGTAGCATTTGGTCTTACAATATCTTAGAGTGCTGTGTTCCGCCGTAAAGGCATACAATATTTTAGCAGTTACAATTAAAAAAAAAAACTTTACTTAATTTATTAATACAATTCTTTAAGTCCAATAAAATACATTACATATGTTGGTTACAATACAATTATATGGACTTGTCATCTAAGAATTCGTGTAAGCTGTAATAACATTTTTGGGCCAAGAGATCATGCAGTTTTCTTTTAAATACAGGTAAATCAGGCGTTTCTCTAATCAATTTTGGAATCTTATTATAAATGTGGGGAATTCTGCAGTATACGCTTTTCGAGAATAAAGTAGTTTTACAAGGGAGTAACATCATTTGATCACAAATTCTCTCACGGCTATGAAATTTTTCTAAGTTTACTTTGGCAAAAGTAGCACATTCGTAAATATACAAACAAGGAAGTGGCTGTATATTAAGTTTCTTAAAATATGGCCTACACGAATCTGTTTGCTTCAAATTACACATTGTTCTGATGCAACGTTTTTGTGCCTTAAATACAGAAGTCCAGTCGGTAGAATTACCCCAGAATATTAGGCCATACCTTAGAACACTACTACTACTAGTACTACTAGTTAAAAAAAATGATCCATAATGTCTAATTATCTAAAGTGTTAGTTTTGGCACTCAAATAGAATAGAACCAACCCGTCTCTTCCAGTGGGTGTCGTAAAAGCAACCAAGGAACTTTCCACCAAAAAACATCTATAGATACCCAAAGGTTGTCTGGTAGGAATCGCTTAATAGCGATAAGACCGCTTGGTTGCACAATTTTTTTTAAGCTTTATTTATGTCATTGTAGAATTTTTGTGGAATAAAATGTACTTGATTGATTGTTTGATAGATTTGCACGTTTCAACGGCGATGGACTTACTCGCTGTCACGTGTGCATTTCTGTATATTTCAATCATTTCAAGTTAGGAACACCCATCAATTTTATTTCAATCATTGAAATTTTAAAGTTTGGAACAGCCATCAATTTTATTTCAATCATTGAAATTTTAAAGTTTGGAACACCCATCAATTTTTGGGAAACTGACCACCTCATTTGGGGTAAAGGTAGTGACGTTATGTGTGTATGTATATACGTACACAACCTTAGAAATTAGCCGCAAATACAGATCAGTTACGTAATCATTTCACACTGTATTACAAATTACTCACTTGTACCAAAATAATTTAGTTCGGGTTACGTTTCAACATTGCTTTGTTGATTTGTCAGCGAGTAGGGTTTACCAATTCCTGCGATTTTCAAAGCTATATCCAAATTTGTTTTTTATTTGGAAAATGGAATATTATTTCAAGGTTTCATATGAAATATTTTTAAATGTCTGTGCTAAATCACATAATAAAAAAAATTTGAAACAGAGCCTCTTTTCATGTGCTTCACATAATCGTTTCTTAGATTCGCTGAAACTTTTATAAAGCTGTTTTAAAAATTAACGCTGCCTATACTGAACTTAATGTTATCCGATAATACACACAAAGTTTAGCTAAATTTGGATTTGCCGTTCCCAAAAAAAAAATCAAAAATATTTGTATGGAGAAAACAGTCTTAATGAAATTCTTCATACAAAACGCCAATTTCATAGGTAAGGACCTAATTTAATACTTAAAACGGCATCTGCGAAAAAGAGCCTTAAAACGTTTATCAATTTGACGACCGATTGGTGTAGTGGATAGTGACCCTATCAGCGAAACCAACGGTTGTGGGTTCGAATCCCGCGAGGGGTAAATGTTTGTGTGATGAATACGAACATTTATTCCCGAGTCTTGGATGTTTATATAAATATTTATGTATGTTTATCCGTTTCTCTTGTATCCATAGCACAAGCTTTGCTTAGTTTGGGACTAGATGATTGGTGTAAGCGTCCGAAATGTAAAAAAAAAAAAAAAAAAAAACGCCACCCTGAGTGCGTGACTCCCACTCGCGCTTGGCCTTTTTTGTGTGATTCGTAGTTTGAAGCAATCGCACAATAAGTCTTACAAACTGAATCAGATAAATACTTATTCCGTGGATACTCACTGAACCGGTTTGGGATCTATTCATTCCAAGAACTATGTCTATACCTCTATTCATCGTACCCAACCTTGGCCCGACCCTCATGGCTTTGGCCTTCGAGGTGTGTATTATCGTACTCTACCTGAACATATGTATTTACTTCGTTTTAATGCAGCCCTCGGTGGTGACAGACTTATTTGAATAAGGTTGCTCCTCTTATACAAAAGCACCCTTTCATTAAATTTAAAAACGCGTAACGACAATTTATGAACCTATAGATTTCTTATAATTAAAAAAAAAAAAAACAAAAATGCAAAATGATTTATTTTGTAGGTACACAGGGTACACTTAAAATAGTCAGATTTTACATTTTTAAAGCGACTGCTTGTTCAAAAGGCAATTTTCCCCTGAGAAGAACAAGCAAGAAACTCGAGAGGTCGCTCTTTTAAAAAAAGGTTTTTATATTACAAAATTATTATTTTATATTATAATATTTCATTATTAATTGTGAAATAGCCTGGTTATGCCAACGGGCTGGTTATGTCCATGATTGTTTATCATCTAAATAATCTGATATTTTACAATATGCTTTCTTAATAAGTTTCTGTTTTATAGTATCTTTAAATTTATTGAAGGGAAGATTTTGTATATCAACAGGAACTTTATTGAAAAAGCGTATATATAACCCTTTGAATGAATTACTGACTTTGTGGAGGCGACTTATGTGACCTGCAAGTTTATCTTTATTTCTTGTATTGACATCATGTATATCACTATTTTTCCTAAATTATGCTATATTTTTTTTGACATATTAGATTTTTTTGGGAACGGCAAATCCAAATTTAGGTAAACTTTGTATGTATTATCGGATAATATTAAGTTAAGTATAGGCAGCGTTAATTTTTAAAAGTAACCGCTTTATAAAAGTTTCAGCGAATCTAAGAAATGATTATGGGTAGCACATGAAAAGAGATCTGTTCCAATTTTTTTTATTATGTGAAAAGAAAGAAAATAAAAAAAAAATATTATTATTTTTAAATTATTTGCCCAGAAATGAAAAAATATTTCACGTGAAACCTTGAAATAATATTCCATTTTCCAAAGAAAAAATAAATTTGGATATAGCTTCGAAAATCGCAGGAATTGGTACATTTATTTATTTATAATTTATTGCACACGAGTAGGTACACATAAAAGTCAAATACGTACTAGATATTGGATGTACAATGCATGCACTAGCACTAGCTTATCTCTAAAAAGAGATTTCTTCCAGCAAGGCCCTGAAAATGTGAATTAACGAAGTAATTAATTAACGAAGTAAAATTAATGTAGTACATGTGATTAACGAAGAAAAAAAACTCAAATTTCATAGGTAAAGACCCAAACCAAAAAACCCCATCTTATTTGGGTGACTGGCTATCTTATCTCTGACAACCGGAACACAACAATGCTATTAACATTGCTGCTTGGCGGCAGATTCAGATAAGATAGCCAGTCCCCCAAATAAGGTGGGGTTTCCGGGTCAGTACGCTACCACCTTCGTGGTAGGTGCCTCATCATCTCTTAACATCAGGTGTGATTGAGGTCAGGTGCTAACCTGTTGTCCATCAAAAATTTCGATTACCATTTTGAAATCACCTTTAGTAATGAAGTCCTACAATTTTCGGCGGTATTCGGCCAATTGCGGCTATAGGTCCTAGTGGGACAAATAAATAAATAAATATCCTTGGACATACACACAGTGATATCTAATTCCACACTAAGCAACTATAGGCTTGTGTTGTGGATACCAGATGGTTGATATACTACATAAATACATTTTTTTTTGTAAATAAATACTTATTACAAATGAGCACAATACCTCGGGTACACGTGTCCGTATTCATCATACCAACATATGCCCCTAGCGGGATTCGAACCCGCGACCTTTTCGGTATAGTGGTCAGAGTTTCTAACCACTGCACCAAACAGTTCGTCAACCTTGTGTGGATAATTATGTAATATAATTATGTACTTATATATGTGATATTTATTTATTTATATTATATAGTTTACTAATAATCACGTGTAATTTTATAACTAAGTGTATTTCTGTATTCTAGTAGTGTATGTATGTAAATAATATATTATATTATATACATATATGTATAGTATATTTGTCCTTCCATAACTGCACTTTTGTTCACCGTCCCGCACAATGCTCTAACCACCACTGAGGTTGGATGGAAGAGATCTCTATTAGAGATAAGCTCACCTTTGTACAATATTTCCGACTGATTGTCAACATGTTTTTTATATGCAATGAAGAATAAAAAAATAAAAAATTTAACAAATTCACCCTGTATATTCTACTAAAGATTTTTATTGTAAAATAAATAAAACACAATTTCTGTCTGTTAACGTTGTAAAGGTACAGGGTAATTTGTAGTCAAGGACCCTCAAACTGCTTCCCCTTTGTCTGGCTAAGTACCTATATTACCCCTCTACAAACAAACATAATAGCTACATGCTTGTCTGGGCTCGGGAAGGGTGACTGCAACCCCATTCCCCTACCCAGGGTGCGAGACTGCAGTATTGATCGCGTCATAGACTATAAAAAAATGCAGAGGCGATAGTCCTGTGTTCAGTGTAGGTAGAATGTGCCTATATTATAATTACTCATGGTATCTGAACTGGTTACTTTGGTCTTTTTATGTGCATCTATTTATGTATGTATGTGTGTGTATTCCCTTGTAACACCCCAACGGCTGGATGGATTTTCATTATTGAGGTAATATTACCATTTAAACCATTTATTTCTACACACCGAAAAAAAAACCACAACAACATACAAGAAATCAAAACAGAGGAAATCAAGGTCCGCATCCCACAAACCGCTCTCGAGACCGAGATGGCCACCAGCTCACGCTTGAGAACCTGTTTCATATTGAAACAGTATCAAAAAAATAAAAATAAAAGAAAACCATAATATTATCGAGATCGAGACGCGATCCCAGTCTCAAGATCGATCCACCAACACGGCTCTATGACTAACTAGGTACTACAATGAGTGCGTGTGTGGGGGACAGTCTCAGTAAACACTGAGTGACGTGAATCACTCAGCACTGGTCTTCAGCCTGCCCTCAACATATGTTACAATTATATCTTTGTATTGCGGGCTTGTTACGCAAGTTAGCAAAACCAACGGGATTGTAGATCTTAACACAGTTTTTTTTTTTTTTTTGCAAGAGTACATAGACTATTTTCATTGAGTTTATCAAAATTACGTATTCATCCATTATATTGCAAAGTTCATGTCTTATCCATCCTTATCCTATTTAAATTTTAAATTTAATTTTACTTTAATTAAAAATAGATTTGTCATGACAGTTCAAGTGTCATAGGATAGGTTAGAGTCACAAATGTAAACCGAAAACTCGACTACTAAAAAAAATATAGAAAATGAAGTGGGAGAACTGCAAAAACGCTTCTCTTTAAAACTGTCATTACAAAAGCTATAAACAAGTATCTGCCGAACCCAGAAACATAAGGTCTTGATTTTATTTTATTTTATTTATTTACATAGAATTAACGGCATTATTACAAATTCTTATACAGAAAACTAATACCAAACTTATGCCAATTAAAGATTCTTATTGTGTTACTGACAATGGTTACCTTAACATTGAATGGGTAATGTTTTAATTAAATTACAATAAAATTCGTACTATTACATTATTAATTATAATATTATTATATAAATATCCCATTTATCGATTAGATGAATAAGTAAATATCCTTAGACATACACACAGCGCCATCTAGTTCCACAGTAAGCAACTATAGGCTTGTGTTGTGGATACCAGATGGTTGATATACTACACAAATACATTTTTTTTGTAAATGAATACACATATAAATGAAAAACGTCCATAAATAAAGAATAGGGGTTTTGTTTTCAGAAACAATAACGGACCATATAAGTAGATTTTCCTGCAGTCAGAGGTATTTATAATTCAGCGTCTTCCTTCCTCCGACTACGGAAATTTTATTTATATGGTACGATATTGTTTGAGAAAACAAACACCTAACCATAGTTGGGTAAAAAAAAGTTAAAAGATTGACAAAATGAAAAAAAAAGGTTCCAGGACTACAATATTTTATATCGTAGGATAAAATTATCACTTGAAAACGTCACTATTAATATTAATATTACATTTAAATTTACTGCTCATTCACAAAGCTGACTCCCCAGAGAAGAACGAGCAAGAAGCTCTAGGGTTGCTCTTTTAAACAGATTATGGGTTGCGATTTGATAATTATATGAATAATAAGACAGCTATGTCCATGCTTGCTTATCATTCAAATATTCAGTGATTTTATAATAGCCTATTGTTAATAATTTCTGTTTTATGATTTCTTTAAATTTATTTAAAGGCAAATTTTGAATGTCTACTGGAACCTTATTATAAAAGCGTATACATTGCCCTTAGAAGCATTTACTAACTTTGTGAAGTCGGCTAACATAAACAGATAACTGGTTCTTATTCCTTGTATTAACATTGTGCCTATCACTATTTTTAGCGAATAAGGTTATATTTTTTTTGCATATAACAAATTCTCATAAATATATTGAGATGCCATTGAGGCCATACTATAAGCAGCAGACCTGCTGGACAGCTTCTAAATCCATGTTTCACTTGACCTTAGTCGAATATTTAATGTTAGGGTTATTTAGGTGGTTAATACATTTTTTAACCGACTGCCAAAGAATGGAGGGTAATGTTTTTCGAGTGTATGTATGTATGCTGGCTTTCACGCATCCTTTACCGTTTTCGAAGTGCATGGTGTCGTAAGTTTGGTCTTGGTATCCCGAGTGTCACAGGATACATTTTATGTTAAAAAATCCAACATGGCGTCCGCAAAATACAAAATATGCTGTCGGTTTTTTGGTTTTTAAATATTAAAATAGTTATTTTAATATATAACGAACAATTTCATTACTAGTTACCTACACCTGCGCGGAGTTATTTCATCAAATAATCAATCACTCAAATACTCTTTATCAAGGAGCCATCTTCGTAAGTTATCCCCTAGGGTAATCGTTAGTGGGACAAAAGTACCCAATGTTTTCCTAAAGCATTATTCTAGTTATATGACAAATTGTTTCAGTTGCTTCGTCGTGATTGAGAAACAAACTTGCAAACTTGCAAATTTATGATATAATTTTGATTAATTATAAGAATTACACCGTCATGCTAACGAACTGGTTATGTTTAACATCTAAATACTCTGATATATTTCATATTCATATATTTGTCTGTATAAGAACTAAATATTATCTGCTAATCCTGTAACGCTTCTTACATTCAATTAAATATGCCTTCCGCCACATTGGTACAATTTCCGTATTTGTACAATTCCTCATTCGTACAATTCCACATTGGTACAATTCCATTCGCCTATGCAATGAATATTTTGTTCTACTTTATATTATAATGTAACGACTGTCAGTTTCCCGAAATTAAATAAATAAATAAATATTAAAATCTGTTTATTGATATTTATTTATGTCGTAACGTACATATCATATCTATATCAATTTCAACTTCTATGAAAAATCGCGTGCACACACACTCACAGACAAACGAAAGGACGACAAAATAATCCTGTAACGCCCTTTTTTTTTTCAAAGCACGTTAGCTTAATATTAACCATACAAAGAACCGGCATATGGTCCTTTTATTAAAATTACTCTCATCCGTTACAATACAACAATGACCCGTCCTTATAAAACCGCTATGGAGGTTCCTGTCTGCCCATTGCTCTATCGGGTTTGCAAGCGGCTGCGCGCGCACTTTATCTCGTCTCCTGGGGGAACGGGCTCGGCTCCGAAATGCATCAGTTCGGTTCGAGCACTCGTCGCCTGCAATGTGTCTATTAAAAAAAATATAATTTGACTATTAGTATTTCTGAACCGTTTGATAATTGTCTAAACAATTGTGGAAGTTTCGATAGCGATACGACGGCCAGGCGGCGATTAAAGTTGAGCGAGGTATGTAAAATTGCTAGCGGTACATAAATTGAAATGTCTTGAGAACGCGCGTGCGCAATAGCAAGTATTCTGGTCTGGGCTGCGAATTTCACTATTTCCTTACATTGCGATATCTCGAATTCCTTGGTTTCCATGTGCATTACTGCGAAGTGTACTGTAGAATTGTCAGGCATTTTCTAATTTGTTGTTATGTTACACAGGGGGCTGCTGTTTGAAATACATACAAGGCATTATTCACTATATCATGTTTTTTTATTCACAGTGTGCTCCATCGGCAGAGCAGTCCGTACCGCTTGTTCAATATGCTGTAAGTATTCTTTTATATTTTATTTATAATAGGACATTGGGGATCATTTATTTATATAACAAAGGCTTTACAAAAATTACGGTTCCTATATGTTCGATTAATTGAACAAACAAGTGTATATTCTTACTCATTAAAAATTACAGTTTCGAGTCATTAATATAAAAAAAAACAGTAATATTCTTTTACAAAATAATTTCGGATAAATTTGAATTTATTTAAAGGCAAGGTAGTAAAAGTACGCTCAGTAAGATCCATCGTAATAAAGCGGTTTTTCTAGTGTATTGGTATGATAATATATTTTCAGTAATGGAGTCCGATTATGAACGTTATCGATTTTCGCTCCTCAGTCGCCGGTAGCAACTGGTGGGCGGAGCGGATAACGCGCAGGTGTATATGGTCTGTGGACAATTTTGCAACACGAAATGGCGGTCCTCTATATATTCCTGTCATATTCGATGTGATCAATATGAATAATATTTCTTTTTCAACGTCTCTGAAATGTAAATTCCTACTGTAAAATTACTTTCCATCAGGTGACCCGCATGCTCGTTTGCCGCTCTCTCATATAAAAAAATAAATTCAATTCGATTCAAATATTTTTAACACGTCTCAGTCCAAGTACAGTATTAGGTAACTGTTTAATGGCCGCTAAAATAATTTTTATTTCCAAGATTCCCATAGCGGTATTGAATGAAACGTGAAATGCATACGGTTTTTTCAATAAGGTTCCCATTGATGTACAAAATTTTCCATTCAATAAATTTAAAAATTGTTAACAAAGCATATTAGTATAAAATATCAGACTATTTAGATGATAATCAACGATGGACATAACCAGATCGTTCGCATGCCAATATATTTCACAATTAATAATGAAATATAATGGCCTTTTTGTATTATAAAACCTTGTTTTTCAGAGGAAAATTGCCTTTTGAACAAGTAGTACCGTAAAAATGTAAAATATGACTGTGTTAAGTGTACCCTGTGTACCTATAAAATAAAGCATTTCTTAATTTGAAAAAAAAATAAAAAATATATTTATTTCATAGCATAGAACTATCATTTAAAAACATCCCATTTTTTATCTTAATATTATTACTTATTCACAAAGTGACTCCCAAGAGAAGAACAAGCTTTGTTATCATAATCAATAAAATTTTATAGCTTTTTGTAAGTAATTTCTGTATTACGATGGTTTTGAATTTATTTAAAGGAACAATTTTGAATGTCTACTGGGACCTTATTATAATAGAGTATAAAATATATTGCCACTTAGTGACTTTGTGTAAATGGATGCCACAAGAGCAAGTTTATTTTTAGAATTAATGGAAAAATTCGGCCAGTAACGGGCTCCTTTGTTCCCGTTATCGATTTTCCGACTCGCTTAGCAACGGTGTTGGAGACGATGCCGCGCGCATGCGTACTTCAACGGCGTCATCAGCTATATTTAGCTAATCAAAATGGCGGTGATGTATAATCCTCTTTCATAGTAGAATTGATGTATCTGAAAAATATTTCTTCATTGTTCAACCAATGGCTTTAAAAGGTAAATCGATTAAAATATTTTTAATTTGGATCAGTCCTTAGGCGTTAGATATTACATTAATAATGCTTCACAATGCTATGCTTTGTTTTCCTTTGTGTAAAATTGAATCAACTATTCTAGAAATATAGCTGACAACGCCATCAATTACCAACTATTTTCATTATTTTCAACTAATAGCAGTAATATGGATTTGCATTTATTGTAAAATAAGCCTGAACATCTCCGAGCGGTTCATATCCATCCTTGCTTATCATCCACATAGTCAGCTTTTTAATAGCCTTTTGTAAATAATTTCTATTTTGTAACGGTTTTGATTATATTTATAGACACATTTTGAATATCAACTGAAACTTTACTATAATATAGTATAAAATGTATAGAACTTTGTGTAAATAGATGCCATGAACAGCAAATTTATATTTAGATTTAAAGGAAAAATTCGGACAGTAACGGGCTCTTTTGTCCAACGGGATTGATTTTCCGATTCGCTTAGCAACGGGGATGAAGACGTTGGCGCACGCATACGTACTCTGACGGCGTCAACTGCTACATTTACCTAACTAAAATGGCGGCGGCGTTTGTTCCTATTTTATAGTGAAATTCATGAACGAAAACAAATTATATTTATTCGTTACTCGACGAAAAGCTTGGAAATATAAATTGATTAAAGTATTTTTAATTCGGATCAATCCTTAGGTGCTACTTATTATAACTATAAAGCTTCTTCTTAGCGAGTCGATGGCAAATATATCAAATTCTTGAGGACCAAAATGTGGCCATGCTATTGTCTGTGCCATCATAAAGGTCCTGTAGCGTACTAGTGTTGGGACACGCAGGGCAGCATAGAAGATGACCAATAGTTAATGCTAAATTAGTTCATTTACTATAATTTTTAATAATATGTTTTTTCCTTTGTGTAGTTCAATCAGCTATTCGGTATCCAGGTAGGTACTGTAGATAGGTAACATCAAAACATTACCCTCCTTTTGGGGCTATAGGGTAAAAAATATCGCTGACGACACCATCAACTATTTTTACTACCCGACAGACTCAAAAGGAGAGTAATGTGTGTATGTGTGTAGATTTCTATTTTACCTCCTGAAGCCTTAACGGATTCACCGATTTTGAAGTACAGGGTGTCATTCGATTCGTCTTGACCCCCGTAGTATCATAGGATGTAATGGATTTTTTTTATCGATTTCGACTGTGGTTCCTCGGGGAATTTGTGCGTAATCAAAAGTGGCGTCACAATGGGAATTACACGAATTAAAATACACCCTGTCTTTAGCTAGCTAAAGTGGCGGTAGCGTATCTTCCTATTTAATAGTAGAATTAACGAATTTGAAAAATATTTCTTTGTTATTGGGCGGAAAAGCTTTGAAATGTAAACCGAATAAAATATTTATTTTGGATCAGTCCTTATTATTACAATAACTACTCAACCGTCCGGCCCTCGCGGTCACACTTTTGTGCTGCGCGCACGGTACCTTTACTTATAAAAACCTATGAATGAAATGTACTTTGTGTACAGCACCTATAGCGACAAAAAAAATACGATGGTATAGGTGAAGCTTTACAGATTAAATCATTATAATGGAGAATACTGAATGTCTTATCCCAGATTACTAAAAATGGGTATAACATACGTTATCGGAAAAAAAAATCGTCTACTTTTCTTTAACTCTGCTCTTAGTAATAAAGTTTCAATAAGGTTCCTGTTGATATACAAAATCTTCCTTTCAATAAATTTAAAGATACTTATAAAACAGGAACTTATTAAGAAAGCATATTATAAAGTATCAGATTATTTAGATAATAAACATTCCTGGACATAACCAGCCCGTTCGCATAACCAGGCTATTTCACAATTAATAACGAAATATTATAATATAAAATAATAATTTTGTAATATAAAAACCTTTGTTTTAAAAAGAGCAACCTCTCGAGTTTCTTGCCCTGTTCTTCTCAGGGGAAAATTGCCTTTTGAACAAGCAGTAGTTTTAAAAATTTAAAATCTGACTATTTTAAGTGTACCTTGTGTACAGATAACTGAACGAAATAATTAACTTTGACATTTTTTTGTCTATGAGAAGAGGCGAATACTGCCGGCTACGAACGTAGGGGTTTGCCATCAGAGAGTTCCAGTTCCTACATACATGACATAATCCGTTATTTATCATAGGATACATTATTATATATCATAGGATACAATCCGTTTTGTTCCTCAGCAATAACATTGTATTTCTAAAAATTACATCATTCTATTTTTCGTAGCCTTCTCTAATATTTTTGAGAGTTTTGTTATCAGAGTAGGTAATGGGGCCATTTCTTGCTTATTGTTTTACTTATGTTAAAGGCTTTACGTTTAAAAAGGAAAGATTTTAAAATTTTGAGTTTATGTAGTGTTGTAAGACCAAACAATTGCAAGTGCACTCATCTCTCAGGTAAATATAGTGCTCACCGACGATACTAGATGGCGCCACACGCATTTTAAAACGCGATATCGTTTCGTTTTCGGCAATTACATAAGTATCATTACTAGATAGTCACGGCTCCCGATCCTCGCCTAGGTTGTAATATTGGTGTAAAAGTAGTAACATAATAAATGAAAATTACGTTTTTTTTGTTAATTTGTGCAATAAAGTGTATTTCGTCGTAATCGTCGAACAAAGGCGGATCTGCAAACTGTCAAGTTTCCAGGAGAGCGTTTTGAAGGTTAGAAACCGGTTTTTTTGCAACTGTCAAAAATCGACTGAGCCGATATATTTCAAATTTGGGAATATTATTAACGTTGAGATCTATTTTTATATGAACTACGAAATGTTCTCCTGAAATGCTCAGTTTCTGCAGAAAATCACATGCGTCATTGTTCTGTAGACAACTCGGGTATGTATGTGATAATACGTCGTTGTTCTGCGTTTTCTTTCTATCTATACTGAGACGTATGTCTCTTTAAGTCAGTATTCTACGGAACCTCTGCAATGACTTTTTGTCGGATGTTGAAGAAAGATGGAGGAATTAAATAAAATAATGTTATATTTATGTCTAATAATTATGTATTTATCAAAAGGAAAACCTTTGTCTTCTTATCTAGGCATAATATCAAAGGATATTATGAAAAAATTAACAGTACTAGCTTCTTGGTATAATAACATATCTTTCCATACAAACTAAAATCAAAAAAGCAACAAACAAAGATTAAACATTTATCATCTCCTCGACAACACTAAGGACCGTATTTCCCAATGTTGCTCAAGCGTAGATCTGCGCTTGAGCATAGTTAGAGAGAAATGCCGATGTGCAAGCTACATAAAGCTGTCCCTTTTTAACTATTCTCTCTGCTTGAGTAACATTCTTTAATAAGGGCCCTAAGTGTAATTCGTAGCACAGTTTCAAAATGTTGACAGGCTATCTAATGTAAATACCTACAAAAACCTATAGACCGCCTTAAACGTTTATTATTGTATTCTTGACAACCTAATGTAATACAATAACTATAAAATAGACGACTCGACTCATCATAATCCGATTCCATCTCTGCAACCCGACCATGCGGCAACCCTTGGAAAAAGTTGTGATTTCTGCTGGGTATGATACCCGAATGTGCAAGAATACGCTTTATCTATAACGATATTATTATCGCCACGGTTTCTCGTTTTCTTACCAATGACCAGGGTCATGGGCTCCTCGTCCAGACCATACTTGTATTGTAGATTTTAGTTGTATACAACTACTACCTCTCTAATTTTGTTCCATGCTACTTTTTGGCCAGTTTTTATTCAACAGTAGCATTTTGAAGTCAAAAACATCCTCCTGAGTAAGGTCTCTAACCCGGTATGGTTTATCAGTAGTCTTGGCCCATCTTATTACAATCTTCCATTCTTCTGGAGTGTATATCACCACAGCTCTTTCAATGACGGAGTGTACGCTGTCTCCTTCGTTCTGTGTATGTCCCCTTTCAAGAAAACGATGAGTTACCTTAACTAAGAATTTTTCAGTCGCGAAACCATACATTGCAAGCATAATCCTATTTTTGTTTTGGCCAGCACAGTTGCCTGACCAACACTGAACTCCCCTTTGCAGCAAATGTTTTTATGAAGTCGTGAGCCACGTTTTGCAACTCGTCCCACACATAGCAAAAACACAGTCATATTATAGCAAGATAATTTCCGTTTGTAGTATAAAATGCTCATTTGACCATGTGCACATGATAGAACTTTTTGCAAATCAAATGTCGCACACACAATCAAACCGTGAGATTGAGCTCCATCATCTTTGTCCTTGCTTTTTAACTGCCGCGCAACTTTTTTGTTGTGTTGGTGGTTAGTATGTAGGGTGAAGGAGCTGGGCCCGGATAAATGTAATATCTAAGGGAAGAATCGCAAAAGTAACACTATGTTACCTAGCATACCTACGTTACCTACATTACCGACACTTAGGGTTTTAGGCAATCCAGCTCTTTCACATAGGCTGGTTAGATCACGATCACTTCACACACGACCATTCATCGATTAGTGGTATTTGGTGAGTCCACGGGTGGGATTAGACCAGAGATCGGGACGGCGATGAGCACAGTGCTACTTGTCTGTCAGTGCTCTGTGTGGGACGGGACCCAACTGTAAGAGCAGGTATATTATGCATAGGTAAGTGGGTATTACATCGCCTAATGTATTTCCCCAATAGGTCCGATCTTTAACATAGTATATTCCAATTTTAGTACGTCGGAGGGATTATAAGTATTCTTGAAAACGTGGCATTAGTCACATGTATCTTTATTTGGAATATGGAACGTCAAATTGAAATGGGAGTTGACTATATCGTCGTATGGGCGTAGAGTTTTTGCTGGATTTTCATGCCTTGCCTGATTGAGCCAGTCTTTTTACAGAATAAATATTCGCGCAATACTCAAACTGCCATCTAAATACAACCTTGATGATGACTAACGACAGTAATGCGAATGTATTGGTACGAACGACTTAACATGTTCGCATACGGACGTGATCATACCTTCATCCACTACCTTTTTGTGGTTGTTGTTGAATCCATGCAAGTCTTTTTCGACAGATGTAATGCCATCGTACTTTTGCCAAGCTGTTCTGATCATCCTCTCAATAATAACCAGGGTGTTAAATGTTTTTAACATTGTTTCACGTACTTAAATTATAGTGTGAGATGCGTTTCCATCTTTGGCAGAAAATATGTGTAGGCGTGTCTTTGATCGAATGTAAGGAATTGAACTATTCTATTATTGGAATTATTTATACAAAAAGATCAGTTATTTCATTATTTTTAATAAATAATATATATATTGATATTTACATTGTCTAAAAGAAGCACATTATAATCCAATTGCCTTATACTTATTCGTTTATTTTAGTGTTTAATGATTTTTAAAATTGAATAAAGACGTAGAAACAAAATCCGTCCCTAGTATAAAGTCAGTTGTGTACATCCGACATAATAATGTCCCACGTACAATGCTGGTTCTCATCAACCGTGCTTTAGAATTCCCTAGAATAGCGCAGGTTAAGTTAATCCGTCACCAAAAAGAATTAATCACAGCTAACAGTCTCATCACTTTGTCATCATAATAACACAACCCTGAAACAATATATATTATTAATAAATGGACATATTTTTTTAACTACAAACTTTGGTACAACGACAGATGTGCTTATCCGTCACGGGTTTTTTGTCTCTCATTTCCCTACAACAGAGACGGTTGTGATGATCAGTCATTTTAAAGTGCAAATACCATAAAACGTCCACTTTTATAGATATTAAAATCGCGCTTTATATATTATTAATAATAAATTTTAGAGATAAAAGAATAGTCATTTCTTACCTGAAATGCAACACGGATAGTTAAGACATTACTTCGAATCTTGTCCTCGATGTGAATAATATTCCTCTGTTCCTTATTTCTCACTAAATCCAGTAAGCGTTTTGACCTTCTTAAAAACATTTTAATTTAACAATACCAAGGCTAGTTAAATAAAAACATAATATTCGAATTTAATACCACAACAAGTTATAAACTCTTCTCAAAACTATAACTTGAGGTCCTGCGTGGAACACGGTCGGTACTACACATCCGTCGCGCGGAGTGAGGGTGGCGGGGGGAAGGTATGCGAAGTACAACGATGCATGAACAGATACGGCCTTGTCCTACGTTAAAAGATCCAGATCCGCCGATGTTCGATTCTGTAACTTCGCTATTTTTATGAGTTTAAAAAAAAAAAGAAATTATTATTTAGAGGACCTATTAGATCAGTTTCGTATATAAATATAGATTTTGACGAATTGTCCCATACGCCGTTGTTCTACGATCATGACGATTTGATTGATTATACGATACCTTTTATCCTGATAAATTAAGTTGTTACCGCGGGATAAATAAATTATATATTTTTAAATAAATAAATAAATATATTTGTTTGTTACCCAATCACAGAGAAAAGGATGAATGGATTTGGAAATTTTGTACAATTCTATATTACAATATACCGTAATAGTATAGAATTGATATGAATACTATAAATATGAAATAATATCGTTTACAGAGAAACGTTGTTGTGTATACAACAATACAAATTGGCTGCATTGTATTGTATCTCCATTTTCTTCATTTGATTGTGATGTAATTTTCCGAATGTTTTTCTTATGCAGACAAAACTGCGGGCGCAAAACTAGTTTTTTATTGTACAAAACTTAATTTTTAGCTTACATACTATTCAAAACAAAAGTAAGACGATAAGTCCAATGGGAAATCCCTTAATTAGGCGGTTTCCCGAACAGATTGCGTGACAAATCTTATTACTCTCTAGAGCCTACAGGACGAAAACAAGGGAAATAAATGAATTTAAAAAAAGTATGCCTCAACACAAAATTACTAATCCCATGTCATAGCATAAATAAGGTTTTCCGTCATTGTTATACAAACTAATATGAAAGGTGTAGTCATGAACTACACTGTTTACCATTATTAGGACAAGTACCTAGATTATTAGCTGTCTGTACATGCAAACAGATAGCTATGTGCAAGAACCCCATTCCCCTTCCCAAGGGGCTAGACTGCAGTATCGATCGCCTCTTAGAATGCAGGGACGATAGCTCGTGAAATAGCTGCGCGCCCACCTTTTTTTCTTTGCTTGTGGGAACAGCGCAATGCGGCAGTTCAGTTAGAAAGATCGTAGCTAGCTAACGCCATCCGTTTCTATTAGATATAAAAAATGATTGAAGCATAAGAGGGTCACGCGGCATTTAAAATTGCGCGGGCTATGTTATCTTCCCTTCTTTGAATTTTGACCCGCAATTTTGCAAGTGGTATAAGATAAAGTGTCCTGGGGACGCGCGTGCCCATATGCCTTGTTTTCAATTTATTTCGTGTGTGTTGCGCTTATCCTAGGCTTAGTATAAAAGTAGGAGAAGGTTCTCAATGTTTTAAGTATTCTTGTTCAATTGCAAGTTTTCCTCTTTACTTGAGTTGCGATAAAACAAATCCTTTGTCTGGTATGCGTATATAGAATGTTAGTTATATTAAATCTAACAATTATTTTAAACACATTGAGCTGATGTTTGAAAGACATGGGACATTCTTAACTATATCATACGTTTTGTTCACAGAATCCATTTTCATTATGCGGAGCAGCATATGCCACTTTTTCGATACGCTCTAATCCGACCGAGTAACCGTACGTAAGTAACCCATTTCTGTTATTTTCACCGTTCTATATCACAAAATTTGACGCCATTTATTTATTTAAGTATATATAGTGAGTTAACAAAGGATTAACAAAAATATTCATGGGTCCATTGTTCAGTTTAATGAAGAAAAGAAGGATATGGTGTGATTTCTTACCCATTAGTACCTATTACAATATTGTGTTTCGACTTCAGTTACCAACAAAATAACCGCCTCCGTGGCTCAATATAAACAACATTGGGTTTACGATTCGGAGGTCGCGGGTTCGATCCCCAGCGGGGTAAATGTTTAAGTACTCGGTTTGGTTGGTGGTAGGGCATTTTAAATGTCCGCCTGGCTAGCTACACCACCTTATTTAAATCTGCCGCCAAGCAGCAATGTTAATAGAATTGGTGTTCCGGTTGTCGGAGATAAGATAGCCAGTCCCCCAAATGTGTTGGGGTTTCCGGGTCAGTACGCTTCCACCTTCAACCTCATCTTCGGTGTGATGGTCAAGTACCAACCCGTTATGCATAAAATAAAAGAAAAAAATCTGATTTTCTGTATCGGAATCAGATGTTTCTGATTTGTGGTAATTTTGAATTTATTTATAGCCAAGATAATGATAGAACGCTCAGTATAATCCATCATAAGAGGATTGTTCTTTCTAGACATTGGTAACATACAGTTTCTATTATGATAAAAATTATGTTCTCAGTTAAGGGAAAAATTCAGGTAATAACGGCCGCCTTTGTTCATGGTTATTGATTATTGGATTCGGGTAGCAACAAGGGCGGCGACGTTGGCGCGCGCATGCGTACTTCGACGGAGTCAAGTAAAATAATTTGGTAAAGAAAATGGTGGTGGTGGATATTCGTGTTTTATAGTCGAATTGACGAATTTGAAAAATATGCCCTCGTTGTTTAATGAAATGCCCTGAACTTCAAACCGATTAAAATATATTGTGTTAGTTCTTATTATAAATGTTAAATAGTATTATCTATAAATGATTTATTAGATAATCTCTTTTTAATTCCAAGAAAGTTTGCTGTCGAATGTAGAAAGAAAAATTGAGACAATAACGGCGTCTTTTGTTCACCGTATTTTTTTTAATTATATTTCACCTTTATCGATTAGCCCTTTTGGTTAGCAACACACGGAGCCATGCGTCCTCCGACGGGCTCTAGTAATATATATATATTTTGTGATACATGGAAAAACCTTACTCATTCGCATATTCCCCACGACGTATGAAAGCATTGTAATCGAGAAAAGATTAAATAATATTTTTGGAAAACCCCCGACTAAAAGGAAGTAAGGAACATATTATACATATATTGGGTCTTTACCTATGAAATTGAAGATTTTTTCATTCGTTAATCATATCTACCAATTCCTACGATTTTCAAAGCTATATCCAAATTTGTTTGGAAAATGGAATATTATTTCAAAGTTTCACATGAAATATTTTTTTAATTTCTGGGCTAAATCACATAATAAAAAAAAATTGAACAGAGCTCTTTTCATGTGCTTCCCATAATCATTTCTTAGATTTGCTGAAACTTTTATAAAGCGGTTAATTTCAAAAATTAACACTGCCCATACCTAACTTAATGTTATCCGATAATACACACAAAGTTTAGCTAAATTTGGATTTGCCGTTCCCAAAAAAAATCAAAAATGTTTCTATGGAGAAAACAGTCTTAACGACATTCTTCATACAAAACGCCAATTTCATGGGTAAGGACCTAATATGTTGTTGCGGTCTTTCTTGATTGTAATATACTCTGAAGGCTAGACTGCAGGGCTTGGGATCCCAATACATATGGTGGTCATGTGTCGGCAGGAAATAAGCAAAAGGTGTCGCTGACCCTTTTATCAAAAGGGTCAGCGACACCTTTTGCTTATCAGCGTTAACGCTGGAAAGGTGTACGGGAAAGTAGCAAAAGTAACTAAGGCCCATATTAACAAACCATTCTCAAGGTTGAGAACAGTCTTATGACCGGTCTCAAGTAAACGTGTTGATTAATAAACCGAATTTGAAACCTGAAAAGCACGTGCATACTCAAGCAGTACTCACTCGAGAGGTGCGCGTATTTATAAACGAAACTCAAGACTCATTCATTCGCCGCTGAGACGAATACTTGAGAAGTAATCTCAGCTGAGTAGACCTGAAAATTGGTTTATAAATTAGCACGGAGCTTGAGATAGCGTCAACTGCTTAAGACGCATCTCGGTTGATACTGCCTCAAGACTTGTATTGAGATTGGTTTATTAATACAGGCCTAGGTGATCCCGTCGAAATCTTCTATTCGGCTATAAGCCAATCACAGTTTTCGCCGTGTTCTTAAGATCTAATCACAGTTTCAATTATTGATTCTGCGTATGGTTTTTTGGCTACAATGTAAGAATTTGATTCCATGTCAACTTTCGATACCATTATTTCTTTTTTACATGTTTGACAACATTTTTTAAACATTTTTTTCAAGACCCATCCGCACACATAATTTCTTTGGGAATTACCTTCATTAGGAACTATGTCACTGTCCACAATTAAATCTAAGCTCAATGTTGGATTCTCATAAATTTCCTTAAAACATTCTTTTTTATTTATAAAAAAATCTAAGGTTAGCAACCATATTTGCTACGTCCTCTTCGCAATTAGCCCTGATAGACTGACGCGAGCAAAAGTTATTTAGGAGGAGTGCTTTATAAGCGCCCTCAAATGAAATATAATTGGGTGAAACATTTCGTGCTCCTAAACTTCCAACATTCCCAAAGAAATTTTCTATTTGGTCTTGGTTGAAATCTCGGGTCAACATAGAATCTAAGTTTTCCATATTTACCATATTTCCCGAAACCCTTCAATGGTTTTTATAAAATTTTTAATGAATGGTATAATGGTTTCTATAAAACGGATTTTGGCACCCGCCTTTTTTGAGGGCAAAAATTTCACATTTTTCGAAAATGTAACAGCATCCTTCCAAATTTTATGTTGGGGTGAACTTCTTCTTACGGCACCTTTATAGATTTTTTCAGTCTGTGAATGAAACGTGTTAACATTTAAACTGACGAACAGGTTGTCCATTAACAAAACGAATGGTATTATGTTTTTGCATTCTGTTGGTAGCTCTCCTCTCGCTGTGATGTGCTCAGCTGCCATTGCTACACTGTGACTGAATATTTGTGCAACTGGTTTCACCCGCATTTTATTTATTTTGTTGGGGTCTACATGCTCTTCGGTTAGTTTCTGGAGGCATTTTAGTTCCCCATATGATTTATCAGCTTCATATAGTTGCGAAAATGATGCCACTTAATTATTTTTTCTTTATTTTCGTCTTCGAAGTCAACAAACTGCAGATCTTTCGTCATTAAATTATTCCTAATTCCCTTCAACAAATGAGGAACATCATATATAGTGATATAATTACGTGATTTACGAGCGATGCAAGGCATAACTGATTACGAAAACGTTGTAAATAAATCAAACGTTGTAGAATAATAATAAATAAATATCTTTGCATATACACACAGCGCCAGCTAGTTCCACACTAAACAATTAGGCGTGTATTATGGATGCCAGATGGTTGATAAACTACACAAATACAGTTTCTTTTGTAAATAAGTAACATATGCCCCTAGCGAGACTCGACCCCGCGACCTTTTAGTATAGGAGTCAGAAGAAAGGAAGGGAGATCAATATCCCTGTAGTGGGATGTTTAAGGACTGATGATGAATATCAAATGACTTATTAGTTTTCGAGGATTTTGGGGTTCAATCATGTTATATAAGTCTATTATATAATAATATATAATATATATAACTTGCAGGTCACATGAGTCGCCTCCGCAAAGTCAGTAATTCATGTATGTATACGTTTTTTTAATAAGGTTCCTGTTGATATACAAAATCTTCCTTTCAATAAATTTAAAGATACTATGAAACAGAAACTTATTAAGAAAGCATATTATAAAATATGAGATTATTTAGATGATAAACATTCATGGACATGAACAGCCCGTTCGCGTAACCAGGCTATTTCACAATTAATAATGAAATATTATAATATAAAATAATAATTAATAATTGTGTAACATAAAAACCTTTTTTTAAAAAAAAAGCAACCTAACGAGTTTCGTGCGTGTTCTTCTCAGGGGAAAATTGGCTTTTGAACAAGCAGTAGCTTTAAAAATGTAAAATCTGACTATTTTAAGTGTACCCTGTGTACCTACAAAATAAAGCATTTTTTGATTTGGTTTGGGCCCTTAACATTTATTTTAAACAATGTAGGTAAATACCTGTTTTCATTGAAAAGCTTGAGGTAGATGGTAAGTTTGTTATGTCTAGCAAGACCCTTATACTTTGAGACGCTTTAGAAGCATCCGGCTCATTCATATTCAACTTATGAAACACATCAGTGACTCCATAATTTTCATGTGTTACCATAGGTAAAGCTGTTTTCACTGTAAAAAAAAATTATACCAAATAGAGTCAAATAAGATAACGACATATGCAGAAAAGCTACACTCCTTGAGTTGGTACACATCTATCGGCATCCCCATTTGCTAAAATCGGTGAGGCTGTAGGAGGTAACTTACATCCATACATGCGAAACAAATTACCCTCCTTTTGCTTCGGCGTAGTCGGGTAAAATTAATTACACTGCCACTCCATATTCCCGAAAATACTAATAAAATACTTACCAGACATTATCACTTGTGTCCGATGTTTCTGTCATCGATAACACATTGTTGCTCTCATGTGGTTTACAATAATCGTGATCCTTATTTGTTACCGTCACGAAGGCAGTTTTCACTAGAAACATAAGAAATTTATTTATGTTAAAGTTTTATCCGAGTTCAGGTCTTTTTTAACATATTTTTGTCGGTTATTCCACCAACAAGTAGCTCTAAATTAAAGAAAAAAATGACATTGTTCACTATACTATGTATCACTTACCACAGAAAAGTGACCAAACAGCATGCGAATGTCTTTTAATTATAACAAACATAATTTATTACTCGTAAAAGTCATGTTTAACTACTATTATAGTAAAAAAGTACCATCAGGACCTGCCCGCTGAAAAGACGATGGTTGAAGAGAAAACCGATATCGAACGGGACATTTCACAGACAGCTCGACTACGTGGCAAGCTCTTCCGATACTCTGGGGCCCTACGTTATTTGTGCTCGTTAACGCTGTCAGACCATCGTGTCAAATGAAATTAAATAATAGGGTCTATTCATCGTGACAATTTATTATAAATAACTAATCTTGCAACCGGTGTGAACACGGTCTTGTAACAAGACGCGAAGACTGTAAAAAATATAGGTAAAAAAAATACAGTTGGAAAACAACATGTAACGATATAACGGATGAGTTTTTTAACGGGAGGAAAAAAATAGGACATATTAGGTAAGTGAAATAGAAGTCATTGGCTTAGGTAGTTTTGTTTTAAACTATATTCGAATAAAGCATTGTGTCATTTTACAGTCGGTTTGTAGCCTATACCACATAACTAAATTAAATAAATAAAGAAAACTTGGAGAAAATATTGAGTTCCAAATATATTTCGAATGATAGGAACCCTATAAATCCCGCCAGTCGCATATCAATCTCAGACCGGCACTTCTCGCAGTATTGAAAAAAAAACTACATAAGCCAATAACTACTATTTTAATACAGTTGCTCAAAAATTGGCATATTGCAGGGACATATAGCGTGCGGGAAGTGGGATTTCCCGAACTAGTGCTTTTTCTTTGCAAACTGTCAAAATAATGTCTATTAAAAAGAAAAAACCAACCATGAAGTTTTTACTAAAAAAATTCATAGAAGTTTTTATGATTTATGCAAATATTTCTAAAAAAAGCTACTAATTTGTTTCAATATCAGATTTAAAAGTAATTTTAATTGAAATTTAAACATTAAATTAATATTAGTATCGGCCAAATTAAATTTATAAATATAAAAAAGTTGGCTGTATGACGTATACTGCCATAGTCTCTGCTTGTATTCTTTTACGGTTGGCGCTATTTTCCAAAAATTTTATTATTTTATTAAATTGCTTAATTTTTTCGCAACTGTATTAAAAATAGTCGTTCAGTACACGTGCGGAACCGTCATTGCAACTCGTTCCGACTGTCAACCCTCACCTTCGGCTGCGCCTCGGCTCGGGTGACATTTGTCGGAACTCTTTGCAATGACAGGCTTTCCGCACTTGTATTGAAATATACTATTTCACTTAAGTATCTTATGTGCCATTTTTTTCCTTACGGCTAAAAACTCATCGGGTATATACGTATATTACTGTATGTGGATCTGGTCGTTCATACAAACATAATAGTACCACTTCAACGGTGTCAAAATGGGAGTTCAGAACCAATGTTAACGCAGTCACACACTGTCGTATCAAATGCTGATTTATATAGTAGAAAAATGCATCACTTACCACAGAAAAGTGAACAAACAGAATGGGAATGTCTTTTAACCATAACAAACATAATGTATTACTCGTAAACGTCATATGTTTAACCACGGAACACGGCGAGATAGTGACAAAAAAACTACTGTTTTAAAAGAAAGGTGCCATCAGGACCTGCCCGCTGAAAAGACGATGGTTGAAGAGACAACTCGGCTACGGCAAGCTCTTCCGATACTCTGGGGCCCTACGTTATCTGTGCTCGTTAACGCTGTCAGATCATCGTGTCAAATGGAATTAAACAATAGGGACTATTCATCGTGACAATTTATTATAAATAACTAATCTTGCAACCGGTGTGAACATGGTCTATTACAAACAATAATGTGTTACTCGTAAAAGTCATTTTTTAAACCACGAAACACGCCGAGAGAGTGGCAAAAAAACTACTGTTTTAGTAGAAAAGTACCATCAGGACCTGCCCACTGAAAAGACGATGGTTGAAGAGAAAACCGATATCGAACGGGACATTTCACAGACAACTCGGCTACGTGGCAAGCTCTTCCGATACTCTGGGGCCCTACGTTATCTGTGCTCGTTAACGCTGTCAGACCATCGTGTCAAATGAAATATAACAATAGGGACTATACATCGAGACAATTTATGATAAATAACTAATCTTTCGGCTGATATGATGATGATGATGAAGTAATCCTGGGACGCAAAGGGTGTGACAATTTATTATAAATAACTAAACTGTGTGAACACTGTCTTGCAACGAGGCGCAAAAAGGGTGCTGCTGCCTTTCTTCCGCGGCGTTGCTGGTGGCGACCAGCCCACAGCACGAACCCTGCGGAACGTCCTACGGCTGAAAGGCGGAAGGCACCCCAACCCGTTAACCTATGACTAATAAATTACAGTTGAAAAACAACATGTAACAATATATGAAAATATAATATAAATAGGTAATATTATGAAAATAATTCAATATAATATTATATAATATTATATAATGTAATTCAATATAATATTATATAATATTATATAATGTAATGTAGTGTAGTGTAGTGTAGTGTAGTGTAGTGTAGTGTAGTGTAGTGTAGTGTAGTGTAGTGTAGTGTAGTGTAGTGTAGTGTAGTGTAGTGTAGTGTAGTGTAGTGTAGTATAGTATAGTATAAGATAAGATAAGATAAGATAAGATAAGATAAGATAAAATTTATTTCAGTATAAAAATTAACCTAAATACATGACTTATTCTATAGTAACATAGTCCAAATAATACTATATTATGTTACCTAAACAAAGTAAATGTTTACTTGTGTCTTAGGCAACACGATTGCTAAAACAAAAATAATGAGACCTATACTTACACTTAAATTAAATAAACAATAAAATATTTCCTATTTACTCTTAAATAACCTTACTTTACATTTACCTATCTACTCACTTACTCAGAATGCGTGATTATCTTACAATTAGGACCTAAGCTACTACTGTCAGCAACTTTTCTGTTTCATCGTATGTTTTGCGTTTTAGCCAGTTGGATGTGAGTTTCTTACATTCCATTTGGTTCAATGAGTAGATATTCAGATGTTCAGTATAGTATAATATAGCATAGTATAGCATAGCATAGCATAGCATAGCATAGCATAGTATAGCATAGCATAGTATAGTATAGTATAGTATAGTATAGTATAGTATAGTATAGTATAGTATAGTATAGTATAGTATAGTATAGTATAGTATAGTATAGTATAGTATAGTATAGTATAGTATAGTATAGTATAGTATAGTATAGTATAGTATAGTATAGTATAGTATAGTATAGTATAGTATAGTATAGTATAGTATAGTATAGTATAGTATAGTATAGTATAGTATAGTATAGTATAGTATAGTATAGTATAGTATAGTATAGTATAGTATAGTATAGTATAGTATAGTATAGTATAGTATAGTATAGTATAGTATAATATAATATAAATAACATGCAGATATAACTGTACTGTAATTGGAAGAGCGGGGCCATCTGGCACAAGTATTTTATAAAATGCTTAATAGGTGTCCTCCAACTACTGTGTTCTTTCTTAGCATAAGGATTAATTTGTAAACGCAAATAAACATTTTTTGATTTTTTTTTTTGAATGAGTTTTTAACCACGGGACACGGCGACAGTATGGCAAAAAAACTGTTATTTTAGTCGAAAAGTACCACCAGGGCCTGCCCGCTGAAAAGACGATGGTTGAAGAGAAAACCGATATCGAACGGGACATTTCACAGACAACTCGGACAGCGAGTACGTTAGCCCAGGGAAAATACGGTAAAAAATTAGCTTAGCTAAACATAATTTAGAACCGACTTATAGTCGTAGTAGTATTTAAAGATACTATAAAACAGAAACTTATTAAGAAAGCATATTATAAAATATCTGATTATTTAGATGACAAATATTTATGGACATGAACAGCCCGTTCGCGTAACCAGGCTATTTCACAATTAATAATGAAATATTATAATATAAAATAATAATTAATAATTTTGTAACATAAAAACCTTTTTTTTAAAAAAGAGCAACCTCTCGAGTTTCTTGCTTGTTCTTCTCAGGGGAAAAGTGGCTTTTGAACAAGCAGTAACTTAAAAAAATTTGAAATCAGACTATTTTAAGTGTACCCTGTGTACCTACAAAATAAAGCATATTTTGATTTTGATTTTGAGTGTATTAGAGATGTAATTTTGAATAATTAAGCCTTAAATTAATATTTTTTTAGTAAACCCTATTTTTAATTTGGATCTTAATTACAATAAATACTAACTGATATTTAATTAGGTAGACTTTTGTTAAATACAGTTAACTTACTCATATTGATGGATAAAGAACTAAGTTTACGAACTAGTTAGGCATGCATGTGTTTTAACTGAAAATGTCGTCAAGCCGCATTGCTTAAGAAATAAAAACGAGAACTAATATTTTGTAACGATAATTTCCCTAAATATTTTGAATTCAAAGAAATACTTATCAATTGAGCATTCTTTTTTAAAGAAACCCATTTTTCAACTTTAGCTTATTTAATTACATAGTACTTGCGTTTCTTCAAATGCTTAATTTTTAGCAATGGTTACTACATTTACATCACATTATTAAATCGCGGTTATTCGTTTTTCTGAGTTCAAACCGTATTTTCCCTGGGCTACATGTCAAGCTCTTCCGATACTGTGGGGCCTTACGTTACCTGTGCTCGTTTAAGCTGTCAGACCATCGTGTCAAATGAAATGTAAATAATAGGGACTATTCATCGAGACAATTTCTGATAAATAACTAATCTTTCGTCTGATATGATGATGATGAAGCTGGGACGCAAATGTTGATCAAATACGATATGCGAACTTATCAACGTTATGTCCTGTGGTACGTCCACAATATATATATTCCTATAATAAATAGTATATATACTGGTGAGTTTTTTACCGTAAGGAAAAAATAGGGCATATTAGGTAAGTGAAATAGAAGGTATTGGCATAGTTAGTTTCTTTTCTTTTCAAAACTATATTCTAATAAAGTTATAATTGTGTCATTTGACGGTCGCCTAGTCCACATAATTACATCATTAAATTAAATAAATAAAGACAATTTGGAGAAAATAATATTCATATTCATTTATTTCTTTTCAACACACTTGCTCGTAAGGTTGTTCTTATTACACCGCCTTTAGGTCCATAATCTGGCATATTAAACACGCGTGTTTTTTCATTTATATTACAGCACAAGTGCTATAATAACAACCTGACTAAGTTAAACGTGTCTCTCATTGCAAGTTAGGTGTATGAAGACAAAGCCTTTCGTATTTAGTCGGGTAATAATGTTTTTTTTTTCGGTTTTCTTGTGGCAAAATGTAGGTATTCTACATAATGAACGAAAAAGAAAATGCGTTTTCTAAATTGTGATGATAAATGAATATTGAAATTTACTGATATACCAAGCCTTAATTCAATTAATTATGTTACAAAAACGAACTACTACTTTTTCACTGTTAATATTGGCTGTTGGTCGATCTAGTTCGCGCCATTTTCCATGCGTGCGCATAGATATCGCGCGCCAAGAAAAAAAAATGCAACATTATTTGTAAATATTTGTTGGTTATGACGAAGTTTTAGTTACTTTAAGCTAGAATATTATCGAAAAAAATGAACCTAACCAAAACGCCGCCGGATATACTTAACGAGGCAAGAAATGCGAGCTTTTTCCCATCAAAATCAAGTCAGAAATTTTGTACAATGGAAAAGCAGCAAGAACGCATACTCTTTCTCCGAAAATGTATTTTTGGTAAATTTTAATGAATGCCAAAACCCAGCTCACTTTGGTGCATTTACTCTATGCTAAAAAGCACAGTACACTAAAATGCACCACACACATGTGAACCACAATTTAAACACGTGTGCTTTGTTTTTTTAAACTGTTAATTACCGTTTTGAAAATGGTACTTTTACTAATTGTTTAAATAATGAAAATTGTGTACATGATACCTACATGAGTTTTGTTTTCTTCCTCTTAAGTGTGTTGAAAAACGTCGTATGAAACGCGTGTGCCTGATCATTACCTACAAAGACTACAATGTATATACGGAGATAGACGGGTATGTTGGCGTTTGCAAGCGACTTGGGTTCACAGCGCCATCTATCCGCAATGATGTGTAACTAACCTCGTCAAGGTCATGAAACCTAGCCGTACCTACCTAAACCTAGCAGCTTGATAGTTACTTCAGAGATTTATTTTCAATGAAACATTGAAATTTCAATTGTTTCATCAAAATTTCAATGCTGTCATCGAAAATAAACCTCCGAAGTAACTACACATATTATCTTGTTAGGTATCGGTATACAATAAAACACAATTGGAAATGGAAAGTGAAAAAAATGCGCGTACACATCCAACGACAGTCGACATTTTTCTCAGTGTTGCCAAATCATCATTTCTTTATGTGCTTTACTTTCACAAAACCTAATGCTATCTCAAATATGAAAATTTAATAACTAGGCAAGAAAAAAATCACTTTAAATATACTTAGGTACATATAGTTTATTTGTTTTTGAGAAAATATAGACTTTAAATATTTTACATGGTAATCATGGTATAAACAAGTTATGACATATGGCGGCTAGGTGGCGCTAGTCTCTATTGGGACGGGAGTATTTGTTCTAAGAGACCACAGCATGATTACCTACTCGGCTATCTTATTGCGCGCTCGCTTGCAGCTCGCGCGCACAATATCGCCTCGTTTGTAATGATCACCATAACACACTTGTATCATAATGTACTATTGTAATACACAGGTACAATAATGATGGTAAGAATATAAAATAGCTGGATCACTCACTATGATCTACCGAATAGCATACAAATAGAAAACTACAGGTAAATCTAGGTACAGATATAACTTATGCATGCCTCCTGGACCTTATAGCGACATTTATTATAAAACTTCTTATGTTACTATACAACCATTTACCAGAATATATTAAGGAATTAGTAGGCATTCAGTTTAAAAAAAAGCTGAAGGAATGGTTGCTATGTAAAGTTTTTTTATAATATAGAAGAATATTTTAGGAATATCTACTGATCCTTTTTCTATTATAATAAATAATATTTCTATTATAATAATATATACGCTTTGTCTCGGACAGCGCCATCTAGCTTGTTCGATGGCGTTTTCTCGGACCATTGTCGATAACTCAATTTATGTGTAGTGGTTCGGTAGATTGCCAAGAGATGGCGCGGAATCAAGTTTGTTAAATGATAATAAATTCGAAACAGTTTATAGGAGAACTAATCAACCGATCGAGGAAGAAAGTCAGAGTTTCTTTTCCGCTCCCATTTTCCTGTATCCAAAAACGATAGGCAACACGCTTTTATAATAAGGTTCCAGTAGACATTCAAAATTTGCCTTTAAATAAATTTAAAGCAATCATAAAACAGAAATTATTAGCAAAAGGCTATTATAAAATCACTGACTATTTGAATAATAAGCAAGCATGGACATAGCTGTCTTATTATTCATATAATTATGAAATCACAAATTGTAACCCATAATCTTTAAAAGAGCAACCCTAGAGTTTCTTGCTCGTTCTTCTCTGGGGAGTCAGCTTTGTGAATGAGCCGTAAATTTAAATGTAATATTAATAGTGACGTTTTCAAGTGATAATTTTATCCTATGAAATAAAATAATTTGATTTGATTTAATTTGATATGTTAATGTTCTGTGTTGATGTGGTGACAGTTTTAATGACATTGTTTTAATAATATTTGATATACCTAATTTTAATGCGATGCTTTTCTTTTAAATTATTTAAGGTCCGAAATGGACAAGCTGTTGTGTCAAAAATAAGATTAACATCCTCCTGTACACAGTTTTACAATAAAATTCTACTCTATTCTAACAATCAATACAAATAAAAATAAAATAAAATAAAAATAAAATGTATAAACAAATAATATTTCAATAAATTTTAAATTGCTGTCATCTACACTATGCTGTCATCAACTATTTCTACATATATTATATTCCTTATATTTAAACTGTAGCTTCTACGACTACATCTGATACTTCATGTATATAACAGGTAGATTGCGTTGTTTATTTTAGTTTTAGTTTAGTTATTCCTTTAGTTTTGTAATGAGTTGTTAGTAATTTGTGGATAATGCTGCTGGTTTTACAATCATCCATATTTGTTTGTTAATAATGTTGTAAGTTATACACACTGTAAAACTGTTTATTGTCCCAAAAATATTAAAAAAAAAAAAAAAAAAAAAAAATACAAGTCGTAACATACATGGATTGTTAGTTTTGTTATGTATCACACAATTTCCCTCATGGTAAAAAACGTCTTATTAACTAATATTATAAATGCGAAATTTTGAATGAACACAAACTATTGTGTCTGTATTTGTTTATTGCTCATTCATGGACAAACGGATGAACGGATTTAGATGAAATTAGGTACCTATACAACATGTAACAGAATTAACGCAAAATCTCATACACCCCAAATGATTTATAATTTAATAAATCTATCTGCATAACTATTCAAATAATTTAAGGAATATCTTAAAAGTTACTAGCATTTTAAGTTATCGTGTCCACATCATTTGATTAATAATTCTACAAAGTTTACTACCAGTTGTCAGTTACCCAATCGTGGAAAAACCATCTGTCACCATGCAGTTATTGGCGGGAAAACAGTTGCAAAAGAAAAACGAAGAAAGAAGATTGGTAGCAAAAGCAATTTATTTAAAATAATAAGGGCGTGGTCGTATCAAACACACAGACTTTAGAACAACTCTAGAATTGATCTCAATTTAATTAAAATTTTTGAAATTATTACCTACATTTTAACATAGTGCAATCGGCTCTACTTCCGATTCTGAACAAACTAATTTCTGGTTTTGCGTTAATTCTGTTGCATGTTGTATAAGTAGAACTTACCTAGATTAAAACATAGAATATTTATCGCGATAACGTGAGTGACCCTTTTGGTGTTGCGGGTGTCCATGGGCGGCGGTGATTGCTTTCCATCAGGTGACCCGCATGCTCGTTTGCCGCCCTCTCATATAAAAAAAAAAAGAAAAAAAAAAAGAGTAGTTCCCGCGGAATAAACAAATTAAATATAAGATAAGACAAGATAAGATAAAATTTATTTTCAGTATAAAAAATAACCTAAATACATGACTTATTCTATAGTAACATAGTCCAAATAATATTATATAATGTTACCTAAACTAAGTAAATGTTTACTTGTGTCTTAGGCAACACGATTGCTAAAACAAAAATAATGAGACCTATACATACACTTAAATTAAATAAACAATAAAACATTTCCTATTTACTCTTAAATAACCTTACTTTACATTTACCTACCTATCTACTCACCAAAGAGTATAGTAACTATTTACCGAGAAAGAGTGGCAACTCAGTGGTTAAAGTTGCATGTATAGACAGTGCTGCTGCCAGCGATTGGTTGAGGAATTAAATCTATCTATACATACCTACGTACACTGATTATATAGGTAGAAACTGGGTTTAGAAATAGGTATTGTTGTTTATGAGGAAAATTTTATTTCTCATAACTAATTTCTTTAAATTAGCTATGAAAAACAAGTATAACAAAAACAAACAACAAATTAACAAAAATCTGAACTTTTACAAAAACTTTCAAAAGGAAATCGACGTTGACTGAGAGCTCGACATGACATCACCCACCGGTAAGATGGCGGCTGCTGCCACAGAACACTAATAACGGTTAGTTCGTCAACCGCAGTTCAGAGGTCGTAGTCTGCTATGAAAATTGATGACATTTGAAGTGTGCCCCCCCTGCTACTCACTTACTCAGAATGCGTGATTATCTTACAATTAGGACCTAAGCTACTACTGTCAGCAACTTTTCTGTTTCATCGTATGTTTTGCGTTTTAGCCAGTTGGATGTGAGTTTCTTACATTCCATTTGGTTCAATGAGTAGATATTCAGATGTTGGTTTATTTTATTATATAGGTACGCTCCGAGAAAACAGAAAAATCGCTGCGAGTGAGCAAAATATATCCCGATAAAGTTATTCTTTTTTATATTTATTGACATTACTTCCTTTTAGTCGACGGTTCCAAAAATTTAATTCTATTTCGATTCTAATGTTTGGATAGGTCGTGGGTTTTTACGAAATTTTTAATTTTCCATTTTATTTCTTACTTTCTACGTTATTGTCTCTAACTATTCTGTCTAATTGTATTATCAAATGAGGAGGTTACTTTGGATAATACGGCTTTCACCGCCAAGCTGTATTATTTGGTCAAAATTTGGAAGAGGTAGCTTCGAACAACTCGTAATAATAATCAGAGCAGTTCATTTACGACTGGACTTAACAACCTACTGAGGGCTGTAGTACCGACAACTGCGATATATTTACGACTGGACGTAACAACCAACTGAGGGCCATAGTACCGACAACTACGATATATTTACGACTGGATATAACAACCTACTGAGGACTGTAGTAGCGACAACTGCGATATATTTACGACTCGATATAATAACCTACTGAGGATGTAGTACCGATAACTGCGATATATTTACGACTCGACATAACAACCTACTGAGCACTGTAGTACCGACAACTGCGATATGCTTACGACTCGACATAACAACCTATTGAGGGCTGTAGTACCGACAACTGCGATATATTTACGACTGGACGTAACAACCTACTGAGGGCCATAGTACCGACAACTACGATATATTTACGACTGGACATACCAACCTACTGAGGGCTGTAGTACCACAACTGCGATATATTTACGACTGGACATACCAACCTACTGAGGGCTGTAGTACCGACAACTGCGATATATTTACGACTGGACATAACAACCTACTGAGGGCTGTAGTACCGACAACTGCGATATACTTACGACTCGACATAACAACCTATTGAGGGCTGTGGTACCGACAAATGCGATATATTTATGACTGGACATAATAACCTACTGAGGGCTGTAGTATCGACAACTGCGATATATTTACTACTGGACATAACAACCTACTGAGGGCCGTAGTACCAACAACTGCGATATATTTATCCCGTCTACACTACCAAGACGAAGAACAACATGGAGTATGTCAAGCAAAAAAACGAATCTCTTGTTTAGGGTGGAGCCGCTAAATTCACGACACAATACGACTTTTAAAGCTTACATGGTAAGTATTCCATCGAGTCAATTGAACAACTGCATGAACAAGGAGTCTTGGCCAAAGGGCGTGGTGTGTGGTCTCGTCCGTAGAACGCCGGCGACAAGCAACACCTCTGGAACGACACAAAGTGTGTCAATTGAATAATTTGTATTGTTTCATTCAATATTATGTGTTACATTCTAGAAAGTCTTCTCATTCAAAGCCTTTAAATAATACATTTCAAATGCAAAACAACAGTAACAAACTGAACAGTTCCTGTGTAACCCTCAAGCGTCAACCATCCTGGTTGGTACAGCGCTCGCCCGTTGTCTTAGAACCTGTTCTGAAATGACCCTTTAAATGTATGAAACCGCAACGAAATAGGCTGAGTAATTTCTGACGAGCCCCCAAACGCAACCGTACTGGCTGCTGCAGCGTTCCCTGGTCGTCCACTGCCATAAAACCTGTACAAAGACACCTGTAACCGTGAACGCATATACCGCCTCAGTTCCGTGAAAGGTAAAAATGGCGGCGACGTGTGGATTGTTACGGAAATAGTTTACTAACAATTAAATACGAAATGGCTCAATGTAAACAACTTTGGGATCGAACCTGCGACCTCCGCAGCGGGGTATGTATAAGTACTCGGTTTGGTTGGTGGTAGGGCATTTTAAATGTCCGCCTGGCTAGCTACCACCTAAATCTGCCGTGAAGCAGCAATGTTAATAGCATTGTTGTGTTCCGGTTGTCAGAGATAAAGATAGCCAGTCCCCCAAATGTGTTGAGGTTTCCGGGTCAGTACGCTTCGACCTTCGACCTCATCTTCACTTAACGTCAGGTGTGATTGAGGTCAAGTACAAATCCGTTGTGCATAAAAAAAATCATAGTGCACTTCTGTATTTCGATGGACTTTGTTATTTGAAACCTCCGGGTGAGCCCGCTCTCAATTTCTACCACTTAAGCTTTAAAAAAGTTAAAGGAGCTTACGGTTTTCTTTTATACAACATAGGTCCTTGATACATGACAAATTGTGATTATCAATGTTTTTCATAAGCAAGGTCAATTATAAAAGTTAAGGTGTCTAAGGTATACAGGGTTAAGGGTTACAGTTAATTCTTAACAGTTAATTCTTAATGGTACACAGTTAACAAAATTGTAATACATAAATAAAACTAAAGTGGGTACAACTAAAATCTTACATCATGAGAAATTGATGCGACCACTTAAGCTGTGAACTTATTTATTTAGTAGTTTACTTTCTAATTATCGTAAGTAATGCTAGTATCTAAACTAGGCCTAGCCTGTATCTTAGATACTAGATTCTTCCAAATGATATTATCCGAAGTGGTACCGAGGTGGTGGTTAAGTCGACCTATTTAGGTTAATGGACATCGTGACAGGAACAGAAACAGGTATTCTTCTTGATAGAAACAGCAGCAAACTAAATGCCAAATCATAATACACAAGAGATGGATTTTGAAAATATTGAGCAATGTATGCTGTTGAATAACTTGTTGTATCGTAACTTAATAAAAATGCCAGTTAATTAATAGCGATATAAATGTGAATGAACTTCCTCCCAAAGATACAAAATCGAATGCAAATCAAATCAATACTTTACTATGAAACAATTGTTATTGGCAAAATTTTAGAGTACATAATTCATTTTGGGATGGAGTGCTATATAACTTTGTGGCACTACTCCTGGACCAGACTTCAATTGATTGTTCAGGAGTAGGCCGCAACAAATAATAAATCAGGAACACTTGATCGAATATAATTGTAATAAAAAGGCACTCTGAAAAGGTATAAAAACACTGAATATGAATATAAAAGATAGATTGAATAAAACACATAAGAATTTGGAATAGATACCGAACACAATAAACACTACAAAACACTCACGTTATAAAACAATGCCTTTAGGAATGATAATGAATATAAGAATGAATATAAGAAATGCGATAGCTCCAGCGGAAATATAATACAATAGGGTTATAATATAATAAATTTGACAGAAACGTCCGAGCTTTAGAACTATTGGAAATATAATGACGTTGTTTTGTTCGGCCGTCTGAGTTCGAAATAGGAATTTGAATTTAAATATAGAGAAACGAAAAGGAAAAAGAACAAAAAGATTACTAACTAAAATCATCAACGAGACGCAATACCGTCACGTTACAACTTCAACTGTTGTATACTGCTTGTATATGAAGAAAATACTAATGACATCATCCGGAGGGCCTTTGCCACCAACATGCCGGCTATTCTAGAGCCGAACGGCATAACACGTGACGATGGGAAGAGCCCCGATGGTATGAGTATAAAGGTCAAAGCTCATTAGAGCCAGCTGGTATTCACTCCGCACCGCCTCGCCTCGTGCGGTTAGTATTCTTTATATGGACTTATATGGGTATGCGCTCACTACATCAACTCCGTAGCGTCACCTGCTCGCCTTAGTCGTAAGCCCTCCACGCGCGGACGGCGAGTGGACCACTCGGTGACAACTCGTTGCTCGCATGCTTACGACGCGGGTCCCGCGCGCTGCCCGCGAATGATTCACGCGAGGACGATAGCTATACCTAGTGCCAATTGTTAACAGACTACTCGAAAATTCGTAGACCAAGCGACGTCCACTCGTTGACCACACATCTGCAGTAATGCTCATCCCGTTTGGTAAGAAGCTGTGATGAATCACACCGGCGCTAGACCACCAAACAGTGACCATCACTTTTCTAGGGGTAAGTTTTCGTTTAGGGCATTGTTTAGGTGCTGAACCAGGTTCCAAACAACTTGCTGAGCGCTTGCGGTTATCAAACAGAATCCATTTTTCATGATGATGAAAAAGAAGAAAAGAAAGTATAAAAGTAAGTTAAATGAGAGATTTGACGGTTTGGATGATGTGAATAGCATTGAGGAATTATGGAAGACCATTAAGGAAGGAATAGTAAGTATTGCAAGTGAAATTTGTGGTGTTACAAAGAGGAGGAAAGGGTATAAGATGAAAAATGTTTGGTGGGATAAAGAAGTGCAAGAGGTAGTCAGTGAAAAGAAGAAAGCATGGTTAGATTGGTTAGCCACAAAAGCCAATCAAAGAGTACAAAAGGCGTTGAATGAGGATGTAGAAAAGGCAAGGGTGATGTATAAGGTTTTGAAAAGGAAGACAAAAAGAGTTGTTGAAGAAGAGCGTAAAGTCGAGTTTGACAGCAGGCTCTCTGAAGATTTCAGAACAAATCTTAAACTGTTCTGGAAATATATAAGAACAGCCAGAGGTAAAGCGACAACCTCTGAGCTGATTAAAATCAGAGACCAGGATGGATTTTTCACTTCACTTTTCTAGGGGTAAGTTTTCGTTTAGGGCATTGTTTAGGTGCTGAACCAGGATCCAACCAACTTGCTGAGCGCTTGCGGTTATCAAACAGAATCCATTTTTCATCGCAGGTAACAATGCGGTTCAAAATTCCTTCATTTGTGTGTCTGTTGAGCAGTGCGAGGCTCATCTCGACGCGTACTTCGTGCTGGCGATCATTGAATTCGTGGGGCACCCAATTTGTCAAGCTTTTTTACCTTGCCAATTTGACGCAAATGGACCAATATTGTTTTGACGCTAACGTCGAAAGCTGCTGCTAATTCAGCCGTAGATTGTCATCAGCTTCCACAATCGCCTTTAATTCGTCATTGTCGACCAAAGTCTTCGGACGACCGCGAGGATCATTTTTCAGGTCGAAATACCCAGAACGGAAGCGAGCAAACCAATAACAGGTGGTGCGTTGGTTTGTAGTGTTAGCTCCGTAAACGTCGTTGATGTTGCGTGCCGCTTGTGCCGCGTTGCTGCCACCACGGTACTCATATTCCATAATTACTCGAATTTTTAACGTATCCATGATGACGAAAAAGATTGAAATGCGATGAAAATGTAACACTAATCAATAAACAAATGACTACTTTTGGAAAAAGAAATCCATGTTTTTCAAATAAAATTAATTTGAAATTAGAATTCTTAGGCAAACAAAAATTATTTTGATTTGAAATGACCAGTACTGCAGAACGGCAATTTCATAGGTAAAGACCTATTATGAATGTCGAATCGTATGACGAAATAAGCATGGATGAGATTGTGAAAGCGTTGAAAGGTATGAAGTCAGGTAAGGCTGTGGGGCATGACAGAGTTTCAGTCGAGATGCGGCCAAGTTCCATGTGACTGATGCAAGGCCGTCATCGTTCCGCTTTACAAAGGGAAAGGGTCACAGCAAGACTGCAAAAATATAGAGGAATCAACCTACTAAGCATTGTCGGCAAATTGTATGCGAAAGTGTTAATTGAAAGGGTAATGGCCGAGACGGATGAAAAAATGTGGAACGTACAAGCAGAATTTAGAAAATAATGGGATTTATTTTGATTTGAAATGGCCAGTACTGCAGAACCATCTTTATTATGTTTGTATACTATACTTTCCTCTGAAATCTATGTCCTCCTATGAAATCCTCTGTGTATGTCTAAGGAAAAAAAAATATATATATATATATTTTGTAACCCAGTTTTAATTAAATTACTTAAATCAATCTTTACATGACTCGAGTTCTACTATATCACGCTCCCGTTAGCCATTCAGAGTATAAGGCTGAGCAGCTGGAAGCTGGGTAGGTATTTGAGTAGGTACAAACTTCAAACTCAAACTTCAAGCTTTTATTTCAACGTAAGATTTATGTTAACCTTTGATGAATGTCAATCTACTAGAAATAAAATAGAGCTGAAGCGTTTCTCGGTCCGTCAGTATGTCCAAGCTCCTACCCCTTCGGAAAGGGAAACCATCTGAGGGAAAAGAAGTGTCGAAAGAAACTCACAGGATCAATGTTCTTTTCCTTAAGTTTGCTGTATGTCATTACTCCCCAGCCGTTCCTTATTAGCGACACTATCGAATGGTGTTCTTCGATTCGATTCGATTCCTGGCTAGGAATATTGAATTTTAAAAAATCCAATGTTGCAAAGTTCCTTTGAGTACTTTTCGGTATTCCTCATAGTTCCATATTTGTTCATCCAGGCCCACTTAAAATATTGTTAAAAGCGTTTCTTTCGTTGAAACAGCCAGAAGGATTCAATTCGAACGCAATGCCTTCCCAACACAATGCCCGCTAGTATCAAGATATCTGAAGTCACTACCTTTCATGGTGGATTTTCTCTTCACATGACGCAAACAGCGTTTGTTAACGCTTTGATGTAGTTCTTCGATAAGATTAAAGTTTCTTATAACGACATGAAAATAAAACACTGCGCGATCCTGTTTAACCGATAATTGATGTTTTCAAAACGTCCTATCTTGGAAAGGCATGTTACCGTATCCTCCATTGGAGAATTTTTTAAACGTGATTTAATTATGGATTTACTGACATATTTTTCTTTTTTTCATCAGACATCAGCTGTAATTATTCTATTTAACGCTTCCGTTGTTGAGGCCGCGGCTGGTGGTAAATTTCATTTAAAGCCACAATATTTTCTGTAGGCGCGCTATCAACGTCGCCCACTAGTGTTGGGCGAGTGTTTAAATAACTTTCTAAAACTTCACTCCCCCGTTCCGTTTGTATGCCTTTATCGAATGAATCAGTAGGCTGGCGACGATAACTTGCTATTTCTTTGGGTTGCCAAGAAAAACACTGATGTCACTTTCTTGATTTTTACGGCAATCGTATATTCCGTTTGCCCCACATTTTCTGCTCTCCACCTTTTAATTTGTTGCCTGCTGAGAATATTTCAAGCATATTATTAATGTCGAATGATCTTGAAGGCTTGGCCAGTGTATATTTTCCTATTTTTCAAATCTTCCCTTTCAATCTGAATTTCGTGCAATATTCTCAAATTGAGTGTTCGAGTATACGTATTCTCTAGTTCTGCAATCTGAGGTTAGATATAACATGTTGCAGTTTCGTTATATGGAGAAACTTCTATAATTACCGCATACTAAAGTTGGTATGTGGCGGATTTTTTCCTCTCATGATGCATATTGTGTTTGTGAGACCGTTCTTATCATTTCTTACAAAATTATTTTTAGAACGAACCGATAATTGATGTTATCAAAACGTGTGCAATTGGAGACTTTCTTATCGTGATTTAAATATGGATTTTCTGGCATATTTTTCTTTTTATACAATATATCATCAGTTGTAATGATTCTGTTTAACGCTTTCATTGTTAAAGCGGCTGCAGGTGGTAAATTTTATTTGAAGCGCTAGTAACGTCGCCTACAAGTGATTGGCGAGTATTTAGATAACTTTGTAAAACTTCACTTCCCTCTTCTGTTCGTGCCTCCCCAGCGGGGTACATGATTAAGTACTCGGATTGGTTGGTGATAGGGCATTTTAAATGTCCGCATGGCTAGCTACTATCTAAATCTGCTTCCAAGCTACAATGTTAATAGCGTTGTTGTGTTCCGGTTGTCAGAGATAAGATAGCCAGTCCCCAAAATATCTGATTAATACGTAAAAATAAAAACTGCACCATCCTGTTTAACCGATAATTGATGTTTTCAAAACGTCCAATGTCAGAAAGCCATGTTGCTGTGTCCTCCATTTGAGACTTTTTAAACCTTATTTAAATATGGATTTTCTGACATATTTTTCTTTTTGTAGGTCATCAGCTGTAATGATTCTATTTGACTCTTTCGCAACATTTTCTGTAGACGCGCCAGCAACTTCGCCCACAGATGTTTGGCGAATATTTAGATAACTTTCTAAAACTTCATTTCTTCTTTCGGTTGGTGACTCCTTATCGAATCAATCAATAGGCTGGCTACGATAATTCGCTATTTCTTTGGGTTGCCAAGAAAAATACTGATGTGAATTGCATGATTTTTGCGACAATCATATTTTCCATATGCCTCACATTTTCTGTTCTCCTCTTTTTATTTGTTTGTCTTTGCTGGGAACACCTCTAATATATTATGGTATATGTTAAGAAGATTTTTAAGGCTTCCCCAGTGTATGTTTCATTATTTTTTTAAATCTTCCCATTAAATCCAAGTTCCGTGCAATATTCTCAAATTGAGCAATTTCCCCTAACTATTCAATGTCTAATGTAAAAAGGCATGTTACCGTGTCCTCTAATGGAGGATTTTTTAAACGTGATTTAATTATGGATTTACTGACATAATATTTTTATTTATTCATCAGACATCAGCTGTAATATAAATTATTCTATTTAACGCTTCCGTTGTTGAAGCCGCGGCTGGTGGTAAATTTCATTTAAAGCCACAATATTTTCTGTAGGCGACGTCGCCCACTAGTGTTTGGCGAGTAATTAAATAACTTTCTAAAACTTCACTCCCCCGTTCCGTTTGTATGCCTTTATCGAATGAATCAGTAGGCTGGCGACGATAACTCGCTATTTCTTTGGGTTGCCAAGAAAAATACTGATGTCAATTTCTTAATTTTTACGGCAATCGTATATTCCATTTGCCCCACATTTTCTGCTCTCCTCATTTTAATTTGTTGCCTGCTGAGAATATTTCAAGCATATTATTATAAATGTCGAATGATCTTGAAGGCTTGGCCAGTGTATATTTTCCTATTTTTCAAATCTTCCCTTTCAATCTGAATTACGTGCAATATTCTCAAATTGAGTGTTCGTGTAATACGTATTCTCTAGTTCTGCAATCTGAGGTTAGATATAACATGTTGCAGTTTCGTTATATGGAGAAACTTCTATAATTACCGCATGCTAAAGTTGGTATGCGGCGGATTTTTTCCTCTCATGATGCATATTGTGTTTGTGAGACCGTTCTTATCATTTCTTACAAAATTATTTTTAGAACGACGCTAACTATTGGCCGCCGAGAAATTTACAGTTAAAATGGCAACGCTATTTTCATCAGTAGGCTAGTCCCTGGCAGAGTATAATAATTAGAACTACTGTGCAGTTCACTTGATGCGACCGTGTACATTGGGGATGCCCAAGCGTGTCGACGGTCAGATTAATTCAATTCGAATGCAACTCCTTCATTACATACATACCGCTAGTATTTATTCAAGATACCTCAAGTTCTATCTTGTATGGTAGATAATCTCTTTCCATGACAAAAACAGCGTTTGTTAAGGATTTATATAGATCTTTGATGGAGTCAAAGTCTCTTAATATTACATAAAAATAAATAACTGCGCGATCCTGTTTAACCGATAATCGATGTTCTCAAAACATCAAATGTTGGAAAGGCATTTTGCAGTGTCCTCAATTGGAAACGTTGCTCTTCATATTTTCTGCTGACGACATTACAAAAGAGATTGGCATACCTGAATAAAAAGCCTCAACTACTGGACAAGGGGCAATTGGGTAGGAAAAGGTCAATTAGGGATTTCCCAGACTGGGAGCGTATGGTGGAGGTAGCAAAACTATAATTATAACGTTTATGCGCCAGTATATATTGCGTTGTTTTTCTAAATCTTCCCAATCTAGGTTTCGAGCAATATTCTCAAATTGAGCGATTTGCCGTAACTATTAATATCTGATTAATACATTAAAATATAATACTGCGCGATCCTATGAAACCGATAATTCATGTTTTCAAAATGTCTAATGTTAAAAAGGCATGTTACCGTGTCCTCTAATGGAGAATTTTTTAAACGTGATTTAATTATGAATTTTCTGACATATTTTTCTTTCTTCATCAGACATCAGCTGTAATTATTCTATTTAACGCTTCCGTTGTTGAGGCCGCGGCTGGTGGTAAATTTCATTTAAAGCCACAATATTTTCTGTAGGCGCGCTAGCAACGTCGCCCACTAGTGTTTGGCGAGTGTTTAAATAACTTTCTAAAACTTCACTCCCCCGTTCCGTTTGTATGCCTTTATCGAATGAATCAGTAGGCTGGCGACGATAACTTGCTATTTCTTTGGGTTGCCAAGAAAAATACTGATGTCACTTTCTTGATTTTTACGGCAATCATATATTCCGTTTGCCCCACATTTTCTGCTCTCCACCTTTTAATTTGTTGCCTGCTGAGAATATTTCAAGCATATTATTATAAATGTCGAATGATCTTGAAGGCTTGGCCAGTGTATATTTTCCTATTTTTCAAATCTTCCCTTTCAATCTGAATTACGTGCAATATTCTCAAATTGAGTGTTCGAGTATACGTATTCTCTAGTTCTGCAATCTGAGGTTAGATATAACATGTTGCAGTTTCGTTATATGGAGAAACTGCCTCTTAACTTCTATAATTATCGCATACTAAAGTTGGTATGTGGCGGATTTTTTCCTCTCATGATGCATATTGTGTTTGTGAGACCGTTCTTATCATTTCTTACAAAATTATTTTTAGAACGACATTACAAAAGAGATTGGCTTACCTGAATAAAAAGCCTCAACTACTGGACAAGGGGCAATTGGGTAGGAAAAGGTCAATTAGGGATTTCCCAGACTGGGAACGTATGGTGGAGGTAGCAATACTATGATTATAACGTTTATGCGCCAGAATATGTTGCGTTGTTTTTCTAAATCTTCCCAATCTAGGTTTCGAGCAATATTCTCAAATTGAGCGATTTGCCGTAACTATTAATATCTGATTAATACATTAAAATATAATACTGCGCGATCCTATGAAACCGATAATTCATGTTTTCAAAATGTCTAATGTTAAAAAGGCATGTTACCGTGTCCTCTAATGGAGAATTTTTTAAACGTGATTTAATTATGGATTTTCTGACATATTTTTCTTTCTTCATCAGACATCAGCTGTAATTATTCTATTTAACGCTTCCGTTGTTGAGGCCGCGGCTGGTGGTAAATTTCATTTAAAGCCACAATATTTTCTGTAGGCGCGCTAGCAACGTCGCCCACTAGTGTTTGGCGAGTGTTTAAATAACTTTCTAAAACTTCACTCCCCCGTTCCGTTTGTATGCCTTTATCGAATGAATCAGTAGGCTAGCGACGATAACTCGCTATTTCTTTGGGTTACCAAGAAAAATACTGATGTCAATTTCTTGATATTTACGGCAATCGTATATTCCATTTGCCCCACATTTTCTGCTCTCCACCTTTTAATTTGTTGCCTGCTGAGAATATTTCAAGCATATTATTATAAATGTCGAATAATCTTGAAGGCTTGGCCAGTGTATATTTTCCTATTTTTCAAATCTTCCCTTTCAATCTGAATTACGTGCAATATTCTCAAATTGAGTGTTCGAGTATACGTATTCTCTAGTTCTGCAATCTGAGGTTAAATATAACATGTTGCAGTTTCGTTATATGGAGAAACTTCTATAATTACCGCATACTAAAGTTGGTATGTGGCGGATTTTTTCCTCTCATGATGCATATTGTGTTTGTGAGACCGTTCTTATCATTTCTTACAAAATTATTTTTAGAACGACGCTAACTATTGGCCGCCTAGAAATTTACAGTTAAAATGGCAACGCTATTTTCATCAGTAGGCTAGTCCCTGGCAGAGTATAATAATTAGAACTACTGTGCAGTTCACTTGATGCGACCTTGTACATTGGGGATACCCAAGCGTGTCGACGGTCAGATTAATTCAATTCGAATGCAACTCCTTCATTACATACATACCGCTAGTATTTATTCAAGATACCTCAAGTTCTATCTTGTATGGTGGATAATCTCTTCTCATGGCACAAACAGTGTTTGTTATGGATTTATATAGATTTTTGATGGAGTCAAAGTCTCTTAATATTACATAAAAATAAATAACTGCGCGATCCTGTTTAACCGATAATCGATGTTCTCAAAACATCAAATGTTGGAAAGGCATTTTGCAGTGTCCTCAATTGGAAACGTTGCTCTTCATATTTTCTGCTGACGACATTACAAAAGAGATTGGCTTACCTGAATAAAAAGCCTCAACTACTGGACAAGGGGCAATTGGGTAGGAAAAGGTCAATTAGGGATTTCCCAGACTGGGAACGTATGGTGGAGGTAGCAATACTATGATTATAACGTTTATGCGCCAGAATATATTGCGTTGTTTTTCTAAATCTTCCCAATCTAGGTTTCGAGCAATATTCTCAAATTGAGCGATTTGCCGTAACTATTAATATCTGATTAATACATTAAAATATAATACTGCGCGATCCTATGAAACCGATAATTCATGTTTTCAAAATGTCTAATGTTAAAAAGGCATGTTACCGTGTCCTCTAATGGAGAATTTTTTAAACGTGATTTAATTATGGATTTTCTGACATATTTTTCTTTCTTCATCAGACATCAGCTGTAATTATTCTATTTAACGCTTCCGTTGTTGAGGCCGCGGCTGGTGGTAAATTTCATTTAAAGCCACAATATTTTCTGTAGGCGCGCTAGCAACGTCGCCCACTAGTGTTTGGCGAGTGTTTAAATAACTTTCTAAAACTTCACTCCCCCGTTCCGTTTGTATGCCTTTATCGAATGAATCAGTAGGCTGGCGACGATAACTTGCTATTTCTTTGGGTTGCCAAGAAAAATACTGATGTCACTTTCTTGATTTTTACGGCAATCATATATTCCGTTTGCCCCACATTTTCTGCTCTCCACCTTTTAATTTGTTGCCTGCTGAGAATATTTCAAGCATATTATTATAAATGTCGAATGATCTTGAAGGCTTGGCCAGTGTATATTTTTCTATTTTTCAAATCTTCTCTTTCAATCTGAATTTTGTGCAATATTCTCAAATTGAGTGTTCGAGTATACGTATTCTCTAGTTCTGCAATCTGAGGTTAGATATAACATGTTGCAGTTTCGTTATATGGAGAAACTGCCTCTTAACTTCTATAATTATCGCATACTAAAGTTGGTATGTGGCGGATTTTTTCCTCTCATGATGCATATTGTGTTTGTGAGACCGTTCTTATCATTTCTTACAAAATTATTTTTAGAACGACATTACAAAATAGATTGGCTTACCTGAATAAAAAGCCTCAACTACTGGACAAGGGGCAATTGGGTAGGAAAAGGTCAATTAGGGATTTCCCAGACTGAGAACGTATGGTGGAGGTAGCAATACTATGATTATAACGTTTATGCGCCAGAATATATTGCGTTGTTTTTCTAAATCTTCCCAATCTAGGTTTCGAGCAATATTCTCAAATTGAGCGATTTGCCGTAACTATTAATATCTGATTAATACATTAAAATATAATACTGCGCGATCCTATGAAACCGATAATTCATGTTTTCAAAATGTCTAATGTTAAAAAGGCATGTTACCGTGTCCTCTAATGGAGAATTTTTTAAACGTGATTTAATTATGGATTTTCTGACATATTTTTCTTTCTTCATCAGACATCAGCTGTAATTATTCTATTTAACGCTTCCGTTGTTGAGGCCGCGGCTGGTGGTAAATTTCATTTAAAGCCACAATATTTTCTGTAGGCGCGCTAGCAACGTCGCCCACTAGTGTTTGGCGAGTGTTTAAATAACTTTCTAAAACTTCACTCCCCCGTTCCGTTTGTATGCCTTTATCGAATGAATCAGTAGGCTAGCGACGATAACTCGCTATTTCTTTGGGTTGCCAAGAAAAATACTGATGTCAATTTCTTGATATTTACGGCAATCGTGTATTCCATTTGCCCCACATTTTCTGCTCTCCACCTTTTAATTTGTTGCCTGCTGAGAATATTTCAAGCATATTATTATAAATGTCGAATGATCTTGAAGGCTTGGCCAGTGTATATTTTCCTATTTTTCAAATCTTCCCTTTCAATCTGAATTACGTGCAATATTCTCAAATTGAGTGTTCGAGTATACGTATTCTCTAGTTCTGCAATCTGAGGTTAAATATAACATGTTGCAGTTTCGTTATATGGAGAAACTTCTATAATTACCGCATACTAAAGTTGGTATGTGGCGGATTTTTTCCTCTCATGATGCATATTGTGTTTGTGAGACCGTTCTTATCATTTCTTACAAAATTATTTTTAGAGCGACGCTAACTATTGGCCGCCTAGAAATTTACAGTTAAAATGGCAACGCTATTTTCATCAGTAGGCTAGTCCCTGGCAGAGTATAATAATTAGAACTACTGTGCAGTTCACTTGATGCGACCTTGTACATTGGGGATGCCCAAGCGTGTCGACGGTCAGATTAATTCAATTCGAATGCAACTCCTTCATTACATACATACCGCTAGTATTTATTCAAGATACCTCAAGTTCTATCTTGTATGGTGGATAATCTCTTCTCATGACACAAACAGTGTTTGTTATGGATTTATATAGATTTTTGATGGAGTCAAAGTCTCTTAATATTACATAAAAATAAATAACTGCGCGATCCTGTTTAACCGATAATCGATGTTCTCAAAACATCAAATGTTGGAAAGGCATTTTGCAGTGTCCTCAATTGGAAACGTTGCTCTTCATATTTTCTGCTGACGACATTACAAAAGAGATTGGCTTACCTGAATAAAAAGCCTCAACTACTGGACAAGGGGCAATTGGGTAGGAAAAGGTCAATTAGGGATTTCCCAGACTGGGAACGTATGGTGGAGGTAGCAATACTATGATTATAACGTTTATGCGCCAGAATATATTGCGTTGTTTTTCTAAATCTTCCCAATCTAGGTTTCGAGCAATATTCTCAAATTGAGCGATTTGCCGTAACTATTAATATCTGATTAATACATTAAAATATAATACTGCGCGATCCTATGAAACCGATAATTCATGTTTTCAAAATGTCTAATGTTAAAAAGGCATGTTACCGTGTCCTCTAATGGAGAATTTTTTAAACGTGATTTAATTATGGATTTTCTGACATATTTTTCTTTCTTCATCAGACATCAGCTGTAATTATTCTATTTAACGCTTCCGTTGTTGAGGCCGCGGCTGGTGGTAAATTTCATTTAAAGCCACAATATTTTCTGTAGGCGCGCTAGCAACGTCGCCCACTAGTGTTTGGCGAGTGTTTAAATAACTTTCTAAAACTTCACTCCCCCGTTCCGTTTGTATGCCTTTATCGAATGAATCAGTAGGCTAGCGACGATAACTCGCTATTTCTTTGGGTTACCAAGAAAAATACTGATGTCAATTTCTTGATATTTACGGCAATCGTATATTCCATTTGCCCCACATTTTCTGCTCTCCACCTTTTAATTTGTTGCCTGCTGAGAATATTTCAAGCATATTATTATAAATGTCGAATGATCTTGAAGGCTTGGCCAGTGTATATTTTCCTATTTTTCAAATCTTCCCTTTCAATCTGAATTACGTGCAATATTCTCAAATTGAGTGTTCGAGTATACGTATTCTCTAGTTCTGCAATCTGAGGTTAAATATAACATGTTGCAGTTTCGTTATATGGAGAAACTTCTATAATTACCGCATACTAAAGTTGGTATGTGGCGGATTTTTTCCTCTCATGATGCATATTGTGTTTGTGAGACCGTTCTTATCATTTCTTACAAAATTATTTTTAGAACGACGCTAACTATTGGCCGCCTAGAAATTTACAGTTAAAATGGCAACGCTATTTTCATCAGTAGGCTAGTCCCTGGCAGAGTATAATAATTAGAACTACTGTGCAGTTCACTTGATGCGACCTTGTACATTGGGGATGCCCAAGCGTGTCGACGGTCAGATTAATTCAATTCGAATGCAACTCCTTCATTACATACATACCGCTAGTATTTATTCAAGATACCTCAAGTTCTATCTTGTATGGTGGATAATCTCTTCTCATGACACAAACAGTGTTTGTTATGGATTTATATAGATTTTTGATGGAGTCAAAGTCTCTTAATATTACATAAAAATAAATAACTGCGCGATCCTGTTTAACCGATAATCGATGTTCTCAAAACATCAAATGTTGGAAAGGCATTTTGCAGTGTCCTCAATTGGAAACGTTGCTCTTCATATTTTCTGCTGACGACATTACAAAAGAGATTGGCATACCTGAATAAAAAGCCTCAACTACTGGACAAGGGGCAATTGGGTAGGAAAAGGTCAATTAGGGATTTCCCAGACTGGGAGCGTATGGTGGAGGTAGCAAAACTATAATTATAACGTTTATGCGCCAGTATATATTGCGTTGTTTTTCTAAATCTTCCCAATCTAGGTTTCGAGCAATATTCTCAAATTGAGCGATTTGCCGTAACTATTAATATCTGATTAATACATTAAAATATAATACTGCGCGATCCTATGAAACCGATAATTCATGTTTTCAAAATGTCTAATGTTAAAAAGGCATGTTACCGTGTCCTCTAATGGAGAATTTTTTAAACGTGATTTAATTATGGATTTTCTGACATATTTTTCTTTCTTCATCAGACATCAGCTGTAATTATTCTATTTAACGCTTCCGTTGTTGAGGCCGCGGCTGGTGGTAAATTTCATTTAAAGCCACAATATTTTCTGTAGGCGCGCTAGCAACGTCGCCCACTAGTGTTTGGCGAGTGTTTAAATAACTTTCTAAAACTTCACTCCCCCGTTCCGTTTGTATGCCTTTATCGAATGAATCAGTAGGCTGGCGACGATAACTTGCTATTTCTTTGGGTTGCCAAGAAAAATACTGATGTCACTTTCTTGATTTTTACGGCAATCATATATTCCGTTTGCCCCACATTTTCTGCTCTCCACCTTTTAATTTGTTGCCTGCTGAGAATATTTCAAGCATATTATTATAAATGTCGAATGATCTTGAAGGCTTGGCCAGTGTATATTTTCCTATTTTTCAAATCTTCCCTTTCAATCTGAATTTTGTGCAATATTCTCAAATTGAGTGTTCGAGTATACGTATTCTCTAGTTCTGCAATCTGAGGTTAGATATAACATGTTGCAGTTTCGTTATATGGAGAAACTGCCTCTTAACTTCTATAATTATCGCATACTAAAGTTGGTATGTGGCGGATTTTTTCCTCTCATGATGCATATTGTGTTTGTGAGACCGTTCTTATCATTTCTTACAAAATTATTTTTAGAACGACATTACAAAAGAGATTGGCTTACCTGAATAAAAAGCCTCAACTACTGGACAAGGGGCAATTGGGTAGGAAAAGGTCAATTAGGGATTTCCCAGACTGGGAACGTATGGTGGAGGTAGCAATACTATGATTATAACGTTTATGCGCCAGAATATATTGCGTTGTTTTTCTAAATCTTCCCAATCTAGGTTTCGAGCAATATTCTCAAATTGAGCGATTTGCCGTAACTATTAATATCTGATTAATACATTAAAATATAATACTGCGCGATCCTATGAAACCGATAATTCATGTTTTCAAAATGTCTAATGTTAAAAAGGCATGTTACCGTGTCCTCTAATGGAGAATTTTTTAAACGTGATTTAATTATGGATTTTCTGACATATTTTTCTTTCTTCATCAGACATCAGCTGTAATTATTCTATTTAACGCTTCCGTTGTTGAGGCCGCGGCTGGTGGTAAATTTCATTTAAAGCCACAATATTTTCTGTAGGCGCGCTAGCAACGTCGCCCACTAGTGTTTGGCGAGTGTTTAAATAACTTTCTAAAACTTCACTCCCCCGTTCCGTTTGTATGCCTTTATCGAATGAATCAGTAGGCTGGCGACGATAACTTGCTATTTCTTTGGGTTGCCAAGAAAAATACTGATGTCACTTTCTTGATTTTTACGGCAATCATATATTCCGTTTGCTCTACATTTTCTGCTCTCCACCTTTTAATTTGTTGCCTGCTGAGAATATTTCAAGCATATTATTATAAATGTCGAATGATCTTGAAGGCTTGGCCAGTGTATATTTTCCTATTTTTCAAATCTTCTCTTTCAATCTGAATTTTGTGCAATATTCTCAAATTGAGTGTTCGAGTATACGTATTCTCTAGTTCTGCAATCTGAGGTTAGATATAACATGTTGCAGTTTCGTTATATGGAGAAACTGCCTCTTAACTTCTATAATTATCGCATACTAAAGTTGGTATGTGGCGGATTTTTTCCTCTCATGATGCATATTGTGTTTGTGAGACCGTTCTTATCATTTCTTACAAAATTATTTTTAGAACGACATTACAAAATAGATTGGCTTACCTGAATAAAAAGCCTCAACTACTGGACAAGGGGCAATTGGGTAGGAAAAGGTCAATTAGGGATTTCCCAGACTGGGAACGTATGGTGGAGGTAGCAATACTATGATTATAACGTTTATGCGCCAGAATATATTGCGTTGTTTTTCTAAATCTTCCCAATCTAGGTTTCGAGCAATATTCTCAAATTGAGCGATTTGCCGTAACTATTAATATCTGATTAGTACATAAAAATAAAATACTGCGCGATCCTATGAAACCGATAATTAATGTTTTCAAAATGTCTAATGTTATAAAGGCAAGTTGCAGTGTCCTCCATTGGAAAATTTTTTAACCGTGATTTAATTATGGATTTTCTGACATATTTTTCTTTTTTCATCCGACATCAGCTGTAATTATTCTATTTAACGCTTCCGTTGTTGAGGCCGCGGCTGGTGGTAAATTTCATTTAAAGCCACAATATTTTCTGTAGGCGCGCTAGCAACGTCGCCCACTAGTGTTGGGCGAGTGTTTAAATAACTTTCTAAAACTTCACTCCCCCGTTCCGTTTGTATGCCTTTATCGAATGAATCAGTAGGCTGGCGACGATAACTCGCTATTTCTTTGGATTGCCAAGAAAAATACTGATGTCACTTTCTTGATTTTTACGGCAAACGTATATTCCATTTGCCCCACATTTTCTGCTCTCCACCTTTTATTTTGTTGCCTGCTGAGAATATTTAAAGCATATTATTATAAATGTCGAATGATCTTGAATAGGAGATTGTCAGTTAAAATCGCAACGCTATTCTCATCTGTAGGGTAGCCCCGGACAGCATAATATACTGCCTCTTAATACTTTTTACCGCATACTAACTTATGTGGCGGATTTTTTCCTCTCATGATGCATAGTCGTATCTTTGTACTTAAGGAACGTTTACCGTTTCGTCAGTCAGTATAGCTCTGTTCGAGCGCAACGCATGCCCGACACGCATGAGCCCTACTTTTATTCAAGGTACCACAAGTATGGTGGAAATTTCCTCACATGACTCTAAAACTGCCTAGGGCAGGCTGCACATTTGTCTGAAGTAGTTTGTGACATGGTTATAATAATATATACTGCGTCCTCTCTCAGTGAAAAATTAAAATAGAAAAATAAGTATTGTCGAAGCCGATGCTGGGATTCGAACTCAGAGCAACACACGCCAACGTGTAGTATAGTGATGCAGACTACGCCTGAGCCGTTCCTCACTTGAAGTACGGTGTGAAATTACGGTACGCCTTTAACGCGCAGTGCCGATCAACTGACAGCCGCTATGTAGGTACTTCAATAAACTAGACTTATAAACACGATCGTTTCTGTTATGTTATAAATAATGGCTTTTTGCGATTTCACGTTTCTTCAGCTAAGTTTATTCTGATTGGTATATTCTTGTTTATATGGGATTGCAAAGAATGAGTTACATTGTTCGTCGAGAATAAACTGATAGACAAACATTTTGCAGTTAATGTTTATGCACTAGTATGTCACAGAAATGCCATAACTTGCTTAGATAACATTTCCCCTTTATAATCACACCACTAGGTATATATTAAATAAATAATAAATATCTTTGCACACATCCATCTAGGTTCACAGCAAGCATCTAGGTTCACATTAAGCATCTACGCTTGTGTTATGGATACCAGATGGTTGATAAACTATACAAATACATTTTTTTTTGTAAATAAATACATGTTTAAATGAAAAACATCCATAACTCGGGAACACATGTCTGTATTCATAATACAAACATATGTCCCTAGCGGGATTCAAACCCGCGACCTTTCGGTGTAGTAGCAGAGTTACTAACCACTACACCAAACAGTTAAATAAAATTTAACAATACAACTTTTCTTTTAGTAACTAATTATTTATATTTTTAGCGATACTAAATTGTACAGTGGACTTTACTTCGGATGATGAATATTGTTTGTGGAGACGTTTGACATAACTTTTCACAAAAATCATCATCACTAAATCCATTGAAAGTCCGGCTGTTCTTTCCTTGGCGTCTTGCTGACCCACGGCGTATTTCTTGAGAGTATAGAGGGGTGCGATCCGCCGCAGCTGATGGCCGGGATTCTTCCTTTCGGGACACCTGCAGACCCATTTTCGAAATACCGTGGTCCTCTTTTCTCATAGCTGTACTCCCCTGTCAGCGCGCCCTAACGGAGACCAGTCCATTATTGTAGGCCCGCCGAGCGTGCTCTTGGTCTGGTCTCTCATCTCATCATCGTCGAGACACGCAAGCCCCTCAACCAGGACAAGGTAACGACACGTGGGAAGCCTTTCTATTTTAACCTAACCTTGTTATTGTTCTTATTATTATATTCTTCCTGACCTTAATGGGGTGTTTTAATAGTGTGGGCCTATCTAAATGGTAGGTTTAAATGACACCAACCGATTGCTGTTGTGCGGAGTATAACAACTTTCTGCGTTTCATTTCACAGAATCACCGGAAGATCCAGCTTAAGTATAGCCTCCGACAGACCCGTTGGAATAACGTCAGTGCTCTAGAGAATGAGACTTGCCTGATCTCCTCGGCAAGCTGCTCGCTCGGTATACCCCATGATGTTGTGTGTGTTGGGCGTCTAGCAGCCATGTGGTGCTCGTCGCCTTATCTACCAGTACAACATCCGATCGATTATGTAGCATTGGTCTGTCGGTTAGGACGGATCTATCCCGAAACAGCTAATGCGTGCCACTTCCACCTTAATTATGTATTTTAAGTAGTCCCTTGTAGGTACTACTTGGTCTTGGATTGCGAGGGTGAACCCTCCCGTTTCAACAAATATGTCGCCATGACTAAGCCAGCTGTTAGATGATCGATCTACATATATTATGGTTGGCTAACGAAGGCCATGAAGGGTCTTTTTGTAGAGGAGCCCACCCCACAGGACTACCCACTACCTTCTGTTGTTGAACCTGCCGCTGTGTGGTCGGGGCCTACTTATTCAACATATTCGCAGCTAACCATCATATCTGATGGCCGTTCACTATCCGCCACCTGTGACCCCGTTAGTAGCCTACAGCTCAGCCCTAACTATTATCAGGAGGTCAAGAGGAAGGCGGAGAACAGAGAGATATGGAAAAATCTCCACCGACAAAAGCATGGCTCTTAAATCAGATGTGATGTATACGGCGTCCGAATTCACTAACGTGATGTCTTGGAAGTGAAGGAGGTCAAGTAGCGTCAATTTATTATCTACGCTCACTACCCCTTGGTGTAAGGGAGGTGAATCCTATTATTGTTATTATGATATTTACCAGTTTAGCTCTCAAACTTCCGGTCGGGACATCACCAAGCTCCCGCCTCAAATCTCTCCGGAAGAGGAGGCTCGGTGTCACCAGATACAGTTACGGTAGGTGTATCTCTCCCTTGATTATTATCATGAATGTATGAATAACCGCCTGTTTCTGCATGATATTTATATTTGCATCCAATTTGTCACAATATCCTTTTAAAGATTTAGCTAATACTACTGTTGCTTCTTTAACTATGGGTACTATTTATTGTAGTTGATGTTTTCCATAATTTCTTAGAGGTTTATTTCTGATTTTTGTGGATGGTATTTGCTCATTATCTTTTGCACCAATACTACAGTCTGAGGGTATTGTGATATCTATCAGGTATGTCTTATTGTTAAGTTTATTTATATATATTATATCAGGTATATTATATAAGGTATATTATATATTATGGTGTTATCTGCTTGAACCGGTATTTCCCACATCAGTTTCATGGTCTCCTTTTTCCTTAACTTACGGTAGTATGAAGTGTTGATTTCACCAGAGTCCAGATGCTTCAAATTCATGGTTCTTTGAACCCAGTGAACATAATATTGGGTCTTTACCTATGAAATTGAAGTTTTTTTTCTTCGTTAATCATATGTACCAATTCCTGCGATTTTCAAAGCTATATCCAAACTTGTTTTTTATTTGGAAAATGGAATATTATCTTATTAATCATTACTAATTAATGATTTCTTAGATTCGCTGAAACTTTTATGAAGCGGTTACTTTAAAAATTAATGCTGCCAATACTTAACTCAATGTTATCCGATAATACACACAAAGTTTAGTTAAATTTGAATTTGCCGTTCCCAAAAAAAAAATCAAAAACGTTTGCATGGAGAAAACAGTCTTAATGAAATTCTTCATACAAAACGCCAATTTCATAGGTAAGGACCTAATACAACATAAATATAGTGTAATATCAATCCAAAAGTAAGCAGTAGCTAGTTTTCGGTGTCACAAAGTGGTAGCAATTCAGGTCCCCATCTCAGCATTGGTACAGCATCTCATAATTGGTACAGCATCGGTCGAGAGAGAAAACGACTACAACGCTGGTTCAGTAGCGGGAAGTGTGCGTTGGAGTTAAATAATCTTATTCCACCGTCGCCCTTCCATCTTCGGACCACTAGGCGTGGGGAGGGATTTTTTTTCGCCAATTTCATGGGTAAGGACCTAGTACTATCATGTCTCTTGGTATAGTCTGCCGATCAGTTTATCGCAACCCGAGACGATAATCTGTACAGTCTCATCTTTCAACAAATATAGGCGGTATCTACCATCAACAGGTTTTATAATGATGTCTCTCTTAATCTGCTTAGTGGTGATTACCTGACTGATTCTAGTACGGGAGATACCGGTCGTCTTTAAGCCATCTGATTGAGTTACCTGTATCGGTGCTTTGGGTTTTTTTTTTTAAATATATTTCGGACACTTACACCAATCATCTAGTCCCAAACTAAGCAAAGCTTGTGCTATGGATACTAGATAACGGATAAACATACATAAATATTTATATAAACATCCATGACTCGGGAATAAATGTTCGTATTCATCACACAAACATTTACCCCTCGCGGGATTCGAACCCGCAACCGTTGGTTTCGCTGACAGGGTCACTATCCACTACACCAATCGGTCGTCGGTTTTTAATACTGATATATCATTATTGTTATTACTGTTAGGTATATTATTATTATAATTATCATTGACATTATTTTTATTTTTTCGTGTTTTTTTTTCTCAGCATATGCTGATATTATTATACCATGGTATTGCGGTGTGGGTGCACCAAGTGGTGCAACCAACTTCTCCCGGCGCTATAGCGCTAGCTATAACCATCCATCTACGACACCTTCAACACCCAGCGCCCAGCATTTAAATTCAATCTTTTCACCCTACGCTCAGTCACCAACATTCTTTTAGGTGTACATATTATTCTCTATTGCGTAAGTCTTTTCTTGATCTGACGTATGAATATTGTTCGCGAGCGAGTATAACATTCAACGCCACATATTTTTTTCACATATTTTATTGTTCGGAAAAAAAAACATTTCTGTTTCGCAAAATAAGTCCATGTAATATTTCCCTTCCATGCACAGCACTGCTCAAAGGCAGCACTGGCAGGATCACCATGCGGTGTGGGGACTTGGAGTTACAGAAATTTGACACACAAGTTACTTCGACGATGGTCGTTTATTGTCTAATTAACTTACTGACTAAAAGATAGGTACAGACTACCATACGTATGTTCGGGGAAAGGTGATTCATACACTACAGTAGTAGTGACCGTAGGTGGCTCCCAATTTGGGAGGTCCTGGTTCCATTCCCAAGCAGGCCATGTACCAATGAGTTTTTAAATTCAATTTGTTTATTTATGTGCATTTATCCGACTGTTCTTAAACGGTGAAGGAAAACATCGTGAGGAAACCTGCATGCCTTAGAGATAAAAAATCAAAGGCATGTGAAGTCCCCAACCCGCATAGGGCCAGCGTGGTCGACCACGGCCCATACTCCTTTATTATACGAGGGAACGCCTAAAGCCCTGCAGTGGGATGTTTACGGGGTGATGATGATGTTGATCATACCATTTACGGGCAAAATGGTGCGTTCCTTACATTTTATTGTTATTGTTATTACTCTTGTTATTGTTATTTTTAATATTATTGTTATTTTGGTTAATATTATTATAATATCTAGTTTGTGAATTGCTTTTCCTTATTGTTTAAATTTTGGGATACTGATCACACATTTGGGATAACGGTCGTGACAAGTATGTATGGACGTGAGGAACAAATTAATTACATTTTGTATTTATATAAAACTAGCCTTAAGAATTACCAATTTACAAGTTCAGTAGTGTATAGCATACAACCAATAAACCGTAATACTGGTATGCTCACATATTGCGATGCAACATAACCTCCTGTGTTGATAGAACGACTGAATTTTTCTATGTTAGCGGCTTATTATATGTTCAACAACTTATTAATCGTCTTTAAAGAGGAGGAAGTTCTCAATTCAATCGTTAAGTTCAACTGTATTTTAATTTAACATGAAGCTGTAATAATAAATCTGATTCTGATTCTAATATAACAACAACAGCGGACAAACCCATTGGTTACCACAATAGCTGAAGTCAAGAACATTCAGATCCCACGACAGCCAGAATACCTGGCCTTTCTGCTCAGTAATACACCGACAAATCTGCAAAGAGGCCAAAGCCCGGAATCGTTCAACCGTCTGTCCATACCATGGAAGGTGTCACAATGGGAAGCCTTCTCCGTGTCAGTCTCAGCAAACCACGAAGGGTACCTGGATCTTCCCACTTCTATGAAGATGATCACCTACGCCTCCTAATCCGCCGAGGTGCTCACTTCGCGATCGCAGACGTACCTGAACATGTAGGAGAAGACAGTTGATAACACCCCAAGTAAGTTTCCAAGTTACTAGTAGTAGGTTACACTAAATTTTAACCTTTGGCGAAAGGCCGGGTAACAAACCATGACAATGTCAAGTTAAATACCTTGGTTAACTTATAACTTATAATAATTCGAAAAAATATTTCTGCATTCCCGAAAAATAGTGACAAGCATAACTTAAATTTGAGATATAAGGACAAATTGGCTACCCCTATGTTCAGACTAAGCTAATTCAACACATCACTTATGGGACACTTTTATACCCTTATCCCTGAGAATATCATTTATGAAATTTAAAGATCATGTCAAAACAATATTAGCAGAAAAGGTTATTACAAAATTAGTGACAACCTGCATGACGATGGTGTACTTCGACCAGCTTCCCTAAATGTATTAGTTGTATACTTTTTATTAAAAAAAAGGACAACAATGATCCTGTGGGTTACCACAGATGATTTCCCTTTCCGAGGCGGTAGTAGCTTGGACATACTGACTGACAGATAAGTGTAATAAGCCTTATTATTTCCAGTAGATTTAAATTGAGGTTCAACAAATGTTATCGTGTATCTTACGTTGAAATCAATGCTTGAAATTTGAAGTTATCGGCTGACTGAACCGATTTTCATCCAGCATGGCTACGAACCATTTCCCAAGATTAATAACATTGTAACAGGTATTCTGTACATTAGATATGTTTTGAGAATTTTTTTTGAGGACACTCCATTGTACTGCTAAAGGACCTGTCAAAGAGTTAATGATTTTTTCATTGTTGTCTGTGTGTGTCTCCGAAATTACTGCATAAATTCAATTGAAACTTGGCATGATTCGAGTTCATAGTACGAGGCAGGACACTGGATACCTTTTAAATCGAAATTCAAAATGTTTGCTTAGTTGTAATTCTTTAAGACGTTCCGGGACACATCACCAAACACAATAGAAGTTTTATTGTTATAATGTCGAGAGGCGTGTTGTGTCCCGGAACCTGTTAAGAGAGCTTTTATGCCGTACGGTATTCCTTACAAACTTTCAAGTCCTTGTTTGAAATGAAAAAAAAAAAGTGATTCTAATGAAACTTTATAAGCATAAAGCAAGTATAGATTTCAAAAGTTAGTCAGTAGTAACTGAAGAAATACAATTACATTTCTTTTAAATTCGATATTATGAAAATGTTTTCTGCTATTTAGATTTATGTATCCTGCTTATATGTATAAAGTCTCATTAGAACCGATATATGTATTAATTTCGAAAAACTAGTCCGATTTCTTTAATTCTTTTTTGATACAAAGTGGTACGATATACTAGATATATTTCAAGGTTAGTTTTGTAGTTCAGATATTACAGGCACCACACCCCTTGGCATTCACCATATCAGCCGGAAGAAGTTCACTGCTGTACAAAGACCCTCAGTATTCAGTCCAACTTGAAACGTTTAACCGTAAAATAACCGTAAAATTTTGAACGTACGGGCCATCTTAATCATAATCATAATTCATTTATTTGCCTAATCATAGGTACAGAGAAAAGATGTAAACTATTATAAACAATGAACAGCCATGATTTGCCTTTATGGCGTGCAATAGTTATTAAAATTTAGAAAATTTAGATTAAATTAAATAATGAAATTAAATATAAAAGTCAAAAAAAAAAAAAAAAAAAAAAAGCTGGTAATCGCACTTTAATAGTCCAGTAAAATTATGTAATTTTTCTGGTGTACTTCCTATAATCTTAAGTTCCTGATTTTTGCAGAAGATAGATTACCCATCAGTAATAGAATAAAAATGATTTCTTACCATCCTGTAGCTTGCTTTAGGTTGATATTCAGTTATAAAACCTACATTGGTGTCGATTCGGATGTACACCAACTAAACTAAACTAAAACCAGTTTTAGAGTAGTGCTGTCTCTTTCTCCCTGGAACAGTACGATGCGACGGCACCATTCCAAAACTGGTTTTAGTTTAGTTGGTGTCCATCCGAATCGACACCAATATTCAATTAAAGTTAGCACTGTGAACTTCATTACGTTGTAGAAGATACGCTTCAAAACTGGTTTTAGTTTAGTTTAGTTGGTGTACATCCGAATCGACACCAATATTCAATTAAAGTTACCACTGTGAACTTCATTACGTTGTAGAAGATACGCTTCAAAACTGGTTTTAGTTTAGTTTAGTTGGTGTACATCCGAATCGACACCAATATTCAATTAAAGTTACCACTGTGAACTTCATTACGTTGTAGAAGATGCGCTTCAAAACTGGTTTTAGTTTAGTTTAGTTGGTGTACATCCGAATCGACACCAATATTCAATTAAAGTTACCACTGTGAACTTCATTACGTTGTAGAAGATACGCTTCAAAACTGGTTTTAGTTTAGTTTAGTTGGTGTACATCCGAATCGAAATTAATATTCAATTAAAGTTACCACTGTGAACTTCATTACGTTGTAGAAGATACGCTTCAAAACTGGTTTTAGTTTAGTTTAGTTGGTGTACATCCGAATCGACATTAATATTCAATTAAAGTTACCACTGTGAACTTCATTACGTTATAGAAGATACTAAGATCTCCTAAAACAATTTTCTAGAAAAAATAATCGATAGCTACTTTATATTCTCTATAATGATGTTATTGATCGATTTAAAAAAAAAATGTACCTGATCCAAATCCATAATTGCCATCTTGCAATGCATTACTTGATCAATATAGTCATATAGGTTATATGGCAGAATGACAGGTATAAATTGGTTAATTAGTTTTCTCACTTTAGGTTGGGCGCTACCAGAGCTGGCGGCCATATTGGTCAGTCCACGGCGTGATGGCTGAGAATCCGTTCGCGATGCACAGCCCTTTGTCCAAGAGGATACTCTCGGCGTCTGCGAAACTGCTAGCTAATAGAAACACTTGGGTGATGAAGATCCCAGCTGAAGAGTAAATGGTAAGGATGTAACGAGGTGTACAACCTCTTCTAAATTCTGTCTTTTTTTCGGTAATCTCTTTGGCGTTTTCTTTTTTGGAACATTATTCAAAATTCTGAATTCTAAATTATTTTCAAAAACTAATCAGTCTTGACGCAGCTTGCGAACTAGACTATTCTTCCGTTCTTTCTTTTATTTCTTTAAATTATTATTACATCATTTATGAAGTTTTACAAGTGCCTATCCCTTCTTCCTGACCTTCTCCTTCACCGTTCATCAGTGGCTGTAGTCCTGATAGGGGCCTGAAACTACGACCCTGAACCTCACTATGTTCTCTACGGCGCCCAATTCCTATATCTACCTACGGCAGCTGAGCGTTCGCAGAATCGCGACAAGGATACAACATCTATTCCTCTTTACTAACTAGCTATTCAGATGAGATAGAATTTATTTCTAGATACATATTAACGTTCATTAATTGAAGCCACATTTTACAATAAATTATACAATCTGTCCGGGGGACCACTGTACAGACTTTAGGGGCTAATAGTACACTTATTTTGACGAATAAAAATATACCACATATGGGGTCTAAACCCAATACCCTCCATACGGCAGCCATTTTTAATTTCAATTATTTTATAACGAGGTTCTTGTTCTCAAATTGCACCCCCTATTTGTTGTATATTTTTATTCGTCAAAATAAGTGTACTATTAGCCCCTAAAGTCTGTACAGTGGTCCCCCGGACAGATTATATACTACCTAATTTACAATAAATAAAAGAAATATTCTCTGTGTTCTCAATCTTGAGAATGATTTATTAATACGGGCGTAAGTATAATCTCCGACGTAACGAAATATACAGTGATATTTTTAATCATTATAGTCTATGGCTCGTATTAATAAAATAAGTCTTGAGGCTATATCAACCGAGATGCGTCTTAAGTAGTTCTCTACAAACATGTTATTTATTTACAGAGCAAGGGAGAGTACACCAGCTACGGGGAGAAAGAGACAAGGTCAAGAAAGTGTTCAGCACCAAATGGGATTGTAGTTGGGACCAGGGTACAGCGAAGGACGACAAATCTCATAATTTGTCTGTCACTTATAAGTCACCACGGGATTGAATAAGTGACCCGGAAGACCCCGACAGCGGTTGGAGCATCACTAGTTGAATCAGAGCGAGTGGTAGCGGAAGCAGCAGCCACACCATGTATACAGAGACTGAACCGCGTACGAATTAGGCCCCCCTGTATATTTCCAGCTCAACACCATAGCACGTTGAGATAGCTCAGTGAAGCCCATTATGAGAGACTACGTCCCATTGCCATGAGTCATAGCTGGTAATTTGATTAGACTACTGATTTTGAATTTTACCATGCGCAGATTCTCGAACGCTGCCCATTCGAGTTGGACGATGGTTGGCCTCTTTCTCGAAGTTGGACTTATTTACTGAGACAAAGAATCTAAGAAGAATACGAACGAATTTTTTTTTTTAATAATTTTCTCTAATAATGTAGTTTTTTTTAATTAGCTTCAAAAATCGCATCGCAAAGCCAATTGTGACGATGGCGGAAATGCGGACTTTTTAAAGTTATTTTACCCGTTAATTTTTCAAACTAAACGATTGAGATGGCTCACCTATTGTATCATACAATGTGTCACATTTAGATAGGTCAGTATGGGAAAGTGTGAAACTATAACACATACGAAGATCTGTTCTCAGGCACCATCAGTGTGTGAAGTGTGAGTTTTGTCTCGTTTTTGCAAACTATCCACTAGAGGCGCTGCACATTTTTCCATACAAATCGTCACGTAAACGTGAACGCGGTAATAAAGTTAAGTCGAAACAAAACTCACACTATGATCGATATGAAAACAATGCATTTTATTAATTTTAGACATCATGATTCACAGTAACATTTGCTGCTTAAGAACTACACAATCGATATCTAAATAGAAATAGGGTTAATTCTATTTTTCAAAACGTCCGGGTTTGATTCCAAGTTTTTTTTTTAATTTTTTTTTTTTTTTTTTTATATGAGAGAGCGGCAAACGAGCATGCGGGTCACCTGATGGAAAGTAATCACCGCCGCCCATGGACACCCGCAACACCAAAAGGGTCACAGATGCGTTGCCGGCCTTTCAGGAAGGTGTAGGCTCGTTTCTTGAAGGTTCCAATGTCGTACTCGTTCGGGAATACCGCTGCCGGAAGTCCGTTCCACAGGGTGGTCGTACGTGGTAAGAAGTTTCTTGAGAAACGTACAGTGGTAGACTTCCACTCATCCAGGTGATGTGGATGGAAATTTAATTTTCTCCGAGAAGTGTATCGGTTAAATTGAGCAGCGGGTATTAGCTCGAATGCAGTTGTTTTGTTACTAAAATCGTTGACATGGTTCGTGAAAACAGATCTACATATAGCTTCAGACTATCCCATACTGACCGATCTAAATGTTACACGCTGTATAATATATTATAATTTATGTAGGTCACCGGAGAGCGGACACGTTCTATTTTCAAAATGTAAATGACAAAGGTAAATTAACCTATTTCGTGCATCTTTGGATTTAACAAAACATTTAAATATTTAAAAAATGGAATGTGTCAGCTTTTATGGTATAACCCTGAGGGTCATATTTACCTAAGCGTAAATATCAGAATTTTAATGAATTTATAATTTGCTAATTTTTACCAATTAATCTGTAAAAAGAAAACTAGATAATTATTTGGTTAATAATAGAATGTAACAAAATTGTCGACGGCCGATGATATTTATGATATAAATACATAAAGTCACGCCTGTTTCCCGTAGCGGTAGTCAGAGACCACAGACTTCCACTTGCTACGATCCTGACACAATTTGTAAAATAAAAGAAATTTTATATTAAAACTCATAAAGTAAAGATTCGTCAGTTATATATGTGTTACGATCAGAGCAATAATTGCATTCAGTATTAATAATTACCAGTAAATATTAATAATAACTGCATACAATTGAATACCGAAAGTATAATCATTTGTTACTTTGTTTAGTGTAAAATAAATAAAAATTAAATTCTTAAAAACCAAACTAAAATTGAATTCTAAATGAAATTAAAGTTCACTTCAACAGGGGGAGTGACCCCCTCCATTGACCTCACGGGTTAAAATTTATTAAACACCAAGGGTATGTGAAAATTATTAATAATTGCCTGTAAATGTAACAATTTTATCACTTTAACTCAGTGGTTGGTATTAATTATTACCGGTAATAATTTTCAATTAATCATACTAACCGTAACATATGTTTATATAAATATTTGTTTGCTTATCCGTTATGCTCTTGTCGGTGGAGTAATGTCCACGGCAAAGTCGAAATGTTTTATTTCATAGGATGAAATTATCATTTGAAATTAAGATTAAAATTTGCTGCTCATTCTATTAAATTTCTTGGGGACATGACAAGAGCATAGCTCTTAAATTGAAGAACAGTTATGTCTATTTTAATGAGAAGTACCTGTGTAATGCCTGTAAGTGCCTGTAATGAGGGCTGGCAGCTACCTCTCTAAACGCATTGGTATTGCGATACAGAGAGGTAACTTTGCTTTCCTAACCTAGGTAGCTTAGTTACTGCCTATGGTCAGACTGCCTAACTCAATCGCTTTGGGAATTCTTATCGTTTATGACGTCAATGCACTATCGGTCATTTATCGTAACGCGATGACAAAAACGGACAGTGCATTGCTATCTTTATAGCTTTGAGTTAGCCGGTAGAGCCTCGGGTCGTTGACACAATCACAACACTTCATTGGCACTAAAACGGAAGTTTGGTACATACCACTTCTTACGCAAGCTGCCGTATCAAATGCCTGTAAAGAAGCTTGTAAAAATGCATTAATTAATACAGAAAGTGATCTTTTGATCTTGCGAGTATATTTTAAGTTAATAATAATAATAATAAATATCCTTAAGACATACAGCGCCATCTAGTTCCGCAATAAGCAACTATAGGCTTGTGTTGTGGATACCAGATGATTGATATAATACATAAATACATTTTTTTTGTAAATAAATACTTATTATAAATGAAAACATCCATAACTCGGGGTACATATGTCCGTATTCATCACACAAACGTAATTTTGGATGTCATTGGTTTTGGTAATTTATTCTAAGCAGTCCCATTAGTTCTCGAGGATTCTAAGAGATGGCGCTGTTTTATCTACTAATCGTGAAAACAGCGCGACCATAATATTCTACAGCATATAAATCAATATTTTTTTGTAATTATTATGAAAACCTATTCTTAAGTCGTTCGGATCAATGATTAAATGTATTCTAGAACCAAAAAATCTAATACAAAATTTGTATAAATATATTATAACATTGCTAGAATTAATTAAAAGTACCTAAATGTGTCTTTAGATAGTAAAGTTTTGTATATTTTTGTGTACTTTATAGCGACAATAAAACCAATTTTTCTATCAGATAGTACTTTTTATTTTAACCTAAAGAACGTAATTCTTGACTAATATACTGCCTGCAAAGGACAAGTCGACATACCTTGAAACAGGTGGTTAGGTACCTCGATACAATAACTTTAATCGATTTATTTACGACCGAAGTAAATAAGATATTTTAATTTGGATTTCGGATTTTGATTTATTTTGAATTAAATAACATGCACAAAAAGAGAATGTCGGGTTATCCCTTACACGCAGTATATTCCATTTAAGTATTACATACCTGCGAATAGTACCTAACAATTTGAAACAGCTATAAAATTACCCTTTGCATTTGACATCAGTCGGGTTGCATTGTAAAGATAACCCACTACACGGGCCCAGAGCGGGTTGGTGAATTTGTGTCAGGATGGTTCAGCCAAGTACCAACTAGCTGCACTCGATTCTGTGGAACGACGTGCCATGAGACTTATAGGTGATAGTTCGATGACTGCTAAATTGCAGAGCCTTGAACACCGTCGCAAAGTCGCCTGTCTCTCAGTTTTTTACAGGATACATTTCGGGGAGTGTGCGTTGGAATTACATAATCTTATTCCACCGTCACCCTTCCATCTTCGGACCACTAGGCGTGGGGAGGGATTCCACCCGTATATAGTTAATATACCGAACATTCGCACTAAGAAGTTCGATTCTTCATTCATCATCCGAACAGCCAAGGCATGGAACTCCCTTCCGGCGTCAGTCTTTCCTGAATCCTACAACCTTGGGATCTTCGGGAGCAGAGTGAATAGGCATTTACTGAGATCGCGTGCTTCATCTGACCACATCGTCACTTTCCATCAGGTGAGATTGTGGTCAAAGGCGAATCCAGTCAATCATAAAAAAAAAAAAGAATGTCCTGGCTGGTTGTCAGTGATTTTAAGCCCCTGTGTAATAGATATTTACAATAATGAATTAAATCACTTCTCAACTGACATATTTATTGGTTGCTAAGATACATGACTAAGATACATGACACCCCCAGGCAGGGAGGACCGGAAGGTCCTATAAAACATGAATGATACGATACCATGGACTTATTATTTAAACAGGACTGATAACTATCAAAAGAATCATTTAGGAAAATGATCACTATGTCAACGCAATAAGGTATTAAATTGGATGCACCATACACAAAGGCAAATCCGAGCCGAGAGAGATAGAAATAACGGAGGCCGTGTGTCTCGTTCTTACATCTTGCCAGCAAAAAAAATGATTATGATCAACAGTTTTGGCTACTCAAAAATTCCATTGAAACACTTATATTTTTATGTTATTTTAACAATTATAAATAAACAAATAACATTCGCATTAATTTCTTTTCATATATTCTTAAATCAAACAGAAAACATACATTTTTATTTCGATTTTGTTATTTTTATGGTAACTCTGAAAAGCATGTCATGTCATGGCGGTTCGGTGTGATTTTGAATTTTCTTTGCATTAAAAGTTTTTTAAAGTATTTGTTATATTATAACAAGTAAAAGGAGTAAAATGGTGAAAAAGTGTTGCGTTTATACTTGCCCAAGTGAATCCTATGGTGGTTGCAACATATCTTTCCACAGGTAAGCTAAAAATAATATTTTTGTAAATCAAAGAAGTAGGATGCCCATGAATTCTTGAAATGAGTCGAAATATGTGAAATATGTGTGATTGATTAGGGTCCTGACTGTTGTACTATTATTACAGTTTCCCAAAAAATTAAGAAATGCGAAATAAATGGCTCACGCCGGCTAATGTCAAAACGCCAAAGTTTTTTGACAAATATTTTATTACAACATTTGTCCCAAGTAACAAATATATTGTGGTCACCCTGTTAGACAGAGACAAACGGCCTCTACGTTACACATCCTGCTCGGCTCGTTTTTCAGCGGCGAGTACTCAGTCCTGTTTAAATAATAAGTCCATGTACGATACCAACTAATCGTCAGTCTGTCTGGTGGTCGACATACACGTCCGGATCGAGTCACAGTCGTATGGCTTATGTCGGGGACTGGCGCAGTCGGAGTTGGTGCCGCAGTTGGAGTTGGAGTCAACAACTCGACGTCGTCACGATGCTGATGGTGTTCAAGCGGATAGAGCCGCTGAAAGGGTCTCACCTTGTACCCAGTCGCGGTGCGAACTTTTGCTACTGACTCCTGTAACAATATACGCCTTTGACCAGACTCAATAAGTACAATATCGCCAGTTCTTAATGCAAATGGGATACTCCGCTTGGCACTCCTCTGAATTAGCGCTGTCGAAAGTTGTCCCTCATGCTCTGGCAATATTTAACTCGTACATTCAGTGACATTTTATCAACTTGGTCTAAGTCATCAACGGCGTATCTTGGCAACCAATAAATATGTCAGTTCAGAAAATGGTGACACCCTGTATATATTGCCATCAATTCAAAACTACCAAGACCGACTATTTTACGTGCCCTCCGAAGGACGGAAACACTCATAAGTATCAGCAGTCCGATGATCTGTAATCATTTGCATCATCGGACTGATCATGATACTAGAGGGTATTAAAATGCCACTAGTGGTCACCTGAGTGCTATCGCACCAGACATTGCTTGACTTTGCTAATCGCAAACGTAAGTGACTGCACTACCAGTGCAATAATATTTTATGTTTTTTTTTATGCACGACGGGTTCGTACTTGACCCCAATCACACCTGATGTTAAGTGAAGATGAGGTCGAAGGTGGAAGCGTACTGACCCGGAAACCCCCAACACATTTGGGGGACTGGCTATCTTATCTCTGACAGCCGGAACACAACAATGTTATTAACATTGCTGCTTGGCGGCAGATTTAGATAATGTGGTGGTAGCTACTGTTATAATTTCTATTTAGATAAGATGGTGGTTACTCATAGATATTTATTAATATTTATGCTCGTCTGACTGTTCATGGTGGGGTGCTGGTTCCAACACTGATTCACGAGACTGAATGCCGGGTACGGCAGAAGAAGAATGAAGAAGAACGGTGTAATGGATAGACATATTTCAAGTTACTACAATTTACTTCTAGGAAGCTCGTGATAGCGATTTAACGCTAAAAAATTGCTTAATTTGCTGATCCATGACTTCTGGATTATCAGTTTAGTTTTTATTATTCAATCACACATGATGTTAAGTGAAGATGAGGCTGTAGGTGGAAGCGTACCTGGAAACCCCATCTTATTTGGGGGACGGGCTATCTTATCGCTGACAACCGGAACACAACAATGCTATTAACATTGGTGGTGGACTTAGATAAGGTGGTAGCCTGTGGTAGCTAGCCAGGCAGACATTTACTACCAACGATACGACAAATAGTGGCAAGCTTAAATAAACCGATTGGAACAAATCGCTGCCTGGCTACAGAGAGCAGGCAACGCTATTGGTCTCGATTCGGATGTACAACGAACTAAACTAAATTTAAATTATATGTATCCTTTTCTAACCACTAATACATGAAAAGGACAGCTCTTAACTTAATTTGACAGGACTTAATTTATAGTCGTCCCTTTCATGTTAATAGTGTTAGAAAAGGATGGATCTGCTTTAAATTTAGTTAGTTCGTTGTACATCCGAATCGAGACCATTGTTACCAGAAACTATACGCCCTGGTTCGCTGAAATGGCTTGTACTTCACATCAGTAAATTAGTTCCTCTGCTTTTAGTGATACCGAGCACAGTCGGTAGTACTAAATGTGTGACCTGTGGATGGATTTCACTTGGGATGTCGAGTGCAGATGAAGGTAATGAGGTGTAATATAAGAAGTTGAAGCAGGGTCATGACCCTCACCCCTACACTAGTAGGGCCTGACTGTACAGGCGACGTCGGTGAATAAACAACCCGTCCTGTGTTTTATTTAGCACTCACACGTTTACACTATTAGAATATAATTATTACAATAATACAATTATTTGCAGGATTACTGTAAATACAATTGTATGGTAGAATAAAATCAACGTCGGTAACCTTGACCTCGTCGTGGCAGTTTCGAAAAACGACTCCCTCCTGTTCTAGTAAACAATTGAACACCTCGTCACAAACGGTTACATTATCTGACCTTGTGTTTATTCAACCTAGAGTTCCACAAGGGTCCCTACTAGGACCAGTAGTGTATTGTTATTATATCCGATCCAACTGTTTCATCATGTAGAAGATTTATCATTCGCTGAAGACTTGAAAATCAATACAGATTAATTAAAACTTATGACGTTGCATGATCTATGCAGGCTCAAGAGATCATAAAGATCAGAATAATCATTAGCTACTTATATAACTTACAACATAGCGCGACCTTTGTGAATTCACTCAGAGGACATGAGAATAAATCTATCCTCTTAGCTACCTCGTTTAAAATATGAATCGCTCGCGTCAAGGGAGCCTTCCTCAACAAGTTGGTGCGGCCGCTCGGGGCCGCCAGCAGTCGCGGCCGCCGTCGTCGCGTGACGTACTCATTAGGTACACACAGTTTTATATTGTCCAGGACACCTAGATTGCAATCTATTCCCCTAATAATTTAAGTATTATTAATGCCAATTGGAAGTTTCTTCGTGTCTCCAGTTTGTTGTAACTAATAAATAATAATAATAAATAAATGTTGCACAAACACACATCGCCATCTAGGTCTACAGTAAGCATCATGGCTTGTGTTATGGATACCAGATGGTTGATAAACTAAAGAAATATTTTTTTTTTTGTAAGTAAATACATGTATAAATGAAAAACATCCATAACTCGGGAACACATGTCTGTATTCATCATACAAACATATGCCCCTAGCGGGATTCGAACCCGTGACGATTGACGTGATTTAGGGTTCAGTAAATAAACAATTAGCTTGGTTTATAATATTTATCGTATTAATAGTTAGTCATTTAAAGCGGTGAAGGTAATGGGTATAACTGCGACAGGCTCCGAACACTTGGGCTGGTAGATGTAGATGCTCCACGTCATCTTCTCCAAGTCAAATATACCTGGAATAGAGGAAATTATTCACTCATTACCCGACTGATTTTCAGTTTAAATACTCTTTATTTCTCACAAAGACAGCAGTCACTTACATGAGATAAATGTTAATTAAATAATGGTAGGTAACTAAATTATATGATTGATTCGAGTGCGGGGTCTCCCAACAGACAATGGATCACGTATTGTCTTGCCCCGCGTGTCCTGACAGCTTTGACGACCTCCTTAACGCCACAGAGAGAGCTGTTAGAGCGGCTAAGTTTTGGTCCAATATAATTTGAAACTTGCCTCGACACGAAAAGAGGAAGACTAAACTATATCGTTCGTACTCGCACTACACAAAATCACTAAGTAGGTACCTATCTGTTTTGCACAAAATCAAAATCAAAAAATGCTTTATTTTGTAGGTACACAGGGTACAATTAAAATAGTCAGATTTTACATTTTTTATGCTACTGCTTGTTCAAAAGGCAATTTTCCCCTGAGAAGAACAAGCAAGAAACTCGAGAGGTCGCTCTTTTAAAATCAGGCTTTATTTTACACAAAGGTTTTTATATTTCAAAAAGATTTTTATATTTCATTATTAATCGTGAAATAGCCTGGCATGCGAACGATCTGATTATTGTCAGGGATGATTATCATCTAAATAGTCTGATATTTTATAATATGCTTTCTTAATAAGTTTCTGTTTTACAGTATCTTTAAATTTATTGAAAGGAAAATTTTGTATATCAACAGGAACCTTATTGAAAAAGCGTACACATAACCCTTTGAATGAATTACTGACTTTGCGGAGGCGACTTATGTGACCTGCAAGTTTATCTTTATTTCATGTATTGACATCATGTTTATCACTACTTTTCCTAAATGATGCTATATTTTTTTTGACATATATTAGATTTTCAAAAATGTACTGTGACGAAAAGTTTAGAATATTACACTCTTTAAATCTATCTCTAAGTGACACTGCAGGTCTCAATTGATAAATTGCGCGAACGGCTCGTTTTTGTAAAACAAAGATTGTATTTATATCCGCGGCATTTCCACACAGCAAGAAACCGTAAGACATCAGGCTATGGAAATAACTAAAATATAGGTACTAATCTAACAGTATTTACGTCCGATATTTGTCTAATTTTTTTGACTGCATAGGCTGCAGAGCCAATTTAGCCTTTCCTTCCAAATCTTTCCAATCCATCTCTTACCAGCTGCTATGGTCCTGATAATGGTATCGTTCCGCTTCTGAAAGACTTGAAACTGTTTGCCGCTAGTGTCTGATATGACTGTCTCGATGTCCTTCCTGGTTTTCGGCACTGGATACGAGTGGATAGCCTCTAAGCGGGACTTGCTGCTGTCAATAATGGGGCCTATAACCTCGGCCACGGGAAGTCGTAAATATCTGAAACATAAAACAGTGAAATTAAATGTTTGTCTTCACGTATCCGTGCAATAGGTTCGGAGACGAGGGTATGATACCTCATGGTACTGCTTTGATACCGTAGAGTGATTCGCGTGGATTGATTAGTCCAGTAAAAATAAGCAGTTTTTGTTGTACAACTTCCTAAAAAATTAAAGTTCCTGATAATTTGTATCAAAATCAAAAAATGCTTTATTTTGTAGGTACACAGGGTACACTTAAAATAGTCAGATTTTACATTTTTAAAGCTACTGCTTGTTCAAAAGGCAATTTTCCCTGAGAAGAACAAGCAAGAAACTCGAGAGGTCGCTCTTTAAAAAAAAGGTTTTTATATTACAAAATTATTATTTTATATTATAATATTTCATTACTAATTGTGAAATAGCCTGGTTACGCGAACGGGCTGGTTATGTCCATGATTGTTTATCATCTAAATAATCTGATATTTGATAATATGCTTTCTTAATAAGTTTCTGTTTCATAGTATCTTTAAATTTATTGAAAGGAAGATTTTTGTATATCAACAGGAACTTTATTGAAAAAGCGTATACATAACCCTTTGAATGAATTACTGACTTTGTGGAGGCGACTTATATGACCTGCAAGTTTATCTTTATTTCTTGTATTGACATCATGTTTATCACTATTTTTCGTAAATGATGCTATATATTTTTTTTGATATAATATTAGATTTACAAAAACGTACTGTGACGAAAAGGTTAGAATATTATACTCTTTAAATCTGTTTAAACAAAGATTGTATTTATATCCGCGGCATTTGCCCATATATAAAAATAGAATACCCATCAGTAAAGAAATAAAAATGTTTTCTCACAATTCTGTGGCTTGCTTTAGAATGGGTATTCATTAATAAAACCTACAATGGTGTCGATTCGGATGTACACCAACTAAAACCAGTTTTGGAGTGGTGCCGTCATATCGTACTGTTCCAGAGAGAATGACGCAGTACTACTTTAAAACTTGTTTTAGTTTAGTTGGTGTACAACGAACTAACTAAATTTAAATTATATGTATCTTTTTCTAACCACTAATACATGAAAAGGACGACATATAATTAAGTCCTGTCAAATTAAGTTAAAGGATCAAAACAAGCACTTCTTTATCAATATTAGGTGTACACCTAGCGACGTCACGATTAAAATACTATGGAGCGACTTGTTTTGACAGCTCTTAACTTAATTTGACAGGCCTTAATTTATAGCCGTCCCTTTCATGTTAATAGTGTTAGAAAAGGATGTATCTGCTTTAAATTTAGTTAGTTCGTTGTACATCCGAATCGAGACCATTATCTATTAAATTAAAGTTAACGTCTTAGAATGCTGTACGAGTATTACTAACTTTTAAAAATAAAATAAAAGTCTCTTTTTAGTAAAATATCGTATCTACAATATTTAAGGTACTTTCCCTCCATGTCGCATAGTATTGGGACGCCCTGTATATCCGTAAATGATTATACAGGGCGTCCCAAAGTTATGGGACATGAAGGGGAAGTACCTTAAATATCGTAGATAGTGAATTTTGCTCAAAGAAGACTTTATGTTATTTTTAAAAGTTAGTAATTCTGCATTCATAGATTTTCTAAAAATTATTTGCTTCGGCTGGGAATCGAACCGACTCAAATGTGAAAAAAAAAACACCCTACTTTTATGATGCCAATCGAAAGAATAGCTAAAAAATAATAACTCTGCCTAAGTAACATAGTATTTTAAAAGAAAGGAACAACGTGAAATTAATCATTTTAATCAAATAAAAAACATACATGAAACTGCCGTAGTCAATTAAGTAGGTATTTTTTTGTAAATTAATTAATTAAATGCTCAAAATGTGATCCCTCTTGTCTTACGCAAATCGCCAATCTTTTAATGAGCCCGCTGCCTGTTGATTTTCTAATCATTTTATGGTGAACACTCGATGTGATATGGCACAATTCTGTTTGCAACTTATTTACGAATAATCAATGCTATCTTTGGAATGATAATATCGCTACTTTTCGAACGTCGTCGGCAATAAATAACTTTCTTGAAATTTGACTCAATCATTTTATGTTGTTCCTTTCTTTTAAAATACTATGTTACTTAGGCAGAGTTATTATTTTTTAGCTATTCTTTCGATTGGCATCATAAAAGTAGGGTGTTTTTTTTTTCACATTTAAGTCGGTTCGATTCCCAGCCGAAGCAAGTAATTTTTAGAAAATCTATGAATGCAGAATTACTAACTTTTAAAAATAACATAAAGTCTTCTTTGAGCAAAATTCACTATCTACAATATTTAAGGTACTTCCCCTTCATGTCCCATAACTTTGGGACGCCCTGTATACCTAAATCCAACACTCACATGTTGCAATGCACCAGCGGCACACTATCAAACTTATGGATATTTAACAAGGAGTGGTCTCCTTTCAGGTTGGGTGCCACCTCCACGTTGAAGAGCTGACGGCCATGCTGGTCTGTCCACAACATGTTGGCAGAAAATCCGTTCGCGATGCCCAGACCTTTGTCCAGGAGGATGCTCTCGGCGTCCATAAAACTGCTTGCTGATAGAAGCGCTCGGGTGATGAAGGTCCGAGCTGTAAAGATAACGATAAAATTAAGTTAAGTTAGCTACGAATGCCACTTTACATTGAGTATTGAGATAAGATATAATTCCTTAAACTAAATCTTTGAAATGGATACCAATGTATCCAACTACCTGTGCAATATATTGATATTGCACATGTAGAGGATCTGATGATGAAGCCAGGTGGGTGGTGGAACGTTTATGGCCAAAGATTTCAAAGTGATCGGTGGTTATACCAGTGTCTTGGCATGTCCGGTATCGAAACGAGCGGTTCGCGCGATTTACAAACTGGGCCCCAGAGTATCTCTTAGGAATAAATGAATATTATATTAACATTAGCATCGCAATATGTTTACGAAAACTTAATGTATGTAAGAATAAAATCTGGAATCGTTTAAGAAAAATAGTGATATACATAATGTTGAGACCAGATATAAAAAAAATAAACTTGCTATTTCATGTCAGCCGTTTACAAAAAGTCACTAAGTCATTTAAGGGGCAATGTATACGCTTTTATAATAAGATTCCAGTGGACATTCAAAATTTACCTTTAAATAAATTCAAAACCATCATAAAACAGACATTATTTACCATAAGCTATTATAAAATTTCTATCTATGTGCATGGATGATAAGCAAGCATGGGCATAGACCGCTCGGTGATATTCAGTCTAATTATACAATATAATATAATTGTGACTCAAACTTATTTAAAAGCGCAACCCTTGAGTTTCTTGCTCGTTCTTCTCTGGGGAATCAGCTTTGTGAATGAGCAATAATGTTAACTTTAATAATAAGATAAAAAATGTAACGTTTTCAAGTGATAATTTTTATCCTACGAAATAAATATTTTTTTATTTGATTTTGATCAAATACTGCCAAGACACTGTACAAGACGGTGCAGGCGTGTAAGCAGACGACAATGATCGGCTGCCTGCATCTTCCTGCCTCTGATAGATGGAGGTCCAGTATCAACTGTTGGTAACCTTAAGAAGCACAATTGAGTGACATATAGTCTAATTGACTAAATTGCTTAAAAATAGAAAAAATAACTATACAACATGTAACAGAATTAACGCAAAACCAGAAATTAGTTTGTTCAGAATCGGAAGTAGAGCCGATTGCACTATGTTAAAATATAGGTAATAATTTCAAAAATTTTAATTAAATTGAGATCAATTCTAGAGTTGTTCTAAAGTCTGTGTGTTTGATACGACCACGCCCTTATTATTTTAAATAAATTGCTTTTGCTACCAATCTTCTTTCTTCGTTTTTCTTTTGCAACTGTTTTCCCGCCAATAACTGTATGGTGACAGATGGTTTTTCCACGAGTGGGTAACTGTTTATGAAGTGCGAGTTGTGCCTCGCTTTTAACTTTACCATCGCGTTCGCGTTTACGCAAAAAGTATCTATGAAAAAAATTGTTTTGCAAACTATCCGCTAGAGGCGCTGCACATTTCTTGATACAAATCGTCACGTTAACGTGAACGCGGTAGTAAAGTTATGTCGAAACAAAACTCACACTCCGCCCTCAGACAACTGGTAGTAAACTTTGTAGAATTATTAATCAAATGATGTGGACACTGTAGTGTAGGTACTTGGAAAAATAGATAGAATCTATAGACCCACTTGTATTAGGCAGTAATCAATATATGAATCCACGGTAATTACGCGTCTCATTGCCCCCTTCCTATTATAAGATATTACAGTGGCGACGAGTGTAAAAAGTTATTGATTACGCGGGTGATAACAAGTGACATAAATAGTTAATATGTCGATCGGTAAATTGCGTGAATTCGACGTGAACTCGGGACAATGGAGTACGTACACCGACAGGTTAGATATGTACTTCAAGGTCAACGCAGTGGAGGAAGAAATGAAGTTGCCTACTCTGATAACCACGATGGGAAACGATGCTTATGAATTGCTCGTTAACCTCGCCAGCCCAAGAAAGCCATCACAATTAACGTATAAGGAAGCCTCGGAATTAATGACGCAACATTTACAACCGCCCCTATCGGCGCTCGCAGAAAGATATCGGTTTCGCCAAAAACGACAAAGCGCAGGAGAGGATATCGCGACTTATGTAGCAGAATTAAAAAGATTATCCCGGGATTGCAAATTCGGATCTACGTTAACTGAAAATTTACGGGATCAATTCGTGTGCGGTATTAGGAGTGACGTCATTAGGCAGCGCTTGTTCGCCGAGGAAGACACTATTACGTTCACGGCAGCGGTGAAATTAGCGTGTTCATTACAAGCAGCAGAAAGAGACGCGGCTAGTGTGGAAGGAAAAGAGATTACGAAGGAGACACCGGGGACTAACGCGCTGCATACGCTGGCGACGTCATCGTCAGGGGGGCGCGGACGCAGCGGTGAGAGAGCGCGCAAGCAGCCGCGCGGGCGCAGCGGTGAGAGAGCGCGCAAGCAGCCGCGCGGGCGCAGCGCGGGCGGAGCGTCGTCGGGGCCGGCTGGCCCGGCAGGCGGCGCGCGCGGGTCACGGCGACCGAGCGCGGGCGGGTCTTCGAAGTGTGCGGGTTGCGGAGGAAGTAATCACGATTACGAGAACTGTCACTATCGTGAGTTCGTGTGTAGCAAGTGCCAACGGACGGGACATTTGCGCCGCGTCTGTCCAGAACGGTGGGTCCCAGGGGGACGCCGCGGAGCGGACAACGGAGGATTTCATTTCGGTGACGTCGATCGCGGAACCAGCGAGGAGGACGACGGGGGCATCGAGGAGAACTTAAACCTGTTAACACTGAATAACTATAGGGCAGTAAGTGTACCAATTTGTATTGGGAGAAAAATTATACAAATGGAAATAGACACGGGAACTGCGATATCCTGCATTAGTAAAAATACTTATGATAAATATTTTTCACATTTGTCTATTAGAGACAGTGACACTATTTTAAAGTTCTATGATGGCTCTAAAATTAAACCGTTAGGTATTATTAAGACGAACGTTAAATATTTAAACCAGGAAAAGGTTTTGGAATTGTTTATAATAGAAGGGGGGTCTACATCATTGATAGGTCGACAATGGTTAGCCGAATTGCAGGTTAAAATTCCTCTGATTACTGGAGATTATATCAGTAATTCTAATTACGTACATTTGGATAATGAAATATGTAAATTGCTCGACAGACATAAGGAGCTGTTCAGCGGGGAGCTGGGTCGGTACACGGGCGGCAAGGCGACACTACGAGTGCGGGAGGGGGCGGCGCCCGTGTTTCACCGCGCGCGGCCGCTGCCGTATGCGCTGCGCGAGCGCGTCGACGCCGAGCTGGATGCTATGCTGCGCGCCGGCGTCATCGAGCCGGTGGAGTGCTCCGACTGGGCCTCACCTTTGGTGCCGGTTAATAAAGCTGACGGTACGCTGCGGATATGCGCGGATTATAAAGTGACATTAAACCCTACGTTACTGGTCGATCGTTACCCTCTACCAAAAATCGAGGACGTATTAGTAGGGTTGAACGGAGCCCAATTTTTCAGCAAAATTGATTTATCACAAGCCTATAATCAGGTGGAGCTTGACGATTCCAAAAAATACACTGTCATTAATACGCACAGAGGGTTATTTCGTTACAACAGACTGGTTTATGGATTGTCATCTAGCGTAGGTATTTTCCAACGTATAATGACGCAACTTTTACAAGGTATTCCGAATATTCAAATATTTTTAGATGACGTCATAGTGGGCGGTAGGACCAAAAGGGAACATTTGCAAGCACTAGAAGCGGTGTTACAACGACTGTCAGAGAACGGGTTAAAACTAAAGAAAAGTAAGTGTGTGTTTTTAGTCGATGAAGTGTCATATTTAGGTGTTATAGTATCAAAAGAGGGAGTGAAAGCGGATAAATCAAAAATTCAGGCGATTTTAAAAATGAAAGTACCGGAAAACGTAAGTGAGTTGCGATCATTCCTCGGTATGGTAAATTTCTTTGCGAAGTTTATCCGAAATTTTAGTTCACTATTGGTTCCATTATATAATCTATTACGTAAAGGCGTAGCATGGAACTGGGATAAATATTGTGAGCGGGCATTCGCAGAGGTGAAACAGGTTTTAACTAGTACCGATGCCCTGGCACATTATGACTCAAAGAAACCATTAATTGTAACGTGCGACGCGAGCCCGCTTGGGGTTGGCGGTGTGTTGGCCCAACGCGGGCGGGACGGGGCCGAGCGACCCGTGGCCTATGTGTCACGCTCGCTCACAGCGGCCGAAAAAAACTATTCACAGATACATCGCGAGGCATTGGCGATAATTTTTTGTATAAAAAAATTTCATCAGTATTTATACGGCCGTAAATTTATTTTAAAAACAGACCATAAGCCGTTAGTATCGATTTTTGGTCCTAATACAGGCATTCCAACGATGACCGCCAGTAGTATGCAGCGTTGGGCTGTGCTTTTATCGGCTTACGATTACGAAATCGAGTATATACGGTCGGAAGAAAACTGTGCAGACGGGTTGTCGCGGCTACCGGAACGTCGGTGCGGGCAAGCTAGTAGGGAGACAATTCCAGAACAAACCTATTTGCACTTCGCACAAGACGGCTTACTACTAGATTATAATGAAATCAAAAAGCAAACGGGAAGAGACCCTATTCTGTCTAGACTATTGGGTTATATTAGGGACGGTTGGCCGGAAAAATGTAAAATAATAGGTATGCAACCATATTTCATCAGGAAAACCGAACTGTACGAAGAACTAGGGTGTGTGATGTGGGGACACAGGGTAGTTATTCCTGGAAATTGTCTAAGGCCCTGGCACGTAGTTACGTGTGGTGGGCGGGCATTGACGAGGCGGTGGAGCGGGAGTGCTGCATTTAGATTTCATGGGTCCGATTGCAGGAAAAACGTACTTAGTGGTGATAGACGCTACTTCCAAGTGGTTAGAAATATTTCAACTCGCCAGTACAGTAGCCAGCGCTACTATCGGCAAGCTGACCGAACTATGGAGTAGGTGGGGCATCCCCAGGCAAATCGTCACAGACAACGGTCCGCCTTTCACCAGTAGCGAATTCGAGCGGTTTATCAAAAATGATGGTATTTCACACATATTCACAGCACCCTATCACCCATCGTCAAACGGGGCCGCTGAAAATGCCGTTAAAACCTTAAAAAAGGTTATTAAAAAAGCATTGTTAGAAAAAACGGATATCGAACGAGCGTTATATATATTTTTGATGCACTATAGGAACACGGAGCATACAACGACGGGAGCTAGCCCGGCTATGTTATTAATGGGTAGGCGATTGCGAACCCGATTAGATGCGCTAAGACCAGACAGGGAAGGTAACGTACACCGGGCACAGCGACGACAGGTCGATGCGGTGCGGGGGGCGGAGCGGAATATTAGTGTCGGTGATGACGTTTGGTATCGACAGTATCTAAAAGCAGATAAATGGTTACCGGGTAAGGTCGTGAGATCAGCGGGTCCAAATGATTATAGCTTGTTAGACGATAGCGGTAAACAGATACATAGGCACGTTGACCAGCTTAAGCGTAGGTCTAGAAGTTCACTTGCGATTCCAATCACTCCGGGATATTCTCCCCACAAAGAACCCGTACCGCAGCTACCGCAGTCTCCACCATTGGGGGCTCGGTCGGAGCCGGCCGAGGCCGCGAGGTCGCAGGCGCGCGGCGAGGCACAGCTGGGGGTCACGGTGTCGCCGCCGCGCGCAGACACACATCCAGGGGAGAGCGGTGGTGAAGAGTTCGCCACGCCACCTTCCGGCCCTGTACCGGCCCAGTCTCGCCCCAAACGTCAGTGTAGAATTAATAAGGACGTTAATTATAAATTGTAACCCTTAGTAAATAAGTTGTGGTTTAATTAATTATGCGTAGTGAGTAAGGGTGGAGGGATGTAGTGTAGGTACTTGGAAAAATAGATAGAATCTATAGACCCACTTGTATTAGGCAGTAATCAATATATGATTCCACGGTAATTACGCGTCTCATTGCCCCCTTCCTATTATAAGATATTACAGACACGATAACTTAAAATGCTAGTACCTAACTTTTAAGATATTCCTTAAATTATTTGATTAGTTATGCAGATAGATTTATTAAATTATAAATCATTTGGGGTGTATGAGGTTTTGCGTTAATTCTGTTACATGTTGTATATGTTTTTGCTCTAATACATATTTATTATCGAATATTATATACTCGTATATATACTTATACTCGTGAGTTTTATACCGTAAGGAACAAAATAGGGCATGTAAGTGTACTTATGTGAAATAGAAGTAACTGGTATATTTTTTTTTTATTTTTTTTTTTTTTAATGTGTGTGTAGGGTTATTTATTATCGAATATTATATAGTCGTATATATTTGTACTCGTGAGTTTTTTACCGTAAGGAATAAATAGGGCATGTAAATGTACTTATGTGAAATAGAAGTTATTGGTAATAATTTTTTTTTTTTTTTTTTTTTAATGATGTGTGTGGGGTTCCTATCACGCGAAATTTATTTGGAACTCATATTTTCTCCAATTTTTCTTTATTTGTTCAATTTAATGATGTAATTATGTGGAATTGGCTACAAACGCGACCGTCAAATGACACAATGAACGGTTTATTCGATGATAATTTTGAAAAAAAAAAATATTAAACTACCTAATGACGACCTGTTTGGTGTAGTGGTTACAAACTCTGACCTCTATACCAAAAGGTTGCGAGTTCAATTCCCGCTAGGGGCATACGTTTGTGTGATGAATACGGACGTGTTGTTAAAACCCGTCCCAATTTTATAATATAGTGAAATATCGTCGAAAACATTGACTAATGTGTCAGACATTTATTGTGAGAAGTGATTTGACATGACACATGAAAAAGTATAAAGAAACACCAACGGCCAGCTCCAACACGTGTGTACCCGAGTTATGGATGTTTTCATTTATAATAAGTATTTATTTACAAAAAAAAAAAAATGTATTTATGTAGTATAACATACCTTCTGGTATCCACAACACAAGCCTATAGTTGCTTACTGTGGAACTAGATGGCGCTGTGTGTATGTCCAAGGATATTTATTATTTTTGTCTGTCAGTCAGTATGTCCTTACCTAATACCTTCTATTCCACTTACGTAAATCCATCTTGATTGTTACTTTATTGGTAAATAAATAAACTATTATTCTTAACAGATGCGGGTGTCCATGGGCGGCGGTGATTACTTTCCATCAGGTGACCCGCATGCTCGTTTGCCGCTCTCTCATATAAAAAAAAAAAAAAAAAAAAAAAAAAAAAAAAGATAGTATTACTTCTACCCTTCCTTTTTGGATGATTGTAAATTCCAACTATATTTCCCATAGTACTTATGTTAAGAGAATAATGTAGAGCAACTACTAAATTATACCCTTAACACGCGAGATCAATCGATTGAATTTTTTATTGGCATTAGTATAATTATATTTCTACTCAGATTTACTTCAAAGAGGAGATTTTTAATTCGAATTTCGTATCTTTTTTAACCCCTGACGAAAAATGTCGGGTGAGATGTGTTTGCAGACGTTGCTGTGTGTGTATCCAGTCTTTGTTCGGGCGTATCTCTGGAGACGTGGTCCGTTTGAGCTGAGGTGTTTTTTTTATATTTAAAGAAAGATTTTCTTAATTTTCAATTCATCATCATCATATCAGCTACACTCCTGAATATAGGTAGGCCCCCCTCATAATAATATAATACAGTTATTATTTCATACTTACTTCCGTTCGCGGCCTAAAACGTATCACAAAGTAACGTCACCACAGAATAACTAATCGAGTTTTGCTAAGACGCTAATCCTTAAGGCCCGAGTTCATCAAACACATCTTAACCATTCTCTCAATATTTTCAAAGTCATCTATTATATAATTTTCCTCAAAGATGTAATTTAAAGCGTCTTGCATTTTTATTTTGTTTTGAAACGGATGGACGCACAATTTTACTTGACAACTCATTAAACAATGGTTAAACCACCTTGATTGCCTCGTTTAAGTTAAACAGTCGATTACAGCATTTAATCAACGGTTAGTGTATGGCGAACTCGAAAATATCATTAAACACCCGTTTAAAGTTTGAACGATCGTTTAAAACTTAACCGTATCATGGTGAACTCGGGTCTAAAGTAACACCCATTCTTCAATCGGACCATTCTCAAATTAATTATTATATTTAGTTCTAATCAAAATGTGTGTGTGAGAAAATTTCATTACAAGGATTCTGTAATAATTTTAGAACAGCGCCATCTGTTGACGCTGCCTTGAATTATATTAGTTTCGCCTCACGTGTAACTTCAACGCCGATGTAATTCCCATAAGTATTACTAGGTGGCGTTGTTCTGCATTGAGGATGAATATTTAGGAAACACTGCAAAATTAACAGCACTGGATCAAGAGCATTTCACTCCAAGTTATATCTATGCGGCAGGTTAAATGCTCTAAGATGCGGCACTATAACATACTATTAAGGTAAGGTCAAGTACTTAAACTCGCAAAATTAATTACAATTCAATGAAAGTACTCGTAGATGGCTCGTAGTTAATAATTTTTTTGTTCAAATACTTCATCTGTTGATACTAAATTTTCCTTTAAAAGGTGTTTTTATCTGATTGCACCAGGAAGGAGCGTATTAATTTTCGGATGTAATATGTAGATTTCTATGGTATCTCCTGTACCCTAAACGACTGGATTAATTTTGAAGTACAAGGTGTCGGTAGATTGGTCTTGATTATAGTGTCATAATGATCCATACTAAACCGTCTGAGTGTTAAAAACACGTTTATTTGTACCTGGTTTACTCCATAATTATAGGTCTTTAAATACTATGTTATCGAAGCGCAAGACAGTGCGGAGGCCAAGTTCTCCAAAAAAAAAACAACGATCATACACCGTGGTCTTTTTATACGAGACATTTCGAGCCACATTACAAGCATATGTAATACTAGCTTTCCGCCCGCGGCTTACCCTGCGTGGAATAACTTTATCATATATATGTTTAATTTGTTTATCCCGCGGGAACTACTCACTTTATCGGGATAAAAAAAATCCAATGGCTGTACAGCTAACTTAAGGTTGGCTGACAGAATAATGTTAGAGAGAGCTGTCACTTATTCAACCCTAGACTCCTATCGCCCTACAGCCTTAGCCCTAACATTATGTTTAAAGAAAAACATATATAAATGGATACAGGATGTCTGCAACCATGCGACATAAGGTTGACAGACGGAGGTTTGGAAGGAAGTGGGTAAGAGGTCGGATTTTCTCACTGCTTGGAACACAGACTCATGTCCAAGTGGATAGGCGTGAAGGTGTCTTATGCCCAGTGAGAGGAATGTGTCGTAGCTTGTCGCTCGTTGAGATGAAGTCTTGCAGCTTCGTAGCTCTGTCGAGATGAGTCTCTTGTAACTCGTGGACCCGTTGAGAGGAATGAAACAGCGTCGAAGTCTTGATGCCAAAGAGGCTTTATTTACAATTTTACTAACTATTTATTACAGCTTATTTCTATGTGTGAGTTCTATACAAGTTAGACAAGGTACGTGTGAATTGACAAGCTAAGTGAATAACAATATAATTATGTAGTACGCAAGTCTGCATTATTTCGTAGGTTTGTCGGCCACTGCTCTGATGCGATGACTGTTCATGACGAATGAACAATGGCTTAATCTAGAGTATAATTAAGTAGAGTAATTAAGGTCAAGAGCGATCCCATTCTAATTAAAAAAAAAAAAAAAAAATAAAAAAATATTCTACTATATGCAAAATTTCATCCAAATCCGTTTATCAGTTTCACCGTGATTGAGCAAACAACAAACAAACATACAAACTTTCGTATTTATAATATTAGTTAGATTTCAGCCTGAAGTAACAAAATATTCCAATTTTCAATACTGTAGATATAATAGAACAAATTTAAACGTAAATAAAGTAGTAATAAACTATTAAAATCAAACGTACCTCCGTGGCTCAATGTAAACAACATTGGGTTTACATTTCGGAGGACGCGGGTTCGATCCTCAACTAGGTACATATTTAGTACCCGGTTTGGTTGGTGGTAGGGCATATTAAATGTCCGCCTGGCTAGCTACCACCATCTTATCTAAATCTGCAGCCAAACAGCAATGTTAATAGCATTGATGTGTTCCGGTTGTCAGACTTAACATCAGGTGTGATTGAGGTCAAGTGGGTCAGCAAGTGGATAAAAAAAAACCTTAAGATATTCTGCGACATGCCAATTTATAGATTTATTGCTCAACAAAGTAGGTCTCATTGAAGTTATGTATTCGGAACTCTTGTGACGAACTTAAAAGGAGACAATGTAATCCGGTTTAAAACTTGGCATCAGATCTTATTAGATTAAAAAATATATATACACCAGTTCTATAAGAAAAGTGATATACGGAACTCGACACAAATATAAACTTCAAAATCCCTTTAAATATTTTAGAGCTCACGGAACGACAATTCAAATATAAAATCAAAAGTACATTGGAAAGGCCTACTATAGTATTATAGAATTGGAAGATAGAGATGTCTGGCTTCAGTAGTGCATTTTGTACCTAACAATGCCATTATCCAGCAACAACATCTTACCTTTAAATGTAAGACAATGTCCCTTACAGTAACTACCATAGCTTTAAGGAAATTGACATTTACAGCAGCTCTTTGACTGACAATGTCTCTTTACAGCAGCTAGTTATTATGAAGACTGACAATGTCTCTATAAGCAGCAAATTACTCAAAATTATTTTATAATCCTTTTATTTGTATACTCTCGGTAATTAAAAATTAATGTAATTTGTAAAAATGGACGTGTCCAAGTGCTGGGAAGATGCTTATGGAAAAAAATATGAGTATCTAGAATTCAAGTCTTTGGTAGGTCTAAATGACACAGCTGAATGAGAACTTGGCCGCTTTTTCACAGTAATGTTTTAGGTGGGATTTTATACGTACTCGAGCCCTTTGGAACTCTCACGCAACGCCAATTATAAGATATTAGGAGTGTAACATAAGTATGCCTTAAGGCGTATTTAGCGTCTGGCCACAGATTACTTAATGTCTGGCCTCTAATAACTGTCCTGTCTGGCATGTTCGCCGAATTCAAGGTCGATGACGTCTACACGCGAGGACAAGTATAAAACAGCCGACTTCGACCATCCACGTCTTCAAATCTACATACATATATAACGTCACACCTTTACCCCAAATAGGGGCTTTTTATGTACAACGGTTTAGTAGGTACTTGACCACAATCACACCTCATGTTAAGTGAAGATGAGGTCGAAGGTGGAAGCGTACTGACCCGGAAACCCCAACACATTTGGGGGACTGGCTAATTTATCTCTGACAACCGGAACACAACAATGCTATTAACATTGCTGCTTAGCGGCAGATTTAGATAGATGGTGGTAGCTAGCCAGGCGGACAGTTAAAGTGCCCTACTATCAACTAAACCGAGTACCCGCGACCTCCAAATCGTAAACCCAATGTTGTTTACATTGACCCACGGAGGCGGTTAGGTGTCCCAAACCTAGTTTAAATTGTTTTGTTAGCTTTTGTTGGAAATAAATCATTTTGTATTTGTATTTTCAAGCAAACTTTACTTACAGTATTATATGAATACTGGTCACAATAATTTACCTCCATCTTCATGAGATCTCTCTATCAAAGTAAGTTAATGTGTATTTTTTTACTATTTTATATCATCCAGATTGTTTCCTCAATTTAATAACATGTATTAGGGTTCACATTATTACAGTTTAAATGAAATGAAAATCATTTATTCATGTAGGCAATACAATATGCACTTATGAACGTCATTTGTTTTTTAAACTACCACTAGCTCGGAACGCGACCACTACTGAGAAGAGCTAGCGAGCTTAATTAACTTGTGACCTATGATGTGCATTGGGAATTACAAATGCTTAGTAATAATTTTGTTTGTGACAATGTAATATTGTGAAATTTGTGAACTTGTTTGTGCTCCTTATGGGAAATACTATTAAAAATGCCCTACCACCAACCAAACTGATTCATACTGAAGTGAACAGTAATTGTATTGTATTAGGTCTTTACCTATGAAATTTGAGTTTTTTTTTCTTCGTTAATCATATGCACCAATTCCTGCGATTTTCAAAGCTATATCCAAATTTGGTTTTTATTTCGAAAATGAAACATTATTTCAAGGTTTCAAATGAAATGCTTTTTTAATATCTGGGCTAAAAAACATAATAAAAAAAATTTGAACAGAGCTCTTTTCATGCACTTCCCATAATCATTTCTTAGATTCGCTGAAACATTTATAAAGCGGTTACTTTTAAAAATTAACGCTGCCTATACTTTACTTAATGTTATCCGATAATACACACAAACTTTAGTAAAATTTGGATTTATCGTTCCAAAAAAAAAATCAAAAATATTTGTATGGAGAAAACAGTCTTAATGAAATTCTTCATGTAAAACGATATCATTCTGCCCTGTGACAAAACGCTGGTGAACATTGTACTTTTATTCTTTATTGCACCAAAATATTACAATAACAGAGTACAAACAATAGGTCACGTACAAAGGTGGACTTATCTCTTTAAGAGATCTCTTCCAGCCAACCTGAGCATTGAAATAGGAAACTTAGTAAATTTGGGGTTTAGCAGTAAATTGTGTGCAAAAGAAAAAATCCTATAACGAATAATAAAACAAATAAAAAAAGAAAAGATAACTGAATAATAAACTTACACTAAATATATTACATATACCTACTACGAAATATATACCTAACATAATTTAAATATATATATATATATATATATATACTATAAACCTACATACACATACGAATATCACTAAAGATGGGAGAGGTAATGCTCTTTTAGCCTTTTCTTAAATACTGCAATTGAAGGGCTGTCCTGAATTAATTTTGACAGTTTATTATTTTTATTGTACTTACGTGTGTTACCAGGTTTCAGCATCTTAGGGCTTAGAGTGTTGATGGAGTACACCAGTCCGTGGGCGTTATAGCCCATGGTGTAGCCAGGAAGATGGCCGGCGTAGCAGAGCGAAGCGAACCGCTCCTCAACCGCCTGCGTGGGGAGAAATTACACATCATTAGCCTGTTTAGTGTAATGGTTAGATACTTTGGGTGCTAAACCAAAAGACTATACCAACTGACGACCATCTTATGAGTAATATTATGAGAATGAAGTGAAAGACGTGTCTCATAGTAGACTGTGATTTGAGCTTCGAATGGCGCGGGAGCTCGAAGGATGGAGAACATGCTGTGACTTCATTTTAATACTTTTGGTAAGTATTGTCATCACTATGTGACGGCCTGTTTGGTTTGAAAGCCGACTGCTATACCAAAAGGTTGCGGGTTCGAGTCCCGTTAGGGGCATATGTTTGTATCATGAATACATACATGTACATGACGTGTTCCCGAGTTATGGATGCTTTCATTTATATATGTATTTATTTACAAAAAAGGAAAAATATTTGTGAAGTATATCAACCATCTGGTATCCACAACACAAGGCTAAAATAATAATAATAAATATTTCGGACACTTACACCAATCATCTAGTCCCAAACTAAGCAAAGCTTGTACTATGGATACTAGATAACGGATATACATACATAAATGTTTATATAAACATCCATGACTCGGGAATAAATGTTCATATTCATCACACAAACATTTACCCGTCGCGGGATTCGAACCCGCAACCGTTGGTTTCGCTGACAGGGTCACTATCCACTACACCAATCGGTCTTGGTATTCCGGACCGCTACCTTTCCACTGTCAATGAAGACCACGGTTAAATTCGAATAACCGTCGCCTTCAATACTCTGCATATTGATAACAGCCATTGTTATTTGGTGGGATAATCAAAACAAAATAATTAATTTCTACGAGGAAACGCACTGCCGGACTTGTTTTAAATGTGATTTAGAAGCTGTCCACATGTCATGATGATGCTAATGACGCTCAAAGGGCTCATGATGAGCCCTTTCCTATGATAAGTATCAATACTATAGGCCCTAGAAGGCCCTTTTTTTTTAATTTTGACAAAGTAATTCTTACGGCAGTTTACTTTTTGCGGAGTAACCTATCCCATGATACTTGCCACTGTGATGATAAATATAACTATATCTCATTAATTAAAATCCATTCGGCCGCGTAATGAATAATCTATGAATTCGGGTTGTTTCGCAAGTGCTGGCCTCTAGCGGATATTCCACGAAACTTTTAAGTAAACATACCACCAGCGACTTGGTTGCGCCACTTATTAATTTTGTTCAAGCTCAACCACACAGATGGCGCTGTTCATAACATTCAAGTTGACTAATTAATTTTGGAAAACACATGGAGCTATTCTTAATTTTCTTGTTGTGTAAATGAAGAAAAATGTTTGAGTTTAAATTGTAATTTTGGTATCAGGAATACAATGAAGTTATACTTTATGTGAAACGTTTTTTAACACTATTTCGAATAACTCTTTAAAATTGCAGTCAGCTTTTATCTAAAAGAACGTATATGTAATTAGGCATTGTGTAGCTTAAACGGCTTGAACGATTTCGAAGTGCATGTGGTCGCTAGATTCGTCTTCATACATAGATTATCATAGAACATACATACATTTATTGTAAAAATCCAACATGTCTCCCGCAAAATATGCTGTCGTGTTGTTTGATCTTTAAATACTTTAATGGTTATTCTCGTGTACAGTCGGAGACTGTGTTGTCACATTATATAGTATGAGCCAGCTTACGGATTTAAGGTAGTTTCCCTCCAGGGCCCGACTTATCTTTCCACACTGTATATGTAGATTAGACAGTATAATAATTTGTTCAATCACTGTTGTCTTTAAGGGTTTCAACTTTTGGAAGTTTTGCAAAACATTGGAAAAAGTCCGCAAGTTAGATACTATTATAACAGAAGCTTATTGAGAAAGCGTATTATAAAATATCAGATTGTTTAGATGATAAACATTCATGGACATCACCAGCCCGTTCGCATGACCAGGCTATTTCACAATTAATAATGAAATATTATAATATAAAGTATTAGTTAATAATTTTGAAATAAAATTTTTTTTTTTTAAAAGAGCAACCTCTCGAATTTCTTGCTTGTTCTTCTCAAAATTGCCTTTAGAAACAACTTTAAAAATGTAAAATGTGACTATTTTAAGTGTACTCTGTGTGCCTACAAAATAAAGCATTTTTGATTTGATTTGATTAGCTTTGATCTGTATCCCGTTGTACAATTGTAGAGCTATTGTCGACGGTACTGTTTGGAAATATGTTTAGACAGTCTTTACGAGTAAAAAATTGTATATTCATTACCCCGCTCAAGGAATCCTCGTAGGTTGGTGTTATGTGCACTGACACGATGTAGAAGTGGTTGAGGGTCTCGGAGAAAGCGTCTTCAGTGTGCCCCAACACACCCTGAAATGTTAAAGCAACTATTAAGAATAAGAACAAGAATGACAATGACAATGACAGTGACAGTGACAGTGACAGTGACAGTGACAGTGACAGTGACAGTGACAGTGACAGTTACAATTACAATTACAATTACAAAGGGAAAGGGAAAGGGAAAGGGAAAGGGAAAGGGAAAGGGAAAGGGAAAGGGAAAGGGAAAGGGAAAGGGAAAGGGAAAGGGAAAGGGAAAGGGAAAGGGAAAGGGAAAGGGAAAGGGAAAGGGAAAGGGAAAGGGAAAGGGAAAGGGAAAGGGAAAGGGAAAGGGAAAGGGAAAGGGAAAGGGAAAGGGAAAGGGAAAGGGAAAGGGAAAGGGAAAGGGAAAGGGAAAGGGAAAGGGAAAGAGAAAGAGAAAGAGAAAGAGAAAGAGAAAGAGAAAGAGAAAGAGAAAGAGAAAGAGAAAGAGAAAGAGAATGAGAATGAGAATGAGAATAATTTATTTTTAACCACAGGTAAGGTACAGTCGTTTACAACCGGTAAAATTTTGTAATAGGCATTCATTAGAATTTCTAAAAGTATGTTCCCAGCTGATGGCCATGTTAAGCATTAAATAAGCATCAGCTGGACATCAACTATTACCAATGAGTTTTTAAATTTAATTTAATTACTCGTGTGCATTTATCCGACCGCTCTTAAACCGTGAGGAGGCCTCACCGGGGAAGTACCACCCTCTCGCAGAAGACCGACGTCTGAGTAGTGGAATTTTGCCACTGCGCTTCGTCCGGTGAGCGAGGGCGCCGGAGGCCCACCTTCCAGTCTCTCTCCAGAATGGTAGCGGTATTTAAAGAGTTAGTACCCCAGGAGGGTACCAGCACTATTAGTGCTGGAGAATCCCTCATCGCTCAGGCTGCCCTACTTATTCTGGGGTGGACACCTTCCTCAAAGGCCGGCAACGCATCTGTGACCCTTTTGGTGTTGCGGGTGTCCATGGACGGCGGTGATTGCTTTCCATCAGGTGACCCGCATGCTCGTTTGCCGCCCTCTCATATATAAAAAAAAAAAAAAAAAAAAAAGGCCTGCATGCCTGCATATTGAGAAATAAAAATTCAAACGCATGTGAAGTCTCCAACGCGTATTGGGCCAGCCTACGGCTAATATATACGAGGGAAGGCCTATATTCCTGCAGTGGGATGTTTACGGGCTGATGATGGTGATGAATGCCTAACCGAGGATGAAATTTGGGGGTGTGTATTGTATTGCATTGTATGTGTATGTGGCTGTTGCAGGTCAACGGAGACCTGTATCACTGCGACCGTTGCCGATCTATTGTGATCGCCACTAACCTACAGTTCGTTGCTCAGGTTTGCCTCTTTGAGGAATTGGATAATTTTCCTGGCACCGATGGTTTTTATCTCATCCGGGTGTAATAAGTGGCTGCCCAGGTGGATATTGCGTTTACGCATTAGCGGGCCACATTCACACAGCAGATGTGCAGGTGTTTCCTCTGCGAGGAGGCAAAATCTGCACATCCCTGTTTCTCGGAGTGTGTTAAACCTGGCGTGTTCGTCCAGAGTTTAAGAGCTGCTTGGGTGCACCGGTTCCTTAGGGTAAAGCGAATTAGGCTTTTTGAGATACCGCAGAAAGGCTCAGGGCCGTACTGGGATCCGCTAGCCCCCAATTTCGCTAGTTCGTCGGCTTTTTCGTTGCCTTCGATGCCTGCGTGCCCCGGGACCCAACGAAGAAAGACCCTGTTTGTTTTGCAGAGGGTATTTAAAGTAAGCCTGCAGTTTTCAACCAGCCTTGAGACAATTTTGTCTGAGTCTAGGGCCAAAAGAGCCGCCTGGCTATCTGAGTGGATGTAGATGGTATTGGGGGTGTGTAGGTTTGTGTACTGACATGGCCTGGGTTGTTGACAGCGATGGAGCTGCACCCTCCGGTGTCATTGCGCGGTGCGTCAGGGTCGTTGATTGTGCCGATGACGTCATCCAGTTGCAACAGGAACAGCTGCAAAACAAGCATTTTTAGTATCTAATTTTAAGATGAGTCAGTGTTTAGGCCACCCACCTGGCTTAGATACGTACGAGTTGGGTCTATTCATTAAACGACTTCAAAGAAGGTGGTCATTCTATTGTTCGACTGTATATTTTTAGGTATGTGGCGTGCTTCATCTTCGACCACATCGTCACTTTCCATCAGGTGATATTGTGGTCAAACGCGAATCCTGTCAATCATAAAAAAAAAATAGAAACCGATATCCACCCTCAATTGTTTAAAAATTCTTTTTTATTCAAAAGAGTATACTCCTGGGAATACATCAAGTGTAGTTTAAAATCGGTCCACAATTGAGCGGTCCAGCTTGTCACCAAGTCAGGATCTGATGATGGAATCCCAGGGAAATCGAGGGCGACCCTCATGTATATTTTTTTTTCTAAACTTAATCAGATATATAGGTACGAGTATGTATCCGATAGTCATTATCTCATGTTGCTGAGATTCTTAATGGTTAATAATTCTTAAATACCATTAGGGAACGTCCGTGGCTCAGCGGTTAAGACACGGTCTCCCAATTTGGGAAGTCGGGTTCGATTCCCAGACAGGCCATGTACTAATGAGTTTTTAAATTTAATTTAATTACTTATGTGCATTTATCCGACTGCTCTTAAAGGGAGAAGGAAATCATTGTGAGGAAACATGCATGCCTGAAAATTCTAAGGCATGTGAAGTCCCCAACTCGCATTGGGCCAGTATGGTGGACTATGGCCCATACACTCTCCCTCCACTCCCTCATTACACGAGCGAAGGCCTATGTCCCTGCAGTGGGATGTTTACGGGCTGAGATGATGATAGGCATATATGGACCTTTTTTTTTTCGGCAGGAACGTTTGCTGATAGTCGCGGGACTTTTTCAGCTTCACCGGGCGGGTGGGCGAGCGCAGGAGCGCTCTGCCCGTCTCTTGCATATCATTGGTCAGTGTGCGGGACCGTTAGTACCTACTCCCTTGAGTTATTTTACGTGGTGAAACCACAGATCACCATGGGATTATCTTGACCAACCGTTTAGGTCAATGCCTATGGGCTGGGTCATGGCGTGACTCCTAATGCAAATACCAAATGTAGGGTACTCTACTCCACCTACTGCTGATCGAGTTTGCTTAGGACACGGTTCCACGAACATAATTTATGGGCAATTGTGTTGGAAACATGGTAATGTTGTGTTTAGATTGTTATAATAGGGCTATAATTATTGTTTTTAAGGTTCCGCAAATCAAGAGAAACCCTTACATTACGTACGTATGTCTCAATAAATCAATAATGTTTTATTTTCAGTGGTAAAATTGACACTTGAGCATAGTCAGTTTTTGAAGCTATTGGGGGTCGGAATTTAGTTCTCCTTTGAGAAGTAGATTAAGAAGCTGATATTAATAAACCGGTCTCAAGATTGAGATTAACTTAAGTTGACGCTTGGAAATGGAATGGCTGGCTGGCTCAATGGAAACAACATTGGGTTTACGATTCGGAGGTCGCGGGTTCGATCCCCAGCGAGGTACATGTTTAAGTACTCGGTTTGGTTGGTGGGAGGGCAATAACATTTTTTGAGTGGATGCTGAATATTGGACGCCAATGCGCTTTATGCTTTTAACAAGAAAACTGCGTAGGGTATAAAATCATTTGTATTCTTCATTTGTATTTCAGAACTACGCATATAGGTCCTGTGGCTATCTGACAGTCAATGTTTTCAAGCCATCTCTGCGTAGGTCACCGACTTGGCTTAACGTCAATAACCAGGACAGATAGTTTAACGAAAATATACATATAAAAATTTTACAAGTTGTCTGTCACACATAAAATTTCAAGTGATAAAATGACATATGTATGTAATATTATATTAGGTCCTTACCTATGAAATTGGCGTTTTGTATGAAGAATTTAATTAAGACTGTTTTCTCCATACAAACATTTTTGTTTTGGGAACGGCAAATCCAAATTTAGCTAAGCTTTGTGTGTATTATCGGATAACATTAAGTAGAGGCAGTGTTAATTTTTAAATGTAACCGCTTTATAAAAGTTTCAGCGAATCTAAGAAAAGAGCTCTGTTCAATTTTTTTTATTATGTGATTTAGCCCAAAATAAAAAAAAAAACTCCACTTTCATAGGTAAGGACCCAATATTTAATATTGACCAATGATTACATGATAGGTTATGAGCTATTGATTATTTTAAATTGATTGAATTAAACATAATGAGGAATGATCGCCAAGACGAAATTTATCTTAAAAGAAAAAGATCTAGTCCTACAATGGATGCAGACCTGCTGGGTAGATAAGTAAAATAATAACCTGATGGAATGGCACACCAGCCCCGTCAGCTATGCCCTGCATCTCATTCACGTAGTACGGGAACCTCTTCTTCATGTTGTCCAGGGTTGTGTCGTACGCACTGCGGCCATTCGGGGTCTGGTACTCTCGCTCGAACTGCCGAAGGTTGTCGTAGGTCGCCAGGAAGTCCTTTATCATGGCACTGAAGGTGCGACCCTGGACACAGAGGGAAAATCAATTAATTTACTATAAACTAAAACTACTGTTAATAGGTTAGGCAGGTCCTGTGCTTTAGAAAGAAACGATGTGTACACTCAGAAACGTAAAGTCATTCAAATTGCCTTTAAATAAATTCAGAATTATGAAAAAACACCTCCCGGGGAGTACTGTTCAAAGTTATAAAATGACTATAGTTAACTTAAAAAGTTGCAAAATGTCCAATAATTTTTGTGTCCAAGTTTACATTATGTCCAAGTATTGAGATTTTTTTTATGCACAAAGCGTTGGTACATGACCTCAATCACACCTCATGTTAAATGAAGATGATGTCGAAAGTGGAAGCGTACTGACCCGGAAACCCCAACACATTTGGGGGACTGGCTATCTTATCTCTGACAACCGGAACACAACAATGCTATTAACATAAAAGGGTGGTAGCTAGCCACGCGGACATTTAAAATGCCCTACCACCAAAGCAACCTAAGATGCTAAAATGGATGCAAAGCCGACAAAGGTGGCTAGGATGGAACTGAGTTATTCTGTAAAACAGAAACTTATTGAGAAAGCATATTATAAAATATCAGACTATTTAGATGATAATCATCCCTGGACATAATCAGATCGTTCGCATGCCAGGCTATTTCACAATTAATAATGAAATTTAAAAACCTGTTTGTAATATAAAAACCTTTATGTAAAATCAAAGCCTGATTTTAAAAGAGCAACCCTTCGAGTTTCTTGCTTGTTCTTCTCAGGGGAAAATTACATTTTGAACAAGCAGTAGCTTAAAAAATTTAAAATTTACTATGTAAAATTGACTATTTTAAGTGTACTCTGTGTACCTACAAAATAAAGCATTTTTGACTTTGACTTTGACTTTGTCACCCTCTAACGAATTGCTTTCGTAAGAGACATAGTATAATAATAAAGCCAGAAAACAGACATTATTTACAAAAGGCTATCATAAAATTTCTGACTATCTAGATGGACATAGAACGGCGATATTCAGTCTAATTATACAATATAATATTACACATTGTAACCCAAGACCTATTTAACAAGAGCAACTCTTGAGTTTTTGCGAGTACTTCTCTGGGGAGTCAGCTTTGTGAATGAGCGGTAATGTCAATAATTTTAATATTAAACAGATCTCTTGGAGAGTCACGGCAGCGTAAATTATATATTGCTCTGATTGCTCTTTTTTGTAGAACAAATATTGTTTGAATATCTGCAGCCCTACCCCACAGTAGTATACGGTAAGACATAATGCTGTGAATGTAGCTGAAAAAAAAACGAGCCTCGCTGTTTTAAGATGAAAAATGTGACGTTTTCAAGTGAAAATATTATCCTATGAATCTTTTTTGGAATTTGAATTTTGAATTTGATACCAACAGCTGTTGTTTCGAATCCCGTAGCTTAACCGATTTTCATTAAACATGGCCAATTAAAGTATTTGGTCTTCAACCACCTGCGTACACAATTCGCATACGCAGAGCAAGCACACAATGGCATTTATTGTATTACGACATCAGCTAAATCAATGAAAAGTAATACGAGGTGAAAATGTAACAGAATATATTATGTATAAATTTCGCAGTAAAGTGTCATTCTATGGAACTTGCAGGTCTCATAAGTCGCCTCCGCAAAGTCAGTAATTCATTCAAAGGGTTATACGCTTTTTTAATAAGGTTCCAGTTGATATACAAAATCTTCCTCTCAATAAATTTAAAGATACTATAAAACAGAAACTTATTAATAAAGCATATTATAAAATATCAGACTATTTAGATGATAATCATCCCTGGACATAAGCAGATCGTTCGCATGCCAGGCTATTTCACAATTAATAATGAAATATAAAAACCTTTTTGTAATATAGAAACCTTTATGTAAAATCAAAGCCTCATTTTAAAAGAGCAACCCTTCGTGTTTCTTGCTAGTTCTTCTCAAGAGAAAATTTCACTTTGAACAAGCAGTAGCTTAAAAAATGTAAAATTGGCTATTCAAACTTCAAACTTTAAGCCAACTACATGATATCATTTGTTGAATGTCAATTTAATGTACTGGATATAAAAAAAGTTTATTGCATTTATCTGTCAGTCAGTATGTCCAAGCTACTACCGCTTCGGAAAGGGAATTCATCTGTGGGAAAAGAAGCGGCTCAAGAAACCCAATATTTTAACTGTGTACCTACAAAATAAAGCATTTTTGACTTGACTTTGACTTGAGTGTTTCTTAATTTCTGCTTCATTATATAGATTTGTAAGTTACCATGTTTTACTTTTTAATATTCTTTTAAAAGATATGAATTGTGTTTCTAGACACATTTAATTAAAAAATGTAATTGTCTAAATGGTATTAATCAACTAATTATTAAGTCACTTAAAGTGACATGTAACATAAGTGAAATTTTTGTAAAGGATATTCATAAAGTGGCTTTGTTTAATTTTAGCTAGGTTAAATACATCATTTGTGGGGTTCGCTTTGATGACCTTATACCTGAGAATATCATTAATCTAACTGAGAAAAATTTAAAGATAACAATATTGTAAAATTAGTGACTACCTGATGACAAACACGCTCGGTCTACTTCGACCAGCTCCGCAAAATTATAAAATTGTATTAGTCATATACTTTATTTAAAAAAAAAAGACAACAATGATCCTGTGAGTTTCTTGCGCCGCTTGTTTTCCCACAGATGATTTCCCTTTCCGAACCGGTAGTAGCTTGGACATACTGACTGACAGATAAATGCAATAAACCTTTTTTAATTTCCAGTAGATTTAAATTGACATTCAGCAGATGATTCAATTGTATCTTACATTGAAATAAATGCTTGAAGTTTGAAGTTTATGTTTTACATGACCATAATGAAAAATGTTATACTTATATAAAATTACATTTCATTGGTTTCTGGGTAACGTTTGGGCTAGGTTATATGGAAAAAATGTCGTTCCCCTTTAAGTGACATATTGGGTCTTTACCTATGAAATTGGAGGTTTTTTCTTCGTTACTTTTTGAAAATGGAACATTACATCAAGGTTTCACATGAAATATTTTTTAAGTTCTGGGCTAAATCACATAACAAAAAAAAATTGAAATGAGTTATTTTCATGTGCTTCCCATAATCATTTCTTAGATTCGCTGAAATTTTTTTATAAAGCGGTTACTTTTAAAAATTTACGCTGCCTATATTTAACTTAATGTTATCCGATAATACACACAAAGTTTAGCTAAATTTGGATTTGCCGTTCGCAAAAAAAAAACAACTAAAATGTTTGTATGTAGAAAACAGTCTTAATGAAATTCTTCATACAAAACGCCAATTTCATAGGTAAGGACCTAATATTTATCATTATTTTTCGGGAATGCAGTAATATTTATTCGTATATAATATACTCGTAAATGACCTGTGAAGGAAATGTTGTACTCTCACCATATCGAATCCCACGTCGTAATGGGAGCCCTGCACGTAAAGGACTGGCACTGCCCGCCGGCGCCCATCGTCACACTTCACGCTACCTGTAGGGAAATGTCATTATTAACAACCTGCTTAGTGTAGTATTAGAAACTTAATTAATATTGGGTCTTTACCTATGAAATTGGAGTTTTTTTTTCATCGTTAATCATATGTACCAATTCCTGCGATTTTCAAAGCTATATCCAAATTTGTTTTTCATTTGGAAAATGGAATAACATTTCAAGGTTTCACATGAAATATTTTTTTAATTTCTGGGCTAAATCACATAATAAAAAAAATTTGAACAGAGCTCTTTTCATGTGCTTCCCATAATCATTTCTTAGATTCGCTGAAACTTTAATAAAGCGGTTACTTTTAAAAATTAACGCTGCCTACACACTTAACTTAATATTATCCGATAATACACACAAAGTTTAGCTAAATTTAGATTTGCCGTTCTCAAAAAAAAATCAAAAATGTTTGTATGGAGAAAACAGTCGCCATTTTCATAGGTAAGGGCCTAATAAAAATTCTCCAAAAACCAGGTCTTATGTTTCGTGATTTCCTTCTCGTTTGTTTCTTTCCTTAAGTGTTTCTTATCTCTGCTGTAATACGCTTTGTCCATAGCTGGGGGGCCTGAAGGCGGAGTGTGAGTTTTGTTTTAACCCTACAGTGCTATCTGTACTTTCGTACATGTATGCCATAATAATGGCCGTAGTTAGTACCTGACAGGTTCGTTATGCATTACCTATGGCATGTAGAACGTAGGTTTTTTTTTTATGCATCACAGGTTCGTACTTGACCTCAATCACACCTGATGTTAAGTGAAGATGAGGTCGAAGGTGGAAGCGTACTGACCCGGAAACCCAAACACATTTGGGGGACTGGCTATCTTATCTCTGACAACCGGAACACAACAATGCTATTAACATTGTTGCTTGGCGGCAGATTTAGATAAGATGGTGGTAGCTAGCCAGGCGGACATTTAAAATGTCCCACCACCAACCAAACTAAAGGTGTAGTCAATTCAATATCAATCAAGTTATTAAATGTTTCTGTATGTTATCGAATTATCGAAAAAATGTATCTTTAGATGGCATAATATAACTATTCATGGTGTCTCTATATTATGGATGTAAGTAGTGTTTCCTTCACAGATATCCACGTGGTAGGGTTACCAAGACAATATTTGACAGGGAACTTTAATAGCACGAAAGCCGGCGACTCTCACATACTTCGACAGAACTCTAGAACTTAAGTTTAGGACACTGTGTGGGGTAGTAGAGGATGTCTATCATATTTTGGTGGAATGTGCACGGAACGAGGCTCAGAGAAGACAAATATATCCACCTCTCACAAATAGTACCATAGGATATGTGAATGGTATCCTGGCCTCTCCCTTATCAGGAGAGGCCAGGTTACTCTATCACTTACTAGAACTCGCAATGAGTGGAAGGAATTGACTCCACTGGTAGTGCATTGAGGACTGTGGCTTTTATGAGGGTGGCATATCGTTTTCTTACGATAAAACCCTCGATAATAAAAAAAAAAAGGAAAAAAAAAAAAAAAAAAAGTTTAGGACACGATTTCGAAAGACATATAAGCGAAAGCCATTTGGGCGACGCCAGATAATCGAAGTGCCATATGAACGAAACGCCATTTAGCCGATGGGCCATTTAATTGAAAATACAAATGAAAGCCATAATAATAATAAATAAATAAATAAATATTTCGGACACTTACACCAATCACCTAGTCCCAAACTAAGCAAAGCTCGTGCTATGGATACTAGATAACGGATAAACATACATAAATATTTATATAAACATCCATGACTCGGGAATAAATGTTCGTATTCATCACACAAACATTTACCCCTCGCGGGATTCGAACCCGCAACCGTTGGTTTCGCTGACAGGGTCACTATCCACTACACCAACCGGTTGTCGATCGAAAGTATAAGATCGTATAAGATCGAATGTACAGACCCCTATCTGTAGCGAGCGAGCAATATGGGTCGTAGCACCCCGACACTGTTGGTTAGGTTCAGATGGTTAAGGTTAACCTTCGATGTTAGGTTGACATATTTGTTATTTTATTTATTTTATTTTATTTTATTTTATTTACATAGAATCAACAGCATTATTACAAATTCTTATTCAGAAAACTAATACCAAACTTATGCCAATTAAAGATTCTTACTATGTTACTGACAAAGGTTACTTTAACATTGAATGGGTATGTCTTAATTAAATTACAATGAAATTCGTACTAATACATTATTAATCATAATATTATTATAAATGTCAATGAAAACAAATCTAATCCTCAGTGATATATGAGTCGTTAGGTTAATATGTCTAAATATGAATGAAATATGTCTATGGAAGTTAAATAAGCCGAATGAAAATTTCAAAATTATAGATCTATAAATATGTACAAAATATGTGTGTTGTGAGTGTCTATGTGTGTAAGAGTTAGTGTGTGTGATAGTTAGTGTGTGATGGGATGGCGGTGGGTATTGCATGATGGAGTAAATCAATGGACGGACATGGGTCAAGAAGAACGATCGACAGAGCCATGCGAGCGCGAACGGCGCGAGGTGGAGAATGACGCGCCCGCGCCGCCGCTCCGCCGCCACCCGAGAGCCGCCGGAACTAGCCAACAGGTTATGCATCTAAAGGCCGGCTTACATGCCTAGTGGGCTATAACGTCAAAATGAAAAGACAGAGATGCATCTAACTAATATTATAAATGCGAAAGTTTGGATGTTAGTTTGTTTGTCGCTCAATCATGGCGAAACGGATGAACGGATTTGGCTGAAATTTGGTATATAGGTAAAATATAACCTTGATTAAAGATAGGATACTTTTAATCCCGATAAGTGAGTAGTTCCCGCCTACATAATATATAACATATTTCCGCGATAAAGTTATTCCACGTAGGTAGGGTAGGGTACTCTATAATAATATTGGTATTACAATTCAATTGATTAATTGTCGTATAATTTATTATTAGTTATTAAGTATGTATAATAAATTCAATTCAATTATAATTTATATTGGCTAATATCTATAGGCTATCGAGTATACTTATTTATAAATTGATGCAATATGCTATTTTGGAAACAATTCTTAGACAAATAAAATATGTCCTGCTCCATAAAATGTTTATTGTACGTTCTGGGCAAGCGCACATTCACGCCATTGGCCTCATAATTCGTCCGGGCTACTGGAACATAGAAGAGTTGCGTATGGCGCGTTCGCTTGTCGGGTACGCATAGGTTTAACATCTTTACGACAAGTGCAGGACAGTCGAGCGCTCCCGAGCATATGTCATGTAATAACGCCATATCGAGCAAAATGCGGCGGTCGCGCAACGGCACGAGTCGATGTTCACGACACGAAGCGAAGTAATCATCGCAGATAGCTCGGGTGCGATAGTTCAGATGTTTGACGAATTTGATTTGTATACGCTCAATTGCATGCTCATAAATCACGTATTGCGGATTCCATATCGGACAACAGTACTCCAGAACACTGCGAACGTAAGCAAAATATAACATTTTGACGCAGGTAATGTCTGTGAAGGGCTTGCTTACACGATAAATGAAGCCGAGATTTCTATAAGCAGTATTTACGATTTGCTCAACATGTGCTGAGAAGGTGAGCTTAACATCCAAAATGACGCCGAGATCTCTCACTGTAGTTTCTTTTTTGATTTTAGCATTATTTATTGTGTAGTCGAAATATTTTCGAACTCATCGCACAACTGTACATTCGATTTTATGGCTTTTGCATATTTGTATTTTCGATTGGCTCATCGGCTAAATGGCGTTTCGTTCATATGACACTTCGATTATCTGGCGTCGCACAAATGGCTTTCGCTTATATGTCTTTCGAAATCGTGTCCTAAACTTAAGTTCTAGAGTTCTGGTCGAAGTATGTGAGAGTCGCCGGCTTTCGTGCTATTAAAGTTCCCTGTCAAATATTGTCTTGGTAACCCTACCACGTGGATATCTGTGAAGGAAACACTACTTACATCCATAATATAGAGACACCATGAATAGTTATATTATGCCATCTAAAGATACATTTTTTCGATAATTCGATAACATACAGAAACATTTAATAACTTGATTGATATTGAATTGACTACACCTTTAGTTTGGTTGGTGGTAGGGCATTTTAAATGTCCGCCTGGCTAGTACGTACATACATACGAAGTAAGTAAAAAAAACGCTCGTAAAAAGGTGTATAGGCAGTACACACAATTTTTCAATAAAACCATTAAATTGAGCATTTTGACGACCCGTTTGGTGTAGGGGTTAGCAACTCTGACAACTATACCAAAAGGTTGCGGGCTCGAATCCCGCTGGGGGCATATGTTTGTATGATGAATACGGACATGTGTACCCGAGTTATTAATGTTTTAATTTATATTAAGCATTTATTTACAAAAAAAATGTATTTAGGATATCAACCATCTGGTATCCACAACATAAGCCTGTTGTTGCTTACTGTGGGACTAGATGGCGCTGTATGTATGTCTAAGGATATTTATTTATTAAAAGGTATACATTCGGATTAAAAGAATAGAACCAAGAAATAAACTCTCCGGGATGAGGGCCATATATTTAATAGGAGTGTGCTGTGCCCGATGACGAGGTGGGGTCAATATTTGTTTCATCATTGAGGGTTATGTGTTAAATGAATAATTAAAGGAAGGTCTATATCCTTCAGTGGGATGTTTACGGGCAGATGATGAAGAGTGTACCATAGATTATAACATGGGATATTTTTTATCCCGATAAAGTGAGCAGTTCCCGCGGGATAAACGAATTTCCACGATAAAGTTAGTCCACGCAGGCAAAACCGCGGCCGGTGAGGTAGAACCTCAAAAAATTAAAGCCTGCACACAACAGAATCATACATTTTAGAGCTTGTTATGTCAAAATCCAGTTTTATAAGTCGTTTTTTTATATGTATATAATTTATTTTAGACAACGAGTTCGATGTAGGATCTGTCTACAATAATTATGATAGAGTTTCATAAATATCATCAACAGCCTTAAACGTGGTCAGTGACCACTGTTGGGGCACGCCCTAATCTCTGGGAAGAGGATATCCATCACACGGGCCCAGAGCGGATTGGTGGATGTATTTAAAACTAACCACTTGAACGACCAGTGTTATAAAGCCACCGCATTGGCTAAACGACAACCGGAAGCATTCGTGGCGCAATCGCATTCGTTTACGATTACCGAAGTTAAGCAATGTTGATGGGTGACCACTAGTGGCATTTTCATACGACTGTAACGGCTTTACACTTCTTCGTTATACATTTTAATGAGTATCCAAATTTTTATTTACCAATTTAATACACAGAAGACGAATGCCAATTGCATCAGGAATGTAGAGACACTTTTTGGTGGAGAGTCCCTTAGTTGCCTTTTACGACACCCACGGGAAGAGACGGGTTTTTATGCACAACGGATTAGCACTTGACCTCTATCACACCTGATGTTAAGTGAAGATGAGGCCGAAGGTGGAAGCGTACTGACCCGGAAACCCCATCATATTTGGGGGACTGGCTATCTTACATCTGACAACCGGAACACAACAATGCTATTAACATTACTGCTTGGCGGCAGATTTAGATAAGATGGTGGTGGCTAACCAGGCGGACATTTAAAATGCCCTACCACCAACCAAACCGAGTACTTAAAACATATACCCCGCTGGGGATCTAACCCGCGACCTCCGATTCGTAAACCCAATGTTGTTTAGCGACGACCGGTTGCTGTAGTGGATAGTGACCCTGTCAGCGAAACCAAAGGTTGCGGGTTCGAATCCCGCGAGGGGTAAATGTTTGTGTGATGAATACGAACATTTATTCCCGAGTCATGGATGTTTATATAAATATTTATGTATGTTTATCCGTTATCTAGTATCCATAGCACAAGCTTTGCTTAGTTTGGGACTAGATGATTGGTGTAAGTGTCCGAAATATTTATTTATTTATTATTTATTATTTACATTGAGCCACGGAGGTGGTTACAATAGTAACAAATAAACAGCTGAACCGATTTTGATGACGTCGTTAGATTTATTACTAGATTAAATATGGGAGCAGGCGGAACCCGTTTTCAGTTTGAATTTGAAGAGACAATCAAGACCCGTTTCACGTCCACTTTCATCTCCTCCCATCCGTTGCACCATTTATTTCGAAACGGATCTCAACTGCACCCAGGCTATATAATGGTATACCGAATTACACTACTCCGTAAAACGTTTGCTCGAAAGCCGCGTACATTGCAGAGTAGGTTTTAATTGAAAATTCTAATGATGAACAAACTCCGCAATGTACTCTGCTTCCAATCAACCGTTCTTTTTTTTTAATTAAAGAACGTTTTTCCCAATTTTTCTATAATTAAAAGACTTATGTGTGTGTGCTTTCGGCACTCAAATAGAATAGAACCAACCCCTCTTTCCCGTGGCTGTCCTAAAAGGCGACTAAGGGACTTTACACCAAAAACATCTATAGATTTGCACGTTTCAACGGCGATGAGCTCGCCCAATGTCACGTGTGAATTTCTGAATATATCTTAAGGTGAACCGTGGATGTTGTTTCAAACACTATTGTTTGGGATATCTCTGACCACCCCATTTGGGATAAAGGTCGTGACATTATAATGTAAATATGTATGTATGTAAAAGACTTATTATTCTTCTGGCTATAATGATTTCTTGCCATATTTTCCATATGAATTTTTTATATTGACGAACATAAAATTGGTCTCAGTTTTATTTACTTCTTTTCTTCATTTTACTGTATAAATTAATTTTAAACTTAAAAAAAAATATTCGGGTTTTTTAGTTTATTCAATTGTATTCATATTTATTTCCATATTTTTGATTTCTAGGTGATAATGAAAAATTTCGGATACCGAACAGAAAGACCATGCTAACCTACCGTCTTATCAAAATCAATCATAAAACTTGCACCTGTGTAAACTGACGAATATACGAAACAGATAAACATTATTTCTTTAATTTTCACGTACATAATTATTTCGTAAATTTAAAAACACGCGAGATACAACTTCACTGCTTTCGGGAAACTAAGTTATTACCTACGGAGACGCTTCACTCACCGTTTAGTTCTCTCATTATACGATTCGTTAAGCAGCGCTACGTTTTACGGCGATGTGTATTCAATAATTAGTTGAAACAAGCCGATCAACTCCGGCGCACCGTCTGGCCGAGCGGTGCGCATGCGACACTAGCCGCCATGTTGGCGGTTACATATTTATAGCTACCGCGCAAGGATTCGCCGATACTTAATATTGGAAATCAATGCAGAGATAGATTTGAGATCGAAGGACAAATGAGTTACCCCTATGTTCAGACTAAGTAATGTTAACACATCATTTATGGGACACTGTATACGCTTTTATTTATTTATTTATTTATTTATACTTTATTAGAAAACCAACAGCTTATTTTATAAACCATTATGGACAGAGATAGATAAATTTAAACATCAGCCAATTATAGGTTTTCCTAAACTGTTATTACATAAACAATTATTGAGAGAGAGATAACATAAAGAAAGGCAAAATAATCAATCGTATTATAAATTATCGACACATTTGATTTCAACAATATATAATGTGTGTGCGTATGTGTATGTGTGTGTGGGAGGGGTGTAGGGTGAAATGAATAAAAATAAATAAATACTTTGTTTATAGATATATATAATATATACAGAAATATAGTATATAAAATTAAGTGTTGTGTATATGTTGCAAATTTCGTAGATACACATAATATGTCAGGTAACTACTTATAACCTTTTATATAAAAGGTATGGCAAAAGAAGCATGAAAGTAGAATAAATGCAGTGGAAATGAGATCATTGAGAAATATGAATGGGGTGACTTTGAAATATAGAATCAGGAATAGTGTAATTAGGGAGTTAAGCAGTGTGAATGAAGGCGTAGTGACAAAGATTGAAAACGGTATGCTGAGATGGTTTGGACATGTGGAGAGGATGAATGAAAGAAGACTTACGAAAGAGATTTACAAAGCGAATATGGATGGTAGAGGAAGACCACGGCGAATGTACCATGATCAAATCGGCGACGTCTTAAAGAAAGGCCAAGTCAAGAGTACCCTAACCGACGAGCATGTATGAACAACCTTATGAGAGTGAAGGAAGTAGAAGAGGTGTGTCAGGATCGTAGCAAGTGGAAGTCTGTGGTCACTGCTCACCCCTAAGGGAAACAGGCATGACATTATGTATGTATGTATAAAAGTGTGAATATACACTCAGTTTTCATTATTAGTACCATATAACTTCCCAAGTTGTCCAATCCTTAAACCACTATTCAGCTTAGCAGAACAAATATTGGTATCCACTTGTCAAAATGTGCAGAACTTACAATGAAATTAGCAAGATAAATCGTTTATTTGCGAGAATACAGTAGTATCATAGATCTTATAAAAGCTCATTGTATTCAACGTGCAAACAGACACGCAAATCAGCGACTCTTTTTTTTGTATGCATAACGAGTTGGTACTTGACCTCAATCACACCTGATGTTAAGTGAGGATGAGGACGAAGGTGGAAGCGTACTGACCCGGAAACCCAAACACATTTGACTCTGACAACCGGAACACAACAATGCTATTAACATTGCTGCGTAGCGGCAGATTTAGATAAGATGGTGGTAGCTAGCCAGGCGGACATTTAAAATGCCCTACCACCAACCAAACCGAGTACTTAAACATATACCCCGCTGGAGATCGAACCATAACCTCCGAATCGTAAACCCAATGTTGTTTACATTGAGCCACGGAGGCGGTTCTCTACATTACTAAAACATAATAAAAAGCAAAAAAAATATATATTAAATTAAGCAAAACACGAACAAGTCAATTGTGTAATGAGCCGATGTATGAATAAATGAATATGAATGTCAAAAACAATTATACATTATTATATTTTCTTAAATTCCATATATTCCTTGACACTGTAAAAGCAGTGCTCGAGAAGCTGCATTGCACTGCGAAATGCTTCAGCGATTTTAAACAGTCCGGGAAATTATTAAGTTATGGGGTGACCTATGAAATTCGAGATTTTTTTCCATTAGGCGTATGTACCAATTCCTGCGATGTTCAAAGCTGTATCCAAATTTATTTTTTATTTGGAAAATGAAATATTATTTCAAGGCAATTGGCATAAGAAGTAATGTTATATATAAAAAAAAAAAAATAGTGATAAACATGATGTCAATACAAGAAATAAAGATAAACTTGCAGGTCACATAAGTCGCCTCCACAAAGTCAGTAATTCATTCAAAGGGTTATGTATACGCTTTTTCAATAAAGTTCCTGTTGATATACAAAATCTTCCTTTCAATAAATTTAAAGATACTATAAAACAGAAACTTATTAAGAAAGCATATTATAAAATATCAGATTATTTAGAAGATAAACAATCATGGACATAAACAGCCCGTTCGCATAACCAGGCTATTTCACAATTAATAATGAAATATTATAACATAAAATAATAATTAATAATTTTGTAATATAAAAACCTTTTTTTAAAAAAAGCGACCTCTCGAGTTTCTTGCTTGTTCTTCTCAGGGGAAAATTGCCTTTTGAACAAGCAGTAGCTTTAAAAATGTAAAATCTGACTATTTAAGTGTACCCTGTGTACCTACAAAATAAAGCATTTTTTGATTTTGATTTTGATTTTGTTTGATATTTATACAATATATTAATTATATATCTAATTAAATGTTTTATTTCGGTTTATTTAGTATTATATTCATGTAGTTATATTTGGTTATTTACAAGTATTTATGTATTATAGACTTTTTTACTTAATCACCATTGCGTTGTACGCCCTTTTTTTATTCCCTGTTATACACTTTCTAACCGCTTATAGGGTTGGATGGAAGAGATCTATCTTAGAGATAAGCTCACCTTTGTATCTTTGTATCTGACAAATGTATCTTTTGTGTTTATTTGCAATAAAAAAAAAAAGGTTTCACATGAAATATTTTTCAATTTCTAGGCTAGATCACATAATAAAAAAAAATTTGAACAGAGCTATTTTCATGTGCTTCCCATAATCATTTCTTAGATTCGCTGAAACCTTTATAAAGCGGTTACGTTTAAAAATTAACGCTGCCTATAACCTTAACTTAATGTTATTCGATAATACACACAAAGTTTAGCTAAATTTGGATACAAAACGCCAATTTCATAGGCAAGGACCTAATGTATATGGAAATACACATATTAATTGATATGGGACAAGTTCCTGCAATAAAATTATTTATTTATTAAAAACATTTTTTTTCATAAATACGAGTATACTCATAGCTGCGAGGCTGATATAATAAATTCATATATGTGTCGGTCTAGATTGCCTCTGAATAACAACGCCCTTCTTAAAATATGTAGTGTGGGCATCAACGAATATACAAATATCCCTAATATACCTACGTGGTAGAGACAGAATATTTAGCTTTTTAATATACGCTTTTATAATAAGATTCCAGTAGACATTCAAAATTTGCCTTTAAATAAATTTAAAGATAGATAGATAAATCGTTTATTTGTATCTCCAGTCACACACATACCATAAGTTCCAAAGCAATTGGATAAACATATTTTATAACAATTCATAAAAGTAACATCAGGATACACCAGAGTATGTGTGTGCTACAGCCGTACATAAAGCAATCATAAAACAGAAATTATTAACAAAAGGCTATTATAAAATCACTGACTATTTGAATGATAAGCAAGCATGGACATAGCTGTCTTATTATTCAGATAATTATCAAATCGCAACCCATAATCTGTTTAAAAGAGCAACCCTAGAGTTTCTTGCTCGTTCTTCTCTGGGGAGTCAGCTTTGTGGATGAGCAGTAAATTTAAAATTTAAATGTAATATTAATCCTAATGAAATAAAATATTTTGATTTGATTTGATTAAAATAATCAGCCTTCACTTGACATTTTTCACGACTCCATACACAAATTCAAAAATAAAATATTTAACTGCTGTATCCAGAATCAGATTATAACTAAATGATCAACTAATAATAGATATTACTTAAACGTTGCAATATTATCCCCATAACAGTACTAACGCACCCCATCTAATGGGCACAATATCGTTTAGATTGGTTTGAAATTATCACCTAAGATGCTTTTGTACAAATTGGTTAATGACGTATACCTGCATCGTTAATTGATAATTGGTTGTCAGAGATAAGATAGCCAGTCCCCCGAATGTGTTGGGGTTTCCGGGTCAGTATGCTTCCACCTTCGATCTCATCTTCACTTAACATCAAGTGTGATTGAGGTCGTATAAATAAATACATATAATATCAGGAATTGAGATTCTGAAATATGTTAGACTATATGTAATATTATCTGAAAATATCATAAATCTGAGAAAAAATTTGAAGATCATATGAAAACAATATTAGCAAAATAAGGTTATTTAAAAATTTGTGACTACCCATTTGCAAACACGCTTGGTGTACCTCGACCAGCTCTCAAATTCTAAAATTTGTGACTACCTAATTGCAAACACGCTTGGTGTACTTCGACCAACTCTCAAATTATAAAATTTGTGACTACCTAATTGCAAACACGCTTGGTGTACTTCGACCAGCTCTCAAATTATAAAATTTGTGACTACCTAATTGCAAACACGCTTGGTGTACTTCGACCAGCTCTCAAATTATAAAATTTGTGACTACCTAATTGCAAACACGCTTGGTGTACCTCGACCAGCTCTCAAATTCTAAAATTTGTGACTACCTAATTGCAAACACGCTTGGTGTACTTCGACCAGCTCTCAAATTATAAAATTAGTGACTACCTAATTGCAAACACGCTTGGTGTACTTCGACCAGCTCTCAAATTATAAAATTAGTGACTACCTAATTGCAAACACGCTTGGTGTACTTCGACCAGCTCTCAAATTATAAAATTAGTGACTACCTAATTGCAAACACGTTTGGTGTACTTCTACCAGCTCTCAAATTATAAAATTTGTGACTACCTAATTGCAAACACGCTTGGTGTACCTCAACCAGCTCTCAAATTATAAAATTTGTGACTACCTAATTGCAAACACGCTTGGTGTACTTCGACCAGCTCTCAAGTTATAAAATTGTATTAGTTGTATACATGTTATTTAAAAAAAGAACAACAATGATCCTGTGGGTTTCTTGTGATGTTTCCCACAGATGATTTCCCTTTCCGAAGCGGTAGTACCTTGGACATACTGACTGACCGAAAAATACTTAAGCCCTATTTTTATTTTCATTAGATTAAAATTGACATTCAACTAATGATATCATTCATCTTAGATTGAAATAAATACTTGTAGTTTGATAGAGGTGATTTGATCAAATGAAAGAAATAATTTAATTGTCGCGATTATTTTTTTTTTAAATTTACACCAGTCATCTAGTCACCTGTCTGAGAAAACAATAGATGTGGGTTCGAATCCCGTCAGGGCAACATAGGTTTCGGTGCGGAATATCCATCCATGCCCCCAAACGTAACTGAACTGCATTGCAATGCAAAGGATAAAGTTTGGGATGCCTCTGACTACCCTGATCGGATGAGGGCCGTGACTTTTATTTATGTATGTAAAACTTTTAAAACGCTGTTAAAACGCGGTCTGCCAATTTGGGAGGTCCGGGTTCGATTTCCAGGCAGCCCATGTACCAATGACTTTTAAATTTAGATTAATTATTTATATGCATTTATCCGACTGCTCTTGAACGGTGAAGGAATACATCGTGAGGAAACCTGCATGTCTGAGAAATAAAAATTCAAAGGCATGTGAAGTGCCTAACCCGCAGGATTGAGGACTATAGCCCATACTCCCTCATATACGAGGGGAGGCCTATATCCCTGGGGACGTTTGCTTTGCTTAGTTTGGAACTAGATGATTGTTGTCAGTAGGTATCTGAAATATTTATTATATTCTTTTTATTTTTTCGTGTATGTTATTTGTATGGTCGCAGAAAAAATCGGGTCACAACAAATTATAATGACCCCCTTTATACATAAAGCAGTAATAGGAAGTTTTTTATACTTCGTTTTCCTCAATTATGTTCAGATTGTGTACGTATTAGGTACACATAAAATCATGTATTTGCTTGTACTCGAATGTCTAACTATTATTATAAATGCGAAAGTCTGGATGTTTGTTTGCTTGTATGTTTGTGGCTCAATCATGCCGCAACGGCTTTTTTTTTTATGATTGACTGGATTTTTTTTTTTTTTTTTTAATATGAATTAGGATTCGCGTTTGACCACAATCTCACCTGATGGAAAGTGACGATGTGGTCGGAGATGAAGCACGCGATCTCAGTAACTGCCTATTCACTCTGCTCTTGAGGATCCCAAGGTTGTAGGATTCAGGAAAGACTGACGCCGGAAGGGAGTTCCATGCCTTGGCTGTTCGGATGATGAGTGAAGAATCGAACTTCTTAGTGCTGAAGAGATTTGGATGAAATTTGATATACAGGCTTAATTAATATTATTAATTTATCTAAAATGTAATTTTGAATAATTAAGCCTAAAAAAACGAGCCCTTAGTCTAGATTTTTTTAGAAAACCCTTGTTTTAATTTGTATCTTAATATGAATAAATACTAACTGATATTTAATTAGATAGACTTTTGTTAAACACATTTACCTTATTGATGGATCAAAAAACTAATCATGTTATAGTTAGGCATGCATGTGTTTTAGCTGAAAATGTCATCGGGCTCCATTGCTCGAGTAAAATAAAATGAGAACGATGAGATGTTTTGAATTTAAAGAAATACCCATCAATTGAGCATTTTTTTTTTAAAGAAATACATTTAACGACTTTCGACTTTAGCTTATTTAGTTAATTAGTACTTGCGTTTCTTACAAATGCTTAATTTTTAGCAATTGTTACTACATTTACAACACTTTATTAAATGTTTCAAGAAAATCGCGGTTATTCGTTTTTCCGAGGTCAAACCGTATTTTCCCTGGGCTACTACCGGCCTTTGTAATGAAAAATGAATGTTTGGGTGGGGAAAGGATATTATTTATATATTATTATTTGTATATATAATATATATTTAGCTATTATTATGCAGAATTATGTATCATATTTATTTTATGTATACGTGTGTATGTAAGTATTAATAATATAGGTATATAAAATTATCACATATATTTTATAGTAATATACCTAACTATGTAGTTTATTACGTATAGTATGTATGTTTTTGTGCACCTATATTACGGTGGTACTAGTACTTTTTTAAGTGTCATCGAGCACACGTCATCTCAATTAAGATACTTAATTAATAATATGTAAAATCTAACGTTTATTTGTAATAGATAAGTGGATAACTGTTATTGGCCTAGATTAAGATTGTAAATGTAATATTGTTTGTTTTAAGTTTAGTGGCTGTTGTTATCCTAAACAATAAAATAAAAATAAGTAACACCTGCAGAGAAATTTCCATCGGGTCACGGTCTGGAGTGGCACGTATGGAAATCTCTCAACAGACTGCGTACCAGGGTCAGTGGATGCCGAGAAAACATGTTTAAATGGGACACGTCCAAGTGGGGCTACACATCATGATTATCACGTATTATTTTAGTACAAAGACGAGTAACATAAAGTCCATCAAGTCCAGTGGCAATCTTCTGGCTCCATCTTCAGATCCTCGTCGTCATGTGTAATGGAAAGTGCTCAAGACTACAAACCAAATTAACCCAAGTTCGACCATCTTGCATTTGCTATCAGGGAGTTCTAGTCTCTACATACCGGCTTAGACCAGCTTGATTCAGATAGCCCAAATTCGACTATTTTTATTTATTTAAACACTTTATTGCTTATATACATATAGGACAAAAATGCGTACGAACCCGTCGTGCATAAAAAAAAAAATTACAATACACAAAAGACGAGCTTATCAAACCCCCGGAAGGTAGAACCAATTGAATTTTTTTATTGCAGACTTTCATAAGCATTTGCCACTCCATAGGGAGCTCGATCATCAAATCAGCTCGATGGTACCACAATATTGCATGGTCTTAATTACCAACGAACTTAATGCAATATTTCAACTCAATCAGATACCAGGTGGTTGAGAAATGGTTTGAAAAATAGTTAAACACGAACTTTTTCTTTATACGAACATTGTAAACTAAAAAAAAACTACAGATCCCACCTCCGCTCTCCTCCCACTGTAACTCCTGTAAGCCAGGATCAACAGTGGTACTCTGCACGGCGCCTACTGAAGGTAGACGGTGCCCTACGTGACTCTATTGCTACCTTGGACCCCAGAGTAATTAAAGAAAGAATTTAAGGGTGAAAAGTAGGAAAGAAAGAAAGTCCCACACAAGTACAATGGGAGTGTAGCTAATGTGATGCAAAAAGCCAAAGCGGCTAACCCTATGGGGGGGAGAGTCAAGTGAAGCTTGACACCACGGACAGCTCCAGACCGCATTGAGCGTTGATGGTGCGGTAGCCAGGAGGCTACCGTAGGTAAAAGTGCCAATAGTAGGTATGGCAAAAGCGCTTGAACGCTCGGAAATTGTGGCGGTTTTGTACTAGGTCTTCATAATATACCGGCCGGATATCCGAATTTAGAGTGTCAAGCATGAGTTTACGTTCCAGACACCAATTATTGCATTCCCACAGAAAACAGAAAAAAAACTTCAGTAGGCACACACAACACCGTCAAATATAATGCGTAAAATCACAAATGATTTTGCCAGTTTTATTATACGAGTATATTAGCTGTTACCCGCGACTTTGTCCGTGTTGAATTCATTCCACTACCCAAATAAGTCACTCTATGATTCAAAAGTATTCCCACTAATTTAACCTATCCTACAGGAACCAGTCGCTTTTCCGGGATAAAAAGCATATTAATCTGTTTACCAACGAAATTTCAACGTATTTAATATTAATAAATATCCTTAGACAATACACACAGCGCCATCTAGTTCCATAGTAAGCACCTTGCTTGTGTTGTGGATACCAGATGGTTGATATACTACATAAATACATTTTTTTTTTGTAAATAAATAAATTATATAAATGAAAAACATCCATAACTCCGATTACACATGTCCGTATTCGTCACACAAACATTATGCCCCTAACGGGATTCGAACCCGCAACCTGTTGGTATAGTGGTCGGAGTTGCTAACCACTAAACCAAACAGGTCGTCAAAACGTAATTGGTCGAGCCTTTGTGAAGAGGTAACAAAATATACACACATACACACACAAACTTACACATTTATAATATTAGTTGGGTTTTCTTCATGTTTTATTAATAACTACCTATCTTATAAATAGGAAATTTAAATACAATCCGCCATAAAAAGAAACAGCAGGAAATTGATTTTCCATTAAAACATTCCGTGTTTAGATATTATACTCTCTGAGCCAGGGTCATACACATTTTACACAGTTCATATAAAGTAATGGGCCGCAAAGTACTTGCAGTATGTCGTTTATATAAGTAGGTCCGGTATATCCATTCCCAAACCACGCACACATACATACACTCTGTCTCTTCAATTTCAGAGCACTCCCCTTGACCTTAAGCTGAGTATTGGGATTCTCGGAGTGAACATCTCTAGTAACGTTCAATTCCGCGGTCATCTGGAGGATAAGGCCAAGTTGGCCTCCAAAAAGTTAGGTGTCCTCAGTAGAGCGGCTCGTTAAGTTTGTTGGCGTTTGTCGCCCTGTCATATAAAAAAAAAAAAAAGAATAAGAAAACCTTATTTCAACCATTTAGCGATTCCATTTTGTCGGTTCAAAATTTGCAAGTCGAATTATAACCCTTTCCTGTTTACATTTAACCGCCTCCGTGGCTCAATGTAAACAACATTGGGTTTACGATTCGGAGGTCGCGGGTATTATCCCCAGCGGGGTACATGTTTCAGTACACGGTTTGGTTGGTGGTAGGGCATTTTAAATGTCGGCCTGGCTAGCTACCACCATCTTATCCAAATGTGCCGCTAAGCAGCAATGTTAATAGCATTGTTGTGTTCCGGTTGTCAGAGATAAGATAGCCAGTCCCCCAAATCTGTTGGGGTTTCCGGGTCAGTACGCTTCCACCTTCGACCTCATCTTCACTTAACATCAGGTGTGATTGAGGTCAAGCACCAACCCGTTGTGCATAAAAATAAATGATTTCATCATATATTATATTGCCGCTATACAATAACCCTTCAATGCCGTTGTCTCGAAACTTCCCTGAACTCCATCAGAATTACCGAATTCCCTTCGCAGTTCACAGGAGATAATATTCCAGTCGGTACTACTGGAATATTGTTAGTGTCGTGGCTGTGGACAAAAATGAAATGCAATCCCATAGATACCACAGGTGTCCAATTAAGGCGAGTGTTTTATCAAACAATAAGATAAAGGTTTAAGGCGGTGAACATACGTACCTACTATAGTATACCTAAAAGTAAATTATTACACGTGTAAATAGGTAATAATTATTGTTTTTATATTTGACAATCACTTTTATTTGCTTTTAGATATTGTATATTGATCGTTTTGCCATCGACTCGCTAAGAAGACTTATTTTAGACCTGTGTTGAGTTATGGATGATTTCATTTATAATAAGTATTTATTTACAAAAAAATGTATTTATGTACTATATGTTGATATACTACGTAAATACATCTGGTATCCACAACACAAGTCATAGTTGCTTACTGTGGGACTAGATGGCGCTGTGTGTATGTCTAAGGATATTTATTTATTTAGACTGTATTCATTTACAAAATTGTATGTATGATTGGACATTGTAAAAGTGAACTAAATAAAAATCTAATCTGTTGTCAAGCATCGTCCAGCGTCGTCCAGTGTCATCCAGTGTCATCCAGTGTCGTCCAGTCTCGTCCAGTGTCGTCAAATGAGACTAGTCTGGTCTAGTCTAGTCGGATCTAATTTTATTAATTTTTAGTGGTTTGGTGACGACCTGTTTGGTGTAGTGGTGAGAAACTCTGGTCGCGGGTTTGAATCCCGCTAGAGGCATATGTTTGTATGATGAATACAGACATTTGTTCCCGAGTTATGAATGTTTTTCATTTATACATGTATTTATTTACAAAAAAAAAGAAATTAGTGTAGTTTATCAACCATCTGGTATCCATAACACAAGCTTAGATGCTTACTGTGGGTGTGTTTGTGCAAATACATTTATTTATTATTATTTATTCAATTATTATAATTTAATGTAATTATTTATGTGCATTTATCCGACTGCTCTTAAACGGTGAAGGAAAACATCGTGAGGAAACCTGCATGCCTGCGAAATAATTCTAAGGCATGAAAAACCCCCAACCCGCATTGGGCCAGCATGGTGGACTATGGCCCATACTCCCTCATTAAACGTGGGAAGGCCTATATCCCTGTAGCGGGATGTTTACGGGCTGAATGATGATTATAATTTAATCAAATAATACAATTGAATTTTTTTATGCATAGTTAACGGGTGAAAATGTAGCCGTTGATGGAAGCATGCTGACACGGAACCTCCAACTTATTTACGGGACTGTCCATCTTATCTTAAATTGCCGGACAACAACACAAACAAAAATTAGTCTATATGGGTCAGGCTAGTGAACAGGTAGCTCAACGCTGCTTTTTAACTTGTTTACAAAATTATTTTCGAGATTGTATTCTGTGTACAACTAACTTTAAGAAATCGGTTGATTTAGTGACAACGACTCGACAGGCGGATCCGGCTCGCGACACGACCTGAACTAGTATGCAGATATCTAGACCATGACTAGGTACACCACGTGGGCATTGTGCATTGTTACACAGCGTATCACGGCCTTTACACATCCTGCACATTCGAGGCTGGCAGGTAAATGTGAGTCGTCGTACTCAAGAGTGCTTTTTAATGTTCCGGTCCAAAAATGATACATTTTTGAAAATCAAATATAATGTCAAAAAAAATATAGTATCATTTAGGAAAAATTGTGATAAACATGATGTCAATACAAGAAATAAAGATAAACTTGCAGGTCACATAAGTCGCCTCCGCAAAGTCAGTAATTCATTGAAAGGGTTATGCATACACTTTTTCAATAAGGTTCCTGTTGATATAGAAAATCTTCCTTTCAATAAATTTAAAGATACTATAAAACACAAACTTATTATGAAAGCATATTATAAAATATCAGATTATTTAGATGATAAACATTCATGGACATGAACAGCCCGTTCGCATAACCAGGCTATTTCACAATTTCACAATTAATAATGAAATATTACAATATAAAATAATAATTAATAATTTTGTAATATAAAAAACCTATTTTCAAAAAAGAGCAACCTCTCGAGTTTCTTGCTTGTTCTTCTCAGGGGAAAATTGGCTTTTGAACGAGCAGTAGCTTAAAAAATGTAAAATCTGACTATTTTAAGTGTACCCTGTGTACCTACAAAATAAAGCAATTTTTCATAGACAATTAAGAAAAACTGAATATGTAGAACACCTCCGAGAAAGCAAACGATTAATTGATATAACTTTTCTAAGAACCAATCAAAGAAAACCTGCTTTCAAATAAAAGAAACCGCATCTAAAACGGTGCAGCCGTTGAGCTACGGTGTAACAGATAGACACACACACAGCGGTCAAACAGTGTATCGAGGGTTAAAACGATTTATTGCGAACGATATAATACGTCAAACTTCAAGCATATATTTCAACGTAAGAGACATGATATCATTTGTTGAATGTCAATTTAAATCTATTGGACATACAAAAGTAATAGTAAGTTCTCGTGGCTTACATGGCGTGTGGCACACACTGGAGAACACATAAAATATAATATCTCCCTCACACACAGGCGATAACAAACACAGGTTTAAATAAATAAATATTTCGGACACTTACACCAATCATCTAGTCCCAAACTAAGCAAAGCTTGTACTATGCATACTACATGACGGATAAACATACATAAATATTTATATAAACATCCATGACTCAGGAATAAATGTTCATATTCATCACAGAAACATTTACCCGTCGCGTGATTCGAACTCGCAACCGTTGGTTTCGCTGACAGGGTCACTATCCACTACACCAATCGGTCGTCTTTTTGCTTCGGTTTGCTTAGATTTTGTTCTATTAATGTAAGTTTAGGAGTCCATTGAGGAGTTAGCGGCTGATGCTTATAACACAAGTATTTTTAGTGCTTAGCATGGGCATCAGCTGGGAACATACTTTTAGAAATTCTAATGAATATTACAAAATTTTACCGGTTGTAAACTACTGTATTCACCTGTGGTTAAAAATGAACTATTCTTATTCTTTAGGTTTTTTGTCAGTCAGTATGTCCAATCTACTACCGAATGGGAAATCATCTGTGGGAAAAGAAGCAGGATCATTGTTGTTCTCTTCTTTTAATTATTCTTCTTCAATTTAAGAGCTATGCTCTTGTCGGTGGAGTAACGACCACGTCTCTCTACTTGCCGCCCTCGTTTTAACCTCTTGGTACGACTCGATATTCACCTTTTCTTTCACTTGGTCAAAGTATTTACGCCAAGGTCTTCCCCTTCCTCTCTTTCCTACAACCTTTCCCTCAATTATGTTCTTCAAAAAAATATCGGGTCGTATCAAGTGACCTATCATCTTTCCTCTTCGGTTCTCAACTGTGGCTGACAGGCATCTCTTCTCCTTTACCATCACTATCACCTCTTCATTTTTTCTCTTCTCGATCCAGCTTATTCCTTCCATTCGTCTCCAGCACCACATCTCGAATGCGTCTAAACTTTCCCTATCCCTTTGTGTTAATGTCCATGTCTCACAGCCATATAAAGCTATACTCCATACATAAAAAAGTTTTAAAATTTTGCGAAAAAAAGTTTTTATGAATGAGAGACTGACCAGTTAAAATCTATTTTAAAAATATGATTATTTATAAGTAAAAATAGGCACATTCCAATTTAAAATTTTCCCTCCACATTTTTTGCAAGCTAATTTAAATTATCGTGTCTCAGTGAAAAATGGATCTACACCGGGAACATTATCGCGCTAGGATTTTATACGATTTCAAGTGCCGCCTGAAACCGGAAGAATCGTACGAAAGACTTCAAATGGCATTCATGGATGAAGGCCCTTCTATGGCAACCGTGTATCGTTGGTATAATGAATTTAGGCGCGGTCGACTAACTTTGGGGGATGAAGAAAGAAGTGGTCGCCCTTCGACGGCTGTTACGGAAGAAAACGTGTTAGCAGTGAAAAATTTAATCCAAGACAATAGGCGAGTAACATACCAAGAGATTCAGCACATTGTGCAGATTGGATCGGGAAGCCTTCACAAGATTCTGCACGTGCATCTTCGCGTGAGGAGGATAGTTTCACGCTGGGTGCCGCACAACCTCACCGATGCTCAGAAACAGGCCCGGGTGGAATGGTGCCGTGATATGCTTAACAAATTTGAAGCAGGTTCGTCTCGGCATGTTTATGACATCATTACAGGTGACGAGTCCTGGATATATCAATACGATCCAGAAACGAAGCGCCAGTCGACAGTTTGGGTGTTTCAAAACGAAGCAACGCCCACCAAAGTGAAGCGATCTAGAAGCGGGGGGAAAATTTTGATCGCGAGCTTTTTCAATTTGACTGGCTACTTGGTGTCAATTCCTTTACAAAACCAAAGAAGCATCAACGCCGAATGGTATATTAATAAATGCTTGCCAGAAGTTTTCTCTGTTGTGAGCAACAAGCGACCAAACACAGGGCTCCGTGGGCTACTGCTCCACCATGACAACGCCCCCGCGCACACCGCGCTCAAAACGAGGGACTTCCTGGACAGCACGCCGGTCAAACTCCTAGGTCACCCTCCTTACAGCCCGGACCTAGCACCGTGTGACTTCTTTTTATTCCCAAAAATAAAAAATCAGCTCAAAGGGATACAATTTTCATCGCCGGAAGATGCGCTGTCAGCGTTCGAGCAGGCCGTAAACGAGGTGTCTGCGGCGGACTGGAAAAAGTGTTTCGAAAATTGGTTCAGACGCATGAAACTTTGTATAGATGCTAGTGGAGAGTACTTTGAAAAGATTTAATAAAAATATATTTGCCCATAGAACAATTTTTTTCTGTTTCGCAAAATTTTCTGAGTGTCCCACGTATATTCCTTCCTTCTTTTAATTATATGTATAAAATTAATACAACTTTATTATTTTTGGTGAGCGACAGTACACCAAGCGTGTTTGTCATTCAAGTAGTCTCCAGTTTTGTAGTAACCTTTCCTCGTTAACATTGTTTTAATTATTGTTTTTCATTTTGCTCAATGATATTCTCAGGTATTAGTTTATAAAAGGGCATATTACACAGTGTCTCATAAATTATGTGTTAATTTTGCTTACATAGGTGTGGTCAAATTGTACTTAAATGTAAGTCATGCTTATCCTGTGGAACGGACTTCCGGCAGCGGTATTTGCGAACGAGTACGACATTGGAACCTTCAAGAAACGAGCCTACACCTTCCTCAAAGGCCGGCAACGCATCTGCGACCCTTGTGGTGATGCGGGTGTCCATGGGCGGCGGTGATTGCTTTCCAGCAGGTGACCCGCATGCTCGTTTGCCGCCCTCTCATATAAAAAAAAAAAGAAAAGGCGGAATGTAGAGAAGTGTGGAAATGACTTTTTTTTATGCACGACGGGATCATACTTGACCTCAATCACACCTGATGTTAAATGAAGGTGAGGTCAAAGGTGGAAGCGTACTGACCCGGAAACCCCAACACATTTGGGGGACTGGCTATCTTATCTCCGTCAACCGGAACACAACAATGCTATTGACATTGTTGCTTGGCGGCAGATTTAGATAAGATGGTGGTTACCATATTACAATAAATTTTTCTTACATTTGGAAGCAGAAAATTTATGCATTTCGTTTTCTTAGCATTCACAACCAAGTTATTACTAAACTAATTAAGATCACTAAGGTATACGAAGCAAGTGTACGTATTCTATTTTCAGCTCGTATTCAACACGAGATACTAACAAATAACAATTCTTCAAAGTCACATTTCAAAAGGATTTATGATAATGAGCACAATATACAACATGTAACAGAATTAACGCAAAACCTCATACACCCCAAATGATTTATAATTTAATAAATCTATCTGCATAACTATTCAAATAATTTAAGGAATATCTTAAAAGTTACTGGCATTTTAAGTTATCGTGTCCACATCATTTGATTAATAATTCTACAAAGTTTACTACCAGTTGTCAGTTACCCACTCGTGGAAAAACCATCTGTCACCATACAGTTATTGGCGGGAAAACAGTTGCAAAAGAAAAACGAAGAAAGAAGATTGGTAGCAAAAGCAATTTATTTAAAATAATAAGGGCGTGGTCGTATCAAACACACAGACTTTAGAACAACTCTAGAATTGATCTCAATTTAATTAAAATTTTTGAAATTATTACCTATATTTTAACATAGTGCAATCGGCTCTACTTCCGATTCTGAACAAACTAATTTCTGGTTTTGCGTTAATTCTGTTACATGTTGTATGTAACTGTGAAACATTTGTTTTATTCTGTGGGCATTTCCATCTTCCGTATTTATGCATTGAGTAGGCTTCTTGGATACCGATTTTAGAATTGCCCAGTTGTTCTCTCATATTTGGAACACGATTTTTTTTTTATTTTTTCTCCAACAATATATACATAAATATATGTCTAAATATAAATATACAGCTAAATATATCCACTTGTGAATATTTCTAATTCTACTTAACACAAATACGCTCGCACGCACACATACACACACACACACACACACGCGCACACACACATGCACACACGCACACACCCATACACAGGTACAAAGGTACGCAAACCAGAATAACACGTGGTTTTGTTTTGTTCATGCATCCTTTTCTCTACTGAATAGTCGTGGAAATCTATAAAGGCTTTTGCATTGTAAAATACTTGTTAAGATTACGTTGTTGATATGCCTAATAAAAATAAATAAAAAAAAGGCGAAAGGCAAAGGGATCGGACCTATCGCCGTAACCTAATCCTTTGCAGGCGAACCCGCGAGCAAAAAGCTAGTAAGTCCACAACTAACAAGTTATTGTACTCAAAACATTTGTAACACCGCTTGTTCCTTATACAAATAAATAAAGTGTGTTACAATTTGGAAGTCACTCTTTTGTTGTATCGTATCGCCAAAACGGATGAATAGATTTGAAATTGGTTTTCTTAAGCTCTTTTTTGCGAGATTAGTCATGTTTAATCTAAATTGGTACAGCCGTTTCGTTGATATTTGAATTTTTAACACAGTCGTTTTGAATAAATACATACACACATTAAGAGCTTAATGCTTGAAACAACATCTACCTTATGAAATACTAGCTTTCCGCCCTCGACTTCCTCCGCGTGGAAGATGTCATCAAAATCGGTTCAGCAAAAAATTAGCCTAACATCCTAATCTGTCTACGAACCAAATTTCATCCAAATCCGTCCAGCCGTTTAGGCGTGAAACAAAGATACATACATACACACACACAAACTTTCGCATTTTTAATATTAATTGGGATTATTTGGGATACAGAAATGCACACGTGACAGGTGGTGAGCCCATTACCGTTGTACGTGAAAGTCCCTTAGTCGCCTTTTATGACACCTATTTCAATCGTCAAAGGCAATCTTTGAACTATTTTACACAATATCTATTACACAATACATAAATCAATAGGATCTCAAGTCCGCTAAGGCGTTCCACAGGGTTTATTTCTTGGACCATTACTATTTCTCGTTTATATCAATGGTGATTATGATCTTCCGCCATCGCTCTTTGAATCCCTTCCTGATTACCTTTCCTTTCCTGTCTTTCTTTTCCCATTCCGTTGAACTTCATTTGCAAAGTCGATTATAAATATCATTGTGTTGCAACAATAGGTACTAATGATTGGCATGGCATTAAATTATAATATTTATAGTAATGTATATATATACATAATAGATAGCATAGTCTCTTCACCTCTAGATAACTTATCTGTTACCTATCAGCAATTATCCGCAAGACTAGTAAAAATATGAGCCAATATACTTAGAGATCCTGTGTTTAAATCGATATAAGTATCTATAGAAGGCCGTAGAAGTCATGACCAGTAATAATCAGGTGAGAACTGTTTTCATGTTAATCATCATAATTCAATAACTGACGTGTTTCATTAGATAAATATCAACTGGAAATAGTAATAAAAAAAATGGTAATATTATCTCTCTCATCTAAAATGGCCGCCGGTAAATCGATCAGGTGTGCACGAAACTGGACGCAATAGTAACAATATAGCTCACGTCGTATGCTAATTACCATAGGTACGCATCTCACCGCACGCGATTCGAGGCGTACGCTGTCAAGCTATATTTTTGGTAACACGGAAAACCAGCGCTTTGATTCGTCGCAACATGAGCTGAGTGCTAACCCATTTGTGCGTGCCTCAACACATAATAGCATTGTGGACATCTTATATATAATTGGTGATGACCAATTGGTGTAGTGGATAGTGACCCTGTCAACGAAACTAATGGTTGCTGGTTAGAATCCAGCGAGGGCTAAATGTTCGGACACTTACACCAATCAACTAATGCCAAACTAAGCAAAGCTTGTATATACCTACTATGTATACTAGATAACGGATAAACACATAAATATATATATAAACATCCATGACTCGGGAATAAATGTTCGTATTCAATATCAAACCTTTACAGACTAAACAGATAAAACGCATATTAAAAAAAAAACATATATATTGGGTCTTTACCCATTAAATTGGAGTTTTTTTTCTTCGTTAATCATTTGTACCAATTCCTGCGATTTTCAAAGCCATATCCAAATTTGTTTTTTATTTTGAAAATGGATTATTATTTCAAGGTTTCACATGAAATGTTTTTTAATTTCTGGGCTAAATCACATAATAAAAAAAATTTGAACAGAGCTCTTTTCATGTGCTTTCCATAACATTTCTTAGATTCGCTGAGACTTGTATAAAGCGGTTACTTTTAAAAATTAACGCTGCTTAAACTTAACTTAATGTTATCCGATAAAACACACAAAGTTTAGCTAAATTTGGATTTGCCGTTCCCAAAAAAAAAAAAAACAAAAATGTTTGTACGGCGAAAACAGTCTTAATGAAATTCTTCATACAAAACGCCAATTTCATAGGTAAGGACCTAATATATAAATATTCGACAATTATTCTGCTTGGTGTTATTGTTTACGAAATGTAGCCTTATTTTGCAGTAATTAAAAATTCATTACAACGCTTACAACTACATAGACACATAATGTGTATGTGTACCACAAAATGATCCGTCACTCATTGCGAATCCTCACCTATAGCGGTAAGACACTGATTTTCAGCTAGTGCCCTGCGAGAGAAAGCGAGAATAACCAGTGCAAAATTGGGCAATGATATCTACAATCGCTTCGCTATCTGTGGACCGCTTTGCTTAATGAGTGCTATTCTAGAACACAATGAAATTCACATCGTCATTCATCATCTGTTAAAGATTGCGTCAAATGTGAATTCTAAAACAAGTGATACATATAGCTACTTAAACGTTACAAAGAGTCATGTAACAAGTGTTCCGGCTTAGGGCGTTGACAAATTAACTTAGCTTAGTACCCTTAGGCTGGGTTAAGGTATACGCAGGCAATAAAACTAATAAAACAACAGGCTTCCGTATGCAATATATCAACTGTACTATTTTTTTAATATATAAATCATACTAACGGGTCATGGAAGAAAAAATTTTAAAATAAAGGAAGTCTTGGTTAACCATGATGAGAACGAGTCAACGGCAAACTTTGTTATTGTATATCTTTGTGGTTTTATAAGGTTATTATTAGAAAAGGATATTCCTACGATAACCACCTCCGTGGGTCGAACTTGGGATATATAAATGGAGGTTACGTGTTCGATTGTAGGGTACGTGCTTACATACGTACTTCATTTATAACAGGGACCGACTATTTAATTACTCTAAGAAGCACGGAAATATACATACGTAAAGTCACGCTTGTTTCCCGTAGCGGGAGGCAGAGACCACAGACTTTTTTATATGCACAACGGGTTGGTAATTGACCTCAATCACACCTGATGTTAAGTGACGATGAGGTCAAGGTGGAAGCGTACTGACCCGGTATCCCCAACACAATTGGGGGACTGCCTATCTTATCTCTGACAATCGGAACACAACAATGCTATTAAGATTGTTGCTTGGCTGCAGACTTAGATAAGATGGCGGTAGCTAACCAGGCGGACATTGAAAATGCCCGACCACCAACCAATGCCTTCCCTTCCCTTCCCATTGCTTTCTTTACAGATTATCCCATGTATGAAGCCTCTTGAGGCGTCTGGTCTTAGGTGGTTCAATCAGCATTTGAGCAAGTTTGTTTTGGTGGTGAGTTATTCTATCTTTATAGGTTCTTGTTATTGAATTTATTTCCTCTTTCACTGTGGGCATCCTTAGGTACTCATGGATGTCTTCCATTTTTGTGAACCATGGAGCATTCACTATTGCTTTAAGCACACCATTTGTTTTTACTCACATTGGCTTTCGTTTCTTTTTCGGAAACACTCGTAGTGGTCACCCATCCAAGGACTGACCGCGCTAGACATTGCTTAACTTCGCTAATCGAAAACAAATAGGGAATGCGTCTAGGGGGTGTCATGAGGTCTAATTTAACATTAATTATATGTAACTTTGCTATATGACTGTTTCTTTGTCAAATAAATTAGGAGAAAAGGTAAGCATTGTGACCCTTGTCAGGTTTCCCAGTAGATTACTTATAACGTAATATTCTTAGATGAATAATCCTACTTACAGTTATATGGCTTCAACGGTCTATTTTTGATTGGCGCTTTTGGTACGAAACTTAAGAGGGTTTATCGCGTACGGTATTCCATGCTAAATTATAATTCAAATTTATCGAAATAAATAAATCGATTCTAATGACATTTTATACGTATAAGCAGAACGCATAGATTAAAAGTTTGCAGAAAAATTTCATCCTCAGACTACTAGGCGTTCCACCTGGCACTAAGCGGTTCGACTCTTCATTGCATGGAACTCCCTTCCGGAGTCAGGTTTTGAATCTTTAAGAGTAGGGTGAATAGGCATCTACTGAGATCGCGTACTTCATCTTCGACCACGTCGTCACACACAGGTGAGATTGTGGTCAAACGCGTATCCAGTTAATCATTAAAAAAAAATCGAAATATCGGATTTAAAAGAATACATTGTATTTTATCTGTTACTATTGAACACTTAAAATTCCTGTAATTTAGTCTCTTTGTTCACTACTAACTTTTTAGATCTATGTACATCCTTAATATGAAGTTTCATTAGAATCGATTATTTTTTTTCGAAAAATTTGGACATTTGTCGGCGGCCATCCGTTCTTCGATATAGGTCGAAGAACGGCCGGGCTATACAGGGTGTCCCTGGAAGTATGGATCAAATCGAACAGGGGCATGGGGAAGGTCATTCCCAAACTTTTTAACCCTATGAATGTCGGTGCCATTTTTGACGGTTCAAAAGTTATGATCAATTTTTTACATTTTCATATTATCGAATAGTGCTTATACAAAAAAAAATTTTAAAAGAAAACTAGCAAAGCTATCAGCTTAATTTTTTAATTAAAAATAATTAATTAATTTTTTTTTCTTATTTTTTTTTTTATTTTATTTTTTATTTTTTTTTTATTTTTTTTTTTCAGCTCAAGTTTGGGAATGACCTTCCCCATGCCCCTGTTCGATTTGATCCATACTTCCAGGGACACCCTGTATAAGAATATACTGGTAGTGAACCACACCGATAAACTTAATAGCCACATTTGACAACAATATTTATCGACTTCATCGGCTTTTTCACTTCCGAATGTGATATTTATGCTAATTAAAGTATTTGTTATGACGCTCAAAGTAACCAATGAAAAAATATTTATACCTTTAAAAGAACAGGTGTTTATTATGTCCAGTCTTTGTCAAGTATAATATAATATCTACATACCTAATGCGTGGTCTGATTTGAGCAGACGTTCTTAAGACAATTTTTGGTGTTTGGTTTAACACTCTCATAAAGTTGTTCGTACAAGCTCGGCGGTTTGGGGTACTCTTGAGTTGGTCTTTCTTTAAGACGTCCCCGATTTGATCATGGTACGTTCGCCGTGGTCTTCCCCTACCAACACTACCATCCACATTCGCTTTGTATATCTCATTCGTAAGTCTTCCATCATTCATCCTCTCCACATGTCCAAACCATCTCAGCATACCTTATTCAATCTTTGTCACTACATCTTCATTCACACTGCTTAACTCCCTAATTACACTATTCCTGATTCTATCTTTCAAAGTCACCCCATTCATACTTCTCAATGATCTCATTTCCACTGCATTTATTCTACTTTCATTCTTCTTTTGCCATACCCAGCATTCACTCCCGTAAGTCAGTGTTGGAACCAGCACCCCGCTAAGAATTTATATTAATATGGCTTTATATATCGTGCACTTCTGGCACATTATATTTTGCCAATGACAACGTATATAGAGGAAACATCACGGGAAAAGATGACCAGTTTTAGAGGAGAGAAATATTAATTAGGTCGGTCAAGTGTAATTGAGGTCAAGTGATAACCCGATACGCATAAAAACAAATAGTGTGTGTATGCGATGAGATATTTATTTATTTATAACTAGCTTTCCGCCCGCGGCTTCGCTTGGAAAGTTTTATCCCTCTACTCACTTTATCGGGATAAAAAATGTCCTATGTCTTAATTCAGGGTATAATTCCACCAACATACTAAATTACATCCAAATCAGTTCCTCCGTGATTGAGAAACAAACAAATAAACAAACATTCAAATAAACAAACATTCAAACTTTCGCCATGTTTGATGTTGTCCAATAGTGACCCACGGTGGGGTCATGAATCTTGTTAAGTTCACCTACAGACATGTATTTGTAACGTTGAATGCGACGCGCATTTAGATTTGTTCATTGTATTTTTATAAAACTTAAATCTTCAAGTTTTCCTTGACAAACGGGATTGTCTGGTCAGTTAGATCGGATAATCGATATCCTGACCACCAGAAAAACGTGCTTCTGTCTGTGCAACTATTTTTTGGTGCAGACGTTGGTGAATTTGATTTCGTGTATTCATTAACAGCCTTATACGTACCCAATGTTGGGACACAGCCTCATCTCACTGGGAGAGAATATGGGTCATAATGGACCACGCGGGCCTGTGGATTGGGGGGTTGTGTCTGACTAGTAACCACTTGATGGTCAGTGATTTTGAGCAGCCCCTATAGGCCACCCAATCATCAGTCATCAGTGTTGCCCCCTATTTACAATAAATAAATAAATAAATGTCTTTGCACAAACACACAGCGCCATCTAGGTCCACAGTAAGAATCTAGGCTTGTTTTATGGAAACCAGATGGTTGATAAACTACACAAATACATTTTTTTTTTGTAAATACATACATAAATAAATGAAAAACATCCATAACTCGGGAACACATGTCTGTATTCATCATACAAAATGCCCCTAGCGGGATTCGAACCCGCGACCTTTTGGTATAGCAGTCAATATCTTTAACCACTACACCAAACAGGTCGTCAATATGAATCGTTTAGGTCTTCGCCTATGGTGATCTGAGATTGGCTGACTTGAGATTGAGGTTACTAATGTTTAGTGGGGATACGCAGTCAGTGTGATGGCTACTCTTTTAGTTAGCCCACATTTACTAATATTTTTGTATATATTAGTTAACAGGTTGTATACGATATATTCAAATAGGTAGGTGTCACTTACTCACATAGTCGATGAAAAAATAAAAAAAAAAAACATTTCGATGTACCTACATAATTGGTGCAGCTTGTCTGTTCATCCGTGTCTGTGGCCCGTATTAATTGAGAATAGTTTTGTGACCGGTCTCAAGTGAACGTGTTGATTAATAAACCTTACTTGAGACCTGAAACGCACGTGCTTCCTCAAGCAGTATACTCACTTGAGAGATGCGCCCAGTTTCACGTATTAATAGACCATACTCAAATCTCAAGATCTTCTTTCTTGAGAAGTTCTCAATCTTGAGAATAGTTTTGTGACCGGTCTCAAGTAAACGTGTTGAGGGTGTACTACGCAATAGCGAAAGACGATAGCTCGAATTACAACGGCGCGAAGACGATATTGCGAAAGTATTACCATTGCTTGCGTTTAATTGCGCGATGGTTCATTTGCGCGAAAATTTAATTTCGCGACACACAAAAGCCTGAGCGTTCATTTGCGCGAAAACTTAATTGCGCGATAGACAAATACAATGAGTACATATTTTTTTTTATTACAAATATGTCAACCTAACATCGAACGTAACCAACAGTGAAGAAAAATTTGGTTTGTGTTTAGTTTTAGGAAGATGTAGTGTGATATTCATTTAAAAATAATTTTAATTAACATTAAAAATGTAGTGTGACCATGGCTATACGTTGGAACGTGTCAAAATTGTATGATCCGTATTGATAAAGGTTGTCTATGCTGATGATGTAGCACGTATATAGTTAATATATAATAACATAAGAAAGAGATGTAAAATTAATTACTATTTACGGAGCCTAATGGCTAAGTTGTATTCTACTATCAAAGAAATAAAGTGATTATTATGGAAAAACCCAGCAAGTGACTTCATATTTCCTCCGACATCACACTGGTGCCCCGACCCATATAGGTTATAGGTTTTACAGTTCTCGAGACGTAAGATCAGCTTTGCATTTGTGTGAGTGCACACAGATAGAGATACGGCTTGTGGCGCAGCGCGTCCCGCGCATTGTTTAAACGCGGCCTGAGGCGCGGCGTGTCCGCTGCGCGTCGCTTCCCTGCCGCGCACATGCCGCACTTCACCTCTTGTACCGCTAGCAGCTTGACGTCCCTCACACAAATGCAAAGCTGAGCTTACGCCTCGAGAACTGTAGCGGGCTTAATTTCCGCAACTCGACGCAGTTTGCGCCTATTTTGCGTGATGGGTTGCCGACACTACTCTTGCCAACCCAGTTCCTCCAGGAAGCCTAGCAGACCCTTGACGTTGCCGACGACTTCTGGAAGCGACCCCGGTGTCCCGAGGTACTGTGCCCTGTAAGCTGCCACACCTGGACATCCTAGGATGACGTGTGCGGCTGTTTCTTCTGCCTCCATGCACGCTCTGCACAGGGGGATGTCTGTAACACCTAGAGTAAACAAGTGTTTGTTTAATAGTGCATGGCCAGTTAGGTATAGCTCCGATGAGCATTCTGAGCTGGGGCCTCTTTAGCTGTAACAGCTTCCGTGACAACCTGTTACTGATCGTCGGGAGGGCCTCTCTGGCTTGCTTGCATGTGTTTAAGTTTGACCAGTATTGTTGGTGGTCTACCTTTGTGATTTGTCGTAGCTTGTTTCGCAGCCAGCTAAGTGGCAGAGCTCGTTTCGCTCGCTCGCTCGCTACAGCTTATTACTCATTCATAGTCATAGTAGAAGATTCATAATCGCGCAAATGAACATTCGCGCTTTTGTGTGTCGCGAAATTAAGTTTTCGCGCAAATGAAACATCGCCCAATTAAACTTTCGAGCAATGGTACTTTCGCAATATCGTCTTCGCAATGTTGCCATTCGAGCTATCGTCTTTCGCTAGCGTAGTACACCCGTTGGTAGGGGAAGGCTACGGCGAACGTATTGATCAAATGAGGAGTCTTAAAGGCCACGTCAAGAGTACCCTAAACCGAGGATTGTGTATGAACAATATTATGAGAGTGAATGAAGCAAAAGAGGTGTGTCAGGATCGTAGCAAGTGGAAGTCTGTGGTCTCTGCCTACCGCTACGGGAAACAGGCGTGACTTTATGTATGTATAAGTTGATGTTAAAACACAATTCTTTTAATAATATGTCCATGTCATCGGGTAGCTGGACAACAACAGCTGATAGACCAGCAGTACTGGACTTTATGTATAACAGGAGCGCATAAGTTGACTGTAACACCATTCTTCTTTACAATATTTTATATATCAATACCTATATCTGCTTCATTCCCTCGCCTATTGTATAAAGCAATTAGAGCAGAAGATGCATTACAATCGGTCCAGTCTTTAAAAAGCAATCAACGCGGTACTTTACATAAAATTAGTTCGAAGCAGATAATTCTAGCTCCGAGTGTACTAATGCAAATACGAGTTAATGAGGATGTAAGAGGGCTTATTTAGTTAAGTAGGTACAGTTGGCAGCGTGATTAGAATACCTTTTTTTATTGTTTTTTTTTGAACCGGGGATATACGTAATGGTAACGGTACAAGATGTCAGCTTACACTAGTCGTGTTACGGCCGACGAGTTGTCGACAAACAATACGCTAACCGCAATCACGCGAGCGCGAGTGAACCCGCGGTGATTATATAACTAGCTCGTGATTACGGGCCGATTGCAATTTGTCGTGGCCACATTTGGTGTTTGGTGCAAGACGTAAACTGATATAATGTATACCGCCATAATTGATTTGATTTGATCCGAAACATAGTATAGCGTCGCTTAATGTTAATAAATATGTGTTAAAGGAAAATTGGGGGAAATGGGGACGAACAAGGCATCAATCGCGCCATCTAGTTCCTAGCTAAGTAACTGGTCTTGTATTATGGATACAAAACGGTTGACCGACTTGAAGAAGGAAGTTTTCCATTCTCCCGTAATTTAAAAAGTAAAAACTGTCGCCGTAGTAGTTACATATAAGGAAATTAAAAAGGGTAAAAGTCGAGAAACTTATAAAATGGATTGATACCTTTTTCGTCGTATTCCATATTCCATTTTTTTTTATATGCACCACGGTTTGGTACTTGACCTCAATCACACCTGATGTTAAGTAAAGATGAGGTGGAAGCGTACTGACCCGGACACCCCAACACATTTGGGTGACTGGCTATCTTATCTTTGACAACCGGATCACAACAATGCTATTAACATTGCTGCTTGGCGGCAGATTTAGATAAGATGGTGGTAGCTAGCCAGGCGGACCTTTAAAATGCCCTACCACCAACCAAACCGAGTAATTAAACATGTACCCCGCTGGGGATCGAACCCGCGACCTCCGAATCGACCTCGTAATCGTAATCGGTGATAACAATAGAACACAATTAGGCGGTCTTATCACTAAAAGCGATCACTTACAGACAACCCACCATATTTTTTTTAGGCTGGAATGCGCTGCCAGGCCTAAGGACTTTTTCAGCTTAACCTCTACCCAATCTCATGCATGCAGTCATGACCATGACCAACCCACAACTATTCTTAAATAGTTTTCTAAAGTTCCGTCCGCTGTACGCTCATACCTTCCACCGACTCAGACGCAGTTATTATTATTCGATTGCGGCGACCTTGCTCACGGTCTAGGACAGGTATGAGCATGCCTATTTATATTTAGTTGTGTAGGTATATTATGTAAATAAGGTAAACATGGCACTGTTTAGATGGAGATAGATGGTACAATACTTTGCTAAGACTGTTATCTTGACTAGTAACAGCTTCTATGAAATTTAACCGCGTCCGTGGCTCAATGTTCGATCCCCAGCGGGGTACATATTTAGTACTCGGTTTGGTTGATGGTAGAGCATATTAAATCTCATCTAAATCTGCCGCCAAACAGCAATGTTAATAGCATTGTTGTGTTCCGGTGGTCAGAAATAATATAGCCAGTCCCCCAAATAAGATGGGGTTTCCGGGTCAGTAAGCTAGTATGTTTGAGGTCAAGATGCAAAACAGGATATACATGAAATAGTTTGTTTTATTTACTAATAAAACAAACAAAACTACTTCTTCTTTCTTCTTTTTCAATGTCTATCTGCTGCCCGCCCTCGATTAATTGCGTCTAGGTCTTCCCCTTCCTCTCTTGCCTTCAATATTTCCCTCAATTATGTTCTTCAAAGAAGTATCGTGTCGTATCATCATTCCTCTTCGGTTCTCAACTGTGGCTAACAGGCATCTCTTCTCATTTACCATCATTAACACCTCTTCATTTGTTCTGTTCTCGGCTTATTCCCTCCATTCGTCTCCAGCACCACATCTCGAATGCCTCTAATCTTTCCCTATCCCTTTGTGTTAATGTCCATGTCTCACAGCCGTATAAAACTGTACTTCATACATAGCATTTTATTCGTCGCTTTTTAGCTTTTTCGCGTACTACCAAAATTCAAAATATAGAAAGTAGAGAAATTAGACACGTATTCAGCACCGAAATCTAATCAAGGTAGATAACATGTTCAAGATCGCTATCATGTGGGAACCCTCCCACACGTTTGTTTGTTTATTTGTTGTTCAATCATGGCGAAACAGCTGAACGGATTTGGATGAATTTTGGTATATAGGTTGAATATACCCCGGATTAAAATATAGGAAACTTTTTATCTCGATTAAGTGAGTAGTTTATGCGGTATATAAATTATTCCAGACAGGCGAGGCCGCGGGCGGACAGCTAGTATTGGGTCTTTACCTATGAAATTAGAGTTTATTTTCTTCGTTAATCATTCCTGCAATTTTCAAAGCTATATCCAAATTTGTTTTTAATTTGAAAAATGGAATATTATTTCAAGGTTTCACATGAAATATTTTTTTAATTTCTGCGGGCTAAATCGCATAATAAAAAAAATTTGAACAGAGCTCTTTTCATGTGATTGCCATAATCATTTCTTAGATTCGCTGAAACTTTTATAAAGCGGTTACTTTTAAAAATTAACGCTGCCTCAATTAACTTAATGTTATCCGATAATACACACAAAGTTTAGCTAAATTTGGATTTGCCGTTCCCAAAAAAAAAAACAAACAAAAAGTTTGTATGGAGAAAACAGTCTTAATGAAATTCTTCATACAAAACGCCACTTTCATAGGTAAGGACCTAATATCTGTCTAGTTTAACAACCATCTGGTATCCATAATACAAGCCTAGTTACTTGTGTAACTAGATGGCGCTGTGTGTATGTGCATCTCTTTGCATGTTCCAACGACGATGGACTCATACCTGTCAAAGATATTTCGACAGGTGGATGTTCTTTCAAGCATTAAAGTTTTTAATGTTTGAAACACCTAAATGGTTCTTTGGGATATCTCTGACCACCGCATTTATTGTCCCATAAAACATTAAGTTCGCTCGTAACTGAAGATAGCATATAATGTTGTGTAAGCGCGAGACTTTGTTAGTTTTATACTTGATGTATAACTTAGATTGCGAACAGATGGAGTATCATTGAGTTAGAATAAATAGACACTCCTCATACATAAAACTTTACGATGCCATGACGTTTAACGATGCTCTAGAATGTGTAAGGACATTTCATCTCTTAAGTGAAACGAAGTTTACACTGTAAACACTGTTACTATGTACACCGTGTCTGTAACCCGGACACAGAAAGAGAGTGTTATTTTTGTGTATCTGACGACCGGTTGGTGTATTGAATAGTGACCCTGTCAGCGAAACCAACGGTTGCGGGTTCGAATCCCGCGAGGGGTAAATGTTTGTTCCCGAACATTTATTCCCGAGTCATGGATGTTTACATGAATATTTATGTATGTTTATCCGTTATCTAGTATCCATAGCACAAGCTTTGCTTTGTTTGGGACTAGATGATTGGTGTAAGTGTCCGAAATATTTATTTATTTATTTTGAAGGCTCTCTCTGTGTGACAGTGTAGCGCCAAACAGCTGAATGGATTTTAAAGATGGTGACCGCGCGGTAGAGTGATGAAACAATCCTAAACTTAATTGAGACTTGATCAATTTATTTTAAAGAACACATTATGTCTGTGCATATTTAAGAATCCTCCATCATTTAATTTCTCCCTAGATGTTTACGTTTATTTCTTTATTTATTGTATTGTATTATATTGAATTATCATTACTAATGTTTACAATTATTTTATTATATTTTATATTTATTTAATGTTATATTTAATATTCATATATTTGCCTGTATAGATTTAAATATTATCTGCTAATCCTGTAACGCTTCTTACATTAATTAAAATATCATAAAATGTACTATTTCCTAAACATATATTTCGCTGTGTTTCTGTGTATGACTATCTGTGGAGACTATTTCTGTCTATGATATAACTATTTTGTACTACTTAACATTATAATGTAACGACTGTCAGTTTTCCGAAAATAAATAAATAAATAAATAAATAAATAAATAAACAATAAAATATTTCGGGTTTAGTCCCAATTCTACAGATTTGTTTTACAGATTCCTGTCTGTACAAATTCTCAATTCTACAGACTCTTAATTCTACAGATTACCAATTCAACAGATTCCCAACCCTACAGATTCGTAATTCAACAGATTCCCAACTTTACAACCTCTTAATGGAACGGATTTCCACCACTGCCTTTAGTTTAGTTGGTGTACATCCGACTAGACACCATTGATTAATTTTCTTGAATATTGTTTTACGTCATCGTTATATCTTCTACAACGCGATGAATTTCACAGTGGCAACTTTAATTTAATATTGTTGGTATTAATTTCTAAACTAGCTTTGCGCCCGCGGCTTCGCCTGCGTGGAATCACTTTTTTTTTTATCTCGCAGGAACTACTCACTTTAATGAGATAAATATCCTATGTCTTAATTTAGGGTATATTCTACCTCTATACTTACTTTAGTAACTTATTAGTAATCTGTGTCTATACCAAATTTCATTCAAATCTGTTTATCCGCTTCGCCGTGATTGAGCAATAAACAAACACACATCCAGACTTTGGCATTTATAATATTAGACTTGTGCCGTATATATTTTTTACCTTTTGCCTGTCTTTTTGACTACAAAAATATAATAGTAAAATGTATAAAATATTACTATAAAAAGGTGCCCATATGGCACAAGACTGATAGATTAGATACCTATCCTGTAAAGTAAGCTACAGAATTGTTGTTCATTCTATTACTGATGACTCTATCCCTCAGAAAAAAATCAGAAACTTTTAAATCCTATGAAATACTACAAAATTTCCTTACCGACTCATAGTCACACCAAGTTATCACACCAGTGTTACAAACAGGATTCTTTTTCTTGTTAGTCACACTACTAATTTTTCCACACCATTTATTGTATTTATTCCCTAACTAGTGCTGTCCTAGCTGTACTACAGTATCTACCAGTACCAGTCAAATAAAAAAAAAAAAAAAGGGAAAATTATTATGTATAGCTTTTATTTAACAACATTTAACATTTAAAATTTAGAAACATAATGTTTCAAGAAAATGTCCTAATGATATTTCACGATTTAAAAGTTTTAATTGGCAGGAAATTACAAAATTATCTTTGTCAGTTGGGTCGACCCTTCTTTTTTTAATATTATTAAAAACCTTCTGATTGAGCAATTCTGTTAATAATTTGAATATGGTTACGTATTTTTACTTGACTAAGCCGTCAGCGCCATCTGTGTACCCAGCCTTAGAATTCGCGACGCATATTCTTGCGCAGATGCGTTATCACCCTGAGAGCGCGGAGATTGAACAAACAAATCCAGGACTCAAGGACAGTTATTATCAGTGCCCTTGCTCCACTAAACCTGATTACCCAAAGGCTGATAACGATGTAAATAGCCAGATAACTGGGCCTATTGTATTCACGACCGTTTATTTATCATGTTGCATGCCATTAAGATGTCTTTCGTTAATATTTATTAGGTTATAAATAAACATTACGGTGAGACAGTTCGGTGGTTGTTTTCTTGTTGTTAGATTTATTATTGATCCTACTGTCACAGCAAGTACAAGGTGTTGTTTTAACTTCTGAGGAAAATTAGATAAGAAGGATTGTTTGTAAATTGTACAAAAAAAAAAAAAAATACACATCAAGGCAGACTTATCCCATAGCGCGATTTCTTCCAGTCACCCTAGATCGTATAGAACAGATTGGGCGTTCAAACTTAGCTAACTTAGCTACATAATTAAATCAAAAAATGTTTTATTTTGTAGGTACACAGGTTACACTTAAAATAGCCAGATTTTACATTTTTCAAGCTACTGCTTGTTCAAAAGCCAATTTTCTCCTGAGAAGAACAAGCAAGAAACTCGAGAGCTTGCTCTTTAAAAAGGAAAGGTTTATTATTAATTGTGAAATAGCCTGGTTATGCGAAAAGGCTGTTCATGTCCATGAATGTTTATCATCTAAATAATCTGATATTTTATAATATGCTTTCTTAATAAGTTTCTGTTTTATAGTCAATGTCTTTAAATTTATTGAAAGGAAGATTTTGTATATCAACAGGAACCTTATTGAAAAAGTGTATACATAACCCTTTGAATGAATTACTGACTTTGCGGAGGCGACTTATGTGACCTGCAAGTTTATCTTTATTTCTTGTATTGACGTCATGTTTATCACTATTTTTCCTAAATGATTCTATATTTTTTTTGACATATACATATATAATATTCTTTATTGCACCAAAATATTACAATAACAGAGTACAAACAATAGGTCACGTACAAAGGTGGACTTGTCTCTTTAAGAGATCTCTTCCAGCCAACCTGAGCATTGAAATAGGAAACTTAGTAAATTTGGGGTTTAGCAGTAAATTGTGTGCAAAAGAAAAAATCCTATAACGAATAATAAAACAAATAAAAAAAGGAAAGATAACTGAATAATAAACTTACACTAAATACATTACATATACCTACTGCGAAATATATACGTAACATAATTTAAATATATATATATATATATACTATAAACCTACATACACATACGAATATCACTAAAGATGGGAGAGGTAATGCTCTTTTAGCCTTTTCTTAAATACTGCAATTGAAGGGCTGTCCTGAATTAATTTTGGCAGTTTATTCCACAACATGGCTGCTTGAACATAATTAGATTTTCAAGGCAAAAAAACAAGTAATTGTATAACTGTATTCCATAATGTATATACATACAAATATAGCAATAAATAAATAGAATAGATATATAATCTGCACATATCATACATAATAGAAATATTTTTTTTTAATCCCGCCCGCTTTTGATAAATTATTATTTCTTTTCAAATACACATTAAATAAAAAAAAATCGCTCTGACCTGCTCTCAGGAAGACTAAAAGCTAATTAAAAATAATATCTAAATAAATTTAATGACAGTTATTTTCCAGAATTTCCAATTATTGATTAAAACAGCCACATTTTTACCCCAGCCCCAAAAAGGGTTATGTTGTTCGAGTGTATGTATGTAGATGTTTTTTATGCACAACGAGTTGGTACTTGACCTCAAACACACCTGATGTTAAGTGAAGGTGAGGTCGAAGGTGGAAGCGTATTGACCCGGAAATCTCAACACATTTGGGGAACTGGTTATCTTATCTCTGACAACCGGAACACAACAATGCTATTAACATTGCTGCTTGGCGGCAGATTTGGATAAGATGGTGGTAGTTAGCCAGGCGGACATTTAAAATGCCCTACCACCAACCAAACCGAGGACTTAAACATGTACCCCGCTGTGGATCGACCCCGCGACCTCCGAATCGTAAGCACAATGTTGTTTACATTGAGCCACGGAGGCGGTGAAAATGAACGTAATTAAAGCTATTTCGGTATTATTTATAATGAGCTTTAAGGATTTTCGTGTGCAGGTCAGAGCATTATTTTCGTGTGCAGGTCAGAGAATTATTTTCGTGTTATCCGACTGCTCCTAAACGGTGACGGAAAACATCTTGAGGAAACCTGCATGCCCGAGAAATAAAAAATCTAAGGCATGTGAGGTCCACAACCCGCATTGGACCAGCGTGGTGGACTATGGCCCATACTCGCTCTAAGAGGGAAGGCCTACATCCCTGCAGGGGGATGTTTACGGGCTGATGATGATAAATAATATATAACAGTGAAGGTCAATTTCATCGTTTCAGTAAAATTATTGTTTACTTTGTAGGGTGAAGTCGTTTGATTTTATGCGTTAAATAGTATTTAACGACTTGACCTAAGCGTGTAATTCAATTTCGCACATTGTTTTATGTATCTAGATATTTAAGTTACGTTACATACCTTTTGTAATAATTAATAACGTGGCGGGTCAGTGACCTCATTCGCACTACACACAAACCTTTACAGATTTTAGTAGGCGTCTTATAGTGAAGATTGTTTAAATAATGTTCTATGGATTAATAAACCAAAAAAAAAAAAGAAATTTTTTATAATCGTTGATGTGGATCCCATCAAATCTACGTAGGTATTATTTATAATTAGATTTTTGGCGTCTCGAATGCAGGTCAGAGCGACTTTTTTAACGTATTCAGTATTTAAAATAATCTTAATTTATGCAATGAGGGCGCCAATGAACGGAATAAACCTTTAAATATCATTTAGTACATTTCGGCTTGTTTACACATTGTATATACTGATAACGATGCGACTTACACCATTCCATAGCTCATTTATCAACATTCATAATAGATAGGTATTATATATCAAATAAATTTAATTGCTTTATAATTTTCAATAAATTGTTAACAGAATTACCAATCAATCAAAAACCGCATGAATTTTGTTATCTGATAAAAGAATAGGTTGTTGTTGTTTTAATTTATCGCAGCAAAGGATAGGCTATGAGACTGAGCCATACAGCCTGTTCTTAAGATTATTTTCATACGATATTTATTATAGGCTAAAACAAAGTCAGGGTTGTAAAGAACAACTGATAATTGACTCAGTAGCTATGAAACATGCACTCAATAACAAGAGAGATATGCACACTATGTTTATTGATTATCGCAAGGCCTTTGACTCAGTTCCCCATAGTTGGCTTCTCGAAATCTTGAAACTTTACAAAATTCATCCCATAATTATTAATTTCTTACAGTCAGCAATGAAAAATTGGCAAACAGTTCTATGCATAAAACAAAACCATAATGCTCATACAACTGAACCGATTCTTATTCAGAGGGGAATATTTCAGGGAGACGCGCTAAGTCCGCTGTGGTTTTGTCTGGCTCTAAACCCTCTTTCTGACCTCCTGAATGATTCCGCACTTGGATATAACTTAACCCCTGGTATTTCAAATAGTCCGTTATCGCATCTCCTCTACATGGACGATATCAAACTGTATGCATCCAATAAATTAGATCTGTTTGCTTTGACTGATAAAACTCAAGAGTTTTCCAATGACATTCAAATGCAATTTGGGGTAGATAAATGCAAAATAAACTCAATTCACCGGGGTACATTTGACAATAACACTTACGTATTAGAAAACGGGGAAGAGATAGATGTAATGGGGGAGCATGATACCTATAAATATTTGGGTTTTAATCAGTCAAAACAAATAGAACAGAAGGAAACCAAGCAAAACCTCAAGAATAAATTCAGTTTCAGGTTAAAACTTATCCCAAAGTCACAGCTAAACTCACGCAATATTATTAAAGCCGTCAATACGTATGCAGTACCTGTCCTTACCTATTCATTTGGAATTATTAAGTGGTCCCGAACAGATCTGCAAAATTTCCAACGGACTGTCAATACAAGTTTAACCAAGCACCGAAAACATCATCCCAAGTCTTGCTCGCAACGACTCACTCTACCGCGTCGGGAGGCAGGAAGGGGCTTGATAGATATTCAAAACCTACACAACAGACAAATTCACTACGGCAGTTCTTTTTCATAAAATCTCAAACATCGCCACTACACCAATCTGTTGTTAACATTGATCGCAAGTACACACCGCTTAATCTTCAAGACAGGAGGACACAAACCAACGAACACATTATCTCGAAGGAGCAAAAAATAGCAAGCTGGAGCCAAAAGGTCCTCCACGGCAGATATCGGTCGGATTTGAGCCAGACTTATGTCGACAACCCACCGACACTCACCCACGGCGAACTGTTTCCGGAAACCGAGGCGTTCATGCTTGCTATTCAGGATCAGGTTATTGCAACGCGGAACTATCGTAAGCACATAACAAAGGATTTAGACCTACCATCCGACTTATGCAGACTCTGTAGCAGCGCGCCGGAGACCATTCAACACATTACAGGAGCATGTAAAAGTCTCGTACAGACAGATTATAAACACCGTCACGATCAGGTTGCAGCCATAATCCACCAAGAACTTGCTCACACCTTCAACTTTGTTCAAAAGAAAGTGCCTTACTACAAATATCATCCGACAAACGTTTTAGACAATATCCAGTATAAATTATATTGGGATAGGACAATACTGACAGATAAGACCATACACTATAACAGACCAGATATAACTATACATGACAAACAGAATGAAACTGCCTTCATTATTGACATAGCCATTCCTAACACCCACAATATTCAATCCACCATTACCGAAAAACTCTCAAAATATAAGGACCTAGCAATTGAAATTCAATCCCAATGGAAAGTAAAGAAAGTGCATATTGTACCTGTAGTATTGTCTTCGACCGGTATCATACCGAATACGCTCAGCAATAGCCTAAATACGATAAACTTGCCTACTTCCATCTCTTACACATTACAAAAGGCTACCATTCTGAACACTTGTCGTATCACTCGCAAGTTCCTAACAACATCCATCATCACTGCCATCAACAATAATCCCTCAACACTTGGCTAAGGCCCGTGCGGAGCGGTATTCACCTTTTTCGGAAGAAAAAGAGATGAAGAACGATTTAAAATAATAATAATAATTATAATAAATTAAATTAATAAATAATAAATATATTAATAGGCGCGACCCGGGAGAGGATGACACCCCCCGGTGCGACCAGGGGGGTGTCGTCGCATCGGGCCCCGTCGCGCCTCATACGCGCTATTCGCCCTCCGGGAACGGGCCTCCCCTGAGGGGGGAAAAGCCGAGGGGGGACCTGGAGCCGCTAATGCGTTCCCAGATCCTCTCTACTGCCGAGGAAGGTCGCCGCGAGGTTTTAGTGGGTGGGGGGGGGGGGGGTCCCACAAAAAAAAAGTTATTTTTTCCAAACAAATTAATTACGTGTAAGCTTCCTCTTAAATGTAATTGATAAACTGGCAACGTTACATCAAGTTATAGAATGAATTGCGACATCTACACTATTCTACCAATCAGTCAATAGCCGTGTATATTTGTATAGTGTGCGTTGGGTATTTATTTACGACCGAAGTAAATAAGATATTTTAAATTGGAATTCGAATTTAGATTTATTTTGAATTAAATAACAAGCCCATAAAGGGAATGTCGGGTTGTAGTTTATATATATCTTATATCTTTGCTCTTACACAGGACGTCATCTAGTTCCACACTAAGCAACAAGGCTCGTATTATGGATACCAGATGATGGATAAACTACACAAATGCATTTTTTTGTAAATAAATTCATATTTAAATGAAAAACATAAATAATAAAGGTAAACATCTTAAAAACAGGTAATAGAACTCTTGTGGCTCTCAAGTATGTGAATAGATGATTTGTTAGCGAATTAAAGTAACTACTTTCCTTCCACCCAGACGAAGCTGCGGGCGGAAAGCTAGTATAAAAATATACCACACTCAAATCGGACCAATACTGAGATACATACGGACAAAGACTGGACACACAAACGCACATTGAAAGACTGTATTTAATAAATTGTTATGAGAATCGGATGGCAGGTTTCTAAGCCCGTTCTAATAAAAAAAAAGTAGTTGGAATTCTATGCCTATACTCCCAGCCAAAAAGAAAAAATTCCCTTCGGAAATACAGATTAAATATCATAGCTAACATAACATGGCGCACATTATTGGATGCGGAATTTAAAAGAGAACAAGTACAAACACAGTCCAAAGGAATGGGAACCCTATAATCATAACAATTGAGAGTTGAAAATCGAGTGTCCGTTGGCACCGATCGGTGTCCGCGAGTGTTGACGAGTCACAATTTTTTGGCACCGATCGGTGTCCGTGTGCGTCCAAAGGTTAAGTCTTAAAACGTTATTTTATTTTTAATTCTTTTTATGATTACAACTAGATGATGAAATATGAATTACAATCGCGAGCCTAGCGGTTTTGGGTGTACAATTTTACTTTTTTTTTTGGGTGAAATTACAAATTATCATATTGAAAGTCAAAATGTTTTTAATAATACCTCGCCACATTACGTATTGTCACATAATGTGTCGGCAGAAGCGGCAACAATCTCTATAAATCTTCAAGAGCAGGGTGAATAGGCATCTAATGAGATCGCGTGCTTCCTCTTCGGCCACATCCTCAGTTTCCATCAGGTGTGATTGTGGTTAAACGCGTATCCAGTTCATCATAAAAAAAAACAGCTATTCAATATTCAACATTTTTGATTTTTTTTGGGAACGGCAAATCCAAATTTAGTTAAACTTTGTGTGTATTATCGGATAACATTAAGATAAGTATAGGCAGCGTTAATTTTTAAAAGTAACCGCTTTATAAAAGTTTCAGCGAATCTAAGAAATGTTTATGGGGAGCACACGAAAAGAGCTCTGTTCAATTTTTTTTTTAATTATGTGATTTAGCCCAGAAATTGAAACCTTGAAATAATATTCCATTTTCCAAATAAAAAACAAATTTATATGATATATAGCTTTGATGATTAACGAAGAAAAAAAAACTCCAATAGATAAAGACCGAATATTAACATTGCTGCTTGGCGGCAAATTTGATAAGATGTCCATTTATTTCAAAAAAATTTAATTTTGAAGGTTGCCTGGAATGCCGTGTGCGATAAAAATGGTTTGTATCGAGTGATATGGCTAAGAAAATAAGATCTTTTCAATATGGTTTTTCTCTAGCAACTCGTATAGAGCTTATAGATGCGTTATTTGCTTTCAAGGTACTAAGACAAAAAATCAACAGTCCCCAATTACTGGCGCTATTCCGCGTCCGTGCCCCTGTCAGAGTTCCTCGTAGTACTGCAACACCATTATGTCCGCCGCTTCGAAAAAGTGTCTTGGGTAGTAGTTCACCAATGTCCAGGCTAAGTAAGATATTAAATACATGCAGTGATCAAACAGATGTGCACTTTGATTCCATTGCTAAGTTCTACAGAGCAGCTTTGGATTCTCTAACACACTAAAATCTTAGAATAATTTAAAAACTTCTGAAGTGTTGAATTAATTAGTTGTTATAAATATTGTATATATTGTTAGTGCATGTGGTGTTTACCTGTAAGTGATTGTTATACTTAACGATATCAGTTTACTTACTTTTTTTTTCTTACACTTTTCATCTAGGTCCACAGTAAGCATCAAGGCTTGTGTTATGGGTACCAGATGGTTGATAAACTACACAAATATTTTTATTTTTTTTTGGTAAATAAATAAATGTATAAATGAAAAACATCAATAACTCGGGAACACATGTCTGTATTCATCATACAAACATATACCCCTAGCGGGATTCGAACCCGCGACCATTTGGTATAGTAGCAGAGTTTCCAACCAAACAGATCGTCAATATAACTTAATGTGTATTAACTTGTTTTGGTGTAAACAATTGTTGGTAAACCTTGAAATTAAAAATTAAATAAATATTGCTCACCCTCGCTTGCAGCCATGTCCCGTTTGCACCGAGGAGTGTCAGTGTCCCGCCTCAATACTCCACTGACACAGTGACACATCCTTCGGAAACCTTACAGCTGTCTAATTGTCTTACAGTGTTATCTGCGACACATGCAATAATATAATAAATACGTAAACTCTCTGTGCGACTTTCAACGCTATGTATAAGAGATTAAGGTACTTGCTAACAGGAAAGATAAGAGTAGAGAAATTCTTGACCAGGGTTCCTCAATCTACTACGTAGTTCTGTAATACTAGGCTCCTGCCCGCGTCTTTGCTCGCGTGAAATATTTTTATCACAAGGAAAACACGTGGAGAGCATTTAGGAAAACCGCTAGCGGCATCTAGTATTTTCTTGTAGAAATATCACGTACTTAATGCTAGAATACTTAGTGGAATTCGCTAAAATAGTGCCTAAATAGTGCCTAAATAGTGCCCAAATAGTGCCCAAATAGTGCCCAAATGAAAAAAAGTATGGCCACTGTAGTTTAGGAGTTGTTTATTTATTTAACACTTTAATTTAAAATCTTTAAAAATATCAAATAAAACAATAAAAGGACATTAAAAATATACAAAAGGCTAAAATATAAATAAGAGATCTCTTCCATCAAACCGAAGTAAGGAGACAATTGAGGAGTAAGTAACTTAAAACTAGGCAGAGAGTAGACTTGAAATTACAGAAGCGAAGTTATAAACAGCTGATAAATAAACGAAAATAACAAAAATGGCGACTGCAAATCCAATACTTATATATTGACGACCGGTTGGTGTAGTGGATAGTGACCCTGTCATCGAAACCAACGGTTGCGGGTTCGAATCCCGCGAGGGGTAAATGTTTGTGTGGCGAATGCGAACATTTATTCCCGAGTCATGGATGTTTATATAAATATTTATGTAGGCTTATCCGTTATCTAGTATCCATAGCACAAGCTTTGCTTTGTTTGGGACTAGATGATTGGTGTAAGTGTCCGAAATATTTATTTATTTATTTTGAAGGCTCTCTCTGTGTGACAGTGTAGCGCCAAACAGCTGAATGGATTTTAAAGATGGTGACCGCGCGGTAGAGTGATGAAACAATAAAATATTTCGGGTTTAGTCCCAATTCTACAGATTTGTTTTACAGATTCCTGTCTGTACAAATTCTCAATTCTACAGATTCTTAATTCTACAGATTACCAATTCAACAGATTCCCAAACCTACAGATTCGTAATTCAACAGATTACCAATTCAACAGATTCCCAACCCTACAGATTCGTAATTCAACAGATTACCAATTCAACAGATTCCCAACCCTACAGATTCGTAATTCAACAGATTACCAATTCAACAGATTCCCAACCCTACAGATTCGTAATTCAACAGATTACCAATTCAACAGATTCCCAACCCTACAGATTCGTAATTCAACAGATTACCAATTCAACAGATTCCCAACCCTACAGATTCGTAATTCAACAGATTACCAATTCAACAGATTCCCAACCCTACAGATTCGTAATTCAACAGATTACCAATTCAACAGATTCCCAACCCTACAGATTCGTAATTCTACAGATTACCAATTGGATGATGAAACTAGATGATTGGTGTAATCTTTGATTCATGCTTTCATGTGTTACATTGGGTCTTAAAAACAATAGTCCATACATGAAACCCTGTAAGGGCACGACAGATTCTAAAGTTAATCTAAAATATAATTAATTGTATTTACTATTCTAATTATCACAACATTATTATTATATTTATCTATTTATTGTTAATATAAATCGATAGTTTTAATTATCATTGATATACCTATGTAATTATAAATATTTTGAGGAGGGCTTATCTGTTTAATACTTATCAATTTTTCAATTTATCTACCATGTATTCATGAATTGTATAGTAACTATTTCAATTAATATAGATTTAAATTTCTTACAGAATATTTTATCTTTTTTTAATAGGTATGTCAGGTAGGTAAATAATAGCGCGGTCTCCCAATTTGATTCTTGCCACTCTTGATTGCGAACAACTTTGACCAAGGAACCAAGTCGAATTAGATTAAAAAAAAATCGATTACCAAAACCAAAGTAAACCATTCTGAAACTACCTTCAGTATGGAACTCCATTTCAGATTAAGAACATCCAAACTGCTGCTCTCCAAGTTATATTAATTCCAATGGAGAACACCATGCTTGAACAAAGCGTAGCACTTGTATTCTATAATATTTCAACGCGGGCAAAGGCCTACGTTTTCAAAAATTTGAAATACTCCCAAAGTCCGTACTTTCCACAACATGTTACAGAACAGTATATATACTATCAGCAGACCGTAACGATAGCGGGATCTAATATTGTACTGTACCCTGTAACCAGTACTGCCATCTAGTGGATCTTTTTGGCACTACTTATGGGAGCGTTGAATCAGCCCTGCCGCGAGACTCTACCGTAATGAACGGAGCGAGATCAACATAAACTACTATTTTTTACGTCATCAAATGACAAACGTGTTTGAGATTGGGTTCTTATCACCTAATCTGTATGTACGTACATTTTTGTAATACAGGCCTCCCAAGATAGTAGAGTGCGGGCAGGAGACGTTTCCAGGATCCTTGGCTATGCCGTTATCTTGCGATCCTGCTCACTGAAAACCAACATTCACTGATAATAAACATCCCTGGACATAACCGACCCGCTCGTATGGCAGACTATTTCACAATTAACAATGAAATATAAAAATCTTTTTTTAAAAGAGCAACGCCTCGAGTTTCTTGCTTGTCCTTCTCAGGGGAAAATTGCCGTTTGAACAAGCAGTAGCTTAAAAAAAATGTAAAATCTGGCTATTTTTAGTGTACCCCTGTGTACCTACAAAATAAGACATTTTTGACTTTGACTATATCAGAATAATTTACCTATCTACAGCGAAGCCTAGAATAGGGCAATGTACTCAATGCGTCTGTATGTATGTACCAGCGTTATAATTTGTTTCTAGATTGTAACCTATGCTGAGATGGAGACCTACTTTGACACCACTTTGCAATTTACGTACTTTAGTCTATTATAAGTGAAACATTCCTTTTATTTTTAGCCGTATTACCGTCGAACAGAACATAAAATACCCGTTCTGTGAAACTGATTTTTGTGTTGTCGTTTATGGCTGCCCAGCTCCGAATTGAAAATCCGATCTTTTGGATTATATAGAAAAGACTAGATACACACACATACACACACACACAAAGACGTGAAACGCATAACACCCGTCGTTTTTCGTCGGGAATTAAAAACATTAGGCATCTATGGAATACGATTTCATCAGAAACACGCTCGTCTAAAATGGCGTTCAGATTGACTAGGCGTCAAAAGCAATGCACAATGCACTGTCATTCCCAATGCCAGTCATTTGTGGTGCCCAGGAAATAGCCACGCTGAAATAGAACCATAATAGAACTGGGTTATGTCAAGCTGAAATAACTTCTGTCAATTCCACATGGTATGTTATTCATACAATTTTCTCTTGCTTTACCTAGAGTGAAGGTTGTACACTACATGAAATGACGGCATCTTTACGGCGCTGCTACTCATGAGTTATACTCTTCAAATTAAATCAGGGATTCCAAAATTAAGACAGTTTTTTTTTATATACACAACGGGTGGGCACTTGACCTCAATCACACCTGATGTTAAGTGAAGATGAGGTCGAAGGTGGAAGCGTACTGACCCGGAAACCCCAACACATTTGGGGGACTGGCTATCTTATCTCTGACAACCGGAACACAACAATGTTATTAACATTGCTGCTTAGCGGCAGATTTAGATAAGATGGTGGTAGCTAGCCAGGCGGACATTTAAAATGCCCTACCACCAACCAAACCGAGTACTTAAACATGTACCCCGCTGGGGATCGAACCCACGACCTCCGAATCGTAAACCCAATGTTGTTTATATTGAGCCACGGAGGCGGTTAAAGTTTTTGTTTGTATCAAGAGTCAAAACTAGACGACCTGTTTGGTGTAGTGGTTAGCAACTCTGACCACTATACCAAAACGTTGCGGGTTCGAATCCCGCTAGGGGCATATGTTTGTGTGATGAATACGGACATGTGTACCCGAGTTATGGATGTTTTCATTTATTCATATTCATAAGTATTTATTTACAAAAAATAAATGTATTTATGTAATATATCAACCATCTGGTATCCACAACACAAGCTTACAGTTGCTTACTGTGGAATCATCAATCATAAAGTGTGATATTTATTTATTATTAAAGCAAAATCACATAGTTTTCGATTAAATTTCGAAAACTATGTTCGACCAAACATGCTAGTGCCAAGTGTGATAACCCGTTCATTTTAAAACCTAAAAAAAAAAAGACCTAAATCAGCGCCAATTTGTAAAGGACAGTTTTATGTGTGTAGTGGATAGTGGCCCTGCTGCTGCGAAACCAACGGTTGCGGGCTCGAATCCCGGAGGGGTCCTAAATGTTTGTGTGAGCAGAAATTTAAACGACACATTAACCTTTAGGCGGACGCCGACACCGATACTTTTATACCGTCAACACTCGCGGACACCGATCGGTGTTAACGGACACCCGACTTTCAACTCTCAATTGTAATGATTATAGAGTTCCAATTCCTTTGGACTGTGTTTGAACTTGTTCTCTATTAAATTCCGCATCCAATAATGTGCGCCATGTCATGTTAGCTATGATATTTAGTCTGTATTTGCGAAAATATTTTTTTTCTCTTTGGGTGGGAGTATAGGCATAGAATTCCAACTACTGTTTTTTATTAGAACAGGCTTAGGAACCTGCCATAGAGCTTCCAATTCTCATAACAATTTATTGAATTACCCGTTTTTTTAAGAAAAACATGAAATAAATCTGTACTTTCCGTAAAAATACCAATTATATCGTGGATATGGGTATACCTACATATTACAACTCGTAACATTTTTCTGATTTTTTGTATTATAGCTGTAGTAGTGTTCATTCATTATATCCATAGATAATATATTCCCGTAGCTATTGCTCTTCACAGATTACAAATACACCCAGTAGAAGAGTATCTATAAACGTTTTTAACACCGCAGGTATTTTCGAAAATTTGACAGGCGCGCCGAGATACTTGACCCGCGGAAAAGAAAAAGTGTAAGAAGGATTATTACAGGATAGATGATTATTTAGGCGATAAGGAGGTCTGGTGTTAACTGGTCGTTATGTTAATTGCTTTTGTTTTGTAATATGTAATATAAAATATAATGTTATTGTAAAGATGGAAACCAATTGAAAATATGTGTTGTTTGCTGTGTTTCTTGTCAATTCTTCTCCCTAACCATAACACGTCACACCAACTCCACGGAGGTTTCGTGCAACATTTTGCTATTTGAAAATTTGACATATACGTCACATGCTTTTGTGATATTTTTGACAGTTCGGTTTAGGATTAGGTTTCCTAATTTATTTATTTGGAAGACATATATATAGGTATTATTTGGATTGACCTGTGATGAAGGTATGAATACTGTTCTGTTATTTATTTATCTAGTAGGATTGAGAGGGATTTGTTTATATAGACATAAATACAAGTGACATTTATTGGTACCTTCACATAGGAACTATCCGTTGATGATATGTGACATTGTCAAAATCACTGAACACTTTGATCAATTTTGTCACTAACTTTCGCCAATATAAACTTATAATAATTATGCTGCAATAAAATACTTAGACCTGTCGTCAAAGTATCAAGCTAAAACGAGACTAAGAAATGTCACCGCCTCCGTGGCTCAATGTAAACAACCTATGGGTTTCCTATTCGGAGGTCGCGGATTCGATCTCCAGCGGGGTACATGTTTAAGTACTCGGTTTGGTTGGTGGTAGGGCATTTTAAATGTCCGCCTGGCTAGCTACCACCATCTTATCTTAATCTGCCTCCAAGCAGCAATGTTAATAGCATTGTTGTGTTTCCGGGTCAGTAAGCTTCCACCTTCGACCTCATCTTGACTTAACCTCAGGTTTGAGTGAGGTCAAGTACCAACCCGTTGTGCATAAAAAAAGTGCTCATGGCAACAAAAAAACTAGCCCAAATTCGACCAGGTATCTTATCATTTGCAATAAGGGAGTTCCAGTATCAACATGCCGGCTCAGATTAGCTCGATTTTCTTCTTAAAACATCAAATTCATCAGCTCGATGGTACCATAGTATTGCATTGTCATCGAACTTACATAAATATGCCAAATTTTAGCTCAATCAGATACCAGCATGTGGTTGAAAAATGTTTCGCAAAATTGTAAACGGGCAACTTCCATACATACTTACATATGAACATGACTACTAACAAAATAAAGGCTTGTAATAAAAGCATAAAGCATATTGTCAGTCATTTTACACGAGCAATCTGTGGGTTAGTTACTGGGAGGACGTATAGTGCGCTGCGCGTTCAGTTATAACGTGTTCAGAATGCTGATGGGGCTGCCGCGTTTCTGTAGCGCATCAGGAATGTTTGCCGATGCGTATATAGACGGTTTCCACGCCATCATCAGAAAACGTAGCGCGTTGATTTTGAAGCGCGTGTGCGGCAGCTCCAACACCATCATGAGCTCACTGGCGGACAGGTGGGATTCCGTGATGCTGCGGCACTGGATACGCTTGCACACATCCAAATAGTGCTGATTGTGCCGCAGCAGTCGTATGGTCCCTTCTGTTCACAGTTTTTATAGAATTAAGTTACTAACTTACTACTATTTAATTTCAAGTTACTAACCTAAATATGGGTCTAGTCTAATCATTTTTATATATAATTATTTATTTATAATAAATTATTTTATTAATTTTTAGTGCGTTATGTAAGCGTGTTTTTTTATTTTTTTTGACGAAGAAGAATTTATTTCCGCATGTACTAAATGACATATTTACTTAAAATTAATAATAAATACGCAAAAGTGAAACATGGTTACAACTTCCGCAGTGACCCCACCGCACTTTTTAAAATTTGACATATTTTCTATCACGTATGCAATGGATTGGGGACTAACCTAATATGTAGATACACCGGGAGCGAGTTGCGAAGTTCATTACCACGATGTACATTACTGCGAAAGTTTATCATTGCGAAGTACGTTGTCGCGAAAGTTCTTTACTGCGATATATGTTACTGCAAAAGTTTACCATTGCGGCGTACGTCATCGCGAAAGTTCTTTACTGCGATGTACGTTACTACGATAGTTCACCATTGCGGCGTACGTCATCGCGAAAGTTCTTTACTGCGATGTACGTTACTGCGATAGTTCACCATTGCGGCGTACGTCATCGCAAAAGTTCTTTACTGCGATGTACGTTACTGCGATAGTTCACCATTGCGACGTACGTTGTCGCGAAAGTTCTTTACTGCGATGTACGTTACTGCGATAGTTCACCATTGCGACGTACGTTGTCGCGAAAGTTCTTTACTGCGATGTACGTTACTGCGATAGTTCACCATTGCGGCGTACGTCATCGCGAAAGTTCTTTACTGCGATGTACGTTACTGCGAAAGTTTATCATCGGGAGCTAACCCGCGACTTCAATAAATCATATGTTTTTTTTTATTGTAATATCCTATATTCAAATTGCTTCAAGATGGTCATGTTCAAAATTAAACGTCAAAGCAACAACATATTATTTATGTACAAAATACACAATTAAATTATTAGGGAAGGTACTCAACGCTAAACGCAATCAAGTATACACACGAATTGGAAAGGAGGTGGAATTCTTGAAGTCAGTCTGTTCCGCTTTGAAAACAAAGCTTGTGGTGGTTAGTATACACTGAGTTGACTGAGACACCTTGTTAGATGTCTCTGTGTGCGTGCGTATTAGGTACTTTTATTATCTTATAGTGTTATCCAATGTAATAAATGATACCTGGCTACTCTAGTCTCTTAGAGATAAGTTTAAGTAAATTAATATCTTAACAAGACTTCTCAATACATTTATGAGAATTTGTTATATGAAAAAAAATATATAACCTTATTCGCTAAAAATAGTGACAGAAACAATGTTAATACAAGGAATAAGAACCAGTTATCTGTTAATGTTAGCCGACTTTACAAAGTTAGTAAATCCTTCAAAGGGCAATGTATACGCTTTTATAATAAGGTTCCAGTAGACATTCAAAATTTGCCTTTAAATAAATTTAAAGCAATCATAAAACAGAAATTATTAGCGAAAGGTTATTATAAAATCACTGACTATTTGAATGATAAGCAAGCATGGACTTAGCTGTCCTATTATTCAATTTAATTATCAAATCACAAATTGTAACGAACAATCTGTTTAAAAGAGCAACCCTAGAGTTTCTTGCTCGTTCTTCTCTGGGGAGTCAGATTTGTGAATGAGCAGTAAATTTAAACGTAATATTAATAATGACGTTTTCAAGTGACAATTTTATCCTAGGAAATAAAATATTTTGATTTGATTTACTTGACCTACAAAATGGAGATGGGGTGCGCGCCCAAAAGATGAACTGAGAGAGTAACAAATCACGAAAAGAAAAACAATAGCGCGTAGCGCCGGACATCAAAATGATGTATTATATATATGATAAATAGTAAGAAATACACGACAAAAGTGACAAAATGATTAGCATACTTGTAGTAAGTTAGTTTGTCCAATTTATGCGTATGTAATATTTAGATATTTTTGGCAAGAGAAAGCTAAAGATCTAATTAGAACGTTTAGTCACTTTTTTGGAATTCGAAGGTCAATTGCTCAACTTAGGTTGAGGTTAAAAAGAATTATGTATCTGTTATTTTTGAGTACTTTATAAATTACAAACATAACGTCACAACCTTTTTCCCGAATGGGGTGGTCAGAGTTATCCCAAACACAAGCGTTTTTATGCACAACGCATTGGTATTTGACCTCAATCACACCAGCAATGATGTTAAATGAAGATGAGGTCGAAGGTGGAAGCGTACTGACCCGGAAACCTCAACACATTTGGGGGACTGGCTACCTTATCTCTGACAACCGGAACACAACAATGCTATTAACATTGCTGCTTGGCGGCAGATTTAGATAAGATGGTGTAGCTAACACTACTACTAACTAGCGGACATTTAAAATGCTCTACCACCAACCAAAAATGTTTAATGCACGAAACAAAAAACTTGAAATTAAAAGTTTAATGCTTGAAAAAAACGGTTCATCTATTTAACCCCAAATGCATACGTGATAGATGAGCCCATCACCATTAAAACGTCCAAATCTGTAGATGTTGTCACGTCTTACGACACTCACAGAGAGATACGGGTTGGTTTTATTATTTTTAAGTGCCAAAACCACATGGCATTATTCAATATTAAAATGAATCTTATCTAATCTAAATCTTATCTAAATCTACCGCCAAGCAGCAATGCTAATAGCATTGTTGTGTTCCGGTTGTCAGAGATAAAGATAGCCAGTCCCCCAAATGTGTTGCGGTTTCCGGGTCAGTACGCTTCCACCTTCGACCTCATCTTCACTTAACATCAGGTGTGATTAGAATAAGAATCGTTTATTTGACCCATTTAGCGACACACATATTATTATTACATGAAATGTGAAAATATACACAGTGAAGTTGGGACCGAGTGAGATAAAAGTAGTACACAAAACAGTTTCATGTAACAGGATAGGTACTCCTATCTCATAATGCAATTCACAAAACACAATAAAAATGCCTAAGCAATGTTTCACTTATAGACTGAAGTCCTTAAAAATTAATTTTCGGTGTCGGAAAGTGGTATCAAAGAAGGTCTCCTTCTCAGAATAAATTGCAGTCTAGAAATTAGACTACAACGCTGGTTTTCAGTGGAGCATAAGGCGAAAACAAACATGATTGAGGTCAAGTACGAACCCGTCGTGCATAAAAAAAAGAAAGAATCAAATCGGAGCCAGACAGTTCTTTCAGACCTTTTCTTGTAAGATTGTTTTTTTCATTGACGCTGCAAAACTCAAAATCTCTTTAAATCTAAATAGACTCAGAGCTTATTTAAAGATTAGACAAAGTTTGTCATTATCGCCGTTCATTACCACCGTCTTATCTAAATCTGCCGCCAAGCAGCAATTTTAATAGCATTGTTGTATTCCGGTTGTCAGAGATAAGATGTTGTTGTTGTTTGTTTGGGTTTCCGGGTCAGTACGCTTCCACCTTCGACCTCATCTTCACTTAACATCAGGTGTGATTGAGGTCAAGTACAAACTCGTAGTGCATAAAAAAACACTGAAAATGTAACAAATTTTATAGTCTGTGAAGCCGGTGCAGAAATTAAGGGCTAGTTCGCGCGGTGACCAGGCTCCCTCGAGGATCTACGTAGATCTAACGACCAGCACGCCGGAGCTCGGAGACCGAGCTGTCTTAAGAAAGTCTAGGGAGAAAACCGGCGAGCTGAGGAACACTCCACGTGACGGAACTTCGGCATCTGACCTATACCTGGTTAGTGGTATTTTACATTGCATTCTACTGAGGCTTTATTGATAAAAAAGCCAGGAGACCTGGGGGCCTACAATCACCTCTTATAGCAATATTACAGTAATATTACTTTGGAAATTCGTACCCCGACCGCCTTAAAACAAGCTTATTATAATATTGTTTTGTTAAGCAGTTTTGTGACGTCACCGCTGAATCATTCGCTCAATTCGTACCATCATCGTTGTTTAACGGTCGTTTGACAGCTAGTAATATTGCTCAAACGTCAAATTTTACAATCTTAAAAAAGTTAGTCTCTTGTGATGGTTTTATTATTGTTTTAGTGGTATAAGGATAATAAACCGTTATTTTCGCTTAAAAAAGTAAGTGGATGTGTTTTTCACAATAACTCTTTATAAATACATTGTGTTCATTGCGTAAACCGATAAGAAATTCATTAAATGTGATGTGGTTTAAGATGGCCAATGATTACGAATTATTCGAGTTTCTGGAAGACGATGCCGCAGAGGATTTGTCGGAGAAGATGCAACGTCGAAGGCGATTACGTGAAGAATGTAATCCCTTCGATATTGACGAAGCTGAATTTGTTCGACGAGTTCTTTGTCTAGGATGCTTGCTTATTCTATAAATGCACAAAAATCACTAAAACATTAGTTTGTATTTACTTCTAGTCGCCATAATATAAATTCTATAAAACCAGTAAAAAAATAATTTCAAACAAATAAAAATTTTATACAAAGATTATGAAATTAAGAAAGCGCCGCGCTTATTACTTTGACACAATGTTTCATTTTACGGAACGACACCGGCGGCGGGAGCAGCGTTACTTCACATTTAATTTACGCTTTCTTGCATTACTTCAATGAAAATGTATATTTAAATTTATATATGCATAAATACAAAAAACTTTTATTTCTAATTACGCATTTCAACAATAAAAATATGAACATAAACGACAAAAATCATGCACAATATTTAAATAATTGCGTATACCGGAACGCTATTATTATTCGAGGTGTGAAAGTGATAACGCTATACAAAGGTATAACGTTGTCTCGTTCTTCTGACTGCAAGGAATAGACAAATCATTCGTTCTTTCCCGTCTCTAAGCAGGAGTAAAACAATATTGTTTTGTATTATCGCTAGATGATCGCGGTACGAATTTGAGTAATATTACTTTAACATTGAAACAAAACGTTCCTGAAACATGATGGTTTTTAAAATGATCGTTGTAGGCCCCCTGGGCTGTTTTCTTTTCGCCAAGAGATTGGTGGATGACCTGTTTGGTGTAGTGGTTAAAAAATCTAACTGCAATACCAAAAGGTCGCGGGTTCGAATCCCGCTAGAGGCATAGGTTTGTATGATGAATACAGACATGTGTTCCCGAGTTATGGATGTTTTTCATTTATTTATGTATTTATTTACAAAAAAAAATGCATTTGTGTAGTTTATCAACTATCTGGTATCCATAATACAAGCCTAGTTGCTTAGTGTGGAACTAGATGGCGCTGTGTGTATGTGCAAAGATATTTATTATTTATTTATTATTATTGGGAGGTTCCTATCTTTTTGTGCTACCAGGGACCAATGCTATTAGTGGAGAGCTTCACTAAGTTTCCAGTAAGGTGACCTATGTTTAAATATTGGTTCCTTAATCACAGTATAACAGGTCATTGTAAACATTCAGCGGGAGAGGAACAGAAACTAGCAAGACCGTACACTTAATCCTCTTGTCACACTTATAGTTGTTATGGAAAATTTTTGCACTAGTACCCTACCGTCGCTTTCTCTCGCAGGGCCTGTGCCCTATAGGTGAGGATCCACACTGAGCGATGGCCCTTTTGTGGTACAGACACACACTTCGGAGTACCCCTCCGTAACTTTGTCCAGCTAAATAAATGTATGCAAACTAGGGAGACAATGGGAGTGACATGTCTAAATGTGGACAAAAGTTCAAAGAAAGGTACACATACAACTCTATTATAAGTTGTAACAGTTATACTTAATTTTTGTTTTCATTTTTATTACTCTGAAATAAGGCTACATTTCGTAAGAATAACACCAAGCAGAATGATTGTTGCGTCGAATATTTTTGTATGTGTTTCTGTTAATATTCAAATAAACGCTTTATCTATCTATCTATCTTGTCAGAACGCAGCAAACAAAATGCCACGATCATAATATTTTTATACAAGACATGGTGTGAAGCTATTATTTTATGTAGTTTGTCCATCGATCATGTACGAAGAGTATGTCTCATGTTGGAAAAGAGGTTCCTACTAAATTTACTCTTTTTATAATAGTTTGTTTTTTTTTGGCATTGTCATTGTGACTGAATGATATATAAAAATTATATTCTCCTATCGACGAAGAACTTGGTTTTATCTTTAAAACACCCCGAAAACTCTTCAAATGGCGACCGTAGGGATAGCAGACCTGAGGAAAAAAAGAACAATGTTACGGAGGTTGTTTACAAACCGGGCAAATAAAATTACGGGTATGTTAGACTCGGAAGAACCCGGACCGGTGAATGACTTCGAAGATATGTTCCATGTGCTGCGTGAGAAGTCAGATGAATTATTTAGCTTAGACAAGCATATCTACGAGGAAATGTTGAAGATTGTTGAGATGACTGAGGACGACTTTGACAAGGAAACCGATGAAGTTGATTTGTATAAGTTGAAGTGGTTAGCCTTAAAGAGGTCGGTAGATATGTTACTCGAAACAGATTCCGTGAGTACATGCACAGTTAAAAGTCCTAAAGCATCAGGTAAGAAAAATTTTCATCTTCCAAAGATAGAGTTTATAAAATTCGATGGCCACGTCAAAAATTGGATTAACTTCTGGGGCCAATTTCAAAAAGTGGATATGGATTCTTCAATAGATGAGCATGACAAGTTTCAATACTTAATACAGGCTATGGTACCAGGATCTAGCGCACGCGCACTCGTTAATAGCTTCCCCCCATCAGGTCAGAATTACAGCAGGGCTATACAGCACCTAAAAGAAAGATTTGGTAGAGAAGATTTTATTATAGAGTATAGCGTTCGTGAACTATTAAAACTTGTTTTATCACAGGCAAAAGAAGATTCCGTATTAACTCTGAGTTCGTTGTATGATGAGTTGACTACACACATTCGTGCTTTGGAGACCCTCGGCGTGACGTCAGATAAGTATGCATCAATGTTACTTCCTATGGTGGAATCATCGCTGCCCGAGGACATACTGAGAGCGTATGAGCGTTCTCGTCCCCTTGCTTCAACGGTAAAAGGTAACCAGCTATCACTGTTGTTAGAGTTTTTAAAACGTGAGGTTGAAAGTACCCAATGGATCAACATGGCAAGGTCCGGTTTCGGCATACCGGATAAGAAAGATGATGAGATTCCATCGACGGCGTCAGTATTAGTAGCAAATAGCGAGGCAAAGGCATCTCTGTGCATTTGGTGTGATAAAACGAATCATAGTAGTAGTGACTGTTTTAAGACATCGCGATTATCATTGGACGAACGGAAGGACATGTTTAAAAAGAACCGAGGCTGTCCAATTTGTCTACGCAGTGGTCATCATCCAAAATTTTGTAAAAGTTTTATTAAATGTTTCATTTGTTCACGTAGACACAATACGATTATGTGCGAAGAGATTATTACCAAGACTGAATCGTCAACACAAGGAGATAAAAATAAGAAGTACGGCAAGAAGGATGAAAGTAAGGGAAATGAGTCGATATCGAACTGTAGTACTGCGATGACTTCAATGACTACGGTAACATTACTGCCTACCCTTTTAGTGAAAATCCTAAATAACGGTTCAGAAAAGAAAATAAGAGCCTTGATTGACAGTGGTGCGCAACGGTCTTATATTAGGAAGGACATTGTAGATGAATTGAGACTTGAACCTTTCAGAGAAGAAACGTTGGCACATTGTGTGTTTGGGGGCATGATTACTGAACAGCGCCGTCATAAAAATTATGAAATAATAATAAAAGGTATGGATGACAGTTTTGCTTTTAATATGACAGCTCTTGAGGTGGATAAAATATGCGGACCTATACCACGATTAAATAAGAGGGAGCTCGATGAAATTTTGGCGAGACATAACATACAGATGACAGATGTTGAAGAAGTAAATTCAGAGATTACACTTCTCATCGGAGCAGATTATTCGGGTTTGATTTTTACAGATTCTGTAGTACAAATTGGTGACTTGACTGCTATTAAGACAAAATTAGGATGGACCATTCAGGGTCGTAAGTCAGATAGGTCGAGGTCTCATACCTTGACAAGTCTTCTCGAGCTAGATATCACTGAACTATGGAAGCTAGAGTCCATCGGAATAATGGACAAGCCTACGAATGCCACAGCCGATGAGGTTATATTGCGTTTTGAAAAAGAGATCAGAATTGATAGTGCAGGTCGATATGAAGTGCCATTACCTTGGAAAGATGGACGTCAGGAGCTCTTAAATAACCGAGAATTGGCTGAGAAAAGGTTGATGTCCACTACGAAACGTCTTCAGTCAATTAACAAGATCGAGGCTTACGACAATGTATTGAAGGAGTGGCTCCAACTAGGCATAATTGAAGAGGTGCCTGAGGATAATAGAGACGGTAATTATTTACATCACCATGCAGTGATTAAAGAAGCTAGTCTAACGACTAAGATACGGCCGGTTTTTGATGCATCATCACGTGACAGAAATGGCAACTCAATCAATAGTTGTTTAGAGAAGAGTGAGAATTTTTTAGAGCTCATTCCCAAGTTGTTGGTGCAATTTAGACAACATGCGGTCGGAATTACTGCAGATATTTGTAAAGCCTTTCTGCAAGTGGTATTCAGGGCTGAAAATAGAAAATTTTTAAAGTTTCTTTGGTGGAGAGAAGGTAGTAAAGATGAAAAGCGGTCGTGTGAGCAAACGTCCGCAGAGACTGGTCCTGTGACTAAGTGGTGTAGTTTATCTTTTATTTTTGCATTACTTTGATTTTTCTCCCGCCTCGAGGATGTTGGAAAAGAGGTTCCTACTAAATTTACTCTTTTTATAATAGTTTGTTTTTTTTTGGCATTGTCATTGTGACTGAATGATATATAAAAATTATATTCTCCTATCGACGAAGAACTTGGTTTTATCTTTAAAACACCCCGAAAACTCTTCATCTCATTTCATTTAGAATAATTTAGATTATTGTTAGTTGCGCCTGATCTGAATGAAAGGCAATGTGTCGTCATTCAATAATTTGCTGAATTTTGTGGGACGAGTACTGCAACCGTACCATACTATCGCTTAATTTGGTATCATGTAAGCGCCCTAAGGAAACAACCCATACGTTTATCCTCTTATTTTTACTTCTAGGGCGCTTAAATGTTACCAATTTTTTTTTTCGTGGTACGAGTACTACAGGCCGTAGTAGAAGTAGGAATCTTTTCTGTGGTAACAGAAATGCAATTTGTGATGATCTCATGATGCACACCTCCTCCAACAGAAAAATTAACCTTTCGGAAATGGATTGTTTTGCCAATTTTTGGCGGTTAAATTATTGGAGTTATGTATCCTGCTATTGGGTATAATGTTTCATTACAATCGGTTTGTTAATTTAGAGTATTTAGAACTTGGAACTTTCTGTAGAATGCCGTGAGGCGACATCGACTTATCTCGAATCTCTTCTGAAACTGATGCAAATGTTATGTTATTATGCAATTGTTATGAAAAATAATACAAAATGTAAATACAAAACATAAACTTGGTGTTCATAATTATTAGTCGTTTATACAATGTAATGAAATATAAAAATTTAATAGTTTATGTCGTTCCTCACAATTTTAGTACTAGATACAGGATTGAGACCTACTAGTAAGTATTAAGATACTTGTATCAGAAACCGCGCTCCTCCATAAAACAATGTTATCTCTCAATATAAATACTGCAACAAAAAAAAATACAAAGGGCAAATACGTTTTAATAATAAGGTTGATATAAAAATGGCCTTTAAGTAAATTTAAAACCACCATTAACCGAAATGTTTTTGCAAAAGGCTATTAATGAAATTTCTGATTATATAGATAATAAGAAGCATGGACACAAACCGCCCGGCAATATTCAGTCTATTATTTTTGTATTTGTTGAATTATGAAATTTAAATAAAAACAGTCATTTAAAAAGACCCATCGCCGAGTTTCTTGCTCGTTCTTCTCTGGGGACTTTTTGTTTTGATTGAAATTATTTCGTAGTACTATGCAATCTTCCAATTCTACAGTCTGCACGTCAAAATGACAAACGCTCTGAGGAGCCGGTGCGTCTAGAGACGTCGACGGCGAAGGGTGACGACTTCGACCGAGGCACGAAAGTCGACAGTTCGGGCGATATGCGCCGGGCCGGCCCGCCACCTCTCAGCCCCGGCCTGCGCCGATGCACTAAGGTGCCTCTGGTGAGGGACACGGGCGTGGAACGGGGAGGACGGAAAGACAAGTGCGGGAGGAGCTGCGGGCTGCCTCCTGGAAAAATAAAGGTAAGCTCTTCTCAAGGCGTTCTTCGGGTGAGATCCAGTAAGCTCCCAATCATGGGATATCATGGCATTACAAATATACAGGTCTATAGCTAGCGTCTGCTTGGAAAGTTATGCTATCTAAAGCGAAATGGAAAGAAATTGTCAACCATTAAAATCGTTTCAATCTATAACTTTTTTTCTCCCACTCAGTCAGCGGCATCAAAGCAATCCATGACACTGTCAAAAGTATCTTGCTAAATAGTCTATCTTAGGTATACGAGATTTCTTTACCAATACACATGAATCTTAATGTAGCTCTTTACATAAACATACCATCTAAGATTCTCTAGTAGTAGTAGAGTGTTTGCATATAAGCCTGTCTTAAGATTACATACTCCACTCAAATTGAGCAATTCACATTTTTCAACAGCCTATTGAACAGAAGCCTCTCACGTTGAGCATTTTGTAACGCTCTCTACGGGAAGATTGCCCTAACGCTGGGCTTGGGTGGCCATCTCAGATTTCTTGAGATAACGCTGCTGCTGGTTTGATTCTGTAATGCTCAAGATTGTTTAGATACAAGACGATTTGGTCCTCTTCTCCTCTACCGGAACAACAAGGAGGTCGTGCATGCTCCTTGTGAAATATATACAAGCACGCAATTACTAAGAGCTGATGAACTTGTTAAGCACAAGCTCTCTTCATGACCTGCACTTAGCTCATTGAGATTCCTTGTTCTAGCTTTTACCTTTAGTCAGCTCTCATTATTTCTGCTTTTCATTTTCAGATTACCAGTCCAGGTATGTAATCTCCTTTGTGACTATTTAAGATTTACAAATTATTCCTGTAGTTAGAATAAGCGTTTATATGATCGCCATCATCCACAGTCTTATGCTTATCTTACTCCGCTAGAAGAGGGCCGTACCGTCATAATCCACCACGAAACCCCCAGTGTGTATTGGTGGGTTTATGTCGTATTTGACTGTTAGTATCTTCAAGCTACCCCTATCGGCCACCTGATTTTGAAACTTACCTATCCAATTTCTTTAACTAGTTTGAGGTCCAAAGTAGCAATAGAGTCAAGTAGAGCATAGTCTTTTTCGAATATCCCTTTAAGTCCTGGCTTATAGAGGTTACAATGGGAGGTGTGTGGAGGCAGGATATCGGAATTGCCTTCAATAGAATACAACCGGAACTGACTGTTTAACATGTCTTCTAAACCACGGAAACACTTGTGTTACCCATCCAGGACGATCAGTCCAGGTAATGCTTAATCGAATGGTAAATGCTCCTGCACCACAAGTGCTTTATAATAGTAAAGCAACGGAACCCTTTGGTAGTTTACAAGTCCATTAAAATCAATACTAATTCAATATTCTCCATGTTGTATTCTTTCTTAAAGAGTCATCCATGACTGTAACACCGTCATCATCACGTCATTATAATGTCGAGAAAAAGAAAGTTCATTGGGAGACGTAATCAATCATAATCTCAAAGCGACATCTATACTCTTTGAACCTGAGAATTTCGGATTAACTTTGTCAGGTGGTTCAGGCTAAATAGCTCTATGTCGGAACCAACTTTAGCGCGTTAAAAAAATCAGCTACTCGGTAGAATTATTGGTATCGATTGGCCTGCTAATAATCTCATCCTTCTGTGAATTAATGTCAAGCTCATGAAGTTCTGCTAGGCCGCCAGGGATATATCTGCTAGTGCACTAAGCCATAATATGGGCAACAGTTTGCTGCACCGCCATTACACCACAGTCGCTGCATCTTTGAGGCTTCACTTGTAGAGATGGTAATTACAGCAGCAAATTTCCGTCCGGATTCTATTTAGCGTTGTATAGGTTGCGACCGGAATCCAAGCAGTCTGGCGGAGGAGTCAAGGATAAAGTAATTTATAAGAAACTGGCGGCATTGCCACTCGGCCAGCTAATTCCACCGGATATCTGAAAGCTGTCAGATGTCGAGTACAAAATTTGCTCGACACACACATTATTTTTGTACAAGATTTCAGGTGACCAATTTTTGATTCAAATTACGATCCGAAACAAATTTCACCTGCAAGTTTGTTTTCCTTTGGCCCTTTTTTTTTTTTTAATATTATTCGAAATGCTGACATGTTGCGAATATGATATTACTCGTAAGTGTTTCGCAAATTACCATGATAAAAAAAAAAAAACAATTTTATATAACACACGCAATATTACGTACAAGATCTTGATTGAGGATAAAAACCTGTATATTAAAAAAAAAAGAAAAGAAACAGTTGCATAGGTAAACCAGGGTGAACTGACTTGCTACTACTGTCAAACTAATGATGCATTTCAAAAATCATTCAAAAGCGAACGAATCAAACATCGGTGTTTAGATGTATTGGTTCCATTATGTTAGTTGATCAGATTGACCGTTTAAACCACCTGGGATAGTTAGATCAGATCCAAGGAGTATAGCTTCGCTTGTTGCACCCCAACAGAGTAACCATAACGAATGACGACTATACATAATGCTTGATCTAGTGTCTCCCGATACTGACGACTCGTTGGTTCGTCAAATCCGCGAGATTCATAACGACACGCGCAAGAGCGCTCGCATTATCAAGGACTCACGAGCAAGGCTGTTAGAGATTCAAAAGGTATTTTAAAACAAATTTTCTTTGATTTACTTGATTGTTGAACTGTATGAAAGAAACTAGAGAGAGAGTTGTAAAAGACGACTAAGGTATCATGCATGAGCATCGCAACAAAGACCAGCTAGGAGCATTCCTATTTCACTAGATTCATCTCCATAGGCACTCCCTCAAGTCAATTCTGGGTTAGCGCGCTTCCACATTAGAGCTCTTTAAGTAACATCGGTGCTATTCAACCCAAACGCGTGTTGCGCATTGGCGAATGTACTTGCACATCAGCGAGACCCTCCAAAGTCAAAGGATTTACCTATAAAAAGCGTAATGACAAATGCTCAAATGCGTTTTACCGATTTTCCCGAAGATCTTGTGCTGTTAAACCTGAGTTTTTTTTCTGATCTGAGTTTATCACAATGATATCTGTATGACTTCTGTGCCACTTTAGAAACCCAACCTCACGGACGCCGACGTGCGGGAGCTCGGTGAACGCAACGATCTTCTGCTCCGGGAGATGGAGCGGTTTGACAAGCTTACCAGGAGTATCCAGAAGCTCGTCGGGGTCGAAGCGGCTCACCAGAGGAAGCCTAGGGAGGCCATGCCATGCATGGAGTATATACCGGGCAGTGTTTACGGTGACGTTTCATTATTTACTTACTGACAAACAACTTCTGGCCGAATCTTCGTATAAGTTTTGAAAAACATACATTTGTAGTTCTCAGTACGAAAAGGCATGTATGAACATTATATTTGAGGTCGACACGATCTGGGAGGTTACAGTATCAAGTGAGGCAATAATCACCAGGTGAATTGCTTGCTCGTGTGCCATTCCAAGACTTATAAAGGAAAAGTATGATAGATCAATTAATAATACCGTTGAAGATGAAATGATTAACCCTTCTCAACCAGTCGATGACGTTAAAGACATTAGCTTAGGACTGACAGGAACCTGCCATTGATTAGCTTCCAATAAGTATGAGAGTCAATCGTGGCCTGCATATAGAAACTAGTAGTAGTGCATATAGAAGCGAGTTGCCCCCGAAAGATACACGGTGTGATATTAAGTAAGTCGCTGTATGCATATATTAGGTAAGGACCTATGAAATTGGCGTTTTGAATGAAGAATTTCATTAAGACTGTTTTCTCCATACAAACATTTTTGTTTTTTTTTGGGAACGGCAAATCCAAATTTAGCTAAACTTTGTGTCTATTATCGAATAACATTAAGTTAAGTATATAGGCAGCGTTAATTTTTAAAAGTAACCGCTTTAGAAAAGTTACTGCAAATCTAAGAAATGATTATGGGAAGCACATGAAAAGAGCTCTGTTAAATTTTTTTTTATTATGTGATTTAGCCCAGAAATTAAAAAATATTTCATGTGAAACCTTGAAATAATATTCCATTTTCCAAATAAAAAACAAATTTGGATATAGCTTTGAAAGTCGCAGGAATTGGTACATATGATTAACGAAGGAAAAAAAAACTCAAATTTCATAGGTAAAGACCCAATACTTTGCTTTTGCAGAGCCGCCGATGTATCATGAGATGAAGATGAACCATCCGACGGTGCTGCTCGCCGGGCGGACACAATCGCCGGCAGTCTCCGCCGACCAGCCTGTCCGGAGCAAATCCGTACGTGTCCCCTGCACGCGTAGAGCCTTCTAAATTCAAATTATTGTATTAGCAAAAAAAATTGCAAAATATACCACTTTTTAACCCAAATTGTGTTTTCTTTTGAAGGAGATTGACCTGACGCGGAAGCTGAGTGAAAGTTACGACATGCAAGAGAAGTTGGTCGCCGACAACGCCGACTTAGAGGTCAAGAGGTCGGGCCCTCCTCCTGTTTAATTTATCGTGGATTTCAATAGTTTACTATAGTATAATATAGATTTCAATAGTACTGAAATAGATCTACCTTTCCCTGAACTTTAGATTAAGTAAAACTAACACATCTTGGACCCACTTTATTTGGCATTAATCTTGCAACTGCTTCATTCCTCATCTGTAAGTAAAACAATTGCAACCACTCGTTTACATCTTCCACATTGTTTGTGTTGAGTTCTGTAAAAATGAAACTTCGTAGTCAAATCGAAATCAAAATATTTTATTTCCTAGGATAAAATTATCACTTGAAAACGTCACTATTAATATTACATTTAAATTTACGGCTCATTCACAAAGCTGACTCCCCAGAGAAGAACGAGTACGAAACTCTAGGGTTTAAACAGATTATGGGTTACAATTTGTGATTTGATAATTATATGAATAATAAGACAGCTATGTCCATGCTTGCTTATCATTCAAATAGTCAATGATTTTATAATAGCCTTTTGCTAATAATTTCTGTATTATGATTGCTTTAAATATATTTAAAGGCAAATTTTGAATGTCTACTGGAACCTTATTGTAAAAGCGTATACATTGCCCTTTGAAGGATTTACTAACTTTGTGAAGTCGGCTAACATAAACAGATAACTGGTTCTTATTCCTTGTATTAACATTGTGCCTATCACTATTTTTAGCGAATAAGGTTATATATTTTTTGCATATAACAAATTCTCATAAATGTATTGAGAAGTCATTGTTAAGATATTAATTTCCTTAAACTTGTCTCTAAGAGACACACTAGGTCCTAATTTATAAATGGCACGAATAGCGCGCTTCTGCAGAACAAAAATGATATGTATGTCAGCAGCGTTTCCCCCCAACCATATGCCATATGACATCAAGCTGTGGAAATAGCTTAAGTAAACCAGTCTTGCGGTATGAACGTCTGTTAAATTTCTGTTTTTTTTGACTGCATACGCTAGTCTATGAAATAGTGTAGGTATTAAGTTAAAAATAATATATATTCAATACCTACTTAGCTCTGCGGTCCTTTCCTTGGGATCTATAAAAGGGTCAAGCTTCTGAGTCTATTTACTTACCATATTTTAAGCGCTCGCAATTAAATTAATATTTATTAAGTACTTCACGTCGACCTAGAACTATGAAATTTGACAAGAAGCAAGATTTCACAGCACAAGAAGGAAAAGCACAAAAATTCGCTAATTTGTATTTATTTAAAAATAAAATTGCGATTTCAAACTTACATGTCGAGATTCGACTGTCGTGATGAACGAACTATCTACATACAAGCCTCGCTGTGCGACTCTTGACCTTACTGTACCAAATTTAAATGAATTGAGGAATTCTATAGTCTAATTTGGACTCTGACACCGTCTTGTCTTAAGAAATAAACGGTACAAATTTCATTATTTGTTCAAGATTATTATGATCGGCGGGTCTAATAACGCCAATTTGAGCAACTCGTTTTCCGAATTACCAAATTTAATTTCCCGCATTTTACAATTCATGCTCCTCAGAAAACTGACAAATTAATAGTATGAATATGAATCGTCGGCAATATTTTTGTGTTCTGAATTGCGAGAATCCGTATTAGGATAACTTTAAATTGATGATGTCGCTCAAAACTATGTACTTGATTCCTTTAAATGCCTCTTCACAGAAACACTTCACACACTTTAAGAAACAATATAAATACTATAAGCGAAAACTAGATATTCCTTAGCACTACTCGTAGACAGAATATTTTTCATTATAGATAATTCTACACTAAGTGTTTCATTACAAATTAATTTGAAACTTTTCACAACGTCTGACATATCTAATTATGTATTAATATTTAAATTTTTAACACCCGCTTGCTCAAATCTGCACACCCACATATTTTTTTGTATTATTTCAAATCGAAAGAACACAAACGGCATTACCTTCTTTAAGTAGATTTATCACAATTATGTTATATAGATACGCCTATACATTCCAACAACATGTTTAACTTATTCAATGACGTCACGAGTACGGTTACGAGTTCGCTGTGGCCGCTGCCTGATTCAGCATCTTCTTGCTCTGGTCCCAATTTATTTTGTGGCGGTGCCGTACGTGTCTTCTTCCAATCTCCTCTATCAGCTGTTACCTCATCAACATCATTCATGCCCTTTTCATTCATGTTATCCCTCATACAATCCATCCATTTTCCGTGATCTTCCTCTTCGTTTCTATCCAACGACGTTCATATTCATCACTCTCTTAGTAATGCTGATGGCCTGTCATGTTTGACAAGATTCATTCGTCTGATGTTTTTGATATAGTTTTTGTGCTACCGAATACATTAACTGAAATATTAATATCTGAGTTTCCTGGTTACCCCTCTGACTCCAGAAATAAATAACATCGCCGTTCTCACTACTCATTGATCTTTTCCGTGGTCTATCTCTTCCCTTCCAATGATCGACATCCATGTTCATCATTCTCATGCGTTTCATCCCTCCCCATAACATGTCCATACCAAGCGAAACGTTTTCCTATCAACTTTTCTGAAGTGAATGCCACTTTTAAACTCCCTCATGTATAAGTCCTAATTCCTTATTTTATCCATCCTCGTCACTCCACTCATCCATCTCAACATTCTCATCTACGCTGCTTGCAATTTTCGTTACTCCGTTTTCTTTTTCATTACGATAGGTCTTATTTTTGCCCTTTAATATGTTAGACTCAAAAGCTCTCTTCCAATAATTTATTTATTTATGTTAAGGAAAGCCAACAGCCATGTAAATTCACAAATAACAATGGAAAATTATACCTGGCGACTAATAACACGTTCTCACATATAGAAATATTGTAGACAATTATTAGATTGGTTTTCTAAGAAAATCTGTCGATGTAATTAATATCAATTATGTGTCATGGTGTGAACGGACTAAGGATTCTCTTTTATTTACGGCCGTGACACCCAAAAAGTGACAATGGGTGTCTATTCCCGCGCAAATCAAAAATATAATTTTTTTTCAAAACCGAAAGTTTTTACTAGACAAAATTATATTTTCCAAATGGGCTTAGTACACCCTATTAACGGATGATAGGTTAACCAGTAATTACCTAACACATTGTATACATCAATTTACCACAAAGCAAATTTTTACCGACGACGTAGGAATTATTGTCGCAGTCGCCATACAAAGAAAATTCTTGTCGATTGTACTACTATGACAAGCAAGCTTAGAGCTAGAGCGTATTATTAGAGGCTATGAGGAACCAGGTAAGGAATCAGAGGACTGCATATTTCCTATGGAGCCGTATTCGAGGTTTATACAATCTTTATCTTTCTTTATCTTTATATCTTTATTGTACACAAAATTGTTACAGAAATATGCATTGTATATAAAATGTACAAAGGCGAGCTTAACAACCTTTATTTTACAAAAACGAGCCGTTCGCGCAATTCATCAATTGAGACCTGCAGTGTCACTTAGAGACAGATTTAAAGAGTATAATATTCTAACCTTTTCGTTACAATACATTTTAGGAAATCTAAAATATGTTAAAATACTCTTGACTTGGCATTTCTTTAAAACGTCCCCGAGTTGTCCACGGTACATTCGCTTCGTGTTCTCTTTCGTTAGTCTCCTTTCATTCACCCTCTCCACATGTCCAAACCATCTCACCATACTTTTTTCAATCTTTGTCACTATGTCTTCTTTCACACTGCTTTACTGATTGTATCTTACAAAGGTTAGGGGGTTTTGGTATGATAATGTAACAGACAGACACGAGTTACTATTCTTATTAGTGTGGATTTTGTATTTCAAATTCTCCAATATTTTTTTTACAAATTAGATCATTCTTATAGTTTAGTTCCTTACCGGCTCATAGTCACACCAAGTTATCACACCAGTGTTACAAACAGGATTCTTTTTCTTGTTAGTCTTGTTAGTCACACTACTAATTTTTCCACACCATTTATGCTATAATTGCTAGTGCTGTACCTGTTGAAAATTTAGGTTTAACAGGAACAAACTAATATATAATAATGTCAACCTAAGCAGAGCGAGCTACCTAGAGAACCTAACCTATCCATGTCGGGGTGCCAAAAACTCCCGTGCTCGCTTCGCTCGCACTCGTCCGGCTCGCTTGCGCCAGTTAAATATAGATGACATCCCAGATGACATTCCATTTTACAGGACAGGACAGGCTAGGACAGCACTAGTTAGGGAATAAATACAATAAATGGTGTGGAAAAATTAGTAGTGTGACTAACAAGAAAAAGAATCCTGTTTGTAACACTGGTGTGATAACTTGGTGTGACTATGAGTCGGTAACTGTTTAGTTATCACTACTACAGCTCTAAGAGATTTCAGGGGCCATCCTGTTTTTTGAATCCATAAAAAAAATCGTCTAGCAAAAAGATTATTATAATAGTTTGTTACCTTTTTACACTGGGCCGGTGATTCATTGTCTCACATGAACTGTCAATATTCAATATTCGAACTGTCAAATGCTAATACTGCAAATCTGACAGCCACGCACCACGCATTACAATCGGCCTAAAGAAAATTTACAAAAAAAAATATGTTTTTTTAAAGGGGCAAAAATTTACTCAAACATCATGGATAACTCAAGGTAAGTGGTGTTTATGTACTTCCAGATATATCTTGTACAAGGAGTTGATGACGAAGGATCAGAACTTGGAGACCTGTCGGGCGCAGATCAAAAGGTTGCAGGGAGAGCTGAAGATGATGAGTAAAGAGAATGCCCTCTTACATGACAAACTAAACAACAAGAATCACCCAGAGGTATTTAAGATTTACCTAAAAAAAATATAATCTCGTAAATAAATAAATAAATAAATATATTTGCACTTACACACAGCACCATCTAGGTCCACAGTAAGCATCTAGGCATGTGTTATGGATACCAGATGGTTGATAAACTACACAAATACTTTTTTTTTTGTAAATAACATATTATATAAATGAAAAACATCCATAACTCGGTAACACATGTCTGTATTCATCATACTACACAGTTTTTTACAGGATACATTTCGGGGAGTGTGCGGTGGAATTACATAATCTTATCCCACCGTCACCCTTCCATCTTCTGACCACTAGGCGTGGGGAGGGATTCCACCCGTATATAGTTAATATACCGAACATTCGCACTAAGAAGTTCGATTCTTCATTCATCATCCGAACAGCCAAGGCACGGAACTCTCTTCCGGCGTCAGTCTTTCCTGAATCCTACAACCTTGGGATCTTCAAGAGCAGAGTGAATAGACATTTACTGAGATCGCGTGCTTCATCTCCGACCACATCGTCACTTTCCATCGGGTGAGATTGTGGTCAAACGCGCATCCAGTCAATCATAAAAAAAAAAAAAAAATACTAACATATGCCCCTAGCGGGGTTCGAACCCGCGACCTTTTGGTATAGGAGCAGAATTTCTAACCACTACACCAAACAGGTCGATAAATCTCTTGTCATCATCTCTATCTTTCCCCATTCCTCTTAAAACAAAAAGCAGCCTAGTATTTAAAAGAAACTAAACGACCGTTTAGTGTAGTGACTGTTTAATGTGGTATATCACTAATTGTTCGTTTTCGTCTTTTATTAATGATAAAGTCATAGAAGCCAATCTTACAAAAAGTGGCGTATCGTCCTAACCACATGACATAATTTTCACCCCTAGGACGTAACCTATTTTTTTTTTCGTTTTATTCTCTCCTATAGGAGAAGGCAAAGTGATCTAGCCCATAACAGCCATGTCTTATTTCTCTTATTTGTTCAGTTTGTAAGTCAGTCTCAGTCAAAACAAGTAACTCGTCGTATACTTGGCGTATACAGAGTCTAGTCACGGTACAGTCATTCTTCAGTAAAGTGGCAGAATGCTTTACAAAAGATTTTGGTGTCTACTTGTGGGAACCCGAAAGCTCCGTTACGCACTTTAATTTACACTTCCCTTCACTTGTACACTATCACTAACGTTTGCTGCACAATATTCTGCCATTATTAAGCTTCAAAAGTTAGAATGCACAAATTATAGGAATTATAAAGAAAAATACAACTTCACTTGCCTAGTTCCCGCCAAAAAGCCGGACGTAACCTCTTTTTGCAATAGAGCATGCCATGGCATGTAAACCTCCGTAACAGTGACCCTATCAGCGAAACATAGTGTTGCGGCTTCGGATTCCGCGAGGGCTAAATCTTTGTTTGATGAAAAGAAATATTTATTCCCGAGTCATGGACGTTTATACCGGATGAGTTTTTTTGACGTAAGAATAAAAGGGCATATGAGGTAAGTGAAATAGAAGGTATTGGGAATAGTTAGTATTTTTTTTTATCAAAGCCATCATCGTTGCACGCGCTGGCCGGAGATTGATTTGCGATTTCCCCCATGTTTATATTAAGTCTTTACCTATGAAATTGGAGTTTTTTTTCACCGTTAATCATATTTACCAATTCCTGCGATTTTCAAAGCTATATCCAAATTTGTTTTTTATTTGGAAAATGGAATATCATTTCAAGGTTTCATATGAAATATTTTTTAATTTCTGGACTAAATCACATTATAAAAAACATTTGAACAGAGCTCTTTTCATGTGCTGCCCATAATCATTTCTTGGATTCGCTGAAACTTTTATAAAGCGGTTACTTTTAAAAATTAACGCTGCCTAATCCGATAATATACACAAAGTTTAGTTAAATTTGGATTTGCCGTTCCCAAAAAAAAAAATCAAAAATGTTTGTATGGAGAAAACAGTTGTAATGAAATACTTCATACAAAACGCCAATTTCATAGATAAATACCTAATTATATCCAATAATGAGACGGAACCATGCCTCTTTAAAATCGAAATAAAATTATCAGTGGACCCCGATGACCCCCAGAAGTTGTTTACGTCCGGAGAAGTCTTTCAATACTCATAATTAGTACGAGGATCTTATTTTCCTATGTAAATAATCTGATCCTCTAAATAGGAGTAACGAGATCGATTTATCAGCTTAATTGATGTGTCCAGCATTTAAATTGATGTGTCCAGCATTTAAATTGATGTTTCCAGCATTTAAATTGATGTGTCCAGCATTTAATAGAAGGGGAGTTGAGTTATTGTTTCGTATTTTAGATTTTCAAGATGGAACGAAAGAAACAGATATTTAAATCCATCTCATAACGTTGACAATCAGGTACAAGTATTACAGAATCAGTGTGGTCTCAGCACTCAAATAGACCTCGTAAAAGGCGGCTAAGGGACTGTTAATTAGAACAAAAACATCTATAGTTTTGCTAGTTTCAACGGAGCGATGGGCTCTCCCACTGTCACGTGTACATTTCTGTATATTTCATAAGGTGAATCGTGGATGTTGTTTCAGTCATGAAACTTTTAATGTTCGGAATACAAAACACTATTGTTTGGGATATCTATGACCACCGCATTAGGGATAATGGTCGTGACGTTGTGTATATAAAAATGACGCGAGCATTAGTTGGCTTAGTCGACTGAGCGTTCGCTTTGTCATAAAGATTTTGCAATCGAGATGGTCGCAGTCGAGAAATATGTGTTGTTATGACGACCGTTTGGTGTAGTGGATAGTGACTCTGTCAACGTTACGGGTTCGAATCCCGGGAGCGGTAGATGTTTTTATGATGAATACGAACATTTATTCCCTAGTCAGTATTTATTTCCAGTAAAAAAATAACCCGACAGTGAATAGCATTGTTGTGTTCCGGTTGTCAGAGGTAAGATAGCCAGTTCCCCAAATGTTTGGGCTTCCGGGTCAGTACGCTTCCACCTTCGGCCTCATCTTCACTTAACATCAGGTGTGATGAGGTCAAGTGCTAACCCGTTGTGGGTAAAAAAAAAGTCGTTTTTCTCCTCTCGATTGCAACAAATGCTGAGATGGGACATTTGATACCACTTTGCAACACCGACAACTAGCTACTGAATACTTTAAATGATGTTACATATTTTTATGTTATGTTATGAAGTACATAATATAAGCAACTATAATGTATAAGTTAGCGACACTTATACATTATAGTTGCTTATATTATGTATAATGGATCAAATAACGTTTTTTTATTCTTATTCTTAAAAAGACTAACGTTTGCCATTAATGGACATAATCACAAAAATCACAAACGGTTGTAGGTTATGTAAGGAAGGAACGATACCTATATCATACAATTTAGGTTACGTAATAAGGAAGGAACGATACCTATATCATACAATTTAGGTTACGTAATAAGGAAGGAACGATACCTATATCATACAATTTAGGTTATGTAATAAGAAACGATACCTATATCATACAATTTAGGGTACGTAATAAGGAAGGAACGATACCTATATAATACAATTTAGGTTATGTAATAAGAAACGATACCTATATCATACAATTTAGGGTACGTAATAAGGAAGAAACGATACCTATATCATAAAATTTAGGTTATGTAATAACGAAGGAACGATACCTATATCATACAATTTAGGTTACGTAATAAGGAAGGAACGATACCTATATCATACAATTTAGGTTATGTAATAAGAAACGATACCTATATCATACAATTTAGGGTACGTAATAAGGAAGGAACGATACCTATATAATACAATTTAGGTTATGTAATAAGAAACGATACCTATATCATACAATTTAGGGTACGTAATAAGGAAGAAACGATACCTATATCATAAAATTTAGGTTATGTAATAACGAAGGAACGATACCTATATCATACAATTTAGGTTATGTAATAACGAAGGAACGATACCTATATCATACAATTTAGGTTATGTAATAAGGAAGGAACGATACCTATATCATAAAATTTAGGTTATGTAATAACGAAGGAACGATACCTATATCATACAATTTAGGTTATGTAATAAGGAAGGAACGGTACCTATATTATACAATTTAGGATACGTAATAAGGAGGTAACGATACCTATATTATACAATTTATCAAAAAAAAATAATGTGTCCGTCTTCACCAGGGCGATGCGACTGCGATGAACCAATGCCTCCCGTGCCAACAAATCTATCGTTATCCTCAGGTAAGCAGTTGGCTAACATTATAGTCACCTAGAATATGTAGTTATTCCAAACAATACCAACTTCATCTAGGCTATTATCTATCCTGTGGCTTGAACTGCTTGCCCTAGGATATATACTATGGTAAAAACTCCAAGATGGCGTCCGCCAAATACAAAATATGCTGTCTACAAATATTTAGTTATTATTTCAAATTTATATATATTTATTTATTTAATATTGCGACAATGTAACGGTGATATAGTTCGTAGTTACGTCATAAGCGTTACGTAACGATTATGACGTTATGTCACTGAAGCGATATATATATATATATATATATATTCGTTTAAATAAATTGAAAATGTCATAATTGTTTTTTTTTTCTTTCAGGAAAAACAGTTTGACTCAACAGTCGCCCAAGTACTGGTGGAAAGATTAGAGACCTACAAGACATCCACACTTGACCTAGTAAGTTTATTCTCAGATAGGTACGTCATTCAAAAGTAGTAACGTAACCAATCAACTGTTGTACAATCGAAATTGATACAGAAAATCTTCATGTCAAAAAATTTAAAGATGCTATAAAACAGAAACATATTAAGAAATCATATTATTAAATATCAGACTATTTAGATGATAATCATCCGTGGACATAACCAACTTGTTCGCACTCCAGGCTACTTCAAAAATTAATAATGTAATGTAAAAACCTTTTTGTAATATAAACTCTTCTCAGGGGAAAATTGCCTTTTGAACAAGCAGTAGATAAAAAAATATAAAATTGACTATTTTAAGTGTACCCTATGTACCTATAATATGGCTATAAGTATATCTGTCAGGGGCATTGTAACGCCATAAACGACTCTACTGATTTAAAAAGGATTGTTTATTTTCCAAAGCTCGCGGCATCCAGGTGGCTATTTTTGGAATTTTATACTTGATTTGAGAATAAAAGTACTTAAATTTACTCTCTATATAATTTAATGGTGTGATACTTTTATTATTAAGCTTGACGTCCATATTCATCACTTTAAGATGTCCATACCAAGCCAAACTATTTCCTTTCCAGTATATTGTAGTGTGACCATGGCTGTACGTTGGAACGTGTCAAAATTGTATGATCCGTATTGATAAAGATTTGGCTATGCTGATAATACATAGATAGGTAAACGTGGTACGCAACACGTACCGTTAGCGGTCACCAAATTAACAAGTTCTCGGTGTAGCACGTATATAGTTAATATAATAACATAAAAAAAAGATGTAACAGAATGACTATTGGCGGAGCCAAAGGGCTAAGTTGTATTCTAAAATCAAAGAAATAAAGTGATTATTATGGAAAAACTCAGCAAGTGACTTCATATTTCCTCCGCCATCACAATATTTTATTCTTACTTTTCTTTGTCGAATCATAAATTTTACAATTATTTTAATTTGTTTTTGTATTGACTTATTCAAAAAGAGCAACCCCGGAGTTTCTTGCTCGTTCTTCTCTGGGGAGATTGCCTTGTGAATCAGCGATTTCAAATGTTATTAATAACTTACGAAATAAAACGTTTTGCATTTGATTTGATTTTCAACTTTTCTGCGACGGGTGCCACTTTTAAACTCCCTCTCACATACCCATTCCTTATTTTGTCCGCCCTCGTTACTCCCCTCATCCATCGCAACATTCTCATATCTGCTGCATGCAATTTTCTTTCATCCGTATTCTTCATGGCTTAACACTCCAAACCATACATTACGACAGGTCTTATTACGGATTTATAAAATTTGCCCTTTATCACAATGTATACATGCACATAAAATATCTGATGCAACAGCAAATAACGGATAAATAATGAAGAAGTAGTTTCTGCTTTATATTTATGCACCATCGCTCGTCTTTCAGGAGCATCCTGTCTTTAGTTCCACGGACTAGGACGTTAGGTATCTAGTTTATCAAAGGCCTTTGATAAAACTTTAAAAGGTTTTCCTTTGTTTCTCACTGCAAGTCTGAGCAAGGAAACGACAGAGTATATTAAGGTATGCAAGAGAGATTACGCTTAAAAGCCTCATCAGAAGCGTTTATGAATGAAAAAAAAATGAAAAAATGTTTATTTCATTCTTGAGGAATCACGTGCAACGTATTGTTAAGATTTCCTTTTAGGTAAAAGGATACCTGTGCCAGAAAATCTTGCTATTCCTTAACAAAGCATAGTAAACATTGTAATTATTAATAGATTAGATACTATCACTTAATTTTAAACAACTCTTATTATTATGTGTGTGTGTGTGCGTGTGTGTGCTTATGCTATATATATATATAAGTATATAACTAATACAATTTTATAATTTTTGGGAGCTGGGCGAAGTATACCAAGCGTTTTTGTCATTCAGGTAGTCACTAATTTTGTAATAACCTTTTTTTGTTAATGTTTTATATGTTTTATAACAACCATAAATTGGAATAACAAGCCACGTTCTTCTCTCTAACTCCTGACTGCATCATCAGGTCTTAACCAAATTTATATAGGACCACCTAGGTGATATACCCTATCACTCAAAATACAATCACCAAAATCAGTTATAAACCTAACCGCCTCCGTGGCTCAATGTCAACAACATTGGGTTTACGATTCGGAGGTTGCGGGTTCGATCCCCAGCGGGGTACATGTTTAGTACTCGGTTTGTTTGGTGGTAGGGCATTTTAAATGTCCGCCTGGCTAGCTACCACCATCTTATCTAAATCTGCTGCCAAACAGCATTGTTGTGTTCCAGTTGTCAGAGATAGGATAGCCAGGTCCCTAAATATTTGGGTTTCCGGGTCAGTAAGCTTCCACCTTCAGCCTCATCTTCACTTAACATCAGGTGTGATTGAGGTCAAGTGCTAACCCGTTGTGCATAAAAAAAAAAACAATGCCTACAGGCGAACATAATAATATAACCTCCTTTAAAATAGGGTTCCGCTTTTCCAACACGAGGCACGCAACCATAAAAGTATTAAGCAATAATGAATTGAAGTATCTGATCACCAGGAAAGGCAGCTGAGTGATTTAGAAATCGAAGCCCGCTTTATCCGCGTCGAGATGGACAAAGTACGGTCGTCGGCTGATAAAGGCAAAGGGGGCGGCGGCGGCTCCTGCTGGGGGGAAGGAAAAGTAGCCCACAGTTGCTTCTCCCAGGTATTGCTTTTTGTTCAGTAGATATTATTAGTAACAAAGGGAGGGATCGGATCGCACAGATTACCATATAGTGAGATCCCATGATAGTTACCCACTGATATTGTCCATATTCGTTTTAAGACCTACTCCTTGCTCTCCACTTGTTCAGGTCATCGAGCATTTTGCCGAGGACTTCCAGGGTCTCAGCTATGCTTACGATATCGTCGGCAAATACAATCTGCATAGGAATAATGACTTATAAGTATAAAAAGGTACACTACCTAACTACGTAAAACTTCAGCAACAGATGAAAAGGAGCCAAGTTCAGCATTGTGCTGTGGTGGCAGCGCTGATTTTCCGCGACTAAGCTCGTAACCCTATCAGTGTTTACTGACCTTCGAGTATGTTTCATTGCCCCGGTAAAGGGCCAATGGGTAGTATACTACCCAGCGCGCGAAATCCGTAAAGCGCCAATGGGTAGTATACTACCCAGGGTCTCGATCCGCTGAGTGTGCTCACAAATCTATTTATCTCGCTTACACTAGTGGTTAATTCCTATGGTAGAAAATTCCTACCAAATCTACGTTAGTGTACCCTTCTTTTAAAATATATGCAGCCATTTGAAACGCACTTTCAACCCACACAAAAAAAAAAAAGAAGGTTGACAGCAATAACCTATAAATTTACGTCAGTGTTTGACAGTGCGTAATATTATTTATTAAATATTTTCATATGGTGAGATAAGGCTTTTTATATTTTTCCATGCATAGAATGAATCAATAAACCATTAAAAAATATAAAATAGATAGGTCATCGATTTACTTTTAAATATAAAAAATGTTAAGGGTAGAATATAAAAAACATAATTACTTAAGGTCAATGCCAAAGTTTACAGCTTAGTATACCCATTCAAGAGTTGTAAATGACATCATAACTCATGCCATTAGAGAGCTATGTTCAACAATAGTTATAAAAACAACACTTGAGCTTACAATCTTTGCGCTCGGAGTCATAAATAAAGTTTTTTAAGAAGGCGCGCGGCAACCGCAAGAGGCGTATCGGGTTACACCATCTGGCCGGCGTTTTACTTCCCGATTCCGCTCCCGGTCTGGCGCTTTACCGGTGACATATTCAGTTCCAAAAGGAATAGAGCCGACCCGTCTCATCCAGCGGTTATCGTAAAATGCGACAAAGATCCGTCTGGGCATTCTATTGGATGACCCATTTAACTGTCCGCCTGCGACGCGTATATCCTATAATGTTCCTAAATTGACGACCGGTTGGTGTAGTGGATAGTGACCCAGTCAGCGAAACCAACGGTTGCGGGTTCGAATCCCGCGACGGGTAAATGTTTGTGTGATGAATACGAACATTTATTCCCGAGTCATGGATGTTTATATAAATATTTATTTTATTTATTTTATTTTATTTATTTAGGACCAATAAACAATTGTACAGTAGCTTAATTTTAAGGAATAACAATAATTTTACTAATTGTACAACCGGCACCATTGTCCCCAAAGTAGCATCATAATGTTTACAGAGAAACCAAAAACATTTACAGTAGTAGAAAAAACATTTACAGTAGTAGAAAAAACATTTACAGTAGTAGAAAAAAATAAACAGTTTTTATAATTAGAATTTCAGGTAAGTATGTATACAGGTAAATACTATTATAAACTCTATATACAGGTATGTATACCCACAAATTTTACTTACGTACAAATTTTTACATTTGAACCACTCCTAGTATGTAAGTACTAAGAGTAGTTCAAATATTAAAATTTTCTAATTCGTCAATTAATCTTTTTTTGTAGCCATAATTGATGTAAGTGAGAACATATCAATGTCAATGAAGTGGTCATTGTATGATTTCATTATAGCTCTCAAAGGGGCACGTTCCCCTGCATTCGTTCTACACTGTCTCAGCACAAACATCCTACCGGTCATAGAATTACACGCTCGTTGCATATAATTTGGAACACGGAATTGTAACGATTCTACTAATTGGTTACAGTCAAAGTTATTGTTGCAGATGTTATATAATAACATTTGGCCGAGTAGTAGTCTTCTCTTTTTCAGCGAATGAAGCGAAAAAGTTTGTAATAATTTGGAATAAGATGATGTATGTTTATCCGTTATCTAGTATCCATAGTTTTTTTTAAATATTTCTTTTTAAATATTTCTGTTTTTTAAATATTTCGGACACTTACACCAATCATCTAGTCCCAAACTAAGCAAAGCTTGTGCTATGGATACTAGATAACGGATAAACATACATAAATATTTATATAAACATCCATGACTCGGGAATAAATGTTCGTATTCATCACACAAACATTTACCCCTCGCGGGATTCGAACCCGCAACCGTTGGTTTCGCTGATAGGGTCACTATCCACTACACCAATCGGTCGTCAAGTAGTACAAGCTTTGCTTAGTTTGGCACTAGATGATTGGTGTAAGTGTCCGAAATATTTATTTATTATTAATGTTTGTTTCAAACGTACGAAATTTTGTTACAGAAAGAAGGTGATCCACCTGAACCGCCTATGAAAAAAGCTGTAAGTATCACTTTCTTTTTAAATATATATTATTAAATGTAAAAGAGATATTGCCATACAATAAAATAATAAATACAAATACCAACTTACCATTCATTCATTCGTTCACTGTAGTATATTATCTAACCTCTACACGGCGAAACGAATGCACTGATTTGGATGAAATTTGGCAAGGTAGAATATACCCTGGATTTTGACATAGACATTTTTTATCCCGATAAAGTGAGTAGTTCCCGCGGGATAAACGAATTTCCGCGATAAAAATATTCCACGTTAAAGCTAGTTAATTATAATTTAGATTTCATTGATTTATTAAGAATAAGAATCCTTTAGTTTGTGTTATAGTCACAAAAATTTAAAAACGTGTGCTGATTTTTTTTTTTTTTACGTATTCTGGAATAAAACAGGATGGCCTCTTAAGAGATTTTGACCAAATCCTCACTAATAAGAATACGATAGTTACACGTGTCTGTCTGTTACCTTGTCACAACTAAACCCCCAAACCGGTCATGTTGAAATAATGTATGTTTGTTTCATGATTAATTGTATACACTTTGAAAGATAGAATGAGGTGTAATTGACGACCGATTGGTGTAGTGGATAGTGACCCTGTCAGCGAATCCAACGGTTGCGGGTTCGAATCCCGCGGTGGGTAAATGTTTTTAATTTTTTCAATATTTCGGACACTTAGGTACACCAATCATCTAGTCCCAAACTAATCAAAAATTGTGCTATGGATACAAGATAAACGGATAACCATACATAAATATTTATATAAACATCCAAGGCTCGGGAATAAATGTTCGTATTGATCACACAAACATTTACCCCTCGCGGGATTCGAACCCGCAACCGTTGGTTTCGCTGATAGGGTCACTATCCACTACACCAATCGGTCGTCGTCGGTTTGTGTGATGAATAGTCATGGATGATTATAAATATTTATGTATGTTTATCCGTTTGGGACTAGATGAATAGTGTAAGTCGCGGAAAAAAAAAAAAATTGAGATATGCACTGTGAAAGAAGACCAAGGTATGGTGAGATGGTTTGGGAGTGGTGTGGAGAGGATGAAAGGAGAAAGGAGACTAACGAAAGAGATATACGAATGTTGATGGTAGTATGTGGATGGGAAGACCACGGCGAACGTACCATGATCAAATCGGACCAAGAGCATGTATGAACAACTTTAGGAGAGTGAATGAAGCAAAAGGTGTGTAAAACCATTCATTTATGTATGTATGAGTGACGACAGCTCCGCTGAACACCCAAAATGTGCCCCTGGTGGTAGAACGGGTAAATTTCGTATGATCTGTAGCAGAGATGTACAAAATACCCTGTACAAAGTATCTGCAATACAAAATGCAAGATACTTTTAAATAAAGTATTTCAGATACCAGATACAAAATACTTTCGAGAATAGTATCTGAAATACTAAATACCAAATACGTATCTTCTAAATACTTCTTAAGATACAAATACTTTTGTAAGAAAACAAGATTTTATTTTAATGAATTCTAAGTTTATTTTTCTTAATTGACATAACACGAGCATAACACGATAACATAACACACACGTTACATAACATAACACGATTTATTCGTAAATAACTTAATGTTATTTACGTATGTAAATAACTTAACATTAAGTTATTTACGAATTATTCGTAAATAACTTAATGTAATGTAATATATACAAAAAGGCGGTCATCTTCTCAAATGAAATTACATTTCAGTTTTTTTTTTTTAATTGTTTGGCTCGCACGACTTGTGCATTTGCCACATCTTGTATAGATACAGGCCAGTGCAGTGCAAAGAAAGAGTCGCCATCTACCAATGTGATGTTGGACTAATAATGACATGCTCAATTTTACGCATTTATTTTATATATTTCTACTAATATATTACTAAAAGTATTTTATCAGAAAAAGTATTTATAAAATACTAAGATACCAAACAAAATATATTTAAATACAAGATACAAAATGATTTTTTAAAAAGTATTTTAGATACAAAATGAAAATACGTATCTTGCATCTTGTATCTGTATTTCAGATACTTGTATCTTAGATAAGTCACACCTCTGATCTGTAGTGCTCCTTTATATTTATGGTTCCATTTTATTTGCACTCGACTCTGAAGAGTAAATACAAATAAATTTTTCGTAAGAATAACAAATTAGACACACATAAATTTATAAGTAGAAAAATAATTTAACATTGAAGGAAGAAAGTTTTGTTTGTTTCAATAAAATACTTAACATTGATTTAAAAGAAATATTTCAAGTATTTCATTTTAATTGTCCCTCCAATGTGTTCATAACTTAGAAGCAGCACGATAGGTAACTCAAAAATTTCCCTTCTGCACCAAGGGTCACAACGGAGCATTCGAATTTATCCGTCGTACCCCTGGGGGAACAGTCTAGGTCTGTGTCTGATCCAATGACAACATACTAAAGGGAAGAGGAGCCTGGATAATGTACGGAATCCTCTCTACACGATTCCGTCTTTCCGGCCTGAAGTAAATCAGTAATCAGATCGCTTATTGTGAACGAAGAGGAGCTTATTCGACGGCAGACCGATTCGCGGACAAAGGGTCACTCTTCTGCATTGATACAGAGTGTTTGGTGATTGAAGTATTTATTTAAAAATTATTTTTATATGGTAGTAGTTACTATTATTTAAGCATATTGACAACCTGTTTGGTGTAGTGGTCAGCAACTCTAACCACTATACCAAAAGGTTGCGGGTTCGAATCCCGCTAGGGGCATATGGTTGTGTGATGAATACGGACATGTGTACCCGAGTTATGGATGTTTCCATTTATAACAAGTATTTATTTACAAAAAAAAAAGAAATATTTATGTAGTATATCAACCATCTGGTATCCACAACACAAGCCTATATTTGCTTACTGTGGAACTAGATGGCGCTGTGTGTATGTCTAAAGACAAGGACACAGTATCAGGTGACGTATACAACTGATCTTGTAACGGTGTCGTTCTTTTGAGCTGATACTCATTGGTGGGTTTGCGTATTGGAGTTCAAATTCGAAATTTTAAACTAACTGACTGACTGATGAACTGACGGATCCTTTTCTTTGGCACATTGATTTCCAGAATTCAACTCAGCCTCACTGTTATTTTAATCATTTTTTTGACATCTCAATAGTTAATTTTTTAGTTTTAAAGCCCTTTCGATCCTCTGTACTACCTGTTTCATGCAATAAATAAGTTGGTGTGGTGATCTGTGTTCTTTTTTGATCCTGGCCAGAGCTCTCCCGCTCCATTCTGTACATATACACCTCGTGACTCGACCCAGCTGGGCGTGGGTGGGCTGGGGAGGTCACAATCTGAACCCGTTTGGAGTATTACGCCCGTACGCTCCTAATAGTAAGGGTGTTTGCTCAATGATCAATCTACACCGAGTCATGACCCATTTGTACTGCTGCATAATACTGTATTGCAAGCTAAATATCTTCGCGGAGAACCTGTTCTTTAGTCTTTATCCGCCTTCGTAGCTCAATGTAAACAACATTGGGTTTACGATTCGGAGGTCGCGGGTTCGATTCCCAGCGGGGTACATGTTAAGTACTCGGTTTGGTTGGTGGTAGGGCATTTTAAACATGTGCGCCTAGCTAGCTACCACCATCTTATATCTAAATCTGCCGCCAAGCAGCAATGTTAACAGCATTGTTGTGTTCCTGTTGTCAGAGATAAGATAGCCAGTCCCCCAAATGTGTTGGAGTTTCCGGGTCACGCTTCCACCTTCGGCCTCATCTTCACTTAACATCAGGTGTGATTGAGGTCAAGTACCAACCCGTCGTGCATAAAAAAAATATATATATAAAGAAAATCCTTTTCCTTCCATATCCGCATTACCACTGAGCTAATAAAAATTCAATATGCATACCAGCCAAATTGCGAGAAAATTTTAAGGTCGCCCCGTTCCTAATAGTCACGAATCAACGACAATAGCCGTGTACACAATAAAGCCCATCCCTGACTAAAGAGGGGTGGATGTATCAAACAGGGTGATCTGAAAGTTGGACTTAGCTCCTTTTATCACAAGTTCTGCTGCTCAAGTTTTATGTACAGTCCGAAACAGAGCCTATTCAGATCTATTCAGGCCTACATAATACAAAATAATGGATATCATTATGATACATCCATAGCTCCATAGCTCGGTACACATGTCCGTATTCATCACACAAACAATATGCCCGTAGCGGGATTCGAACCCGCAACCGTTTGGTATAATGGTCAGAGTTGTTAACCACTACACCAAACAGGTCGTCATATAATCACACTTAACTATATAATAATGTTTATAATTTGCAGTGTGGCGTGTGCCCCCCCTGCCCAGCGCCATGCAATCCCAATGCCCCCCCGGTAAGTCCTATTTCACATAATAATTTAGGCAACTGTAATCTTGGAAAATGTGCGATCGGGTCTTCGAGATCCAGTTTCCAGTTCCAGCGGCTACATGCGGTCGCACGAAACACGCCCGGCCATCCAACCTCTTATTAGCTTCTGGTATCCTGGTACTTTATATGTACATTGTGTTTTTTTGACGGGAACTCAGCGAGTGATGTTGCATTTGAGCATTTTGAATTTTGAAGCTTAATAATGGCAGAATATTGTGCAGCAAAAGTCAGTGATGGTGTACAAGTGAATGGAAGTGTAAATTCAAGTGCGTAACGGAGCTTTCGGGTTCCCACAAGAAGCCGCCAAAATCTTTTGTAAAGCATTCTGCCACTTTACTGAAGAATGACTTGACCGTGACTAGACTCTGTATACGCCAAGTATACGACGAATTACCTATACAGGGCGTCCCAAAGTTATGGGACATGAAGGGGAAGTACCTTAAATATCGTAGATAGTGAATTTTGCTCAAAGAAGACTTTATGTTATTTTTAAAAGTTAGTAATTCTGCATTCATAGATTTTCTAAAAATTATTTGCTTCGGCTGGGAATCGAACCGACTCAAATGTGAAAAAAAAAACACCCTACTTTTATGATGCCAATCGAAAGAATAGCTAAAAAATAATAACTCTGCCTAAGTAACATAGTATTTTAAAAGAAAGGAACAACGTGAAATTAATCATTTTAATCAAATAAAAAACATACATGAAACTGCCGTAGTCAATTAAGTAGGTATTTTTTTGTAAATTAATTAATTAAATGCTCAAAATGTGATCCCTCTTGTCTTACGCAAATCGCCAATCTTTTAATGAGCCCGCTGCCTGTTGATTTTCTAATCATTTTATGGTGAACACTCGATGTGATATGGCACAATTCTGTTTGCAACTCGCCTACGTTCTCGTATCGCTTTTTGTATAGCATATCTTTCACGTATCCCCAAAAGAAGAAATCTAATGGTGTGAGGTCCGGGGATCTGGCCGGCCATCTAATCGGTCCATTTGTACCAATCCATGTAGGAAAACATTCATTTAGAAAATCTGCTGCTCTCCGACTATTATGAGCCGGAGCTCCATCTTGTTGGAAAATGTTTGTTTGCCTTCTGTCTAGCTTACAGAGGACGTATTGAAATACAAGTTTTATCATTTCATCTACACGTGCACTTATAATAAGGAAAACTATGTTAGTACCTATTTTATGAAGTGGGTACTTATTTACGAATAATCAATGCTATCTTTGGAATGATAATATCGCTACTTTTCGAACGTCGTCGGCAATAAATAACTTTCTTGAAATTTGACTCAATCATTTTATGTTGTTCCTTTCTTTTAAAATACTATGTTACTTAGGCAGAGTTATTATTTTTTAGCTATTCTTTCGATTGGCATCATAAAAGTAGGGTGTTTTTTTTTTCACATTTAAGTCGGTTCGATTCCCAGCCGAAGCAAGTAATTTTTAGAAAATCTATGAATGCAGAATTACTAACTTTTAAAAATAACATAAAGTCTTCTTTGAGCAAAATTCACTATCTACAATATTTAAGGTACTTCCCCTTCATGTCCCATAACTTTGGGACGCCCTGTATACTTGTTTTGACTGAGACTGACTTATAAACTGAAGAAATTATAGAAATAAGACATGGCTGTATGGGCTTAGATCCCTTTCCATTCTCCGGAAGGAGTGAATAAATCGAAAAAAAAAATTGTTAATAAAAAATTAATATCGTTGGACATACACACAGTTCTACACTAAGCAACTTGGATGGAAGGTATTATGAATACCAAGGATTCGGGTATAGCCATAGTGGGAATCGAATCCGCGACCTGTAGACATAGCGGTCAGATTATCTAACCATTTGATTAAAGACATCGTCAATTATTATAATATTACCGTTTTTCCCCCGAAGGGATAAAAACGATTATTTAGGTTTCAGCCGAAAGGCTTGACCCACTTGAGATTAACGTCTTGAACATCAGCGCCATCTAGTAGCTTTCCAAGTAATTATGTGGAAAACGCGGTTCTCGTCGCGGCAACACTCGCCGTGAGAGGGCTGCCGCCATCTTGTCAGCGCGGAAGGTTTCTTAGGTCAGTAGGAGTGTGGATGTAGGCTGCAAGCCGACAGGCCTAAAACTGGTGGGTCAAGCCTTTCGGCTGAAACCTAAATAATCGTTTTTATCCCTTCGGGGGAAAAACGGTAATATTTAGGTGTTCGAGCCTTCAGGCTTGACCCACTTGAGATCTGTTTAATATCTGTCGGCGCTGACTAGGCGTACTGTGAGTGATTTTGTTTTATCAGAGAATAAAACGAAGGTCAATGATTGTAACATTGAGGTTTATTAGGCTCTACAATGATTTGTATGCCTAATTAAAGTAAGTATAACAAATCAGCTTAGAACAGTCTTATAATAGATGTAGCAAAAGAAACAGGTTTTATCAAAAGTGTAGAAGATAAATACATTGTTTCGAGAACAAGTGAGGAATTAGACAATCAGCATGTTCGTAGTAATACTTAAGGAAAGTTTTGCGTTACGCCAGTCCCTTTCCAAGGACATCATCCATATCTAAGCGTTTGTTTGTCCAATTGTCAGTAGCTAAGGTAGATCTGAAGCTACCGGGAGAATTTTGATATTGGCCCTAGTAAATAAGGTTCTGAGCCAGCCCGCTGTGACTGTACGGGACGCTTACCTCACTTTCCCCATGGTGATGGTGAAAAGATTAGTCAACGAGGAGTTTGCCCGTCGTATCTGACTTGAGAGGTTGATGAGTAGGGGAAACCAGTAACAAACGTTAAACCGCTTATCGCATTTAGTTAACACCCACCCGGACTGTCGGAAGGATGAGCTGTCAGTTTTAAAACCAAAGGATGGCCACAAGGTGATCTGTTCATCAGATGCCTCGAACTGGTCGGGACTGATGTGCAACAGAGTTAAGTCGTGAACGCGGCGTCCCGACGTAATAGAGTCGTCACATTTTGGGAGATTTGAAACAGGTTAGATTCGTCGCTATTTTGCCTTGAGAGCCAATACATCAACTCGCTAACAAGCCATGTCTTGGGTTCATGCTTTGGAGGGAATTTCGATATTATGGCTTTAACGGTCTTCTTTACAAGTAGGTGGTTGCAAAGGGAATCGTAGATTGAGGGCATGACAAAAGTTACGACGGTGGACTTGTGAACCAGAATGGCCTTGGGTGATAGTTTCTTTACATTATAAAGAAATACCAGATATCGGGCTAGATCCCTTGGCATCGGCTGGTTTGCATTTCGATTGCCGCCAGGCTGATTATAGGACCTTCTTTTCTAGGGAATTCCAGTTTATAGATCAAGTGGCCCAGCCCCTAAGTTCCAAACTCCTAAAGACAAATTGTTGCTGTCCGGAGGTAGACGTTGCGTGTGAAGATCTACGAGGTGAGCTTTGAGGTTCCTGATACGGATCGGTGGGTATCACCCAGCTCGTTTCTTCACCCCGGGCTTCCAGAACGCTTCGTTCCACTTCGGTATCACTGGTGAGTATTGACCGCGTGACGATTTCAGGTGTTGTCGACGTTTCGAATGTGAGGGCTCAAATGCCATTTCTGTTGTGGCATTAGTCTGGATACTCTATCTGCTAACCCATTGCATCTGCCCGGTAAATATTTGGAGATAACCGTAACTTGGTATTAGTGACGAATATTGAGGATTTTGGACACGATCCGCAGCAGGCGCAGAGACTTTGTACCTCCTTCTTTATCTATTTATACACTGCTGCTGTTTTGTTGTCCGTTTGAAATATCACGGTCTTGCCACGTAGATTGGCGAACTCTATTCGTAAAACTTCTAGTGGCGTCCACAATTCTTTTCATTGCAATGCCAGGAGGTCTGACAGCTTTGCCAGCAGCTTGCTAACTTTTTGTCATTTACAATAGCTCCCCAGCCTATGTCTGACGCATCTGTTGTCAGGAAGACGTTTGATGGAGAAGTCTTGATAGCTGACGACTGGCTTAGGTTCTCTAACCCACCAATGTAGTTCTCTGGTTACTAACTTTGCAGCGGGAATGCTTGGAGTTCCCGGTATTCTCGCATTAGAAGCGAAGACAAGTTTCCCGATTAGCCTTTTAGCATCTGCCTAGGTCCATTTGTTTTTATGAAGGATGTGTCTAAAGTCATCATCAATGCTGTGAATTTTGACTGCGGCAGTTTATATTGATTCTGATGTGTGTCCCACATTAGTCCCAAGTATTCTATTTCAGAACGCGGTGTGAGATTTGACTTGTTTCTATTGACATGTCATCCCAATTCTGATAGAAATTCGTGAAGCCAGTTCGCCTGCTCTACTAAAATGCTGGCATGGCTGGATTCACAAGTAAATAAAATAAAATAAAAAATCATCCAAATATACCACAACTTTCAATTCTTTCTAGTAACCCTGAGTTGCAGTTTTTTGATTTTCGCAAAATCGAAGAGGCACTTGAGAGTCCAAATGGCGGGCAGTTCATATTATACATGTGATACGAAATAGAAAACTTTTGTGAGATTCTCTAATGAGGATGTGATAGTAAGCATTAGAAATGACAATCTTCACCATAAAGTCTCTCTCACACATAGTCTGCGCTACTTTCTTCAAGTTTATGAGATGAAATTTTGTAGATAAACAAGTTCGCTAAGGTTTTCCAGATTAAAAATCAACCTATGGGATCCATCTGACTTAGCTCCAAGAGATATTGGGGATAATTATCCACTCGCGTACTATTAGGCGTTAAGATTCCTTGGTTGATTAGATCCGAGATTTGCGTCGCCATGGTGAGGCAAGGTTTTGGCTCGAATCTCTTCCCATGTGCAGGAGATAAGGTACACATAGGTGGTTTCCGTATGAAAGGAATTCTATAACCCTTTAAGAACTTCAATTATTGTTTTGGCGAGCTCCCGGTGCTTCCCATAGGTTGATTTTATTGCTAAGTTTACCTGCTGTAAATCGTACGTTACTTAAATCACAGTTTCTTTCTTGATGCCTGAGAGGACTTGAGTCTTGTGGAGGCCTCATGTTTGCCCGTGTTGTCCTTTCGATGGTAGGGACCTTTCTTTGATGTCTTCCAATGTGGTTGTGGGTGAGAAAACTGCTTTGAATTTTTGTTGGACGTTGTTGAAGGTTTGGGTTTTGTTGCTGATGATGATGCTGTTCTTTTTGGGAAAAACCTATGCGCTCCCCCCTGTTCTTTCATAACTTCGGACAGTTTCTCCTCTGAAAATAGGTGGGTTACCGAAGGCGGAATATCATGTAGGATTTCGTTTAGTACTTTATTATTGCTTTTGTAGGTTTCCCTACGCATCTGAATTATCTCTGCTCTTCTACCACACGCATATTGTAGTAGCTGATCTGAAATTTTTTTGAATTTGGAGTCAGCTGCTAGAAAGATCTTGCTGAGTTCTTTTTGCATGTCCCCATTCAGAGTTTTATATGCGTCTTGAAAAGCTTCTCTCTGCTGTAATAAGCCATGCGTTATTGCTGCTAGGGTTAGGTCAAATTTCTCTAATTGCGCCAGGGATTGCCAATTCGGTGTATTTGTGGCAAGATGATTATTTACTTTTAGTGCACAGAAGGCCGGGGTGGCCTGAAAGTTTTCCTGAACATCTGCGTACCTTATATTTTTCCAGGTGTCTTCTCCGAACCTTTGGCAAGTTTTGGCTTGATTCACGAGTTTCGGGTTTGCTTTTGCAATCTTTGATTCAGACTCGGTCGTTGTAGGATCAAAGTCGCAGTCGGGGGGAGCACTGCCCACGCTTTTACCCGTAGTGAGTTCAGCGAGTTCCCTCTGTGCTTTAGCGATCTGAGCCCTAAGGCTTTCCTCATGTGTGGAAGTATCGGCCCGGGAGGGTGGCGGGGAGCACAGGGTCGGGGCCTGCCACTCGTCCCTCTCATACTGTGTACTATCAGCCGACGATTCAAACGATTGATCGGGAAGATCTTGTAGGTTTTGATCCTCCATCGGTGACGTCGAGAGTTTTTTAGACAGATTGTTGATCGCTTGTGTGTGCTGAGCAAGCAGGCTCATCACGCTCTCCATAAAGCTAGTGTCGGTGCTCGATTCACGCCTTGCTTTTTTAGGGGTCGATGAGACTAGATCCTCACCGGTGTGAGTGTGAGGTGTGTTAGACCTCCTTTTGGTTTTTTGTCGTTCGGCCGAAGAGCTTCTTATCGGAGTAATTTTGTTCCTTAGCTTTTTCACCGTATTCATAAAGGCTTCGTACGAGTAGACGTTGTCGTGGATTTTTTCTACAATTTTGTGAGGTGAGTAAATGATCGCACGGCCTAAGTCCCATTCTAGCAGCTTCTTTTGACTGTCCTGTAGTGTCTTTCCGATAGTTGTGTGTCATCGGGGAAAAAAATTTCCCTGAGGTCGTCGGTTGGCATAGCAAATCGTAGCTTTGCATCTATTGGTTGAGTAATTTCTTCGCCGAACAAATCGTGATAAGAGCGATCAACTGCCTCCCATGACTTCCAATTCTCGGGGTAGTGTTTATCGATGGCTGCGATGAAACGTTCGTGGAGATATTTATCCTCAGTGGGGACATCTCTGTCGCAAAGGTCTTGCATCGTAACTATAGTCGCCATGATCTGAAAGCATGCATTATGTGTGAGCCGTAGCGAAATAGTTTTAATTTTGGGAGGTGCGCATGAAATGATGCGACGAGTCGCATGAGTTTGATGCGGCGTGTCGCATGAGTTTGCGTGACGTATGTTGATGCGACGTCTCGCATGAGTTGATGCGACGTGCCGCATGAGTTGAAGCGACATGTCGCATGAGTTAATGCGACGTGTCGCATGAGCTTGATGCGACGTGTCGCATTAGTTTGATGCGATGTACTGTATTAGATTGATACGAGATCATGCATAATTGGTGTACCATGGTGCAAGGGTTTATGACAAAACCCCTAGATTATCGTTCGTTGCGAGACGATAATGTTAGGCAGCCGGAATGGCTGACCGGGACATGTGCACTGGGCGACATGTTTGCACCTATAAAGTGATATCCTTAACAAACTAAGGACACTTTATTCATTAGATATAATAGATAGTAAGTTCTTACCTTTTGTTGCTTTATCCGTTTTTTTTTTTTTTTTCGATAAAAGTGACTGATGGCGCCGGAGTTCAAAAGCGTACTGACCTAAGAAACCTTCCGCGCTGACAAGATGGCGGCAGCCCTCTCACGGCGAGTGTTGCCGCGACGAGAACCGCGTTTTCCACATAATTACTTGGAAAGCTACTAGATGGCGCTGATGTTCAAGACGTTAATCTCAAGTGGGTCAAGCCTGAAGGCTCGAACACCTAAATACGAAAGAGTTTTATCCCATAAGTACTTTCATGCTGCTCCCTTGTCCGAGCGGTGACTGCGCGCGTTTGATGTTAAGTTACACTATCACTTTTTCATCAATCTTTCATCCATCAATCAGTGAAGAAAACTATGAAATTCATCACCGTCATCAGTACATCAATCAATGAGTTAAACGTCCAGCCTAGCGTGAATCTTACCATACTGATGGATTGAAACGATGAAAAACTCATTGTGCAAGTAACCTACCTATTAGCAGCCTATGTTATCCTGGTACTTTATTATGTAAATTTCTCAAACATGCTTGGAAATTTGAGCATTATTTTGACAACCTTCTTCGATAAATCGAAAATGCTGTAAAGTAAGCATTGTTATTCTATCACTGAAAGGTAATCAATAGATTTAAAAAAAAATGAAAAAACATGCATGCATAAAATTTGGTACTTTAAAATTATTGATTTTTTATTTACTGATGTTGTATGATTTCTTTGTGTTGACCCTTTGCTAACTTTAATGTTATACAGACACCGGCTGAGAGGGAAGTGGCGCGGCTGACCATCCAGCTGCGTCAGACTGAGGAGAACTTCAAAACTAAAGTCACAGAAGTAAGTCTTGGTTGACACTGCAGTGTAAATAAAGGAATATAACTATTCCATCGGGCGGGGTGTGCGGTGTGCCCCTCTGACCCCTCTGCCTGCGGGGCGGTACCACGACTGTGTTCCGCGCCGTGGTAATAGGCGGCAGCACTGTCAAAATTGATTCGCTCGAGCGTTACGTTGTTATGTTCACGCTAAATTGTTTTATTTTATGAATCAACAGCATTTAACATATAGCATAAATTTTAAAAAAAATGAAAATCCGCGATGTTGAAGTTAAAGTCATAAATGCTGTATTTTGTAGGTATACAGTGTACACTTAAAATAGATTTTACGCTATATTTTTAAACTACCGAGAAACTCGAGGGTTGGCTCTTTTAAAAACAGGTTTTTATTTATATATCCTTATTGTAGTATCCGTATATATGTGGGTACAGAATAAACAATCAGTTAGCTTCCGACTGCCGTTTCATTGACACCTCGCTTATTATTTGCGAAATAGTTCGCATCGAGCTGGTTATGTCCAGGGATGATTATCATCTTATTAGTCTGATATTTTATAATAAATTTTATAGTATTTTTAAATTTATTGTAAGTAAGATTTTGTATATCGATAGAAATCATATTGAAAGAGCTGATTGAATTACTGACTTTGCGGGGCCTAAGTGACCTGCAAGTTTATCTTGTCGAAACGGACAAACTAATTTTCGTTATACATCGGCTAATAATCTTTCCCCTAATTTAATCTAAATCATATCGGACCACGCACTATTTATACGTCCGGACAAAGACTGTACATGCTCACACACAACGCCTTCAAGCACACAACCCCCGTCGTTTTCGTCGGGGGTTATTAATAAATCGGGACACTTACACTAATCTAGTCTCAAACTAAGCAAAGCTTCAAAGGCAATTTCAATAAAAATTCAAAGGCATGTGTAGACCCCAACCCGCATTGGGCCAGCGTGGCGTACTATGGCCCATACTCCCTCATTGTAGGAGGGAAGGCCTATATCCCTGCAATGGGATGTTTGGGACGCTGAAGATGATGATACATAAATATTTATATAAAGGTCCATGACTGGGAAATAAATGTTATTCATCACACAGACATCTCTCACGAGATTCGAACCCACAACTATTGGGTTCGCTGGCAGGATCACTATCCACTATATCATTCGGTAATGACATGAGTTAATATAATGTGATGACTAAATCAGCCAGGAAATCAAGTACGTTTATATTCCAGCATCGTTTTCTTCGTTTATTTGCAGATTAGATCCGGAAACCGAAGGGCCATTAGAAAGTTTTTCCTCTCAGTATTTAATTAAAAAACACACCGACCAAGTCCGAGTCTTAGCATCTAGTTTTTAATTTTCCATTCCCAACTTTTCCCCCGTTTCACTCCGGCTACGCACGAAGCTATGGAAATCGATTCCAATCATCGGGTAATCTCTTCAATCATTTATCTACGCAAATGGAAATTTCAATGCAATGGACGTGCATTCTATTCGGCGGCTTCTGATCCAATCTGCGGGCTAGATTTTGGGGCCCAGCAAAGCCAGTAGTACTAATGCAGTTACCATATAGACACTGACTGGAGTAAACATTCGTACGGGACCTCACGTCGTGAACAATCCGTGGCATGTATTCAAACTCCATTTGTGTACAACAGATTTAATTGCGCTTTAGAAAGGAAGAAATAAGCTAACACACGCGCCCTTTCTCTTTCACATACACCCACATGTACACTCACACACGCACTTACACATACAACATATATACAATATATTATTAGTTAGTGGTAGCTAGCCAGGCGGACATTTAAAATACCCTATCACCAACCTAACCTAGTACTAAACGTGTACCTCGCAGAGAATCGAACCCCCGACCTCTGGAGCGGAGGCGGTCGAAACAGAGAAACCTACATAATACAATTAAGTTTTCTTAGCAAATCAAATGTTTTGTGTTAGTACTTTTCCATATACTTTAAATCAATAATTAACTAAAAGTTGTCCAAAATCGTTCAAGATTTTTTTTTAGGATTATGAAGGCCCTCAAAGTTTTGTCTGAATGAACGTAATGAGAAGGTATTCTCTTCGCCAGTGTGCAATGCTCCGCGCTGATCTCTTGAAAAAGAAAGAGGAATTAGAGAAGGAGCGATGCCAACACCGCGAGGCGCAGAACAAGCTGCGGGAGCTGGAGATGAAGTTCGAGGGTTTGGCAGCCCATACAAACATGATGCTGGGCACCAAGGAGCAGGCCCTAGAACAGGAGGTGAACGTGCGAGCCCTGAAGCAGTGCTACCGCGAGGCTAGGGAGGAGATTGAAGAGTTGAGGATTCTGATGAAGGAGCAAAACGACCAGCTCCAGGATTACAGAGTCAAGGTTTGTGAAATCGAGACATTCCGGAATTTTACTGATGCTAAATATCAGCGAACGAGGGAGGTTTCTGTATTCAATGGAACCATTCGAAGCCAGCAAGTACACGGTTCGTAGATCACTATGTATATCATCACTCGTGCTTACTATGCCACTCTGAACCCTGAATTGTTTTTTAGATTAAGCTAGCATACACCTAATATAATAACCTAACCTAAGCTTTTTACCGTAAGAATAAAAATGGGGCATATTAGGTTAATGAAATAGAGGTTATTGGCATAGATGGTTTGTATTTTATAAGTAAGACCATTACGATTTTCGAGATAATAATTAGTCTTTTAAAATATTGTAAGTTTTAAACCAATTCTAATCGCAGTCTTTGTATTCAGTACATGACAGCTCAGCAGCTTGTGGAGGAGCAGCGTCGCCAGATGGACATGATGGATATGGATAATACCAGAATCAGCGAGCAGATCAACTTAGAGATACAGAGGGTCAAGGTAATATGTTGAACCTTAACACTAAAGCACTGATTCATGTCGCATCAACAACCTTGTAAAATTCCAATGCTGGGACCTAAGTCTCTTAAGTAAGATCGGATCGGATTGGCCTTAATCACCACGCCTGGGCAAACGGACTCGAGATCTTTTAGGAGCTCCGGACCAATGACGATGCTGTCTGTCACTGGTGTGTGCTGTTATGCTCAGAATCGTTTAGTCGCCGTTTATGATGGGTAGGTCCTATTCATCTCTGTAGGAACCACACAGCCTCTGAAAGAATAGTACTTAAAGGAACGATCCCTCCCGCCGGTAGTTCTCGTCATCCGCGTTTTACGGATACAGCCATACAGGATCTGCCCTTACATTATGTAGCTTCCATCGGTATCGTCATGGATTACGTTGACCAATGAGAAACCGTCAAATTGCCGAGCAAGCGATGAGCCAACCAATCACAAGTCAGAACGTAACCGATGACGGTAACGAGGAAATTATGTAATAGAGCCCCAGATATGATACGCATGCGTTGGTGGTCGACCGCTCGCTGCGTGTTCAAACTTCAAACCTCAAGCATTTATGTCAACGTAAAATACATGATATCATTTGTTGGATGTCAATTTAAATCAACTGGAAATAAAGGCTTATTGCATTTATCTGTCAGTCAGTATGCCCAATCTACTACCGGGTAGGAAAGGGAAATCATCTGTGGTAAAGAAGCGGTGCCAAGAAATCTACAGGATCTTTTTTGACCTTTTTTTTTATTCAAAAGAATGCACCTAATACAATTTTATATTTTTGGGGAGCTGGTCGAAGTACGCCAAGTGTGTTTGTCATTCAGGTAGTCACTTATTCTGTAATAACCTTTTTTTGCTAATGTTGTATTGACATGATCTCGGTCCTGGTCCTCCAGTTGTTGTATAGGGTAATTAAACCTGTTTGCTAGTATGGAGCTAATACTATCTGATTGGGCTCATCGATCAAATGGTACGGTGCCACAAAATGTTTATTTTCCCATTCTGAATTTAGATTTCATTCCACGGACACCAGAATAATTAAAGAGTACGAATTAACTATGACCAGCCAGCTATCTAGTTAGACTTGCATTGCTTGTTTCTCGTTGAACAGAGTGAAATAACAGTTCGTGTTGCCATTACAGCTAAAGTTCCAAGAGAAGCTTCAGGAACTGGCGCCTATTCCCGAGCTGCTGAAAGCGACGCAGGCCCGCCTGAAAGACGCCCAGCAAGCGCAGGCCATCGCCGAGCACAATGCCGAGCAGCTCGCTAGGGAGCTGAACTGCGCCAGGGAGAAGGTGACACTTTATAACCACAATCAGAACAACATTGCAAGGACATGACCTTATCTTGTTAATCAAGTCCATAATCCAGTATGGATATGGCATTCATCAGGCTTGTGGCCATTTAACAGTCAACTATTTTAATCATGCTCTCCCAAGCATTTGTGGTTGTATTGAATTAATGATCCTACTTCAATATATTGATTCACCTGTGTCTCTTCTGAATAAAGATGTGATTGTAACTCTATTCATATGATTGCTCCTCTCCAGGTGCATATACTCCTGCACAACAGCGTGAAGCCTGCGCCGGATAAGTCCGCTGAGAAGAGCGCGGAAGAGAAGCAGATATCGCTGCTTCAACAGAGGGTCTCGCAACTCACTGACCTCAACACTGCGCTGAAGTTGGAGATCGAGAGGCTTAAGTAAGTACCAACCAACTAGCAAGGAGAACTGGTTCACTGAATGATTTAGATCGTAGCAGGACGAGGTCTAACGTGATGAATTGAGCGCTGTTAATAAAACCATACAATGCAGGGGGCGCAGCATCAACTCGTAAATATTGTACCTCGTGTTATTGTAGGTATGGTGTGGAACAAATAAACGATTCTCATTCTTACCTTTCGAAAATTTACTAGTTAGGAAATCCTCTCCAATTATGTAGCAAAATCTGAACAAGAGAGATTTCTATATCTATCAATCAATCAATCAAATACGCTTATTGTTTAAATAAGGAAGGTACATTTACATATCTTATAGAAACTACAAATTAGGCGGCCTTATCGCTAACAGCGATCTCGTCCAGGCAAACCTATCATCACGGATTTCAATACGAGTAATTTCTATATCTATTTTCTTTGCATCTGTTTCTTTCATATTATTCATATATACAAAGATAGAAAATAATAATTGGTCCTCCCCATTCCATACATACATAATGTCACGCCTGTTTCCCGTAGGGTTAGGCAGAGACCACAGACTTCCACTTGCTACGATCCTGACCCACCTCTTCTGCTTCCTTCACTCTCATAAGGCTGTTCATACATGCCCGTCGGTTTAGGGTACTCTTGACTTGGCCTTCCTTTAAGACGTCCCCGATTTAATCATGGTACGTTCGCCGTGGTCTTCCCCCACCAACACTACCATCCACATTCGCTTTGTATCCTCTTTCCACATGTCCAAACTCTCCATTCCACCTAAAAATATAACAAATACTTGCACAATTATAATAAAACTAGTCACAAAATTATGGATAACAATAAATCTAGATTATGAAATTATATATATCGGATCAAAAGCGGTGGTTTGATTTTTAAAAGAAGTGACACCAGCCAGGCTGGCGTCACAATCATCCTCGTTATTCATCAACACTATTAGGAATAGGCACACTGAAATACAACAATTACTTGACTCACTCTTTTAATCACCACACGTTCACCTCGTACAGAGCTCGGTCCAAAAGTGTTCACCAAAATAATTCTTTTTGGCACAAGGTGCGACGCCCTCTCCCGTTCATTTCTTACAACTCAGCTGAACGGTGATTGGCTGACAGAATTTGCCAAATTTAATCAAAATTATACTCGCACCTTGTTGCATCTTTACAAATAATTGAAATGACGTTAAAGTAGTTAATTAATTATAACATGAATTCTCAGTATAACAATTATACGAAGTCATGACGATTAAATAATTCAACAGAAATCATAATTTTCCAACTTTCTGTCAATAATATCGCCGTTGCGCCGATATATATAATCCTTAATATTTATTATTATTGCATATTACAAATTAGATATTACAATTTTTAGATTTGATTTAGTATATAATTCTGCTAAATGATTCCATACAAAATTTTATTTCACGCTTCAGATCGAACGTCATCCGCATGGAGGAGTGTGTGTTGATCAATGAGAAGCGATTGCAAGAGAAGATGCACGAGTGCGCTCAGCTGGGTGGCGAAATGGACAAGACCAGGGACGAGGCGGCCAGAGCCTTGCAGCGGGCCAATGAGCGCATGGAAACCATACGGAAGTAAGTACAGTACGAATACAGACCTCCTCTTGTATGAAAGAAATCTCAACATTGCAAGTGTTTTGAACCGCACGCTTTCGAGATAATCAGATTTTAGTCGCCTTGTACCAAATAAAACTTAATTGATAAATAATGGTGTCGATTCGGATGTACACCAACTAAACTAAAACCAGTTTTAGAGTAGTAGTCTCTTTCTCCCTAGAACAGTACGATGCGACGGCACCGCTCCAAAACTGGTTTTAGTTTAGTTGGTGTACATCCGAATCGACACCAATGGCTGCCGTTATTTGTCGCTAAGGTTTGTTTTCTATGATCGAACTTATACTATAATTCATCGTGAGCTTAACAGAGACCATAATGCATCTTTCCTGCAACTTTAGGATCTTCATAAGCAGTGAAAGGGCATTTACTCTGACGCTTACTCAGGTCGTCATTTTCCATCAGGTGAGATGGTGGTCAAACGCGTATCCAGTTAATCATAAAAAATTTACCAATATGGACTTTCAGCCAGTCAGCAGTATTGTTGGTGCCGAGTTGCCAATAATTTGCAAACCCCGCCATTTATAGAGGTGGATGATGACTTGTTGAATAATGAAATTGACCCCAAAATTTAAGAATCTGCTAAGACCAATTTTGCTGTGACCAAACGATAGATTTCCAATTGTGATTCTATCAGCTTATGAAAGAATAATATGCCTTTCGGAGCATGATTGTGAACTACCAAATTGGTTTCCTAAACATTGCTCCTTGTTTTATACAGGTGCATGCAGACCACAATAGCGGAATTGGAGAGGCAGTTAGCTGCTTCCAGAGCTCAAGTGAAGACAGCGGAGAAGGAGCGAGAAGAAGTAAGTAATGTCATACTAACTTCGAATTTTGTCTGTGATCTGATCATCACATCAGATACGTACTGTGAGAGAGCCAACAGTGACATGCTAAATTGAGTAGAACATGTTTGATGTTTTCATATAAATGTTGCCCATTTTCAGCTGCAATGTCGCATGCAATGCCAGATCAAGCGGCTCAACGAGAACTTCGAACAAGCGCAGTTGCGCATTATGGGGCTGACGTCACAGGTGCAAACTCTTAAGCGGTCGGTGTCCAGCACCGGCGAAGGCGAGGGCGATATCGAGCAACAGGAGTGCCTCTGCAAGACCATGTTTGAGGACCCTTGAGACCTGATGCAGTACCGAACGCGGTGCGGTCGTCTCTCTCCGTTTAAATTACTTTAGATATTGATTTTATTCTTTTTTAGAAATCACTTCGGTTGTGTTTCATCGGCGCGCTTCTAAATATTTACTGATGCCACCAACTACCGACGTATGGTGTTTAGTTCACGTAAAGCGTGATTGATGAGCTGAAGAGAGACTGACTCTGACTCGGTGTATGTGATTAAGCCCTGACTGCCCTTGGTGTTGCAATTATTCTTGTTATTTTTTTGCTAGGTTTTGTGACTAAATACTTCAGGTCTAAAGGTAGGTAGTTAATGATAGTTTTTTTTTTGTAAAGTAGTTGCATCGCCTTTTGTTAAGCAATGGACATTTTGATAAATTCATTTTGGTACGGGTCTTAGTCCTTGTGTAGGAATATTTTAGTGGGACAAAATTATGATATTGTTCTGTACAAAATACCAATTTCCGAAAATAAAGATATTAAAATAATTTGTTTATTTTATTCAATAAAAACAAATAACAGATCTATATTACTCTAACAATAACAATTTATTTCAACGATTCACTCTTTCCGCCACGAGGGTCTGTGGGGCCTAATTCAACGGATCTTAAGCGCAAAGCATGTACACCTGTTCATATAAGCGGTAATGGCTTAGTCTGAAAAAGCTTACCACAATCGAGTCGGTTCCTAGTGCTTTGTATTGAGATCGTTTTAAATGTAAATTTTTGGTCAATTTTTGTCCACCGCCAGAAATATAGGTAGGTCCATTCATAATTATCATATTAGATTATACAATAAATAAAATAATAAATAAATATCTTTAGACATACAGCGCCACCTAGTTCCACAGTAAGCAACTATAGGCTTGTGTTGTGATTACCAAATGGTTGATATATTACATAAATACATTTTTTTTGATGTAAATAAATACTTATTATAAATGAAAACATCCATAACTCGGGTACACATGTCCGTATCCATCACACAAACATATGCCCATAGCCAGATTCGAACCCGCAACCTTTTGGTATAGTGGTTAGAGTTGCTAACCACTACACCAAACAGGTCATCAATGCTCCTAAATAAAAAAAAAATGAGTCTTATATGTATAGCGTGAATTTTTCAAGTAGGCGTGCATGGCCAAATCCGGGACTATGAGGCATAGCGAAACACCCGATTCTGATGAACACTTATCATCAATCAATCATCAATTGTGTTAATAATAGTGGTTCTTTTTACAAAATCAACGGGTTCGATTCTTGGCTAGGAAATTGATTATTCAAAAATCTAATTTAGCAATTTTAGTTTTCATCAAAATCGGGCCCTACAAATCACTTTGTTCCCAGTAGTTCTGTTGGACAGTTCTGTTGGCCGAACTAATGGGAATTTTTATCTCACTAGTTCTATCAACAGAACAAATGGTACTAGGGATTACCAGTAGTTCTGTCGAGTTCTAATTTTTCCACACCATTTATTGTATTTATTTCCTAACTAGTGCTGTCCTAGCCTGTCCTGTCCTCTAAAATGGAATGTCATCTGGGATGTCATCTATATTTAACTGGCGCAAGCGAGCCGGACGAGTGCGAGCGAAGCGAGCACGGGAGTTTTTGGCACCCCGACATGGATAGGTTAGCTCGCTCTGCTCGCCCGGCTCGCTTCCGCCATACCCTTCGTGTTAGGTTGACATGTTATTCACTAGAAGTAGTGGGACAAAAAAATCCCATTAGTTCGGTCAAAAAAAAGTTCAAGTTATTTACAGAACTAGAGAGACAAAAATTCCCATTAGTTCGGCTAACAGAACTGTCCAACGGAACTACTGGGAACAAAGGTACAAATCCACTTGAAAAATTCACCATGTGTAGCGTGAATCGGTTGCGTCCCGCACCCCGCAGCTACCTCAGGAACCGGCTCTGTTGTGTGGTAGTTTTATAATAGTATCAAATCTAGTTATGCAGTCCCCTCCCCCCTCTCCCCCTTGACGCGGTGTACGTTCCCTGCAGCCGCGAAGCATGCTCGAAGCGCCTCCTGCGCAAGATGCGTGTCACGGTGTGGTGCGCGCGCCACCTCGTGGAACGCGTCGATACCAGCGCATAGAGATGTGGTGGCTTCATCACTGAGCTCTTCGTCCATCAGACGAGCACCTTCCTGTAGAGCCAAGGTTCATGTATGAAGTTTGGACCAAGGAAAAAAGAATATGATGTAATCGGTATCGCAATACATTTACGAAAATGTAGCCTCTTTTAGGTTGAAGTGCGTTCGACGCTTATTCCACTTATTGCTACCAAAGTATTTCTACTATATTTTTCAAAATATTTTGTAACCAGCTCTAAACGTTAATTTTCCTTTACTGCATTTTAATGAAGTAAAATTGAATCAACAGGTCAAATTAAAATTCAATTCAATTCAATTCAATTCATTTATTCTAAAATATATATTTTAATTCCTCTACACCCACCTATCCTGTTGAATACTTTCCATCAGGTGAGATTGTGGTCAAACGTGAATCCAGTCAATCATAAAAAAAAAATTATATATATTTCATTACACGTGTACTAACATTCACAGATACCTTGTCAGGCATCGTAATGTGGAGGAAAGGGATGTAGATATTTAATTACTGGTCTCTAAATAATATATAGACATAGATGTAGACCAGAGGAAACAAGTGATTAAAACAATTTAGTTAACAGAATACTCGCTCATGTCACGAATCAAAGTTAGGTTCCATTTACTGTTCATCACGAATAGTAAATGAAACTAACTTTGAGACTAGTCAAACAGCATAACTAGATTCCAATATTCCAGCTTGATGCAAGCAATATTCAATTCACCTGCATTCTGTAAACACCACAAGCCTGTACTTTGGCAATATATGTCGAATTGAGGCTGCAACGTTCCAGCGAAATGTCCGAAATGTGTATTTCAGTTGAAATATGATTGGGGGTTGCTGTCAAAGGTTAATTGCAATTGGTCGCTTTGGGGGTGTTGGTTTCCCAGAACTCCTATTGGGTAGTCTGGGGTAGTCAAACATTTTTCACGGGGGGCCGGAAAATCATTAAAAACTTGACGTGTGAGACATAACGATAACGACCCATATGTGTATCCAGCCTTTGTCCAGATCAACCATCACAAATATATATGCTAGCATGATGGTCATTAATTTGATTGCTAACTAGTCGTGATAAGTTCTTTATATATAGCAGGAATGATTCATGTTATTGGTAATAATATTTTAGTGCATATTTTTATATACAAACTAAACTATTATAGAGCTAGGACGATTGTTTTACAAATTCGTTTCACGCAAAACTGGTTCTCGTTTTTTTTTATGCACGACGGGTTCGTACTTGACCTCGATCACACCTGATGTTAAGTGAAGTTGAGGTCGAAGGTGGAAGCGTACTGACCCGGAAACCTCAACACATTATGGGGGACTGGCTATCTTATCTCTGACAACCGGAACACAACAATGCTATTAACATTGCTGCTTGGCGGCAGATTTATATAAGATGGTGGTAGCTAGCCAGGCGGACATTTAAAATGCCCTACCACCAACCAGACCGAGTACTTAAACATGTACCCCGCTGGGGATCGAACCCGCGACCTCCGAATCGTAAACCCAATGTTGTTTACATTGAGCCACGGAGGCGGTTGAAAAAACAATTTACTGGTGAAGTGGTGACCCACTCTACTGATTACGAACAACTTTCAACAAATATCGACTACTACATCACCTGGATGAGTGGAAGTCTACTACTGTACGTATCTCAAGAAACTTCTTACCACGTACGACCACCCTGTGGAACGGACTTCCGGCAGCGGTATTCCCGAACGAGTACGACATTGTAACCTTCAAGAAACGAGCCTACACCTTCCTCAAAGGCCGGCAACGCATCTGTGACCCTTTTGGTGTTGCGGGTGTCCATGGGCGGCGGTGATTGCTTTCCATCAGGTGGCCCGCATGGCTCGTTTATAAAAAAAAACTACTCATACAAAGTAACCCATTCTGAAGCCACTTCTAAAATGTTACCCACTTTTAGTATGGAAGTCCCTCAATTTTCGGTTGAGTTCGGTTATGGATCTTAGTGGAGAGTTGTTCGCAATCACGAATGGAGTCACCAGTCGAAAATTGTTGGACTTCAGTCCCTGTCAGTGAAACCAATGGTTGAGGGTTCTAACCCCGCGAGTAGTAAATGTTTGTGTGTGTTTTTTTTTCTTTTTTTTATATGAGAGGGCGGCAAACGAGCGTGCGGGTCACCTGATGGAAAGCAATCACCGCCGCCCATGGACACCCGCAACACCAAAAGGGTCACAGACGCTTTTACAATAAGGTTCCGGTAGACATTCAAAATTTGCCTTTAAATAAATTTAAAACAACCATTAAACGGAAACTATGTGCCAAAGGCTATTATAAAATTTCTGACTATCTGGATGATAAGAATGCGTGGACATGAACCGCTCGCCATTATCCAGTATATTTTATTCTTATTTTTCTTTGTCGAATCAAAAATTTTGCAATTAGGTATTTCAAATTGTATTTGTATTGACTTATTTAAAAAGAGCAACCCTGGAGTTTCTTGCTCGTTCTTCTCTGGGGAGACTGCCTAGTGAATGAGAGATAACTGTATGTCATGACGATTTCAAATGTTATTCTTATAACTTACGAAATAAAAACATTTTTGATTTTGATTTTGTTGCCGGCCTTTGAGGAAGGTGATGCATTCGAACATTTATTCCCGAGTCATAGATGTTTATATAAATATTTATGTATGTTTAACCGTTTGCTTAGTTTGGGACTAGATGATTGTTCGATTTTATGACCGATTTCGACTATGATTCCTTGGGGAGAGTTGTTCATAATCAGGAGCGGCGTCATCAGTCAATGGGATTACACGAATTTAATTTCACCCTGTATATGTAATTTCCTACTTATTTTACTATAGAGCTAGGACGATTGTTTTAATTTGTAATTTTTTAATTTGATTGTATAAAGCACGTTTGAATGGTGATGCGCTCATGTCCTGTACCGTGTGTATTTCTGTACATTTCGGATGTTGTTACAAACATTTAATGTATGTTACACCCAAACACTAAAGTGTGGGATTTCTTTGACCACCCTATTTGGGATAGAGGTCGTGACGTAATATAAGTGTAATATGAGCTGATGGTCAGGGTCTCACCTGGTATTGATCTATGCATCTACTGACGGTCACTGCGTTGATCTTGACAAGTTCTTGGTCGATGGCTGTAGAGCACTTAGCGCACCTGCTTGGCAGTGACTGGGGGTTGACCTTGAACTTAGCGGGGCAACAAATGTTTGGACACCTGGAAATTTATCAGTCTTATGACATATTTAAGGCTCTAAGTCTGATCGATAATAAACATAATTCCAAAATCGTAAATCGTCATAAATCATAAATAAAATAAACGTAATCGTCATCGTATTTGTCACTAGCGTTATTTACTTTATCGCAGACTCTTGCTCTTTTATCTTACCTTATCATAAGAGGGTTTATTTTGCAACGTATTTCATATAAACGTTCATGTCCAATTTTTACGTAATGAATAAAAGGATTCTAATTAAATTTAATAACCTTTCACCTTTCCTTATTGTTCTGTGTTATTTATTTTGCTAACTTATTTTGGTGATGAATAATTATAAATAAATAAATATCCTTAGACATACGAACAGCGCCATCTAGTTCCACAGTAAGCAACAATAGGCTTGTGTTGTGGATACCAGATGGTTGATATACTACATAAATACATTTGGTTTTGTAAATAAATACTTATTATGAATGAAAACATCCATAACTCGGGTACACATGTCCGTATTCATCACACAAACATATGCCCCTAGCGGGATTCGAACCCGCGACTATTTGGTATAGTGGTCAGAGTTTCTAACCAAACAGGTCCTCAAAGTGAGTTTATCCTTTTATTTTATTCATTTATTTCTTTAAGATGCCTCCGATTTGATCATGGTACGTTACCAACACCTACATCCAAGTTCGCTTCGTATATCTCTTTACTTAGTCTACTTGCATTCATTCTCTCCACATGTCCAAACCATCTGACCATACCTTTTCAAACTTTGTCACTGCGTCTTCTTTCACATTGCATAAAAGCACGACTGATAGAATCAGGAATCGTGTAATTAGGGACTTAGGGACTTCCAATCATGCTCCTCAATGATCTCATTTCCACTGCATTAATTCTGTTTTAAGTTTTTTTTATCCACAGCGGGTTAGCACTTGACCTCAATCACACCTGATGTTAAGTGAATATGAGGCCGAAGGTGGTAGCGTACTGACCCGGAAACCCCATCTTATTTGGGGGACTGGCCATCTTATCTCTGACAACCGGAACACAACAATGCTATTAATATTGCTCCTTGGCAGCAGATTTAGATAAGATGGTGGTAGCTAGCCAGGCGGACATTTAAAATGCCCTACCACCAACCAAACCAAGTACTAAATGTGTACCCCGCTGGGGATCGAACCCGCGACCTCCGAAACGTAAGCCCAATGTTGTTTACATTGAGCCACGGAGGCTGTTATTCATATTCATATTCATTCTGCATCTGCCTGTATTATTTTTAACAAACTTTTACTGTAACAGAAACCTTAAATATGGCGGAGCATCAGGATTCATTTGTTTCAAAGTTGGCCAATCTTCCTTGCAAGCGACGCACTCGCAGCAGAACCAGTAGCGCGATGTCAGCGCCCTCTGCCGCTCCTTGAGGTTACGGACCATGAAGTGGGGGCCGTAGTTCTCGGAGACAACATCACCGGGTGAGAGGGGACGCGTCGCGCGGAGGACTATCTTGCGGCCTTCGAAGTACCTGTTGCGAGTAATACAGTAGAATAGTTTAAAAAAATGTATCAGTTCAGCGGATGGGAGCGTAGCTAATGAAATGCAACCGAATAAATAAAATATCTTTACATATACACACAGCGCCATCTAGTTCCACAGTAAGCAACTATAGGCTTGTGTTGTGGATACCAGATGGTTGAAATACTAGATAAATGCATTGTTTTTTGTAAATAAATACTTATTATAAATGAAAACATCCATCCTTTTGGTATAGTGGCCAAGTTGCTAACCACTACACCAAATAGATCGTCGAAGAGGATGAGTGATGCTCAGTCCATAGCATGCCATGCACTTAATAGCAGTGAACGTGGCGGTAGCAGAACGCTACCAGGAGTGACACTGCCAATAATGGAGTGATACGTTAGAAAATTCAGAACTCGTTTAGTGTGCCTGTACCTGACGAAAATCGCCTCTCCACACTCCTCCCACTGTACCTCCTATAAGCTAGGATCGACAGTGGTACTCGGCACGGCGCCTACTGAAGGTAGACGGTGCCCTACGTGATTCTATGGCTACCTTGGACCCCAGACTAAGGTGTGTAGTAAGAAAAGAGGAAATGAAATGTAACATGGCACTAGGGCCATCCCTATGGGGAAGGAGGGCGAGTGAAGCTCGGTCTTCGGCTTTCGTATTCATCAGGGACTACGCTTAGACGCCGATGCAGAGAGCGTATCGGTAGCGCAAGGCTACCGCGAGTAATAGTGGCAGTAATACAAAATCGCCATGTATGAGTTCGCGCTCCTTACTCCAATTTTCGCAATTCCATAAAATATGATCTGCTGATTACTCTCCTCCGGTCAGAGCCATCGAGAACAGTTTAGTCCATGACCCATTAGGAACAGATGTGCAATGGTCAATAACCACCCCTTTACCATGTCTTGTGTCAGCGACGAATATGCACAACTGTCTCCGCGGACATGACGTACCTGGCGACAGCGGGATAGCACTCGTGGTTAAACAATGCCCCCGTTGGATATATTCCGACAGCAATGTAAACCGGCTTTGAGCCGCTGAATTGGTGTTGACCACACAGCGTCTCGTATATCTCATGAGCATTGAACTGCAGTAGTTGAAGGTTACGCACTATCAATTCACAGATGGACGTCTCCGCTGGAAAGAATAAGGTGATTCATGAGAATTTTTACGTAAATATTGTAGGTATGGAAAATACTTATAAATATTAATAAGTGTCGCATGGCTTCTCCACAAGATGTGATACCTAGTTCTTTGCTTGGAGAAATTGTGATAACCGTACATCGGAAATTTTGAAAACTTCGCAACGGCAGGAGAAAATTCGCAAATATAGAAACATTTTTATAAAGACTAGAAACGGTTTCACCGATATTCCATCGAACAGCTTCAACAGCATATGCAATTACCTTGACATTGACCTATTTTGCACGAGTACTTTGACAGTGAGACGTAAACTCACAAAAGATTTTTATGACTGCGTGGAGGGTGACACGTAAGTTGAACCGTTGTTATTGTACTGACTGTACCTACTATTGTTATTTATTTAATGGTTTTTTTTTCTTCTTCTTCTTAACTTTCCTAATTTACACGTGGGAACTTGTAATTGGCATTTTTATATACAATGTTCATATGATATCTTATGTATTAGCTGTAAGTTTTCCTAAAAGCAAATAAAAAAAAAAAACATGGCTGAGAACTGCTCATTCTAATCGGACCACGCATTACTGAGATAATCACTAATATCCTGTAATACTTGCCTTTAGCAATATTCTCTTGATCACACTTTTTGAAAAACCCAGTTTTCTTCAAACATTCAGTCAAAAACATGGCCATCACTATCCTCTTCAGGTAGTCACCCGCTTTCCTCTGCTCCGAGTGCGTACACAGCGAGTAAATTTGTGCAGCTTTTAACTCGAGCTTCTCCTCCAAATTCATTTTCTCCTCTTTCACTTCCGTCTCCTCTTCTTTCAAATGTTTCTCGTTCAATGTCTTCATTCCTTTCTTGGCCCTGTTCAATCTTTCTTTTCGGCTCTTCATTTTAGATTTCTTCGCTACACCTTCGATATCGTTTAGTACCGTTCCTTCCACAGTTTTTACATCATTCGTTATGTATTTAGTGTGTATTGAGAGGCTCGCGTCGAGGCCAGCTTGAGTTACCATTCTTAGAGCAATGTGACTTAATATAGACATGCCCGATCCTGCAAATAAACGTGTATCTACTTAGACCCAAGGCCAAAGATATGTCCTTGTTTCTCACATGACTTTCAGCACCCCGTGGCGTAATATAAACAACAGGGTTTAAGAATCGGAGGTCACGGGTTCGATCCCCAGCGGGGTACATGTTTAGTATTCGATTTGTTTGGTGGTAGGTCATTTTAAATGTCCGCCTGGCTAGCTATCTAATAGCATTGTTGTGTTTCAGGTGTCAGGTGTGTAAGATAGCCAATCCCCAAATATCCATCCCCCATTGTCAGTATGCTTCCCTCGGCCTCATCTGCACTTAACATCAAGTGTGATTGAGGTCAACTGCTCACCTGTAGTACATAAAACATGTTGTGCTCACCTCACCTAGAGTGGGGAGGAGGAGGAGGGAAGATGATGAGGAAGGCAGAAGAACCCACTTAATTAAAAAAGTTAAAAGATACCTAATTAAAAAAGACAAGATATACAGTCCCCCAAATAAGATGGGGTTTCCCGATCAGTACGCCTCCATCTTCGGCCTCATCTTCACTTAACATCATGTGTGATTGAGGTCAAATTATTTTATAAATAAATGCTATACATACGATGGGGAGACGAGCTTGACAGTTTTAATAAGAGATGGTTTGTGCTCGCCAAGAACAAAAACGACTGGAAACAGATGAGGGAGGCCTTTGCCCAGCAGTGGGACACTATGGGCTCTTAATAATAATAATAATGCCAATTGGTGGAATTAACATACCAGTGAATATATCAAGGTACTGGCACTCGTGGGCATGGTAGGTGGTGAGAGCAGAGTCGCGACACCGGACGCTGCAGAACGCCACTCCTGAGCACCTGGGACACCATACTGGCGCTTCATCCACGCAGTCTTCTAATCTGGTGTTGGAATATTACACAATGAGCAGTGTCACTGGGAGAGTATGTAGATAGATCTGGGTGCGACAGTAAACCAGCGCTGAGCTCTTATAAGCTCAGCATATAGCTGAGTCGTTTCCCTTTCGCTGCTGCGACACTTATCTGAGTGTTCTGTTACTTTATTTGCCTAACAATTGTTGTATATGTGTCGAAATGGCGAATAAACAGTTTCTTTCTTTCTGTCTAGATAATGTGTTTTAAGCACAACGATATAAATACAATGAAATAAAAGATCTATATCAAGGAAAATGAGAGAAGGCGCACAATGGTTCCAACTCAGTATGGTGCTCCACCCGCGGACGGATGGTGCGCTAATATCCTGTTGGGAGCAGTTTGGAACTAGTGAGTGGATATGACATACATTATTATATAGATATCAATTATATAAGTTATATATAGGGTCTAGCAAAAATAACCCGACAAACTTTGGCAATTGCACGTAGTACATGAGAATAAAATAATAAATTCATTAAAAAAACTAGCCTTAATAATTTTGTTTCCGAGTAAAAAAATTAAAGGTAAGTGCAAATGAAAATACACATTAACAGACTTACTTCATTTCGATTGTACCTTGTTTTATCAATGAGAAAAAACAGGCAACGTTCCATTGATATGGATGACGCCAAAGGGGGTGGCGGGTGGCGGGGCACAGGGCGCAACCAATCACAGCAAGTCGCGGCGCCGGGGCAAGCGCCGGCGGCGAGCGGCGAGTGATCGTTAGAGGCGTCTTCAAAGGTACCGCGGCACGTGTTTGTGCGTTGTGGCAAAGTACTTAAAGCGCGCGGCCATTAAGGTCCAACTCACAAAATTTTTGAATAAAATCAGTTAAATTTAATGTTTTATTTCTTTCGTAATAGGTACATCGAATACAGACATAACTCTGCAACGTTTGTCGGGTTAATTTTGTTAGACCTGATATACACGGTGTTACGAAAATACCCGTAAAGCTGGAAGGGTGCCCCGACACATATTGCTCGCTCGAGTCGCAACAGCTTATAGGAGAAGATTCATAATCGCGCAAATGAACGTGCGCGCTTTTGTGTGTCGCGAAGTTAAGTTTTCGCGCAAGTGAACCATCGCGCAATTAGACAATCGAGCAATGGTACTTTCGCAATATCGTGTTCACGCTGTTTTCGTGCACGTCACTGAATTGGAACCTTATTACGACGAAAAGATTGAATTTGTAGTTTGCAAACATACTTGCAATTTCCTGCTTCACTGACTAATAAAACGCTTGCACTCGACTAAATCCGTGTCTCAAAGAGCTAGGCTTTAGTAGGCGCTGTGATGTGACCCAGTTTATTAAACCGCGAGCGGAGACCACTCGAGTCGAGCAAATCGCATTCCATCGAGATTCAATCGGAATGGAATTCACTTTACTGCGCTTCCAATTTTGCGGTATTATTATTCCATGTCGTCTGGTCAGTAAACATAAGGTTGCATTTACAGTGTGAGCTGGTTCTTTGCATTTCTAAGCCCCAACGCAAAATTTCCATCTGTGTCTGTCTTCAGAACAACACAGGCTTTACGAATCTGAGGTCGCGGGTTTTTGTTACTTTTTGTTTTTATGCACAACGGGTTGGTACTTGACCTCAATCACACCTGATGTTAAGTGAAGATGAGGCCGAAGGTGGAAGCGTACTGACCCGGAAACCCCAACACATTTGGGGGACTGGCTATCTTATCTCCGACAACCGGAACACAACAATGCTATTAACATTGCTGCTTGGCGGCAGATTTAGATAAGATGATGGTAGCTAGCCAGGCGGACATTTAAAATGCCCTACCACCAACCAAACCGAGTACTTAAACATGTACTCCGCTGGGGATCGAACCCGCGACCACCGAATCGTAAACCCAATGTTGTTTACATTGAGCCACGGAGGCGGTTAATCGGTTTGGTTGGTGGTAGGGTATTTTAAATGTCTACTAATACCGTCTTATCTAAATCTGCCACCAAACAACAATGTTAATAGCGTTGTGTTCCGGTTGTCAAAGATAAGATAGCCAGTCCCCCAAATGGAGTTTCCGGGTCAGTACGTTTCCACCTTCGGCCTCCACAGGTCAAGTGCTCACCCGTTGCACATAAATTCTTTATTTACACTGTGTACACTTAAAATAGTCTAATTTTACATTCTTGAGCTGCTGCTCGTTCAAAAATTTTCTAGTGAGAAGATACTCGAAGGGGTACGCTCTTACACAACTGCGGCGATGCCAAAAGAAGGCTAATGTAGGTGTATTGGGTCTTTACCTATGAAATTGGAGTTTTTTTACTTCGTTAATCATATGTACCAATTCCTGCGATTTTCAAAGCTAATCCAAATTTGTTTTTTATTTGGAAAATGGAATATTATTTCAAGAATTCCCATGAAATATTTTATAATTTCTGGGCTAAATCGCATAATAAAAAAAATTGAACAGAGCTCTTTCATGTGCTTCCCAATAATCATTTTTTTAGATTCATTGAAACTTTTATAAAGAGGTTACTTTTAAAAATTAACGCTGCCTATACTTAACTTAATGTTATCCGATAATACACACAAAGTTTAGCAGAATTTGGATTTGCCGTTCTCAAAAAAAAAATCAAAAATGTTTGTATGGAGAAAACAGTCTTAATGAAACTCTTCATACAAAACGCCAATTTCATACGTAAGGACCTAATATTTATATAACGCCTCAGTATGTATGTAAACGCCTTAGCCGATTTGGACAAATGAGGTGCTGTTAGATTGTCACTGGTACACAAGTCGAAGACCTGGATGAAGTCCTCGAGTAGAGACCGCACCGGCACGCTTGCGCTTCATCAGGTCCTACGCTACTGCGTAGGTCCTGATGAAGGTCGTGAGAAGTCACTGATGCAGGCCGCTTCCGAACGGTCGCTCTGGAAACCTATGGGGGAGGTTTATGCTCAGCTGTGGACACCCTGGGGCTGATATGATGATGATGACTTGCACTTTCATTTTGGAAAGCGTGTAAGTAGCATAATAATTACAATTAACTATGATTGTTCACGTAAGCACAGTCGATCTACATACTCCGACCTATCTAATAGATCAAACAGAATTTTTTATGAATCAGAATTAGAATCAATTTATACTGTGGTACATTAGGTGGTATTACAATATTGTTGCATTGGTTCGACAGTCCTTACCTCTAATAGGCGTACAATATTAATTTTCGTGCATATAAAATTTTAAATTAAGAACTAAAATTAATTATAATAATATAAAATCTAACATTTGCATTGCTATAAAAATATAAAAATGCCAAAGTATTAATAATAATTATGTCAATGGTCCTCTTTTAGAATAAAATTCCTTAAGACTAACTGGATACGCGTTTAATCACAATCTCACCTGATGGAAAGTGATGCTCATGAGGATCCCAAGGTTGTAGGATTAAGCAATGACTGACGCCGGACTTCTTACCTATTCTAAAGTGGTAGTTACCTCTGGAAGCAGTGTAGACAGTGGGTGCCGTAATAATCTGACAGAAGACAGGCAGCATAAGGGCTATCCACTAAAAGGACATCTCCAGTCCTTATTGTGTCATTGGCTACTGCAAAACGACCCTGAAAATAGAAATGTTACAAGATTATCTCCATTTGTTCAACAAATAAATGTCCCTGGACATAGACACCGCTATCTAGTTCCACACTAAGTGATGGCTTGCATTATGGAGACCAGGTAACCACAATATTTTTTTTTTTTGTAAATAAAATAACTATTATATAAATTATACAACGTGTTACAAAAATACCCCCAATGACTGAAGGGTGTTAAAGTATGTCAATTAAAGAGTCCACTGTGAATTTCCTGAAATACTTTTGTTGTATTTTAATTTTGATGAAAATAAATCATTTATAATTATAAATTTAAACATCGACTATGTTGATGCACATCACTATTTTAAGTTCATGACCCTACCAGGAATTAATAGTACTACCAGGATACTTCTACCTCTTTCTTACACGTTCATTCATAACATTAGAGGTATCACACACAACACCGCCCCTTTTGATACTACAAGACCAGCTACCTACTGCTTAAAACTAGATTACCAGATTTTAATAACAATCGTTTTGAATACAAGTAGTAAGTAACTGGAAGTTTGTAACTACATAGGTAGGTATCTAATTGGAAACTTAACTCATTTACATTGTATCACCAACACAACGGGCGAATAGTCCATAACTCCGGTATGTCCGTATTCATCTTGCAAACACATTATGCCCCTTAGCGGGATTCGAACCCGCGACTTTTTCGCGAGTCGGTGTAGGTACACCAAATACATCGAATATTTGAAGATCAAACTCTAAATGAAAGTAGGCCGAAGCAGATTTAAGATGATGGTAACACGCCATTTAACTACCAATCAAATACAGTACTAAATATATCCCTCAGGGAACCAAACCCGCGAACTCCGTTTTATATACCTTGACCCACGGCGGGTCCTTCAGCTAGGCTACAAAAAGATCTGTTAAATAAAGACTTAGCTTTGGCCTCTTTGAAAAGAAAAAACAGCATACATGGCTTTGGCATAAAACTTTAATACAAGACATGACTTTAGCCTTATAAGATAGAAAAATGGAATAAGACATGGCTGTATGGTGTACAACCCTTGCCTTTTTTAATCGAAACAAAAAAAAAAGTGAATAATCACTCTGCAAACCTCATTACGGTTACGGAGCTTTTTGGCGGGATCTCGGAGAGTGAAGTTGCAATTTTCTTTATAATTTTTATAATTTGTGCATTTTGACTTTTGAAGCTTAATAATGGCAGGATATTGTGCAGCAAAAGTTAGTGATGGTATACAAATGAAGGAAAGTGTAAATTAAAGTGCGTAACGGAGCTTTCGGGTACCCACAAGAAGCCGCCAAAATCTTCTGTAAAGCATTCTGCCACTTTACTGAAGAATGACTTGACCGTGACTAGACTCTGTATACGCCAAGTATACGACGAATTACTTGTTTTGACTGAGACTGACTTATAAACTGAAGAAATAAGAGAAATAAAATAAAACTTTTCATTCGAAACTGGCAGTAATGTCCCTCGACAGTGAGGTTGACTGGTTGCCATCCCCAAAATAATAATAAGAGGAAGACGTGGCTGTATGGTGGACAACCCTTGCCTTTTTGTTAATCGAAACAAAAAAAAAGGTGATTAAGCACTCTGCAAACCTCATTTCGGTTACCTTGTTTTCCTCTTCAGATATCTTGAGTAGTTTAGATAGGGCTGGCATGTTTTGCTTCGCTCCTCCAGTTAAAGATATACCTGTAAAAATACTTCTGATAAATGTCAGCTGTCAATTGCCATACGACATTTTGGCGGCAAATGCTGACGCCCAATCCCTTTGCCACATTTATGCAAAATGTTATACCTACGAAATGTTCTGTATTTGTTGGCAATAAATTTCTTGATAATATTATATCAAAGAAACAATCTATTGGAAGGGAAAGAGCATTTAACTCAGTTCACTGAGATTTATTTACAAAAATGGAAATGGTTGTGTGTTATACTGTAAACGACGACGACAGCGTCACTGCATTTTCATGATAATGCGTTTACACATGTGCTCACCGTGCGCGCTTGCGTAGTGAGTGATTGTGTAAACGAGTTGTTTTCCTTTTAAAAACAACACGAACGTGCGCTGGAATACACAAAGTCGAAATCGGCTATTTTGATAATGTCAAAAAATTGTGCTAGTGCCAAATAGTGGCAAAGGAAAAAAATTGTACCTCTGTACCTAATTTAAGAGTTATTCGACATTGTAAATGGACATTCTTACATCACATGTTGCTTAAATCCTCAAGATTGACAACAGTCTTGTGACTTTAGATGATAATCATCCCTGGATATAAGCAGATCGTTCGCATACCAGACTGTTTCACAACTAATAATGAAATATAAAAACCTTCTTGTAATAAAAAAAGCTTTATGTAAAATCAAAGCCTGATTCTAAAAGAGCAAGCCTTCGAGTTTCGTGCTTGTTCTTCTCATGGGAAAATTGCATTTTGAACAAACAGTAGCTATAGAAAATGTAAAATTGACTATTTTAAGTGTACTCTGTATACCTACAAAATAAAGCATTTTTGACTTTGACTTTGACCTTAACTTGAGACCTCAAAAGCACGTGCATACTCAAGCAGTACCTACTCACTTGAGAGGTGCGCGTATTAATAAACGAAACTCAAGACTAACATCATTCGCCGTTAAGGCGAATACTTGAGAAGTGATCTCAGCTGAGTAGACCTCAAGATTGGTTTATAAATTAGCACGGAGTATATAGCGTCAACTGCTTAAGACGCATCTCGGTTGATGCAGCCTCAAGACTTCTATTGATATTGATTTATTAATACGGGCTATAGACTGCTTAACCTTTGCAACAATAGCAATAACAACAATTATGCGGTTGGGTCACCATGTGCCCTAAAGTACTTAGATAGTTTATGTAACTATAGGAAACTATACTACAAGTATAGAAGAAATGATAAGACATAAGGAATGATACATCAACAAAAAACCGCCTCCGTGGCTCAATCTAAACAACATTGGGTTTACATTTCGGAGGTGGCGGACGATCCCCAGCGTGGTACATGTTTAAGTACTCGGTTTTTTTTTTTTATATGAGAGGGTGGCAAACGAGCATGCGGGTCACCTGATGGAAAGCAATCACCGCCGCCCATGGACACCCGCAACAACAAAAGGGTCACAGATGCGTTGCCGGCCTTTGAGGAAGGTGTAGGCTCGTTTCTTGAAGGTTTGGTTGGTGGTAGAGCATTTTAAATGTCCGCCTGGCTAGCTACCACCATCTTACCTAAATCTGCCGCCAAGCAGCAATGTTAATAGCATTGTTGTGTTCCGGTTGTCAGAGATAAGATAGCCAGTCCCCCAAATGTGTTGGAATTTCCGGGTCAGTACGCTTCCACCTTCGACCTCATCTGCACTTAACATCAGGTGTGATTGAGGTCAAGTACGAAACCGTCGTGCAGAAAAAATAATTGAGAAACAATTTTGCGCGAAACCAATTTGTAAAACAATCGTCCTATATAAAATATAATAAAATAAATAGGAAATTACATATACAGGGTGAAATTGCATTCGTGTAATTCCCGTTAACTGTTGACGTCACTTTTGATTAGAAAAACTTTCCCCAAGGAATCGATTTCCATTCGATCGATTAAAAAAATTCGATTACCCACACAGAGACAACCTTTCTGAAGCCATCTTTAGTATAAAAGTCGATCAATTTTCCGCTGGTGACTACGAACAACTTGCCATTAGGAGCTATGGGCGAAATGGGTCCAGGTGGGTGGGAACAGCGTCACCAGTTAATGGGAATTACACGAATACAAAATCAGGCCTATGTATCCTGTGTTGAGTTTTGAACTTAAAAAGTAATAACACAATGGGTCAATCAATTAACGTATCACGTCACTGACTCACTAATGAGAGTTTTATTTTACAATCAGAATAACTATTAAAGTACGGTGAGGATATTTTCATCAAACTGTCATGCTCACACACATACACCAACTGACACAAACATCCGCCCACATACACACACGATCACAAGCACACACAGTAACACACTCACTCACTCATTCATTCATTCACTCACTCACTCATTCACTCACTCACTCACTCCCTCACTCTCGCTCTCTCACTCACTCACGCACTCACTCTCGCTCTCTCACTCTCTCACTCTCTCACTCACTCACTTATTCACTCACTCACTCACTCACTCCTTCACTCTCGCTCTCTCACTCACTCACTCCTTCACTCTCGCTCTCTCACTCACTCACTCACTCACTCTCGCTCTCTCACTCACTCACTCATTCACTCACTCACTCCCTCACTCTCGCTCTCGCACTCACTCACTCACTCACTCACTCTCGCTCTCTCACTCACTCACTCAGTCACACACTCACACACACTACTATACACAATATGGAAATAAATATTGTCTAGTATTATATCATAATTTTCAGATAATTTGTTAATAAAACTGTGCTTGTAACTGTGGTTGTAACTATGTAACATGGAAGGACCTTCTGCCATAAATTTACTTTAAACTTAAATTATTTGCCCGTAGTATTATTCACTTAGTTTTATAGTAGTGTGGCACTTAGCCTAGATAAGTTAAAGCAAATAAAAATATGTTTGATTTTTGCATGTAAACTTGATGACAGTTCCTCATCTAAACTATGCACTTTAAACAGATTGTGGGGAGACTACTGCTCACCAGGTTTAACAGACGGCTGTTTTGGCTGCACTGAGTAGTCCAAGCCCTCGATGTCTTTCTCCAGCATCTTCTTAGCGGCCTCGTCACCTCCCAGCAGCCGCCCCGCTAGCTCGTACGACACTTTTGCCCTGGTCGGTTCACACGAACCTGGATAACAATAAATCGATTAATTCTCAAATAGTATCATTTAGGGAGATATATTAACTACCTTAGAAGTCTCCGGCTCCAGAATCTTGAGATTCTCTTTCTCTGATACCCTACAATTATGCTAAAATGTAAGTGAGTTAATCAAGTTAATTGTTTTTGTCAATATTATTCATTCATTACATACATATTAGGTCCTTACCTATGAAATTGGCGTTTTGTATGAGGAATTTCATTACTGTTATCTCCATACAAACATTTTTGTTTTTTTTTTGGGAACGGCAAATCCGAATTTAGCTAAACTTTGTGTGTATTATCGGATAACATTAAGTTAAACATAGGCAGTGTTAATTTTTAAAAGTAACCGCTATATAAAATTTTCTGCGAATCTAAGAAATAATTAATGATTAAACGAACTTACCTGTACGTGAAGTTCTATCATAATTATTCGAGGCTTCGTTCCGAAGAAATTACCATGTGTTGATGCCAATTTCGAGGAACGAAGCCAAAGAATAATATGGGAAGCTCATGAAAAGAGCTGTGTTCGAGTTTTTTTTTATTATGTGATTTAGCTCAGACATTAAAAAATATTTCGTGTGAAACCTTGAAAATATATTCTATTTTCCAAATAAAAAAAACAAATTTGAATATAGCTTAGCTATAGAATCGTAGGAGTTGGTACATTATGATTAACGAAGAAAAAAATCTACAATTTCATAGGTAAAGGCCTAATATATGCTCACGCCTGTTTCATGTTTTTCTACGGTACCTAGGCAGTTAGGCAGTTACGGTAACTTTTGCTTCGTCCACTCTCATCACATGCTTCATACACCCTCGTCGGTAAGTGATAGACTGCACCTGACCTTTTGTGATTATGTCAGTCACTTGATTGACGTATGCTGTTCTTGGTCGACCCATTCACACTTTCGTTATACATATACTGCTTGCATTAATCTCCTTTCGCTCATTCGTTCTATGTGCCCAAACCACCTTGACGACCTGTTTAGAAACTCTGACCACTATACCAACAGGTCGCGGGTTCGAATCCCGCTAGGGGCATATGTTTGTGTGATGTTTACGGACATGTGTACCCGAGTTATGGACGTTTTCATTTATAATAAGTATTTATTTCCAAAAAAAAATGTATTAATGTAGTAGGTACCTACATCAACCATCTGGTATCCACAACACAAGCCTATAGTTGCCAACTGTGGAACTAGATGGCGCTGTGTGTATGTCTAAGAATATTTATTTATTTATTTCATGTTTGTGACGAAATTCTGTTGATGCATTCAGTGAGTGGTCCTGGCTGTGCTCTCATCGCATTAAGATTGAAGTTTTAATAATAATAAAATTAAAATAATAAAAATTGTTTATTTTCAGACTATTTGGTCCATAAATGTGATTAAAAATGTTAGTAATAACTATTAATACATAAATTAGAACTTAAACATAACAAAAAGAAGAAAGGATGTGCGATAAACAGTCCGGACTCCCCATCCGTCCGCATGCTCACCTGACCTTCAGAACATGAAGTTCAGTGAACCTGCCAACCAAAGCGGAATCCAGCCTGTCACCCACTACCTTCAGCACTGTGTTCGAGCTCCCCCGTACCCTTTGCACCAGGGATGCTGCTTTTTTACGCATGATGGCGTAAAAGTCATCCACGCTGGCGTCAGCAAACATTCCCGAGGCACTACACCACCGGGGGAGCTGGAACAGAGCCCTGAATACATTATTATATTGGACGCGCAGAGCATTGTAGGCTTTTTGTGTAAAGTTTAAAAGAGCCTATAAGTGTTGGACCTGTGTCCCCCCCCATCCACGCCTTACAGAAGACCTGTGGAACTAGATGGCGCTGTGTGTATGTCTAAGGATATTGGTTTTAAAAAAAATCTGTAATCTATCATTCAAAGTCACTCACACTGCGTTGATTCTGCTTTAATGCTACTGTTACGGACAACACGTCGCGGTGGACCGAGTTCGGCAATATAGATTACGTCTAGTTTTTAAGCTTGATTATTGTATAGAGACTACCAGAGTAGGACGCACTCATAAGAGTGAGCGAGAGAGAGAGCTGCCACGTGTAAGAGTTACACGTGCCGGGAACGACCTTGATCAGGGAATACCTGGAAAGCGGCACGTGTAACGGTCACGCGTGATTCGCCAATAATGCAACCATCCGATTGGATGACACGAGACAGCTCTCTCCCTGATTGGTAAATAAAGAATAAAATAAACGTTGTCCTGTGATAATTGGGAAGGAATGTCTATAAATTTGCACGTGACACGCTTTTACGGCAATGGACTCTCTTAATCCAGTGAAAACACGTAGGTAATGTTTTAGGTGTATACTTAAAGGTCGTGGTTTTTGTAGAATGAAAGAATAAAAATATCTTCTAAATGCTACGCTGTTTAATCCTCATACTCGGTCTTCGCATATGTACCTATGTGTGATGAATGATATACCTACCTAGCTAAATATTTGTATCCACGGGTTCCTTTTTTTATGTACTTACTTACAACGTGTTGGTTACTTGACCTACAGACTTGAAATTTTGGATTTTAAGTATGTGATTATAGCTTACTGGATGACGAAAATTTCTGCGTTCTAGTCTTATCCAGAGGTTCTAATATAGGGGCCTGAAAATGCGGCGAAATGGTTCCAGTAAAGGATGGTACGGCAGTGTTTGTTTGTGTTCATCACACCTGATGTTAAGTGAAGATGAGGTCGAAGGTGGAAGCGTACTGACCCGTAAACCCCAACACATTTGGGGGACTGGCTATTTTATCTTTGACAACCGGAACACAACAATGCTACCTATTAACATTGCTGCTTCTCGGCAAATTTAGATAAGATGGTGGTAACCAGGCGGACATTTAAAATGCCCTACCACCAACCAAACCGAGTACTTAAACATGTAAGTACTTACCCCGCTGGGGATCGAACCCGCGACCTCCGAATCGTAAACCCAATGTTGTTTACATTGAGCCACGGAGGCGGTGAAGTCGCGGGCGGAGAGCTAGTTCAAAATATACTATACTATAAAACCAACTTAGCTAAAATAATATTGCAGCTTGTACCTCGGTACTGCAGCTACCATAACAAGGGAAATACTTTATCTGAACCCTTTGTTAAATCTTTTATTCGAGATCCGAGGGGCACGTAATCTTATTTATCAAATTTCGTCGGACGGCGCACGGGGTTCTTATCCGACACTGTTTGATAGGGATCTACAATTTGCTGTGAACGATTCGGGAAGCGACCGTTTATCAATCCGTCTTAAGATCGATATTTAGAGGTTGACAAGTTTGTAGAGATATCATCGTATCAGCCACAGAACTTCCATAGGCGTGCCTCATAGATTTCCAGAGTGTGCTATGAGTCGAGATCCTCGCTGCGCTGTGTGTGGTCTCCTCTCGAGAACTTTAACAAAATTTTCGATTACCCATGGAAAATAAATCATTCTGAAACCAACTTTAGTAGGTATGTAAATCCAACAATTTTCAGCTGGTGACTACAAAATCAAAAAATCAAAAATCAAAAATGTTTTTATTTCGTAAGTTATAAGAATAACATTTGAATGTTTATGTCATACAGTTATCGCTCATTCACTAGGCAGTCTCCCCAGAGAAGAACGAGCAAGAAACTCCAGGGTTGCGCTTTTTAAATAAGCCAATACAAATACAATTTGAGATACCTAATTGTAAAATTTATGATTCGACAAAGAAAAATAAGAATAAAATATACTGGACAATGGCGAGCGGTTCATGTCCACGCATTCTTATCATCCAGATAGTCAGAAATTTTATAATAGCCTTTGGCACATAGTTTCCGTTTAATGGTTGTTTTAAATTTATTTAAAGGCAAATTTTGAATGTCTACCGGAACCTTATTGTAAAAGCGTATACATTGCCCCTTGAATGACTTAGTGACTTTGTGTAAGCGACTGCTATGGACAGCAAGTTTTATTTTTATATCTTGTATTAACATTGTATATTTCACAATTTTTCCTAAACAAATACAGATTCTTTCTTACGTACATTATGTTTTCGTAAATATATTGCGATGCCAAAGTTAATATATTGATTTCTTGAAATTTATTCCTCAGAGATACACTCCTGATTACGGCCACTAAGTAGGACCATACATTTTTGGCCTTCCATACTAAAATCTCCACCGACGAGCGCGCATGGCTCTTAAATAGGCTTGCCAGACCGCCGGGAAATCCGGGATTGTCCCGGAATCTTGCCTCTTGTCCCGTGTCCAGGAATTAGCGCTCATTGTCCCGGATTTTGAAAAGTTATTATTTTTTAACAAAATAAACTAGCAACATTATTATTTACGTTCTATCAGAAGAAGTTTTATTTTTATTAGAAGGTACATAATTTGTTTGTACTGATTTCCTACCAAAGCTTAATAACAAAACATTATGTACCAAAAAGCAAGGTACCGATTGTTTTTTAAGTTAGGAATTTATTGATATAAGATTTATTTAAGGTACATAGTATCTTATTATTATTGTTTTGTTTTCTTCAGTTTATTACTATTTAATTTGTAATTTAGTAATTGTCTACCAAAGTTTTAATTTACCAATTTAAGCTAATTACATACCTACAGCTAATAAAAGTATGTTTTTTGAAAAAATGGCATTTCATCTTTTAAATATAAATCCTTTGAAAATAAAAAAAATATATGATATTTTCTATTATGGCCACGACCCGACATTGTTTTTTTTTTTTTTTAGAACTGTCCCGGATTTGATAAGTTCCTATCTGGCAACCCTACTCTTAAATAAGGTGATGATGATACTAAAGGTAGATTCAGAATGGTTACTTTGTATGGGCAATCGAAAATTAAATACCTCCTAGTATAACTCTATCGGTAGAAAACTGTATTGGAATTACCTAAGCTCGCCTTTGTACATTTTGTGTACAATGAAGATATTAAGAAATAATATTTCGGGCACTTACGCCAATCATCTAGTCCCAAACTAAGCTAAAGCTTGTGCTATGGATACTAGATAACGGATAAACATACATAAATATTTATATAAACATTCATGACTCGGGAATAAATGTTCGTATTCATCACACAAACATTTACCCCTCGCGGCATTCGAACCCGCAACCGTTGGTTGGTTCGTCAATTGTTTCATCGAATTCGTCTATGGTTCTTAAGGGAAAGTTGTTCGTAATCAGGAGTGGAGTCGCCAGTAAACAGGAATTACACGAATTAAATGTTTTTTTTTAATGCACAACGTGTTGGTACTTGACCTCAATCACACCTGATGTTAAGTGAAGATGAGGTCGAAGGTGGAAGCATACTGACCCGGAAAACATTTGGGGACTGGCTATCTTATCTCTGACAACCGAAACACAACAATGATATTAACTTGGCAGATTTAGATAAGATGGTGGTAGCTAGCCAGGCCGACATTTAAAATGCCCTAACAATTTCACCCGTTGGATACGCAGATAGATAAATCTCTTTCATTCACAGTGGACCGAGACAACAAAAGAAAGATCCGTTTACAGTAAAAACTTATTTCTTCTGGAACCTGGCACCGGCAGCCATTAATTCATTACTTTACTCTGCTATCTCGAAAGGCATCTTGACCTGGCAGGCTTTGTGGCAACCTGCCTGCCTACCTGCCGCTTATTGGACCCGGCTTTGACTACTTCAACGAAAATTAATATTACAAACCAGAAAACAATTTTCATAAAGCTTACGATCCTGAGACCGCTTTCAGTTGGGTAGGTAGGTATTTGCTAAATAATCACCCACTGGGTCCGTGTATTTGATATTTAATTAGAAAGTCTGTTTGTGGATATAATAATGGTTGTTTTACACAGTTCAGGCTTTTTGCCGTTGGATTATAATAATAAATAAATATCCTTAGTCATACACACAGCGCCATCTAGTTCCACAGGAGGCAACTATATATTATGTAAATAAATACCTACTTATTATAAATGAAAACATCCATAACACGAGTACACGTCATGTCCGTATTCATCACACAAACATATGACCCTAGCGAGATTCGAATCCGCAACCTTTTGGTATAGTGGTCAGAGTTGCTAACCACTACATCAAAACGGTCAATTTAATGGTTTCATTGAAAAATTGTATGTACTAACCTATACACCTTTTTACGAGCGTTTTTTTTACTTCGTATGTATACAGGGCGTCCCAAAGTTATGGGACATGAAGGGGAAGTACCTTAAATATCGTAGATAGTGAATTTTGCTCAAAGAAGACTTTATGTTATTTTTAAAAGTTAGTAATTCTGCATTCATAGATTTTCTAAAAATTATTTGCTTCGGCTGGGAATCGAACCGACTCAAATGTGAAAAAAAAAACACCCTACTTTTATGATGCCAATCGAAAGAATAGCTAAAAAATAATAACTCTGCCTAAGTAACATAGTATTTTAAAAGAAAGGAACAACGTGAAATTAATCATTTTAATCAAATAAAAAACATACATGAAACTGCCGTAGTCAATTAAGTAGGTATTTTTTTGTAAATTAATTAATTAAATGCTCAAAATGTGATCCCTCTTGTCTTACGCAAATCGCCAATCTTTTAATGAGCCCGCTGCCTGTTGATTTTCTAATCATTTTATGGTGAACACTCGATGTGATATGGCACAATTCTGTTTGCAACTCGCCTACGTTCTCGTATCGCTTTTTGTATAGCATATCTTTCACGTATCCCCAAAAGAAGAAATCTAATGGTGTGAGGTCCGGGGATCTGGCCGGCCATCTAATCGGTCCATTTACTTAGGCAGAGTTATTATTTTTTAGCTATTCTTTCGATTGGCATCATAAAAGTAGGGTGTTTTTTTTTTCACATTTAAGTCGGTTCGATTCCCAGCCGAAGCAAGTAATTTTTAGAAAATCTATGAATGCAGAATTACTAACTTTTAAAAATAACATAAAGTCTTCTTTGAGCAAAATTCACTATCTACGATATTTAAGGTACTTCCCCTTCATGTCCCATAACTTTGGGACGCCCTGTATATGTATGTCCCTTCAAAATTTGCAAGTTCGAACTATTTCCTGATCACCTAACGAGCTGAAATTTTATAGACTGGCAACATCAGATCTTGACCAAATTTTTATGAGACTACCCTGGTGATAACCTTTATCCAACAAAAAATAATCATCAAATTCGGTTAGTAAACATATGCCCCTAGCTGTATTCAAACCCACAACTGTTGGTTTTGCTGACAGAGCCACTATCCACTACACCAATCGGTCGTCTGACCATAAAGTCCATTAAGGAGTTCCAGTGGCAATGTTCTGGCTCCATCTTCAGACCCTCGACTTCAAGTGTAATGGAAAGTACTCATAGCAAAAAAACAAACTATCCATTTGCCAACAACAAAAACAAATGTATTTATGTAGTATATCAACCATCTGGTATCCACAACACAAGCCTATAGTTGCTTATTGTGGAACTAGATGGCGCTGTGTGTATGTCAAGGATATTTATTATTATTATTATTATTATTTGCCATCAGGCTACATGCCGGCACCATCATCAGATCAGCTCGATGGCTGGTCACATAAGTCGCCTCCGCAAAGTCAGTTAATTCATGTATGTATACGCTTTTTTAATAAGCTTCCTGTTGATATACAAAATCTTCCTTTCAATAAATTTAAAGATACTATAAAACAGAAACTTATGAAGAAAGCATATTATAAAATATCAGATTATTTAGATGATAAACCAAGCTATTTCACAATTGGTAATGAAATATTATAATATAAAATAATAATTAATAACTGTGTAACATAAAAACCTTTTTTTAAAAAGAGCAACCTCTGGAGTTTCTTGCTTGTTCTTCTCAGGGGAAAATTGGCTTTTGAACAAGCAGTAGCTTAAAAAAATATAACCTACAAAATATAGCATTTTTTGATTTTGATTTTCATTGTATTGTCATATATGTATATGCCTTTCAGCTCAATGCAATTTCAGCAAGTGGTTGAATAATGCTTTGCAAATTTTGAAACGGACAACTTACTTACGTACGAATATTGCAAACTAAATAAAAGCTTGTAACAACATTGTATCATTTGTAGCTCAATATACTCTACGTCATTATTTCTGTTCCTGTCATCGTAACCTGGAACAGCACCTCGTATTCCAAATGCATACGAAGAAACCTATAAAAGCATACAATGTCTTTCAAATAAGAATCGACACTAATTTGACATAAAGAAAGTGAAATATGTCTATTTGTCACTTACTGTCTGTGTAGAGGCGTGGGGCTCCACCTAGGCACAGAATTAATATTGTACTAACGTCGTAAGAGCAACTCTGTAATAATGAGGATGAGTGACCAATTGCAGGGACGCATGAAATTTCAAACTTTTTTTTAATATTAACCGGAAACGCGTTTGACCTCTAAAGCAAATCAAATCAAATCAAAATATTTTAATATATGTATATCATTTTAATTATAATTATAATTTAATATATTTTTTTAATTTACTGCTCATTCACAAAGCTGACTCCCCAGAGAAGAACGAGCAAGAAACTCTAGGTTTGCTCTTTTGAACAGATTATGGGTTACAATTTGTGATTTGATAATTATATGAATAATAAGACAGCTATGTCCATGCTTGCTTATCATTCAAATATTCAGTGATTCTATAATAGCCTTTTGTTAATAATTTCTGTTTTATGTTTGCTTCAAATTCATTTCAAATTTTGAATGTCTACTGGAACCTTATTATAAAAGCTTATACATTGCCCTTTGAAGGATTTACTAACTTTGTGAAGTCGGCTAACATAAACAGATAACTGTTTCTTATTCCTTGTATTAACATTCTCTCATCCTTCCTCTCTCATCTCACCTGATGGGAAGTGACGATCTCAGTAGATGCCTATTCACTCTGATCTTGGAGATGCCAAAGCTGTAGGATTCAGGAAAGACTGACGCCGGAAGGGAGTTCCATGCCTTGGTTGTTCGCATTATGAATGAGTCCAACTTTTTAGTGCGAATGTTGGGTATATTAACTATCTACGGATGGAATCCCTCCCACGGCTAGTAGTCCGAAGGTGGGAGGGCGAGGGTAGAATAAGATTATATAATTCCAAAGCACACTCCCAACTTTAAGCATTTATTTAACGTAAGGTACAAGGTATCATTTGTCGAATGACAATTTAAATCTATAGGGCTTAAGCATTTTTCTGTCAGTCAGTATGTCAAAACTTCGGAAATGGAAAGGTGGCGGCGGCGGAATTGTTTTTTTTTTTTTATAAATAAATAAATAATTCGGACACTTACACCAATTATCTAGTCCCAAACTAAGCGAAGCTTCTAATATCGATACTGGATACCGGATAAACATACATATTTATATAAACATCCTTGACTCGGGAATAAATATTCGTATCTATCACACAAATTGACCCCTCGCGGGATTCGAACCCGCAACCGTTGGTTTCGTTGACAAGTTTTGGGGGATGGTCGAAATACAGTCGAAAATTATAATGTATGTAGATGTCAATGTTACATCCTGTAGCCTGAACGTCTTGACCGATTAAGGAGTGCTTGGTGTCGTTCGATTCGTAAAAAATCCAACATGGCACCCGATAAATGCAAAACAAAGGAGAGTTATGTTTTTCGACTGTATGTACATTCAGTGTACTAAGTATCGGGAATTTGTCAATAAAACAAAAAATACAAATTATTCATCTAAATTTATTTTATCGCCTTCAAAGTAGGCCCCATCGCTTGCAATACAACATCTCCACCGCTTCACCCAGTCTTCCATACATTTTTCATAGGCTATTTGCGGTATGGCCTTTAGCTCATTCAGCGAATTTTCTTTTATGGCTTCTATCGACTCAAAACGTTTTCCTCGAAGTGGTAATTTTAACTTGAGAAATAAAAAAAAGTCAGACGGAGCCATATCAGGTGAATACGGTGCTTGGTCGAGAACTTTTGTTGAATTTTTCGCTAAAAACTCTTTCACTATAATGGCTGTGTGTGATGGTGCATTATCATGGTGCAGCATCCATGAGTTGTGTTGCCACAAATCTGGACGTTTTCGGCGGATACTCTCACGCAAACGCTTCATGACGCCTAAATAATATTCTTTATTCACTGTTTCTCCCTCTGGAAGGAATTCGGAGTGAACCACACCACGGTAGTCAAAAAAAACTGTCAGCATCACCTTGATTTTGGAGCGACTTTGCCGCGGTTGTTTGGGTTTCGGCTCGTTTTCGAGACGCCATTCTGAAGACTGTTGGCTTGTTTGCATGTCGTACTCATAAACCCATGTCTCGTCGCCAGTTATTATACGTTTCATAAAGGTCGGATCCGTAGAAGCTCGGGAAACCATGTCTTCAGCGACATGCTTTCGCTGCGCTTTTTGAACAAAATTGAGCTCTTTTGGAACTAGTCGAGCGGCGACGCGTTTCATGCCTAAAATGTCAATGAGAATGTTGTGGACGGACTTAAAAGATATGTTCACCTCACTAGCCAACTCTCTCAGACTCATACGTCGATTTTCGAGCACTAGCTTCTTGATTCTGTCGATGTTTTCTTTGGTCGTAGCGGTTGAAGGTCTACCAGAACGAGGCAAGTCTACTACTACTTCTCGGCCTTCTTTAAAAGCCTTATACCATTCATAAGCCCTTGTTTTCGATATACACGATTCGCCGTAGGTATTTCGCAACATTTTTAGTGATTCACCACATGAAATATCATTTGAAACACAAAATTTAAGGCACACTCTTTGTTCAACAATATTTTCCATTGTAAAAATCGCCGAGGACTCAAAACTATGACCAACAAAAAGTGTAGTTTAAAACAAATTAAATGACAGATCCCGCTCAAATTTTGCGGGCTAAATCAGTACAGTGCTACCAACATGCAGTAAAAAAATTAGAACGACCTCTTTTACGGGGGTCTTTTTATTGACATATTCCCGATACTTTTTACACAGAGTAGTATGTAGATTTTCCATCGAAAAACGACGAAAGACATCTGCACGTTTTAACGGCGATGGGCTCACGCCCTGTCACGTGTGCATTTCTGTATATTTCATCAGGTGAATCGTGGATGTTGTTTCACTCATTAAACTTCAAACACTATTGTTTGGGGTATCCCTGACCATTTGGGATAAAGGTCGTGACATTATGTATGTATGATACTGTGTAAATAAAAAGTATAAGATAAAATTGCATATAAAAGTCCACAGCCGGACTCCAATTTAAATTTCACTGTGGAACGCGTGGTAAAATATTCGCCCACGACCGCGCGTGACGTGGAATACGAATTGTTTCCATTGCAATAGTGAATGTTATTGGTTCTAGAGCCGTTGTGGACGAAGACACTGTAAATAAGTATACTATTAGGTCGGTAAATAAAAATAACTTAAATCGAATTGAGACTGGTGAGAAAGGTGTTCTTTTACGGACAACGGGTTAGTGACCTCAATCACACCTGATGTTAAGTGAAAATGAGGCCGAAAGTGTACGCGTACTGACCAGGCAGCCCCATCTAATTTGGTAATTGACAATGCTATTACTATTGCACGTTGCTGTGTATTTCATTAGACATAACACTCACTCGATATAATTTTCAAAAGGCATAAAGTTATTTAATATAATTTCATTTAGTGTAATGTTTACGAAACCTAACAATCACTTGCTATAACAACACTTGGCATAATGATAATTAAATATAATTATCATTTGTTATAACGTTCATTTCATATAATTACCGCTAGTCATAATTATAGTTTGTGATAATGTTCACTAGCATGCATCAGGGGCCGCCGATACACTTCTCGCTGAATATTAAATTTCCATCCACATCACCTGGATGAGTGGAAGTCTACCACTGTACGTTTCTCAAGAAACTTCTTACCACGTACGACCACCCTGTGGAACGGACTTCCGGCAGCGGTATTCCCGAACGAGTACGACATTGGAACCTTCAAGAAACGAGCCTACACCTTCCTCAAAGGCCGGTAACGCATCTGTGACCTATTTGGTGTAACGGGTAGTAGTGGTAGAGCCACGCTGTAAGCTATTAGCTTGCAGCATGAATGGGCCGGCTCGACCGGGGAAGTACCACCCTCTCGCAGAAGACCGACGTCTGAGTAGTGGCATTTTGTCACTGCGCTTCGTCCGGTGAGCGAGGGCGCCGGAGGCCCACCTTCCAGTCTCTCTCCAGAATGGTAGCGGTATTTAAAGAGTTAGTACCCCAGGAGGGTACCAGCACTGCTGGAGAATCCCTCATCGCTCAGGCTGCCCTACTTATTCTGGGGTGGACACCTTCCTCAAAGGCCGGCAACGCATCTGTGACCCTTTTGGTGTTGCGGGTATCCATGGGCGGCGGTGATTGCTTTCCATCAGGTGACCCGCATGCTCGTTTGCCGCCCTCTCATATAAAAAAAAAAAAAAAAAAAAAAACGGGTGTTCATGGGCGGCGGTGATTGATTTCCATCAGGTGACCCGCATGCTCGTTTGCCGCCCTCTTATATATAACTTGCCCTTGGGTGGCCGAGTTGTTCCATCATATCTGCGTTGACGTGACGACAAACCAATGATATTATATTATCACACTCCTTCCCCATATTACTGTATTACTCTTTCACATATTTATGTTATTCTTTCCTTCGTAATAATTTTATTAATTATCTGTATAAATATCCAGTATATATATATTAAATAACGTTTAATTTTATCTATATGCAACTGTTATATTTAGTTATGTGGATGGATTTGCACAGTACAACTTTCCGCATCGCGTCGGAGGCTCTTGATGTTGGGCTCCTCTGGAAACCAGCGCTGTAATAATTGCTACAGCATACGCTGAGATGGAGTCCATTTTTGACATCACACTGCACTCACCGCATTTCAAAATCTGTTTCTGTACATTGTGATAATTTTCTTGTTTTTATTAATATTGTTGTTGCTATAGTGTGGTGTCAAATAAATATATGTCAATGTCTATGTCTATGACTAGACATAACTTTCATTTCATATAATGGTCTTTTCATCAAATTCATACAAGAACAAACAAGTAACACGTGCGAAGCGGAGCTGTGAGAATCGGGTAAAAAACTAAAGGAGAGGTTAGATTCGAAGATTATGTGAAAGCATAGTGAAACGGAGCTTTCGCCCTAGGTGTTAGTAGTTTTTTTTTTAATGACTACACAGACCTATTGTTCATTACATCAAATGAAATCATATGAAATGAACATTATAGAAACTAAATATTATGTTAAACGAGTGTTATATCAAGTGAAATTATATCTTTGTACATTATACTAAGCAAAATTATATCAAATGAAATTATACAATCTGATAATTAGACTTTTTGTTATTACATCAAACATTACACACCGTTGTGCGTGGCCCGACACGCACTTGCTCGATTTTTTTATTATTATTTTGTAAACCTACCTACTATTTTATAAAATGTGCATTAATGAAGTAAACCCCGTCAAACCGCGTCAAAGATCATTAACGGCAGCCATTGTTTGTCTGTTATACACTCTCACAACTACATACACCGCCACACACACATTTTAACCGCCTCCGTGGCCCAAAACAACATTGGGTTTACGATCGTGGGTTCGATCCCCAGTGGACTACATATTTAGCACTGCGTTTGGTTGGTGGCAGAGCATCACTTAACATCAGGTGTGATTGAGGTCAAGTACCACCCCTTGTGCATAAAAAAAATTCAATCACTTCATTTATTTATTTTTATTAGGGAAATCAACAGCTTAATCTTAACAAGTATTGCTTACATATTTCAGAGTAAGTACTTTTACAATGTAAAGCCTTTATAGATTTCCACGACTATTCAGTAGAAAAAGAATACATGAACAAGATAAAAATTTCTTATAACTATGTTTTATTCTAGTTTGCGTTGTACCTGTGTATGTGTATGTGTGTGTGTGTGTGTGTGTGTATGTGTATGTGTGTGTGTGTGTGTGTGTGTGTGTGTGTGTGTGTGTGTGTGTGTGTGTGTGTGTGTGTGGGTGTGTGTGTGCGTGTGGGTGTGCGTGTGTGTGTATGTGTGTGTGTGTGTGCTCTTCTCTGTATCACTTTGTTGGTCTCTCATTTTTAACTATTTTGATATCCATTCACAGCACAATCAATTAATTAATTAACCAATCAATTGTCACTTTTTTTTCGAAAACTATTAATTCGTGCGTTGGAAGGAACTCAGCCGCAACGCTTTCCATAGTTAGATTTAATCTTCACATTTTTTGACGAGTTTTGGGAGTATGGCAGAAATGTGGCCAACAGCGAAACCAGCTAAATTATGAAAGTGGCCTATGAGAAAAAAGTCTGGGAACCTCTGTTCGAGACCGACCTTCGACTGATTCCATAGTCACCTGCAGCAATCTTTACCTTTGTAGCAGTGCCCCATTCGCCAGTAGTACTGCGCCCTCATACGAGCCGGCAGCCGCTCCTTGAGCGCCAGCTTGAGGTCCTCCAGCGCCGCGCGGTGTCGCCCGCTGCGGAGGAGCGCCTCCGAGCGCAGCCACAGCGCCAGCGCCAACGACACGCCATTGTCAAACACCTCGTCTGCTCCTGAAATTAATAATAAATAAATAAATAAATAAATATTTCGGACACTTACACCAATCATCTAGTCCCAAACTAAGCAAAGCTTGTGCTATGGATACTAGATAACGGATAAACATACATAAATATTTATATAAACATCCAAGACTCGGGAATAAATGTTCGTATTCATCACACAAACATTTACCCGTCGCGGGATTCGAACCCGCAACCGTTGGTTTCGCTGATAGGGTCACTATCCACTACACCAATCGGTCGTCGACGACGACCGAATAGTACGATCTTATACATAATTTTCAAAACCTTCAATATTCAGTTTACTGTAAATCTGACCATATTAATTATTCTATTTTTTCTACGGATGAGTATACATATATAAAGTTTATTCCAGTAACGAATTCCTCATCCTCGAATTATATGAAAACGATACCATTCGGCCCAGTAGTTTAATGTGGGTAGTAATGGAGCGCAGACTCCTCGCGGGAGATGCAAATAAATAATAAATAAATATATCTGACACTTACACCAATCATCTAGTCCCAAACTAAGCAAAGCTTGTACTACCGTAACCGCCTCCGTGGCTCAATGTAAACAACATTGGGTTTACGATTCGGAGGTCGCGGGTTCGATCCCCAGCGGGGTACATGTTTAAGTACTCGGTTTGGTTGGTGGTAGGGCATTTTAAATGTCCGCCTGGCTAGCTACCACCATCTTATCTAAATCTGCCGCCAAGCAGCAATGTTAATAGCATTGTTGTGTTCCGGTTGTTAGAGATAAGATAGCCAGTCCCCCAAATGTGTTGGAGTTTCCGAGTCAGTACGCTTCCATCTTCGACCTCATCTTCACTTAACATCAGGTGTGATTGAGGTCAAGTACCAACCCGTTATGCATAAAAAAAAAACACTATGGATACTAGATAACAGGTAAACATAGGTACATAAATATTTATATTTATAAACATCCATGTCTCGGGAATAAGTGTTCGTATCCATCACACAAACATTTTCCCCTCGCGAGATTCGAACCCGCAACCGTTGGTTTCGCTGACGGGATCACTACCAATCGGTCGTCTCTACTTTTCCCCCCTCTCCCCTGCTTACTGACTGGGGGGTACCGCGTGTCAACCTGGCTAAATCAGCTCAGATCAACCCAAGGATTAACTGTGCCAAGCGGCGTCCTATTAAACAAAAATGCTAGGTTGCCATAGTAAGAAAGAAGAAAGAAAAAGTATTAATTGCCAACAAATACAGAAAATTTCGTAAGGTATAACATTTTGCATAATTAAATGTATTTGTGGCAAAGGGATTGGGCGTCAGCGTTTCCTGCCAATATGTCTTATTGGCAATTGACAGCGCTGGTTTTCAGCGCAACCCCTCTCTCACTTAGGTTTTCAAAATAAAAAACGACACAGTCAGGCGCGTTCCCACATACACATAATATGTGTGAGGAAAAAACGAAAAAAAAAATCAGGAAAAAGGAAATAACTGCTGTTACCTACTTGCGAGTGTGATAATTAAAAAAGTAAGCCGTGAGTATACTTTATTATAATAGTAGTCAATTACAAATAAAATAGAGAATTTTACACATCGAATAAAAATAAAGCTGCAATTTTTTTGTTTTTTTATGAACAACGGGTTGGTACTTGACCCCAATCACACCTGATGTTAAGTGAAGATGAGGTCGAAGGTGGAAGCGTACTGACCCGGAAACCCCAACACATTTGGGCGACTGGCGATCTTATCTCTGACAACCGGAACACAACAATGCTATTAACATTGCTGCTTGGCGGCAGATTTAGATAAGATGGTGGTAGCTAGCCAATCGGACATTTAAAATGCCCTACCACCAACCAAACCGAGTACTTAAACATGTACCCCGCTGGGGATCGAACCCGCGACCTCCGAATCGTAAACCCAATGTTGTTTACATTGAGCCACGGAGGCGGTTAATCGGTTTGGTTGGTGGTAGGGTATTTTAAATAAGAATAAGAATAGTTTATTACGAACGCCACAACACGATACAAAAACAAAGAAGTAGTAAATTATAGTTAAAATAGAAATACAATTATGAAGAAGATCCCGACAATGCTGTCACGTGTTACGGCGTGCACAAATGGGTTAGCACTCAGCTCATGCTGCGACGAATCACAGCGCTGGTTTTCAGTGCCCCCAAATGTCTACTACTACCGTCTTATTTAAATCTGCCACCAAACAACAATGGTTACAAGCGGTTAATTCAATTACAATTACAATGCAGACGAAGTAAATCGACCCATAAATAATAACCAACAGAACACTTCCTACAAAACATCAACAATTTTATCGGATGAACAGAAAATGGAAAAGCCTCGAAACGGAACGTGGGACGGAATAACAACGGCTATGTTCCGAGCGGTGCATTTCCGAGTTCTTTATTTTTAATTAGCGACGACTCCACGCTCCGTCTGTGAGATTTGCGCAATACGAATATGCGGGAAGGAAAGCCTCATTTTACAAGGAAAGCCTCTCGGAAAGCTGGTTCCATCGTAGACCTTATCTCGACATTAGTCCAGATTAAGGTCAAGAGCGATCCCATTCTAATTAAAAAAAAAAAAAAAAAAAATAAACATGCGAGACATACAACGGTTCAACTAATTTCTCATTACTCAGAGAGTAGGTCTAAAGTTGTCTAAGGAGCGGGTTGAAAGTAATACTTTTCAGCCCTAGAGAGAATCGTTTTCAACTGACAGCTGTCATATTAAAAAATACTAGTTCTTTTTTCAAATTTCTATTGAAACATTCTCTAGAGCCATCCAATTATAGCGCAATATAAAATTGAAATAACATAAATATAAGTATTAAATTAAAGAATATATTTTTTAAATGTCTTTATTATAATTTAGTTTCAACTATTTCTTTAAAACTGCACTGTGCTCCACTCTACTCTACTCCACTCTACTCCACTCTGCCCCACTTTGCTCCACTCTGCTCCACTCTGCTCAGCTCTACTCCCCTATGCTCCACTCTGCGCCACTCTGCTCCACTCTGCGCCACTCTGCTCCGCTCTACTCCACTCTCCTCCACTCTACTTCACTTTACTCCACTATGCTCCGCTCTACTCCACTCTGCGCCACTCTGCTCCGCTCTACTCCACTCTCCTCCACTCTACTTCACTTTACTCCACTATGCTCCGCTCTACTCCACTCTACTTCACTTTACTCCACTATGCTCCGCTCTACTTCACTCTGCGCCACTCTGCTCCGCTCTGCTCCACTCTCCTCCACTCTACTTCACTTTACTCCACTATGCTCCGCTCTACTCCACTCTGCGCCACTCTGCTCCGCTCTACTCCACTCTCCTCCACTCTACTTCACTTTACTCCACTATGCTCCGCTCTACTCCACTCTGCGCCACTCTGCTCCGCTCTACTCCACTCTCCTCCACTCTACTTCACTTTACTCCACTATGCTCCGCTCTAATCCACTCTGCTCCATTCTACTCCACTCTCCACTCTACTTCACTTTACTCCACTATGCTCCGCTCTACTCCACTCTGCGCCACTCTGCTCCGCTCTACTCCACTCTCCTCCACTCTACTTCACTTTACTCCTCTATGCTCCGCTCTACTCCACTCTGCGCCACTCTGCTCCGCTCTACTCCACTCTCCTCCACTCTACTTCACTTTACTCCACTATGCTCCGCTCTAATCCACTCTGCTCCACTCTGCTCCATTCTACTCCACTCTCCTCCACTCTACTTCACTTTACTCCACTATGCTCCGCTCTACTCCACTCTGCGCCACTCTGCTCCGCTCTACTCCACTCTCCTCCACTCTACTTCACTTTACTCCACTATGCTCCGCTCTACTCCACTCTGCGCCACTCTGCTCCGCTCTACTCCACTCTCCTCCACTCTACTTCACTTTACTCCACTATGCTCCGCTCTAATCCACTCTGCTCCATTCTACTCCACTCTCCTCCACTCTACTTCACTTTACTCCACTATGCTCCGCTCTACTCCACTCTGCGCCACTCTGCTCCGCTCTACTCCACTCTCCTCCACTCTACTTCACTTTACTCCACTATGCTCCGCTCTACTCCACTCTGCGCCACTCTGCTCCGCTCTACTCCACTCTCCTCCACTCTACTTCACTTTACTCCACTATGCTCCGCTCTACTCCACTCTGCGCCACTCTGCTCCGCTCTACTCCACTCTCCTCCACTCTACTTCACTTTACTCCACTATGCTCCGCTCTACTCCACTCTGCGCCACTCTGCTCCGCTCTACTCCACTCTCCTCCACTCTACTTCACTTTACTCCACTATGCTCCGCTCTACTCCACTCTGCTCCACTCTACTCCACTCTCCTCCACTGTACTTCACTTTACTCCATTTTACTCCACTCTGCTGTAGTAGAGTACTCTAGTCTACCTATATTCTTTTCCATTATAATACCTATATTCCATTATAAAGGAAGCTAATCGCATGTATTTATGGAAAACACGTAACAATTACCTATATAAATCAGTAGGATTACATTATTATTTATTTCATAGTTCATTATTAACCTAAGCGGGACTTGTCTAGTGTCCCAGAAACCTATGCGCAACCCTGCGGTGCTGTGGTCGGGACGCGGGACGTGCTTATGCTTTGTTGTCAAGCCTCGTCCCGCCTCGCTTGCATCGCCTCGCCTTAATTAGAACACGTCGCGATGCAGGGACAACATCGTTCTGTGTACTCACTGTTAGGACTTGGCAAGCGACTCAACATGGCATGCATCACTTCAACAGATAGATAATAATAATACGCCTCAACACAGTACATTAGCATTGTTGTATTAACTTTTCCCTCTGTTATAGTTCTGGCAATGTTTGGTGTAGTGGTTAGCAACTCTGATCACTATACCAAAAGGTTGAAGGTTCGAATCTCGCTAGGGGCATATGTTTGTGTGATGAATACGGACATGTGTACCCGGGTTATGGATGTTTTCATTTATAATAAGTATTTATTTACAAAAAAAATATGTATTTATGTAGTATATCAACCATCTGGTATCCACAACACAAGCCTATAGTTGGTTACTGTGGAACTAGATGGCGCTGTGTGTATGTCTAAGGATATTTATTTATTTATTTATTTATTTAATGTTTGTGACGAAATTCTGTTGATGCATTCAGAGAGTGGTCCTGGCTGCTCTTATCGCATTAAGATTGAGGTTTTAAAAGAGCCTTTGGTGTTGGACCTGTGTCCCCATCCACGCCTTACAGAAGACCAGGGGTTCTATTACATAATTTCGTCGTTATCGTCATCGGTTACGTTCTGACATGTCATTGGTTGGCTCATCGCTCGCTCGGCAATTTGACGGTGTCTCATTGGTCAACGTAATCGATAACGAATCCGATGACGTTACGTAATCAAAGGGCTGGTCTTGGTACTAAATATTATTTTCAGCCAAAAAACTCTTTATTATTTTTTTAATACAATAAAATATTATACATACAAAAGGTCACAACCTTTATCCCAAATGGGGTGGTCAGTGATATCCCAAACATTAGCGTTTGCGTGTTCAAAAACAGTACGGTTTAATGTTTGAAACAACACGAGACAGGTGGTGAGCCCATCGTCAATTAAAACGTGCAAATCTGTGTATGTTTTTTGTGTAAAGCCCACAGGAAGAGACTTTCACCAAAAAAACGTCTATAGATTTGTACGTTTTAACGGCAATTGGCTCACCTCATACATAAAGACAGTACTTATTTCAATAAACATTTCCAAATTTTGAGAAGTAGCCCTAATGAGAAGTAGCCCAAATGAGAAGTAGCCTTAATGAGAAGTGGCCATAATGAGAAGTAGCCCCTAATGAGAAGTAGCCCTAATGAGAAGTAGCCCTGATGAGAAGTAGCCCTAATGAGATGTAGCCCTAATGAGAAGTGGCCATAATGAGAAGTAGTCCATTAGCGAGTCGGCTGCCATAAAGAGAATTAGCCCTAATGAAAAGTAGCCCTAATGAGAAGTAACCCAAGTGAAAAGTAGCCCTAATGAGAAGTGGCCATAATGAGAAGTAGTCCATTAGCGAGTCGGTTGCCATAATGAGAATTAGCCCTAATGTGCCTAAACCCCTGTCGGTCACGTGTTCATTTCTAATATCGAACGGTTAACCGTGGATGTTGTTTAAGCATTACTTTTAATATTTGGAGCGGAGTTTTAACCGCCTCCGTGGCTTAATGTAAACATCATTGGGTTTACGATTCGGAGGTCGCGGGTTCGATCCCCAGCGTTGTACATGTTTTAAGTCAAATCAAATCAAATCACAAAAATATTTATTTCGTATATCACTTGAAAACGTCTCATTTTCTATCTTATTATTAAAGTTTTTGACATTATTGCTCATTCACAAAGCTGATTCCCGAGAGAAGAACGAACAAGAAACTCAAGGGTTGCTCTTTTAAATAAGTGTGGGTTACAATTATATTGTATTGTGTAATTAGACTGAATATCGCCGAGCGGTCTATGTCCATGCTTGCTTATCATCCAGATAGTCAGAAATTTTATAATAGCCTTTGGTAAATAATACCAAAGTACTCGGTTTGGTTGGTGGTAGGGTATTTTAAATGTCCGCCTGGCTAGCTACCACCATCTTATCTAGATCTGCCGCCAAGCAGCAATGTTAATAGCATTGTTGTGTTCCGGTTGTCAGAGATAAGATAGCCAGTCCCCCAAATGTGTTGGGGTTTCCGGGTCAGTACGGTTCCACCTTCGACCTCATCTTCACTTGGTGGCCCAAACCCCAAATGGCCACCCCATTGGCATAAATGTCATTATGTAACCTTGCATGAATGCTCACGATTATTGGCAAATGATTATGATAAATAATTTGACCATTTCCACGTGTTATTGACAGAGGAACTACTCTGCAAAATGTTTTCCCATTTCTTACACGAAATCCCTTATCAATTGTGTCGATCTTGTCGACAGCATTCCAGCAAGGTTGCTGTCAAGAGGAAATCGGAAAATATTTTCTCTCCATTTCGGCCGAGAGTGTTTCTTCGAACAATTTGTAATTACAAGCCTTTATTCAACTTGCAATGTTCGTGTGTCCGTTTTAAAATTTGCAAGTAAAATTAGAACCATGTATGTATTCTCTTTGAATTTAATTATCTTATAAATCCACATTTGCATCAGAGATATAGAAAAAGGTAACTTGACTATTCCATGGTAACTGTCTTCCTACGATACGGTGCTAGGACTATCTGGAGGGGTTCAAGTAACATATATTTAAGACTAGCTTTCCGCCCGCTGCTTCGCCTGCGTGGAATAATATTATCGTGGAAATTGGTTTATCACGCGGGAACTACTCATTTTAACGGGATAAAAAATATCCTATGTGTCAATCCAGGGTATATTCTACCTGCTTACCAAATTGCATTCAAATAAGTTCATCCGTTTGGGCGTGATTAAGCAACAAACAAACAAAAAACAACCATCCATACTTTCGCATTTATAACATTAGTCAGATAATTAAGGACAACATTTGTTTAAACATTATACCCAAATATCTTGTTCACCTAAGGAGCTGATATTTTGTACATTCAGTTCTGATGACAATTCATTTACGAACGAACTGATGCTAGATGAAGGAGATTCCGAGCATAGCTCTCTCCATTGCCCTTTGGGTGACTTTGAGCCTTCTTATGAGGCCCATAGTGAGCGACCACGCTTCAGTTCCATATATCATCACTGGCAACACACACTGGTCAAAGACTTTCGTCTTTAATCACTGGCAACACAAACTGATCAAAGACTTTCGTCTTTAATCACTGGCAACACACACTGATCAAAGACTTTCGTCTTTAATCACTGGCAACACACACTGATCAAAGACTTTCGTCTTTAATCACTGGCAGCACACACTGATCAAAGACTTTCGTCTTTACACATTGCGGTATTTGGGACGAGAAGGTGTTACGTAGCTTCCCAAACGTTGTCCAGCCAAGCTGGATTTGACGATTGAGCTCCTTTTGGCTATATTTTTAACCACCTCTATGGCTCAATGTAAACAACATTGGGTTTACGATTCGGCGTTCGCGGGTCGACCCCCAGCGGGGTACATGTTTGGTACTGGGTCTGCTTGGAGTTAGGACATTTAAAATGTTACTGTTAATGTTATGCTACCACAGCAATGTTAATAGCATTGTTGTGTTCCGGTTGTCATAGTAAAGATAGCCAGTTCCCCAAATAAGATGGGGTTTCCGGGTCAGTACGCTTCCACCTTTGGCCTTATCTTCACTTAACATCAGGTGTGATTGAGGTCAAGTGCTAACCCGTTGTGCATAAAAAAAAGTCGTTTTTCTCCCCTCGACTGCAACAAATGCTGAGATGGCGACATTTCATACCACTTTGCGACATCGACAACTAGCTACTGTATACTTTAAATTGATGTTACATATTTTTATGTTGTGTTATGTAGTACTTACATACAACCGAAGCAATTGTAATGTATAAGTGTCGCTAAATGATACTTATTCTGAAAAAGACTAACGATTAGTACATTTTTGAAAATCTTTAATATTAAAAAAAAAATATAGCATCATTTAGGAAAAATAGTGATAAACATGATGTCAATACAAGAAATAAAGATAAACTTGCAGGTCACATAAGTCGCCTCCGCAAAGTCAGTAATTCATGTATACGCTTTTTCAATAAAGTTCCTGTTGATATACAAAATCTTCCTTTCAATAAATTTAAAGATACTATAAAACAGAAACTTATTAAGAAAGCATATTATAAAATATCAGATTATTTAGATGATAAACATTCATGGACATAAACAGCCCGTTCGCATAACCAGGCTATTTCACAATTAATAATGAAATATTATAATATAAAATAATAATTAATAATTACAAAATATAAAAACTTATTTTTTTTTAAAGAGCGAGCGACCTCTCGAGTTTCTTGCTTGTTCTTCTCAGGGGAAAATTGACTTTTGTACAAGCAGTAGCTTTAAAAATGTAAAATCTGATTTTTTTAATTGTACCCTTGTGTACCTACAAAATAAAGCGTTTTTTATTTTGATTGCCATTAATGAACATAATCACAAAAATGACAAATGGTTTTGCATAAAAAAAAGGAGACGCATCGACTGCATTACCCTTTTGGCTTCGCCGGAGTCGATTTTAAAAGGCAATCCATAAAAATCTTTTAATAAAACATTTGAGAGGAAACTCAGCATTTCTTTTCATTTTATTACCCGACTATCACTGAGTAAGGCCGCTAAGAAAACAATCTAGAGGGATTTATATTCACTTTGAGTTGGCGGCTGCATCGCAAAGGCGTTTGCAATTTATGAGGCTTTACCTCGAGCTCTTGTCATCTCGGCTTTTAGCCCCGCAAGGTATTGCCGCTCTCTAGATAAACCACTTTTTCTTTGTATTGGGATCAAATGCAAGCGCAGCAGACCGTTGTGCAACAAGACATACGAGACAGCAATATGTCTCACGGGTAACAAATACGTTTTAGAAGTGACCGAGCAAGGGACACTTCGGTTTAATTAAAGTCTGGTCTTCGTAGACGGTATTAGATACAGGACAATGTATTGCGGACTTCATTACTAGACCGGTATATAAGGTCTAACAACATTAACCTGACAAACGTTGCAGAGTGTATGTATAGGATGTACCTATTAAAAAATAAAACATTAAAGTTATCAGGATTTTATTCAAAAATATAAAATTTATATATGTAAATTTTGTGAGTTGGACCTTAACGGCCGCGCGCTCTAAGTACTTTGTCACAACACACAAACACGTGCCGCGGTATCTTTGAAGACGCCGAAAGGTGACCACTCGCCGCTCGCCGCCGGCGCTTGCCCCGGCGCCGCGACTTGCTGTGATTGGTTGCGCCCTGTGCCCCGCCATCCCCTTTGGTGTCTTCCATATAAACGTTGCATGATTTGTCTCATTGATAAAATAAGGTACAACCGAAATAAAGTAAGTCTGTTAATTTGTAATATTTTCATTTGCACTTACGTTAAATTTTTTTATTCGGAAAAAAAAAAATTGCCAAAGTTTGTCGGGTTAATTTTATTAGACTTTATATAGGGCTTTACGTACGTATACACCACTAATATGAATTACGTCTAGTCTCTAACCACTACACCAAATTGTACGTCCAAAAATAAATATAAATCGTTAACCGCCTTCCACGTCCCCATTGTTGGGGCACGGCCTCGTCTCGTCCATGGGTACGGGCCACGCGCCCGCGTCCCCAGCGCGGATTGGTGGAATTGTGACAAATTAGTGGCCACCTGACAGGCCACCGACTTGGCTTAACGACTTCCTACAATTGAAAACAACCGGGACCGACTATTTAACGTGCCCTCCGAAGCACGTAAACACAAGTATCATAACAGTGGTCACCCGTCCAAGGACTGACCACGCCAGATATTGCTTAACTTCGCTAATCGAAAAGAAATAGCGAATTGCGATTGCGCCACGAGTGCTGAATAGAAATACACAGCTGAAACTTTATGCAATTAACAAAAACAAAGCCAATTTAAAAAATTGCCCAGAAACAGAAAAATCTTTGAGAGGAATACGGTCATTTAAATCTTCGACTAGAAGCTCCGATATCTCTCGAAAAAGTCAATGACCGCCTTGCTCTCAACACCCGAGGTTTTCCAGCCAAATTCCCACTGAGACTAGTATATTTGGGCCGTTTGAGGTTCCCAGCTGATGCAGCTGCAGATCCCCGTTATTAGATGTTACTGGGAGATGGGATAGTGCATGGGTATCCACATCATAAGTACCATCCCTCAAGTTAGTACACACATAAATAAATAAATGGGTTCCACCTTGCTTAGATTTCAGGTCTGGATATGTGTTTTGGAGTATTTGGCTTCGTTGCTTTCCTCCTGTTTTCCTAGGTTGATATATTCTGTATTTTGGTGTATATATGTAGTTTAATTTGTTTTATTTGTGGTATCCTGCTGAAATCGGCGACGTTTTAAAGAAAGGCCAAGTCAAGACCTTAAACCAACGAGCATGTATGAACAATCTTATGACAGTGAATGAAGCAAAAGAGGTGTGTCAGGATCGTAGCAAGTGGAAGTCTGTGGTCCCTGCCTACCCCTACGGGAAACAGACGTAACTGAATGTGTATGTATGTCCTACTGAAATATCCTGCTATTGGCTTGGCCCGTTGATAAAGTATTCTGATATATAGTAAATATTGAATTTCAGTAAGAAGTATCGCAAGAAACCTGCATAGCCGAGGATCTGGGTAACGTCTCCTGTAAGGGTCTTGCAAAAGTGTAAGTACATTCAGAGTAGATTCATGGCGATAGGAAACCAATCACAAATCATGTCTGTCATTTGCAGACGTAAAAATCCAAGGCGATAAGAAATCATGTTGTCATTTGCAGACGTAAAAATTCAAGGCGATAAGAAACCAATCACAAATCATGTCTGTCATTTGTAAACGAAAACTTTTTAACAAAAACACAACCAACTTCAAAAAATTTCATGAATCACCCACTCATCATCATTATCATATCAGCCGAAAGACGTCCACTGCTGGACAAAGCCTCCTCCAAAGGTTGGTGTGAATCTCAATAAATGTGACAAATCGACGATTATCAGGCCGAGTTGATATACCCTAACTGCCCGTTTAAACTGTAGGAGCCGAAGGGTCAGCTTCGCTTAAAAATGCTCAGGCGGATTTCTTGAATCAGCCACTACAGAGTGAAATAAATAACTTATATCCAGGTGCAGTGGATAATTATGTACATAAACCTTCGACTAACCAGTCATGGGAGCCCGCAGCACGGCCTGGCTAGCCAGAGCCAGTGCTTGGGTGACGTCACCCTGCGTCAGCGCCGTCTGAGCGGCGACGCGGCGGTCGTATGACACCCTGGCGTCCTTCCCGCGGTGCAGGGGCTGGATGCGGGAGAACACCTCCGTTAGGGCATCCATTATCTGAAACGTGGAGCAGGTTTTGTCTGTTTGTTGGTACTCCTGCTTACGAACATATAAATATGTAGTCTATGTAAAAAAAACAAGAACAAAATCGACTGGAAACAGATGAGGGAGGCCTTTGCTCAGCAGTGGGACACTATGGGCTCTTAATAATAATAATAATATACACCTAAATTTAAAAGTGCAGTCATAGTAGCACGTTTCATTTTTTTCCGACAATTGTTTAAGATTCTTGTTTTCTTTAGATCATACTAAAAAGTCTGATCTACTGAGATGGCGTGCTTCATCTTCGGCCACATCGTCACTTCCCATCAGGTGAGATTTTCAAACGCATATCCAGTATTTAAAAAAAATATTTTTAATATAGAATTTAAAATTAAAATTTATTCTTTAAAATTTCGAATCATTTCAAGTTGGACTGTGACTGAAATTTATTTATTTATTTATAATACGAGACAAAATAAAATTGGGATTATCACAACTTAAACTTAGCAAAGTTAGCATATCTTTTGTTCCAAGAGAGCATACCATTTTGATAAAATACCAGTTGAGTTATTGGGGCGATACGGAAGTACCAGAGTGCTGGATCATGTCGAGTGAGAGCAATCAATTACGCTTACCTTATCTAGCTTCGTTTTCTAATAAATAACCATATTCTTGTCACATTTTCGCCTTAACTAATGCTGCTATATATATATTAAGTATGTAAGTTTGTATGTATTCAATTAACGTATGTATTTATATGGGTGATTTATTTATTTTATTAAAATTAGTTTACCCTGCACGCTACCTACGTGTCATGTGCATAATGCTTCCTAACCCAAAGGTTGACTGGAAGAGATCGCTTTTAGTGATAAGGCCGCCAAATTGTACTATCACCTTTTTCCTTAATTTTTTTATGCTTCTTATTGCTGTACAATAAAGTATTTATTTTTTTGTTTGTAATTTTTTGTGTGTTTTATGCCCACAACTTACAATCAGTTTTTATATGCCTGCTGCATTCTACGTTCATCTCTTATTTTTACTCACGAGGGCCTAATAAAATAACATTTGTTCATTAACTTATTAAAAATATGCTACATCAATTACATCCTTATTCCCCATCACAGCGGTGACTTTTCCTGCATCAGGGACAGCGTCGAACGCCTCCAGCCAACCGCCCGCTTCGGCCATGGACACCAGCTCCTCAGCCAGTCCGCGGAAGAACCCCTTGGAGTTGGAGCGGAGGGTGACGTCGCTGCACGCTGCCGCGTACGCCGGATCCACCTCATCGAAGACACGAGACATTGTTACCTCTGAAATGGGCAGATTGAAACTTTAAGGTTTAATCGTCGGTTTTACAAAGGTAATTAATCATTTACATTGGTACATACACAAAGTCACGACCTTTGTCCCAATTGGGGTGGTCAGAGTTATCCCAAACTAGAGCGTTTGGGTGTTCCAAATATAAAAAGTGTAATGCTTAAAACAATATCCACGATACATTACATAAATAAACAAAGTCACGATCTTTATCCCAAATGGGGTGGTCTGAGATATCCCAAACTAGAGCGTTTGGGTGTTCCAAACATAAAAAGTGTAATGCTTAAAACAACATTCACGATAAATTACATAAATAAACAAAGTCACGATCTTTATCCCAAATGGGGTGGTCAGAGATATCCCAAACTAGAGCGTTAGGTTGTTCCAAATATAAAAAGTGTAATGCTTAAAACAATATCCACGATACATTACATAAACAAACAAAGTCACGATCTTTATCCCAAATGGGGTGGTCAGAGTTATCCCAAACTAGAGCGTTTGGTTGTTCCAAATATAAAAAGTGTAATGCTTAAAACAATATCCACGATAACTTTCATAAATAAACAAAGTCACGATCTTTATCCCAAATGGGGTGGTCTGAGATATCCCAAACTAGAGCGTTTGGGTGTTCCAAACATAAAAAGTGTAATGCTTAAAACAACATTCACGATAAATTACATAAATAAACAAAGTCACGATCTTTATCCCAAATGGGGTGGTCAGAGATATCCCAAACTAGAGCGTTAGGTTGTTCCAAATATAAAAAGTGTAATGCTTAAAACAATATCCACGATACATTACATAAACAAACAAAGTCACGATCTTTATCCCAAATGGGGTGGTCAGAGTTATCCCAAACTAGAGCGTTTGGTTGTTCCAAATATAAAAAGTGTAATGCTTAAAACAATATCCACGATAACTTTCATAAATAAACAAAGTCACGATCTTTATCCTAATTTCTGGGCTAAATCACATAATAAAAAAAAAATTAACAGAGCTCTTTTCATGTGCTTTCCATAATAATTTCTTAGATTCGCAGAAACTTTTATAAAGGGGTTACTTTTAAAAATTAACGCTGCCTATACTTAACTTAATGTTATCTGATAATACACACAAAGCTAAATTTGGATTTGCCGTTCCCAAAAAAAAAAAACAAAAATCTTTGTATGGAGAAAAAGTCTTAATAATGAAATTCTTCACACAAAACGCCGATTTCATAGGTAAGGACCTAATATAAACAAGGCTAGGAATGAGAAACATCTATTATTAAAGTACTTTACTAACTAGGGACTTGTTCACCAATGTGAAACCGGGACGTAGTCTGTCCATTTTTACTCGTATTAATAGGTATGTTTCAAAATATAAAAGAAGATGATAGGATTTAATATTTAATGTAATATACCTACACTTAATCCAATACTTAATCCAACTTCGTTTTATTTTTAAATTAAAACACCAAGAAACGCCGGCACAGATTACTAATAAGTTACTAAAGTAACAGAAAAAATGCAATTTAAACGAAAATATGTCCGGCTGGCGTCGGGCGCCCGCTCGCCGCCATTATGAGACGCCGATGTCACCCGAACTCAAACGAAAGCAATGATCGGCACATCGCTAGTATTTTACGGCACCCACGGGAAGAGCCGGCCTGGATTTATTGTTTTTACATGCTGAAATCACGGAGGTCATTTTTTATTTACTTGTCTTAGCCCCACATTACAGAATACAGCTAGTATCTTAAACAAAACAAAATAAAGATATAAAAAAAAGATAAGGGATATGTGTGGCCTGCACAAATTACTGCTGTCATCATTTTTACAAGCCATTTATAACTTGCTTCGTATGGATATAATACCTATGTCCGTTCCGAATTTGCAAGTCTGTCACAGTCAGTGGTTTTAAGCCTTCAATTGCCTTCAATTGAAGACAACCGAGACCGACACGTTAACGTGCTCTTCGAAGCACGGAAATACTCGTATTAAATGCCACTATGTGGTCACCCATCCAAGAACTGCCCCCTCGCTAATCGAAAACGAATTAGACTAAAATATGCCATAATCACGATGGAGTATTAAAAGCTTGTTTAGAAAAGTTTTTTTAATGTAAATACTTATATTATAATAGTGTATACATAGATATACTCGTAATAATTTGGTTTGACGTCACCGGAAGCACCCGTAAACAACCCGTTTGAAACGCGAAAAGCATACTCAATTTCAACGATACATTCGTAAGCGTTGGTGGTGTAATGGTCAGCATAGTTGCCTTCCAAGCAGTTGATCCGGGTTCGATTCCCGGCCAACGCACAATCCCCTTTTTTGTTTTTTTTTTTTAAGGAAAATATTAGTTTGCAACCTTTTATAGCATGTAATGTTCGTATAGTAATTTAAATAAGTAAATTCAATATTTTTCAACCACATACTGGTATCTGATTGAGCTGAAATTTGGCACATTTATGTAAGTCCGGTGACAATGCAATACTATTTTTTTATGCACAACAAGTTAGCACTTGACCTCAATTACACCTGATGCTAAGTGAAGATGAGGCCGAAGGAAACCCTAATATTTGGGGAACCAGCTTTCTTATCTCTGACAACCGGAACACAACAATGCTATTAACATTGCTGTTTGGCGGCAGATATAGATAAGTTGGTGGTAGCTAGCCAGGCGGACATTTAAAATGCCCTACCACCAACCAAACTAATGGTCCTATCGAGCTGATCTGATGATGGAGTAGGAATTTATGGACTGGAATTCCCTGATGGTAAATCGCAAGATAGTTGAATTAGGGCTAGTTTGTTTTATAGCCGTGACCCTTTACATATCATAACGAAGGTCTTAAGATGATATAATAATAAGAGAAGAATAAATAAGATAATTTAAAGACCCTTAAAATTATGCCCTTACCTATGAAATTGGCGTGTTGTATGAAGAATTTCATTAAGACTGTGTTCTCCATACAAACATTTTCGATTTTTTTTTTGGTAACGGCAAATCCAAATTTAGCTAAACTTTGTGTGTATTATCGGATAACATTAAGTTAAGTATAGGCAGCGTTAATTTTTAAAAGTAACCGCTTTATAAAAGTTTCTGCGAATCTAAGAAATGATTATGGGAAGCACACGAAAAGAGCTCTGTTCAAATTTTTTTTATTATGTGATTTAGCCCAGAAATTAAAAAATATTTCGTGTGAAACATTGAAATAATATTCCATTTTCCAAATAAAAAACAAATTTGGATATAGCTTTGATAATCGCAGGAATTGGTACATAATGATCAACGAAGAAAAAAAACTCTAATTTCATAGGTAAAGACCCAATAATATAGTTACACAGACATAGGTATTATTATATAAAACAGTTTGCTTAGTGGGTAATTCAAATATGTATTTTTTTTATTTATGAGTGTTCTTATTTCTTCACATTTTATTTTTTATTTTATTTTTACTTATACAGAAAACTAATACCAAACTTATGCCAATTAAAGATTCTTATTATGTTACTGAAAATGATTACCATTAAAATTGAATGGGTAATGTTTTAATTAAATTACATAATAATTACAATAATATTGATATTATTACATTATTAATTAAAAATATTATTATTGGTGTAGTGGATAGTGACCCTTTCAGTGAAACCAACGGTTGCGGGTTCGAATCCCGCGAGGGGTAAATGTTTGTATGATGAATTCGAACATTTAGTCCCGAGTCTTGGATGTTTATATAAATATTTATGTATGTTTATCCGTTATCTAGTATCCATAGCACAAGCTTTGCTTAGTTTGGGACTAAATGATTGGTGTTGGTGTGCGAAATATTTAAATATTTATTTATTTATTATATGAATATCAATAAAAACAAATCAAATCCTCAGTGATATACGAGTCGTTATGTTAATATGTCTAAATTACATAGTATTGAAAGTGAAACTAAAGAAATCAAACAATCATAGGCCAAATGAAAATGTCAAAATTATAGATCTATAAATATGTATAACAATTATGTACGTTGTGACTGTCTGTGTGTGTCCATTCACGTAATAACTATATTTTTTTATTTTTTTTTTATTGAAGAGGTGGGCAAACGAGCAAGAGGCGCACCTGATGGTAAGTGTCACCGCTGCCCATAACCATCTACGGAAACGGAAGATCCGCAGTGGCGTTGCCGGCCTTTAAGGAAGGAATATGCTCGCTTCTTGAAGGTTCCCAGATCGTATCGGTTCGGAAAGACATCCGCCGGGAGCTTATTCCAAAAAGTAACGGTACGTGGAAGGAAATGTCTACTGAACCGCACCGTGGTGGATTTCCAACTGTCTAGGTGGTGTTGGTGGAATTTAAGTTTATGTCTAGTAGTGCGATGATGGAACTCAGCAGCAGGAATCAAACCGAACAATTCCTCGGAACACTCGCCATGGTAAATCCGATAGAAAACAGTAAGAGATGCTACGACCTATATGTATAGAGATGCTATATATTTTTTTTCTATTTCTTTCCTCCCGCTTATAAGTGTATGTGGGAACGCGCATGACTGTACATTTTTTTTTTGTTATGAGTAGATGGATACACGTTTGAGGAAGGCCTTTGCACATCAGTGGGACACTATGGGCTCTTAATAATAATAACTGGATACACGTTTGACGACAATCTCACCTGATGGAAAGTGACAATGTGGTCGAAGATAAAACGATGATTTTAAAACGTAAGTGAAAGTGGGATTGCGCTGAAAACCAGCGCTGTCAACAGCCATACGCCACATTGGCAGCAAATGCTGACCTATTGGTGTGGTGGATAGTGACCCTGTCAACGAAACCAACGGTTGCGGGTTCGGTGAATGTTTGTGTGATTTTTATTTTATTTATTTTTTATTTTATTTATTTGGGACAGTTAACAACAGTGTACATAGTTACATTATTAACATTTTCTGTAGGTATTAAGTATATACACAGTCCATGACACTATCCACAAGGTAAGTAATACAGTATTTCACAAGACTTACAAGTTATGAAGTTTACAATAAGTACAGCCGTATCATTACAATGTTACAATGTGCTGCTACACAAACCAAACAATATAAGTAAGTGATGAATCCGAACATTTATTCCCGAGTCATGGATGTCTACAATGTTAATACAAGGAATAAGAACCAGTTATTTGTTTATTTACTCAAAGTTAGTAAATCCTTCAAAGGGCAATGTATACGCTTTTATAATAAGGTTCCAGTAGACATTCAAAATTTGCCTTTGAATAAATTTAAAGCAATCATAAAACACAAATTATTAACAAAAGGTTTATAAAATCACTGACTATTTGAATGATAAGCACGCTTGGACATAGTTCTTTTTTTTTATATAATGAGAGGGCGGCAAACGAGCATGCGGGTCACCTGATGGAAAGCAATCACCGCCGCCCATGGACACCCGCAACACCAAAAGGTCTTATTATTCATAATAGTTATCAAATCACAAATTGTAACCCAGCAACCCTAGTTTCTTGCACGTTCTTCTCTGGGGAGTCAGCTTTGTGAATGAGCCGTAAATTTAAATGTAATATTAATAGTGACGTTTTCAAGTGATAATTTTATCCTACATGAAATAAAATATTTTGATTTGATTTTATTTGATATAAATAATTGTGTTTATTAATGTTTATCCGTTATAGTATCCATAGTACAAGCTTTGTTTAGTTTGAGACTAGATGATTGCTGGAAGTGTCCGAAACCAGCACCACTTTCTGAATAAAATTAAAATTCTTATATAACATCCACAGCGAATAGAAAACTTGCAATCTCGTTAGAATCTTTCTCCTTAGCAACCATTTCAGTTGATCTGATATCAAAAATTGTATACTTGAAATTTTCTTTTTAGTAAAAGATAGAAACAGCTTGAGCAAACTGAGGAGTAGTCAAAATTTTTTGTAAGTCAAAACATGCTGTTAGCAAGGATTTTTTGATAACTGGGTCCCTGCGCTATTTTGTACATATCTCTTAAAATGAATTATATGGATATATTTTATTTGTTCAGATTATTTAGTTAATATTGTTTCTCATCACATATAGTACTTGTTAATGTTTTGTATACCTATAAGATAACATTTTTTGAATTCATTATGCAGAACTTTCAGATGTACTTAACAATTAGGACATATTTGTGCTAACCCACTTAATTACTCGTATTGAATTCCGTGATGATAGGTTTGCCTGGAAGAGATCGCTGCTAACAATAATGTACTTTCCTTATTTAAACAATAAAGTGTTGATGAATTTCTTTGTCATTTATAATGCATAATCATACTCATTGTTCTGATTACCATCTCTGAGTCTATCTGAATTTTGAATTGGTCTTTGTTGGCTTAAAGTAATCTATATAAAATTCTTTATGGAATTTAAATCTTACTGTTTTTGGGTAGCTTTTTTGCATCATCTGGATTATTTTCAATCATCCATTCGGTATAGAGAAAGTACAGTTTCGTGAAAGTCAGTGATTCGTCAAAATAAAGTTTGATGTTCTTAGCCTAACATAATGAGCAGAGATGTACAAAATACCCTGTACAAAGTATCTGCAATACAAAATGCAAGATACTTTTAAATAAAGTATTTCAGATACCAGATACAAAATACTTTCGAGAATAGTATCTGAAATACTAAATACCAAATACGTATCTTCTAAATACTTCTTAAGATACAAATACTTTTGTAAGAAAACAAGATTTTATTTTAATGAATTCTAAGTTTATTTTTCTTAATTGACATAACACGAGCATAACACGATAACATAACACACACGTTACATAACATAACACGATTTATTCGTAAATAACTTAATGTTATTTACGTATGTAAATAACTTAACATTAAGTTATTTACGAATTATTCGTAAATAACTTAATGTAATGTAATATATACAAAAAGGCGGTCATCTTCTCAAATGAAATTACATTTCAGTTTTTTTTTTTAATTGTTTGGCTCGCACGACTTGTGCATTTGCCACATCTTGTATAGATACAGGCCAGTGCAGTGCAAAGAAAGAGTCGCCATCTACCAATGTGATGTTGGACTAATAATGACATGCTCAATTTTACGCATTTATTTTATATATTTCTACTAATATATTACTAAAAGTATTTTATCAGAAAAAGTATTTATAAAATACTAAGATACCAAACAAAATATATTTAAATACAAGATACAAAATGATTTTTTAAAAAGTATTTTAGATACAAAATGAAAATACGTATCTTGCATCTTGTATCTATATTTCAGATACTTGTATCTTAGATAAGTCACACCTCTGAAATGAGAATCGTTTATTTGAACAATTTAGTGACACACACACATGTATAAATGTGAAAATAACAAATGGACACAGTGAAATTGTAATGTAACGTGATTCTTTGACTGTAATTGAATTGATATGCCGACGAATTGAAATCTTAACATTTGCGTTAATTGCATTTCACCTATTATGATGCTTCCAACAACGATTTTCATTTGTTATTTATTTATTTATAAGAAAACGAACAGCGTTACATTTGTTTAAACATCGTATTAAAGTATACAAACTTTCTTTTTCACTCCTTTAGTGTTCAAGCAGCCATGATGTGGAATAAACTGCCAAAATTAATTCAGGACAGCCCTTCAATTGCCGTTTTCAAGAAAAGGCTAAAAGAGCATTACCTCTCCCATCTTTCGTGATATTAGTATGTGTATGTTGGTTTATAGTATATATATATATATATATTTAAATTATGTTATGTTTATATTTCACAGTAGTTTAGTGTAAGTTTATTATTCAGTTAACTTTTCTTTTTTTATTTGTCTTATTATTCGTTATAGGATTTTTTCTTTTGCACACAATTTACTGCTAAACCCCAAATTTACTAAGTTTCCTATTTCAATGCTAAGGTTGGCTGGAAGAGATCTCTTAAAGAGATATGTCCACCTTTGTACGTGACCTATTGTTTGTACCTACTCTGTTATTGTAATATTTTGGTGCAATAAAGAATAAAATGTATACTTTAACACGCATTGTATTCTCAATAGTATAGCGAATAACAGCTTCCTTAATTAGACAGATAGTAATCAGAATGGGCATCGTCCTAGGTTACAGTTAAGATTAAGTACCTACATGAGTTGGTTGTGAATCTATAAACATAGTTGGACATTTTACAATAATAGATTATAATACCCAATATTCTCCAATAATAAATTTAAAAGTAACGCAATATACGGTGAGGTAACCGTTATTATGTCTTCAATATTTTCGCCAATTTTTTGAACGCAGTGGTATTCCACATTTCTGTTATATTGAATATAACAATATTGAATATATTGAATAAGCTCTTTGCTTCATCATTTATAATGCGGACTGCTAAGGTATGGAACTCACTGCCCGCGTCGGTTTTTCCCGACACTTACAACCTTGGGATCTTCAAGTGTAGAGTGAATAGGCATTTACTGGATGCGCATGATACATCTTCGGCTACATCGTCCACTTTCCATCAGGTGAGATTGTAGCCAAACGCAAAACCAGTTTTTAATTAAAAAAAAAAATGTCTAAAGATATCTTTTTATACACCCTTACTATTCTCCATCCGCATTATGTAATACTCATAAGTGTGATTCACGTTACAAAATGTACAAAATTTAATATGAATAACATTGTATGACAAATTACAACGACTGTAACACAAAACCATTCTCGTTAACAAATGTTTTATGTGTTGTAACTTTATCTATAATTATATCGTGATAGAAACATCATAAATTTTGAATTACAATGAGAATAATGCGACACAGAAATAGTTCTAATTACCTTAGACATAAAGGTCAAAGACAGAAAAAAAACGTAATTTCCTGCTGAATTCCAAAGTGGAATATTGGACAGACGTGTAACTAAGTTACAATGTTATTCCCTTACCGACTCAGTCACACCAAGTTATCACACCAGTGTTACAAACAGGATTCTTTTCCTTGTTAGTCACACCACTAATTTTTCCACACCATTTAGACTATAATTGCTAGTGCTGTACCTGTTGAAAATTTAGGTTTAACAGGAACAAACTAATATATAATAATGTCAACCTAACACGAATCGCTTCCGCCATACCCTTCGAACCTAACCTATCCATGTCGGGGTGCCAAAAACTCCCGTGCTCGCTTCGCTCGCACTCGTCCGGCTCGCTTGCGCCAGTTAAATATAGATGACATCCCAGATGACATTCCATTTTACAGGACAGGACAGGCTAGGACAGCACTAGTTAGGGAATAAATACAATAAATGGTGTGGAAAAATTAGTAGTGTGACTAACAAGAAAAAGAATCCTGTTTGTAACACTGGTGTGATAACTTGGTGTGACTATGAGTCGGTAACTTGTTATTCATATTGGGTGTCTATATTTATTATTATTAATCCCTTTGCCACAAATACATTGAAATATGCATATTTAATTATTCAAACTATATTTTTATTTAATTATACCGTTCAAAAAATTGGCAAAAATAAATGCTGTTAGCGACAAGGCCGCCTAATTTGTAGTTTCTATAAGATATTTAAATGTACCTTCCTTGTTTAAACAATAAAGCGTATTTGATTGATTGATTGATTGATTAAACCTAATTAATTTCCTGTATTTGTTGCCAATAAATACTTTTTCTTTCGTGTGATCGTAGTGGTAACGAAATGTCAATTTCTCGTCAAAGTATACTTCGATTTCTTTCAATTTCTTCATATCAAGCTGACCCACCTCCACACCCTCCCACTGCAACTCCTGTATAGCCAGGATCATCAGCGGTACAGCTGAACGTCGCCTACTGAAAGTAAGCGGGTCCCGAGAAAAGACTACGTTACCTTGGGCCCCAAATTTTTTTTTGGTTTAATGAAGGAAAAAATTTTTATCCTCCTCTCTCTCTAGAAATCAAAGTGGAATACAAAAATTACAATTACAAAATGTTTTTAATTTCTCTCACAAAAATAGACATTTCTCAACAAGTAGGTGATTAAGCTGTTGAGATATTTTTGTGAGAGACTGGTATTTTTTTTTATGCGCCACGGGTTCATACTTGACCTCAATCACACCTGATGTTAAGTGAAGATGAGGTCGAAAGTGGAAGCGTACTGACCCGGAAACCCCAACACATTTGGGGGACTGGCTATCTTATCTCTGACAACCGGAACACAACAATGCTATTAACATTGCTGCTTGGCGACAGATTTGGATAAGATGGTGGTAGCTAGCCAGGCGGACATTTCAAATGCCCTACCACCAACCAAACCGAGTACTTAAACATGTACCCCGCTGGGGATCGAACCCACGACCTCCGAATCGTAAACCCAATGTTGTTTACATTGAGCCACGGAGGCGGATGGTATCCGTAGATAGGAAACATGCCTCGTCCGAGTTAAAAATTTAATGAGAAAAGGGGTCTGAGTGAGGCTCAGTCCTCCTTTCTTCATATCATAGAGTCACACAGTACTTGATAATCAACATGAATTTAAGAGAAATATGATCACGAAATCCGTGTCACAAGCAAGAGTGTAACCAACCGTAAGACCTGCCGGAGACAAAGTCGGTAACAACCAGTTTGAACATTCATCTCCCCCGCATTCAATTCAAAGGGGGAGAAACGTCAGCTACCTAACAATACCTGTCGCAGAAGCAGATGTAACTAGTAACAAGTTAATTTTAATTGGCAAAGTTAGATTATTCGCTATGCAACTTACACAATCCCTAGCCCAGAAACAATACAGTTTTGACATTATAATGTTCCTAACACAAATATAGTTGGTATTACAATCTCTGCAGTGCCTTGTGTATGTCAGTACTGATGAATAAGATCACTGAAGTTACTCACACACTCAGTTTGAGTACGTCACAACAATTGGTTTTCTTTTATTATATTGAATGTAAAAATATATCTTGAATCTATGTAACTAATATTATAAACTCGCTTTCGTGGCGTGGAATAACTCTATCCCGGGTGTATACTTTCTTTATCCCGTGGGAACTACTTTTTTATCGGGATAACATATATTCAATGTTTTAATTCTACCTATATATCATTAATCCAAATGCCAATGCATCTCGTCAACGTGGGGGCCTAGTCATACCACAAGACATGTCACTGCATCTCGTCAATGTGGGGGTTTAGCCATACCACAAGACATGTCACTGCATCTCGACAATGTGGGGGCCTAGCCATACTACAAGACATGTCACTGTATCTTGTCAACGTGGTTGCCTAACCATGGGATAACATGTAAATTCACATGTTTCACCGCAACATGCGAAAATTCGAACTTAATATTTAAACTGCAACATAAAGGAGCAACGCAATCATTTACAGTTAATTTAGGTCGCACGCGCAAGGCAAGGAAATGGTTTTGTAATTTATATTATATTTTTGTAATTAATCTTTATCGAATGGTGAGACAATAAACACCTCGTCTTGGAAAGTTATCTTTAATTTCCTCGACCTTCGCCCTCCGTCCTGTGTATGGGGTTCTCCTCGTCTATACACACTTCAACCATACTACAAGATATGTCACTGCAACTTACGTCAACGTGGGGGCCTAGCCATACCACAAGATATGGCACTGCACTAGTTAGTCCACACGCTATACCGCATTGTCTTGCGTATACGTCAAGCTAAACCCACCATATACAGTGGCATACCGTCAGCGTGGGGACATAGCTATACGACACTACATCTCGTCAACGTCCCCTGCGTAGTCAGACTACCCTGAAATGCCTCTGACATGCCTTAAGCATAGTATTTGGAGAGCGCGGCATAGAATTTTAATCAACTTTGCCTTAAGGCTGCACGATATACCATTGTGCGTAAACGGGGGTCTATCTAGTGCCTTGATATACATAAAGCGTATCGTCAACATGGGGACCTAGCCAGGCCACACGATATGGCGCTGACTTGGTGATTGTACGTGCTAAGTTCATTGCCTTGCCCGTAATGTCATCATCGCTGATAAAGTTACGATGCAGCGGGGCCTATTACCACGACAGTGGAGCACAGGATGGCAATCGTTCCTGAATTGTTATGCAATTAATCTGTCTGACGAAGCAATAATTCAATTGGATCGTAACGGAGTATTGTACTGTAGAATTCTCCTGCAGGCGGCTTATGAATAGCCCTGTTAATTAGAAATCGTTGAAGCGTTTTCAATTAACTATTGAAATTTCTCCGTCACGTTAAAGTAAGCTGTGACGTTGACATTTTACTTTTAATATATAAAAAATGATAATATAATAAATATCTTTGCACATACACACAGCGCCATCTAGTTCCACACTAAGCAACTACGCTTGTATTGTAGATATCAGATGGTTGATAAACTACACAAATACTTTTTTTTGTAAATAAATACACATATAAATGAAAAACATCCTTAACTCGGGAACACATGTCTGTATACATCATACTGTCTCAGCGGACATTTGGAATTTTATTTTGAATAAAACTCGACTTTTCTAATATTTTAAACGATGTAATAACCCAAAAAAGTTAATTGTAAAAATTAGATGTGGCTTGCGCAAAGGCCAGTAGAAAAGTGAAAAGGTATCATTATACAGGGCGTCCCAAAGTTATGGGACATGAAGGGGAAGTACCTTAAATATCGTAGATAGTGAATTTTGCTCAAAGAAGACTTTATGTTATTTTTAAAAGTTAGTAATTCTGCATTCATAGATTTTCTAAAAATTATTTGCTTCGGCTGGGAATCGAACCGACTCAAATGTGAAAAAAAAAACACCCTACTTTTATGATGCCAATCGAAAGAATAGCTAAAAAATAATAACTCTGCCTAAGTAACATAGTATTTTAAAAGAAAGGAACAACGTGAAATTAATCATTTTAATCAAATAAAAAACATACATGAAACTGCCGTAGTCAATACAAGTTTTATCATTTCATCTACACGTGCACTTATAATAAGGAAAACTATGTTAGTACCTATTTTATGAAGTGGGTACTTATTTACGAATAATCAATGCTATCTTTGGAATGATAATATCGCTACTTTTCGAACGTCGTCGGCAATAAATAACTTTCTTGAAATTTGACTCAATCATTTTATGTTGTTCCTTTCTTTTAAAATACTATGTTACTTAGGCAGAGTTATTATTTTTTAGCTATTCTTTCGATTGGCATCATAAAAGTAGGGTGTTTTTTTTTCACATTTAAGTCGGTTCGATTCCCAGCCGAAGCAAGTAATTTTTAGAAAATCTATGAATGCAGAATTACTAACTTTTAAAAATAACATAAAGTCTTCTTTGAGCAAAATTCACTATCTACAATATTTAAGGTACTTCCCCTTCATGTCCCATAACTTTGGGACGCCCTGTATATGTAAGGTAGTTGGATGCTTGAAGAATTGCCATAACAAATTGGCAGGCGTTAGCGCCGTAACACATACAAACATATGCCTCTCGCGGGATTCGAACCCTCGACCTTTTTGGTATAGCAGTGAGTTCTAACCACTACACCAAACTGGTTGTCGTCGTATTGACTTCCACAAAAAACATTTATCAGCTATTTCTTGAATGGAGCGGAAAATACGATACATAATCTACGCCTACGTATCCTCTCTATGTCCCATAGTCGGCTTCTTAGATACCCACTCTTAGAGATGTATTGGATCTAATATGTATGATACCACACGGTACTATTGTAAAGTCTATTGTCGCATTTTACGATCTCCACGGAAAGAGAAAGATTCCATCTGATCCAGATGAAGTTCCATAGTCGCCTTTAACGACACCCACGAAAAGAGATGAGTTGGTCCTGTACTGTTTAGATGCCGCAACAATACGGTAGCTACTGTGAAGTCCCATAGTCGCCTTTAACGACACCCACGAAAAGAGATGAGTTGGTCCTGTACTGTTTAGATGCCGCAACCATACGGTAGCTACTGTGAAGTCCCATAGTCGCCTTTAACGACACCCACGAAAAGAGATGAGTTGGTCCTGTACTGTTTAGAAGCCGCAATCATACGGTAGCTACTGTGCAGTCCCACAGTCGCCTTTAACGACACCCACGAAAAGAGATGGGTTGGTTCTGTACTGTTTAGGTGCCGAAACCATACGGAAGCTACTGTGAACTCCCATAGTTGCCTTTTACGACTCCCATAGAAAAAGTTGGTTCAGTTTAATACGTGCACTTTTATTGTGTGCTTAGTTACGTACTATTCTATTTAATTAGTAGAAATTATATATTATATGTATTATTTTATATATATGTATGTATGTTTGTATGTATTCAATTAACGTATGTATTTATATGGGTGATTTATTTATTTTATTAAAATTAGTTTACCGCGCGCGCTACCTAAATATCATGTGCGTAATGCTTCCTAATCCAAAGGTTGCCTGGAAGAGATCGCGATAAGGCCGCCAAATTGTACTATCCCTTTTTTATTTATCGTTGTGTTATGCTTCTTATTGTTGTACAATAAAGAATATTTTGTTTTGACGAAACCTCAAATATAAAAACTATAATTATGTAAAGGTTTTGTCCGAATTCTACTTACTTTACAGAATTAATTTACTTTACAGATTCCTGTCTCTACAAATTCCCAATTCTACAGATTCGTAATTCTACATAGGAAACGCAAAAACCGTATAAATAACATACATATGGTGTACAAGTGAAAGGGAAGTGTAAATTAAAGTGCGTAAGAAAGTTTTCGGGTTCCCACAAGAAGCCGCTGAAACTTTTCGTAAACCATTTAACAACTTTACTGAAAAACTCTGCATGCGCCAAATGTACGACGTTTTGACTGAGATTGACTTATCTAAATTGAAGAAATAAGAAACATAAGACATGTCTGTATGGGCTTAGACCCCTAAAACGGGAAAAAAATATTAATTGTATTTTTTTTTTTCTACAACACACGCTTGACAAAAGAAAAGCACTGGTTGTAATAGTACATAATAATTCTTCAACGCAGGCAATTTGAAAATTATCAAAAGGCCTTCAAAAATTAAACTGATCTAAAGTTTTCCCTAATATCTATAACGAGTTAGGTACAGGAACTTATAAGGACATTACGGCTGACCGAAACGATAGCGCGATTTAAAATACCAGTACTGCCATCTAGCGTTTCTTTTTGGAACTACTTATAACTTCGGGACTAAAAATATTTATTATTTTATTTTAATTAAATATGTAATTGAGGTTACTTCCTGAAAGATATAACGTAAATTGATATATTTCAGAACTAGTACAGTCGGCTACAAGCGTACAGTCTTGGAAATAGTGAGGTAATTTATTGCGCCACGAGCACTTTACTACTGGATACCGGCTTTATGAGCCACACACATACTAAATCCATCAATTTTACCCGTCTTTTCCCGCGGCTGTCGCCAATGGCGACTAAGGGACTTTACACAAAAAAAAACATCTATTTTCTATCTATTATAGGTTAAATTTTAATATTTGGAGCATCCAAACGGTAATGTTTGGGATATGTCTAACCACTCCGTTTGGGATAAAGGTCGTGACATTGTGTATGCTTGTAAACAAATATTATATAAATAACATAGGCAAAGCTAATACAAGGTTATTTTATTGTATACCTAAAACCTGAAATTAATTTGGTCAGTGTCACATTATCGAATCGACTCCGGCTATAGAAAGATGGGGTTATATTTATCTAATTAAGTAATGATAAACGCCCTACATTTTTTTTTTTAATTTCGTAGGGTTCCCATGTTGCGAAATTTATTTGGAACTCATTATTTTATTTGTTTAATTTAATTATGTGGATTAGGCTAGAAACGCGACTGTCTAAATGACAACGCTATATTCGATTATGGTTTTACCTGTGGTTCTCAATTCTATGTATGCTTGTGTTTTTTTTTCTTTTTTGTGATGAATAAATACCTTTTATTTATTTATTTGTTTGTTTATTTGTTTGTTAATTTATTTATTTATTTATTTATTTATCCCAATACCTTCTACTCCACTTGCCTAATAATGATATGCCCTTTTTTCCTTACAGTAAAAAATGTCAGCCACATATCATTATATGTTGTTTGTTTGTTTATTTATTTATTTATTTATTTATTTATTTATCTATCTATCCCAATACCTTCTACTCCACTTACCTAATAATAAATAAATAATAAATAAATATTTCGGACACTTACACCAATCATCTAGTCCCAAACTAAGCAAAGCTTGTGCAATGGATACAAGATAAACGGATAAACATACATAAATATTTATATAAACATCCAAGACTCGGGAATAAATGTTCGTATTCATCACACAAACATTTACCCCTCGCTGGATTCGAACCCGCAACCGTTGGTTTCGCTGATAGGGTCACTATCCACTACACCAATCGGTCGTCTAATAATGATATGCCCTTTTTTCCTTACAGTAAAAAAAGTCATCCACATATCATTATATGTTGTTTGTTTGTTTCTTTGTTTGTTTGTTTATTTATTTATTTATTTATTTATTTATTTATTTATTTATTTATTTATTTATTTATTTATTTATTTATTTATTTATTTATTTATTTATTTATTTATTTATTTATTTGTTTATTTATTTATTTATTTAACCCAATACCTTCTACTCCACTTACCTAATAATGATATGCCTTTTTTCCTTATAGTAAAAAAAGTCATCCACATATCATTATATGTTGTTTGTTTGTTTCTTTGTTTGTTTGTTTATTTATTTATTTATTTATTTATTTATTTATTTTTTATTTATTTATTTATTTATTTATTTATTTATTTATTTATTTATTTATTTATTTATTTATTTATTTATTTATTTATTTATTTATTTATTTATTTATTTATTTATCCCAATACCTTCTACTCCACTTACCTAATAATGATATGCCTTTTTTCCTTACAGTAAAAAAAGTCAGCCACATATCATTATACGCAATCCAAGTATACACATATTTGGATAATTTCAGTACGCTGTCCTGCAATTGTTCACTGAGCACCAATTCTGTAATTTGTCCTAATTGTAACCCATGGCAGTTATGACATAAGCGTCTGTGGCTTAGCGGTTAAGACGCGGTCCCCCAATTTGGGAGGTCGATTCCCAGGCAGGCCATGTACATGTACCAATGAGTTTTCAAACTTAATTAAATATATTTTTATTTATTTAATGATTTATTTGAAATCACAGCCATAACTACAAATTTAAAATATGAGTTATACATTTAGAAGCCAAAATAGATCTCAGTAAGTTTATACATAGCTTATTTTGTTACCTTATCTATCGAGACATCAAATTGTTGTGTTCGTGGGTGTAAGGAAGAGAGAATGTGTTTTTTTTTTTTAAGCATAACGGGTTGGTACTTGACCTCAATCACACCTGATGTTAAGTGAAGATGAGGTCGAAGATGGAAGCGTACTGACCCGGAAACCACAACACATTTGGGGGACTGGCTATCTTATCTCTGCCAACCGGAACACGACAATGCTATTAACATTGCAGCTTGGCGGCAGATTTAGATAAGATGGTGGTAGCTAGCCAGGCGGACATTTCAAATGCCCTACCACCAACCAAACCGAGTACTTAAACATGTACCCCGCTGGAGATCGAACCCGCGACCTCCGAATCGTAAACCCAATGTTGTTTACATTGAGCCACGGAGGCGGTATGGAGAGTGTATGTGTGTATGTATGAGTTGAGTGTATATGTGTACACAATAACCTAATCTATGTCAGTGCTTTCAATAATGCTGAATTGAACTGATTACGACACAGATGAAAAATGTCCAAATCCGAAAATTTTTCATTGCATTCTCGCAAGTTAGTTCTTGTTATGTGGGTGTCAAATAAGCTCCGAGCACGAAGACGTAAAGGAGTGGCACGCAGGCCCATCACCTGCTCCAATTTGATGAAAAAACGGCTCAGCCGTTTCAAAGATGATTTAACTTTTAGATAGATAGATCGTTTATTTGTATCTTAACTTACTTTTAATACAGTTGTTTGTTGTATTTGGATGATATCATGGTTTTATGGATGGATAAAATATGGGATGAGTATGTAAGAGGGACATTAAAAGTTGCACGGAGACCGTTTGGCTTGGTATGGACATGTCATGAGGAGGGATGAAACGCATGTTACTAAGAGAATGATTGTACGGTCAAACACGTACATTTTGGACCTTGGTCGATGCGGCCGGCGCGTGCAGCCTAATTACCTGAATCTTAAAGTAATTCCGCTGACTAAGCGTGGCCGCGTTACCAAGTATATCATAGTTTTAAGTTAGTTACGTATAACTCACCAACAATTTAACATCTCTCTAACATTACTTTGGAACAATTTACTTATAAACATACAATTATTATTCAACATAATATCTCAATTGATTACAAAATAACATTAACATACCCATCTGTATATAAGTCAGTAAACTATTAACTGTAACATTTTACATTTATTCCACAAATCCCCGCCTATCTGTGAAGCGCCGCGCGCGTACCACGGATAATTATTATGTAAGGGTCGTTATCCCTTTCAATGATGAATATGGTTGTCGATGGTCGGAAAGTAATAAGTAATATAATTTCAAAATACAGTTTTCATTATATAAATGTATTATTTGTATATAACAATTATTTTTCAAATGTATCATTCAAAGAAATACAAATACAAAGAAACTTTTATGTATACTACCCACCCACTATAATCTACAATCCCGCTTCACACATAAACACACTTCGTCAGCCTACCCACACCGGCAGGCGCCCGCGCCGCTCGGTGGCAGGTTAACAAAAGTACTCAACTACCGTACATACCAAATAAACACGTACACACACACACACACACATATACTCACAGACACTACAATCGAAGTCGTTAATTTGTAGACATGCGACAACTTATTGTATTTCATCATTATTTTTATTAGTTAATTGTTACATAGATCTATAGTTTTGACATTTTTACTTGGCTTATATTACTTAATTCTTTTATAATTAAAACGTTACCCACTCCATTATAACGATAACCACTGTCGGTAACATAATGAGAATCGCTAATTGGCATAAGTTTGGTACCTATTAGTCAAAATCAAAATCAAAATCAAAAATGTTTTTATTTCGTAAGTTATAAGAATAACATTTGAAATCGTCATGACATACAGTTATCGCTCATTCACTAGGCAGTCTCTGTGACGGTAGTTACTATAGTTTACTATAATTTACCGTAGTTTTACTATAATATAATTTCTGCAATAATGCTGTTGATTCTATGTAAATAAATAAATAAAGAAATAAATACAAAGGAAGAGATATACCATGGAAAAGATCATGAGTAGTGAGAACGGCGATGTTATTTATTTCTGGAGTCCGAGGGATAACCAGGAAACTCAGATATTAATAGTTCAGTTAATGTATTAGGTCCTTACCTATGACATTGGCGTTTTGTATGAAGAATTTCATTAAGACTGTTTTCTCCATTTTTTTTTTTTGGGAACGGCAAATCCAAATTTAGCTAAACTTTGTGTGTATTATCGGATGACATTAAGTTAAGTATTGGCAGCGTTAATTTTTAAAAGTAACCGCTTTATAAAGTTTCAGCGAATGTAAGAAATGATTATGGGAAGCACATGAAAAGAGCTCTGTTCGAATTTTTTTTATCATGCGATTTAGCCCAGAAATTAAAAACAAATTTGGATATAGCTTTGAACATCGCAGGAATTGGTACATTATGATTAACGAAGAAAAAAAACTCCAATTTCATAGGTAAAGAGACCCAATATTCGGTAGCACAAAAACTATATCAAAAACACCAGACGAACGAATCAAAAGGTTTTCAAACATGACAGGCCATGAGCAGACCAAGCTGCCAGTCTCCAATAGGTGATATGAACGAAAAGGACATGAATGAGGAGTTACCGGCTGATAGAGGAGATTGGAAATAAATTGGAATTGAAGAGGATGATGATCATAATATTACTTTTATATAACGGAAACCCGTACCTACCTATGTTATCAGAATCAGACAGTCATGACAATCATTTCTGAACGTGAACGACTATGTCGGCGTAAAAATCATTTCCATGCACCGCGTAGTAGAACTTGCTATGCAAGTAACACGTTTATTAGTTGTGCATGTAGGTTATTTAATGAAAATGATAAACTCTCAGGAATACATGTATTTCATTGTTCCATTAAAAAATGTCTTTAGAAATCAGAACAGGTGACATTGTGGTCGTATCGATAGATTATCTATCTTATATATTACTACTTGTTATTAATTATTATCAAATATCTGAATACAAATAAAAGGATTATAAAATAATTTAGAGTAATGTAGCTGCTGTAAAGAGGCATTGTCGGTCTGCATAATAAGTAGCTGCTGTAAATGGGCATTGTCAATTTCCTTAAAGCTATGATATTAAAATACACTACTGAAGCCAGGCATCTCTATCTTCCAAGTAATCATTTATACTATAATAGGCCTTTCTAATAAGGGTAGTTTTGATTTTACTTTTAAATTGTCGTTCCGTGAGCTCCAATATATTTAATGGGATTTTGTTATAAAAACGGACACAGTTCCCTAAGTACGACTTATTTGACTTTTGAAGTCTGAACGTAGGCACGGACAATTTATATGTATGTAGATGCATGTATATTCTTATGTGTTGTATATAATGATCAACAATAATAGTATTTTTTCAAATAAAACACTTTATGGGATTCGAATGTTTATGGCGTTCGGGTCTCAAAAGTCGATACTCAATATCACATTTTCTTTTCCCCTGCAATTGCAGGTATAAAATTCAAAAATTCAAAATTTCATAGGATAAAATTATCACTTGAAAACGTCACTATTAATATTACATTTAAATTTACTGCTCATTCACAAAGCTGACTCCCCAGAGAAGAACGAGCAAGAAACTCTAGGGTTGCTCTTTTAAAGATTATGGGTTACAATTTGTGATTTCATAATTAGGTATATGAATAATAAGACAGCTATGTCCATGCTTGTTTATCATTCAAATAGTCAGTGATTTTATAATAGCCTTTTGCTAATAATTTCTGTTTTATAATTGCTTTAAATTTATTTAAAGGCAAATTTTGAATGTCTACTGGAACCTTATTATATTATAGTTACCTAATATACGTAGGGCATTTTGTTTGGTATTGCTTAGTCATGTAAGTAATTAATTAGTGAAACTATAGTCCATAAGTAACTATATCACTCAAAAATTTAGAGGAACAACAAAAATCCAATTTTCTATATGACAGTGGGAGTATTTAAATATTTTCATAGTAAACAGACACGGAAAATTTCAGAGCGACGCTTCGGAAAGGCCCTACGCAGTTCTCTATTACTATCCTATTTAAGAATACAATACAATATAAAAATAATGTATTTTCTCCACTTAGACATTAGCGTGTATTTATAATATTACTGTTAAAGAGATAAGTTGCATTAAAAAAAATGCAATGGCGACTGGAGGACTTATTTTTTATCAAACAATATATTAGGTCTTTACCTATGAAATTGGAGATTTTTTCTTCGTTAATCATAATGCACCAACTCCTACGATTCTATAGCTATTTCCAAATTTGTTTTTTATTTGGAAAATAGAATATATTTATAAGGTTTCACATGAAATATTTTTCAATGTCTGAGCTAAATCACACAATAAAAAAAACTTGAACACAAATCTTTTCATGAGCTTCCCATATTATTTCTTAGATTAGCAGAAACTTTTATAAAGCGGTTACTTTTAAAAATTAACACTGCCTATATATAACTTAATGGTATCCGATAATACACACAAAGTTTAGCAAAATTTGGATTTGCCGTTACCAAAAAAAAAATCGAAAATGTTTGTATGGAGAAAACAGTCTTAATGAAATTCTTCCCACAAAACCCCAATTTCATAGGTGAGAAAACTCTAAGGACTTCCCCTCTATTGAACATTACTTCGCTAGCCACATAATGTGATAATTATCCACCCATCCTGAAGTGTTGCAATCCAATTTTGTAACGAATATTAATGCATGAAATCCATTACCCTAATGGAAAATACAAATAGATATAACTAGTGATTATTTCGTACCTATGCAAAGTTAATGTGCGTGTCAGTGAGTGTCATTTGAATAGTGGATACAAAAACTCAGCAAAGCAGCAATCAATAGCACAGATTATAAAACACCGGGCAATATAACAACTCCGCGATCTCGGTCTACGATACGTATAGATAATGGGCCAAGTGATTTCCTAGTCATGAAATTGGAAATCGACAAACACTTCATTATGATAGAGCGTCACACGATTGACAATGCAAGTTATAAAACGCCTAATCACTAGAAATTGATAAACAAAAAATTGTAAATATAGTAATTTTGTGTGTGAATATAATATATTACCTGTCTGATGGGACGCACGCGGCCGGCAGGAGACGCGTGCGCGGGCTGCTAAAATTAAACGCGCGCGCGCCGAAACCATTCGGCGAATAGAGTGTTCTATTTTTGAAAAACCTTTCAAATACCGCCATCTGTCGATGGAGAGTTGCACTACGTCAGATTGTACTAAGGTTTGTATCGATTGTGATACATTCGTCTTCAAATCCGATCCGAAGTTTTCATGATATAGGTACTGGATTAATCTGCGTTGTAAAAATTTACATCCATCCATATGCTATAAATGCATATCGCTAAATAGATATGTCTGTCTGTTAGGCTTTCTGGACTATATTGCTGATCCGATTTTACTGAAATTTGATAGAGAATTTGAAGCAGGAATCATCATCATATTATTTAAGAGCCCTGCTCTTGTCGGTGGAGTTTTTTCTATATCTCTCTGCCCTCCCCCTTCCTCTTGACCTCCAGATACGACACGACGTTCAACTTCTCTTTTATCTGCTACAAGGCAAGCATTCAATAAAAAAAGAACCTGCTCAAAGCCAGAATATCAGGCCGAGTTCGTAAAAAGTGTACATTTGGAGCATTGCTTTGTATGGGTGTGAAACGTGGACTCTAACTCTTAAAGACAAAGAAAGATTGGAAGCCTTTGAGATGTGGTGCTGGAGGGGAATGGAACGTATCAACTGGATGGAGAAGAAAACGAACGAAGAGGTTTTAAATACAGTAAAGGAAAAAAGGAAATTATTGGGAGTAATTGAGAATAGATTTCATCAAAACCATAATAGAAGGAAGAATAGAGAGGAAAAGAAAAAGAGAAAGACCGAGAATAAGCCACATGCAGCAGGAATAATTAACAAAAATTATTTCATCGATTTACATTTATCAGAACATTATTTGCAGAATTTTTTAATACATTCATTGCTTATGAATCTGCTGGAATCTTTTACACAAAAATGAACCGGTTGTTTTTTTTTCTTTAATGCAATATTAATCCACAGATGTATGACAATAGCAGACCAGACAAAGACTAAATAGCATAGCCAGTCTTCATTTAAAAGTATTAACGTTTAGACCTAGACATAGAAAGTTTTATGTGCCCTAATACATTGTACAGAACCACAAACAAATATAATATTACGCAGAGACAAAATCTTATAACAATGCATAATGTAAATGTGGTGGTGAAAGGCTTGCTGGCTCAGTACAGTCTGAATAATTCTGTGAATGCCCGTTTAGACTTGGATGTGTGAGGAAATGTATAGAAATGGCATCTATTTGTCTGGATAATTAGATTGCGAAGAAGTAATTTTATAGCTTATCTAACATTTCGTATACGTTTAAAAAAAAAATAACAAAACTAAAATATTTCTACTTACTCATCCAGCCCCAAACTAAGCAAATTCGAATTCAAAAAACGATTTATTTTCTTATTTTCTTATTTTATATTTTATCGTAAAAGGAAAATTATCATTTTTAATTTTCAAACCTCACATTTTCAATTTAAAATTACTGTACGACCTGTTTGGTGTAGTGGTTAGCAACTCTGACCACTATACCAAAAGGTTGCGGGTTCGAATCCCGCTAGGGGCATATTGTTTGTGTGATGAATACGGACATGTGTACCCGAGTTATGGATGTTTGCATTTATAATAAGTATTTATTTACAAAAAAAATATATTTATGTACCTAGTATATCACCCATCTGGTATCAACAATACAATCCTATAGTTGCTTACTGTGGAACTAGATGGCGCTGTGTGTATGTCTAAGGATATTTATTATTATTATTATTTATAATTACTGACATTACAAAGGTGATTCCAACCCGCAACTGTTGGTATCGCAGGTAGGGTCATACACTAGACCAATCGATCGTCATTTAAATTGATTTTAAGCAATATTTATGTTTAATAACTAAATTTAACACAATGGGAATAACAATATGAGTTTAAAATCTAAAAACCCGTCCGCATATTTGCATTTACTAGCGCCAATTTAGATTTTTTACCAAAAAATGTATCCTATGATATTCCAGTGATCAAGGCGAATGTAACGACACCATGCTCTTCGAAATCGGTCAACCAGTGTACACTACAGGAGGTAACATCGAAATCTACATACATACACTCGAAAAACATTAACCTCCTTCCTTGGACAGTCGGGTAAAATAGACAGCTCAAGTAACTCACGAGCTTAGAATATACAGGTCCGATTTGAGTTCAGATTTTAGTTAAGTTCTTAATCATATTTCATAAAAATTTGCTCAACCGTCTCGAAGATATTTAACTTTCAAGGTTTTGCCTGGATGATATTGTCTTCGGGGGCTTTCTACATTTTCAAATTATGTTACATAGCTAAACTTAAATTCAAAATCAAATGCAAAACATTGAGAAATCGTGATGATTTCTGTCATTTTTTCCTTTATGCGCACTTATTAGCTACTTGTAACATTCCAAATTTCAAGTACCCAGATATTTCGTGCTTTGTACACCTGGATGTTATTATATTTAGTTTGTCGGGGACTATCTAAATGTTATGTAAGTCTGTGGTTTAGCCGCATATTAAAATCTTTTTAATTTTCGCGCCTTAACCAGTTTCACAAGGATGTCTCTTCGAAGCTGAAGTAAAGGACAAGAAATTCCATAATTGAAAAATCTCAGACGAGAAACGTAAAATGACATTTAAATCTGCAATTTTTCATTTCTTACGTTCAATAAATTCTAAGCGGGCTACAGCGAAATATCGCTGTTAGCTACGCCTGAGTGAAATGTTAATGCAAATATCCTGAAGATTTCATTTTATGCACAGGATTATTTGCTCGGTGATATTATGCAGGCGTTAGGAATCGTTGGATTATAAATATTAAAAATTTCTATCTGCAAATATTATGTGAAATGGTGAAATTTTCAGCTCTATTCCAAATGTGAGATATACGAGAGGGGTTCATGTTCAAATTCAGCTTGAAATTAAAATTAAAAACATAACTGGCTATGTATGACACGAGTGTGCCGCAGCTATAAAACGAATGATGCAAAAAATTGCCTTTGTAATGTAGCTGCTGTACATTAGGTTATCCGGGGGGGGTGTTTAGGCTTATTCCACATAAGTACACACACAGTTCTGCATCAAATAACTTTAATCACGAAATCCACAATTACAATGATACAGCTTCTGGTCGCAAAACCTCCAGAAAACAGTAATAACATTAAAAATCATTAAAAATCATTAAAGCGGACCGGCTTCATAATGGTACGCGCGCCATGTCTTTTTTCCATTGAGCTGGCCAGCGGACCCTTCGCGTCATTTATAATTATATCGCTAGATGGCGGGGATGGCGGAACGGCGAGACGGGAGTCCGCACAGGGTTGCCGTGTTATACCTTCTACTGGCGAGCGAATTAGCAAGCTGAAGTGGTAGTAGGCAGTGCACCTTGCTCGACGAGCTGGTGGCCGGTGGGGCATTAAGACTGCTTCCTCATTTTTGGGAACGACAAATCCAAATTTAGCTAAACTTTTACACATATTTAAAGAGTATAATATTCTAACCTTTTCGTCACAGTACATTTTTGAAAATCTAATATATGTCAAAAAAATATTTAGGATTTAGAAAAAATAGTGATAAACATGATGTCAATACAAGAAATAAAGATAAACTTGCAGGTCACATAAGTCGCCTCCGCAAAGTCAGTAATTCATTTAAAGGGTTATGTATACACTTTTTTAATAAGGTTCCTGTTGATATACAAAATCTTCCTTTCAATAAATTTAAAGATACTATAAAACAGAAACTTATTAAGAAAGCATTATTATAAAATATCAGATTATTTAGATGATAAACTATCATGGACATGAACAGCCCGTTCGCGTAACCAAGCTATTTCACAATTAATAATGAAATATTATAATATAAAATAAAAGAGCAACCTCTCGAGTTTCTTGCTTGTTCTTCTCAGGGGAAAATTTCAAATTAATAGAATAATTTACTTTCAAAGGGTTCGAATCCCGCGACGGGTGAATGTTTGTATGATGAATACGAACATTTATTCCCGAGTCATGGATGTTTATAGAAATATTTATGTATATTTATCCGTTATCTAGTATCCATAGCACAAGCTTTGCTTAGTTTGGGACTAGATGATTGGTGTAAGTGTCCGAAATATTTATTTATTTATTTATAATGTTTCAATTTAGATTTTTTTATGTTTTAATTTTTCACTTCACATTTGAATTTATAATTGTTATCTTAAATTTTCAATGTCTACGCACTGTTTACTAACATAGTTATAGGTGATTGCACTAACAAAGATGGACCTTAAGTCTGGAAAATAAATGATTTATTATATTACAGGCAGTGTTAATTTTTAAAAGTAACCGCATTATAAAAGTTTCAGCGAATCTAAGAAATGATTATGGGATGCACATGAAAAGAGCTCTGTTCAAATTTTTTTTATTATATTTGGTCCAGAAATTTAAAAATAGTCGCGTGCAAAAGCTAGTACATTATAAAATTAATTGGTACATATATAGAATTAATACGTTTTAATTGGATGAAGACAATGGGTCGCACCGCATTTTGTTGATAACTGTAGGTATTCGGGGAATCCCGCCACAGTGGATTAAAGTATATACATACATGACAAGCTAGAATAAAATTATTATAATGTAGGTATATAAAATATTAACGATTTCTAATCGTGTCATAAGTACATAATGCCTATAACCAGAATTATTTCTTTATCGATAATTGAAAAATTAAAGGTAGTTTCGTAATGTCAATAAAATATTCCTTTGTTGGGAAACCTGTAAATTATAATTTCGTTATGTCATTCCGAATAACTCGTTACATTCCGACCGCATCAGCAGCTCAATGTAAACAATATTTGGTTAGCAACTCTGGCAACTCTGACTGCTGTACCAAAAGGTTGCGGGTTCGAATCCCGCTAGGAGCATATGTTTGTGTGATGAATACGGACATGTGTACCCGAGTTATGGATGTTTTCATTTATAATAAGTATTTATTTACAAAAAAAAAGTATTTATGTAATATATCAACCATCTGGTATTCACAATACAAGCCTTTAGTTGCTTACTGTGGAACTAGATGGCGCTGTGTGTATATCTAAGGACATTTAAAAAAAAAATATGGGGTTTACTAGTCGGAGGTGGGGGGTTCGATGCCCTGGTAGTCCTCGGTTTGGTTGATGGTAGGGCATTTTAAAATGTACGCCTGGCTAGCTACCGCCATCTTATTTAAGTCTGCCGGCAAACACCATGTCTTAATGAAATTCTTCATACAAAACGCCAATTTCGTAGGTACGGACCTATTATTTACATATCTATAAAAAGTGTATCGCCTCGAGCTCTCCTACCTGCGGCATTGTCCCCAGCATGCTAGCCGCGTTGTCCCGCTGCACCGTCAACACCGCAATTAATGTTCTTTCGCCTTTACATTTAATTAGGTAAAATTAATTTATTGTATTATATTATAATGGGCATGTCCAAGTGCGCGGAAGACGCCTATGGAACAAATAAATGAGTATGAGTATGTAATGATAAAAAATGTTTGGCAAATTTAAAATACGTTACGGTTACTGTGATATACGTACCAATCCAAAATAAATGTCTAGTACCCAGATCAACCGTGGCGTCTTGAAAATACTCTCGCCCTGCCATTGTGAGCGAGCGGACGTTCCACATTTGATCGTGTACCTACTTACTGAAAATACTGGTTTTACTACAAAATCCAGACCCTGAATAACTGGACATCACAGTTACTTTATACATTTTCTTATATAATGGATAGGTCCTTAAATTTAGAGGAAGACTAGATTAGACGATCACTATTTGGCTATTATCATTGCTTGAAAGAAGAAGCTTGAAAGCGGCTAATAAAATGCTATGTATGGAGTACATCTTGATACGGCTGTGATACATGGACATTAACACAAAGGGATAGGGAAAGATTAGAGGCATTCGAGATGTGGTGCTGGCGACGAATGGCGGTAATAAGCTGGACCGAGAACAGAACAAATGAAGAGGTGTTAATGATGGTAAAGGAGAAGAGATGTCTGTCAGCCACAGTTGAGAACCGAAGAGGAAAGATGATAGGTGACTTGATACGACACGAAATTTTTTTTGAAGAACATAATTGAGGGAAAGATTTAAGGAAAGAGAGGAAGGGGAAGACTTAGGTGTAATTACTTTGACAAAGTGAAAGATAAGGTGAATGTCGTATTGTAAGGTTAAATGAAAGCAGAGACGTGGTGATTACTACACCGACAAGAGCATAGCTCTTAAATTGAAGGACAAGATTTTTACGTAATTGATTTACTCCCCTAAGCTAGGTATAGGTTCGATCGGGGTGCGATGTCAGACAACCTCCTCGTGTGCCTGATGGCTACTTGTCCCCCTGGATACGTCCAGGGGGAACGGTAGTCGTTGGGCCGGTGCACCCTGGGCATCGGTCAACAACTTCCCTTTAAGGGTTCTTGTTGACCGATGGCTAATAGTCTGACGGGGAGGGCTCCTCCGCGTATCCCTCTGGTTTAGCAGAGGGCACTGCGGATGGAGCAGGAGACGCTCCCCTCCTAGTGGGGGAGTAAGGGTGGGCTCGGTGTGCACTCGCACTGCCGCCGAGCAGGCCTGGGGAGGAGGTTTGGGGTGAACCTCCTACCCCTTGCCACCGCCGGGCTCGTAATCCGGGACTGCGGCTTTCAGCTGCAGTCCGGTACCGAGGGTCTTGGCTTAACCGCCCGGACCGCGAGGAAGGAAAACCTCTATAAAAAACCAGCCCAAGTTTCGGCTCCGAGGCCCGCCTCGGCGCCGAATGCCCTCGTCGCTCTACTTCCGAAAATCCGTTTTCGGGAGTGGAGCGACGAGGGAAGGTGGAGGGCATATTCTACCACAGCCGGCTGCGGCGAGGAAGCGGCGCTCCCTGAGGAATGCCCATCTGGGCAGGGGACGCCGTGGAATCGCCTGCAGCACTTGGGCGACCTCTCCTTGACGACTGCAGCTAAGGCTGCGGCCGTCGACGAGAGGTCGTGGGAAGCGGCCCTCTCCCTCTGTTCGCAGGGGGAGACGGCGGGAGGGTTGGAGGGGCGGTGTTCCCCCGCCTCCTCTCCGGGCCTCTCGCTGTTGTTGCAGGCCGCTATGGTAGGGGACGACCTCTCTGTTGAGAGGTCGTAGCCGTGCGGGACGGCCACTCTTTGCCGGCCGCAGCCAGGTTCGAGCTGCGGACGCCAAGGAGAGGCCGTGGAAAGCGGTCCTCTCTCTCTGCGAGGTCACTCGCAGAGCGAGGGGAGATGCAGCCGCATGGGGGGCACGGAGGAGAGCTTATCTTTAATGATAGGCGATCCTCTGCCCCCCTACCCTGCGGGGCCTGGGTGGCGATCCGGGGGGATCACCGCCCACACATAGGCCCCGCGAGAAGGCGCGCGCGGTGTTTCCGCGCGCCTTCTAGAGGTGGCTCGACCAGGCGATTCCTCCCTGCTCCAGCCCAGAAGTGGGCCCGCCGCCGCTGTTGTTCGGCGGCGGGCATCGCGCCGGCGTGGCTGCGGACGAATACCAGATGGTACCCGTGGCCACGCCGCACAGGCGCGCGCGAAGGAACACCCAGGAGTTTTTAGTCGGTAGGCCGGCACCTTCTGTGCCGGAGTCCGACATAATCCGCCCCCCTCCCCCGAGGAGGGCAGATAAGCATGAGCGTTTCTCCTGGTAAAAAAAAAAAAAAAAAAGGTATAGGTTCGATAGCTAGGGGGGAGGGGGAAGGTAAACTTACTGTGTTGCCGACTGTACATAGTATGAGCTTTCCGAATACCGCCTCTAGATTTTATCTCACGTTTTATTGCATGACATTTACTACATGCCGTCCACTCCGCAAGTCATGAACCTTACAATGACGTCACCATATGGCCCTACCGGGACCAGCGCGAATCTTACGACACGTTATATGTCTTCGGACGTGTTGAATACATTACCCACCTGTTGGCTTCGCCTCAGTCGGGTGGAAATTGCAAGTCGTTAGAAATCCGTCGCCGTAGTTACATCTCGACATCGTATAATCTTTACTATAGTTCTGACATACGTTGGCATTGAACTTTGTACGCTACAGGACCTTTTTTTTTTTCGAGGGGAAATGCGTTTACGCATTCGACCCGCCGCTGTGGGGCAGCGACGGGGATATGTGGGACTCCCCGCTCCAATGACAGGAGCGGGACTACCCACTAAAACCCCCCGGCGACCTTCCTCGGCAGTAGGGAGGACCTGGGAACGCATAACGCATATGCGTTGCCGGCCTTTGAGGAAGGTGTAGACTCGTTTCTTGAAGGCCCAATGTCGTAGTCGTTCGGGAATACCGCTATATTATTTATTTGGTTATACAAATGACCACATTGTTTGCTATATTATTATTTATTTATTTATGACAAGACTAGGTAAATGGTATACTTATTTAACTAACAACAAGCACATTCAGATAGCTGAATATGTTAATATGCATTAGACGTACTAACTCGGCCCTGCTGCGCTGAACTTCCTTGGCTCCTCGGTAAACGTGACTAGTTTTGTATGTGAAAAGTTGGTCCAGGAGCTGAACTGGTGTTCATGGCGCAAATATTTTAACATAATTAAAGCGCAAAATAGCCAAACTAAACTACAACTTTACTGGCGTCAAGTGAAGCGTGGTCCGCTTCGAAAGCGTAGACGACATTTAGCTTCTAACATACTGATGATATTTTGATATATTAGGTCCTTACCTATGAAATTGGCGTTTTGTATGAAGAATTTCATTAAGACTGTTTTCTCCCGAACAGTTTTGATTTTTTTTTTTTTGGGAACGGCAAATCCAAATTTAGCTAAACTTTGTGTGTATTATCGGATAACATTAAGTTAAGTATAGGCAGCGTTAACTTTTAAAAGTAACCGCTTTATAAAAGTTTCAGCGAATCTAAGAGATGATTATGGGAAGCATATGCAAAGAGCTCTGTTGTTTTTTTTTTATTATGTGATTTAGCCCAGAAATTAAAAAATATTTCATGTGAAACCTTGAAATAATATTCCATTTTCCAATTAAAAAACAAATTTGGATATAGCTTTGAAGATCGCAAGAATTGGTACATATGATTAACGAAGAAAAAAAACTCCAATTTCATAGGTAAAGACCCAATATTTAGATGATGATGATCCGTAGCGAAGTAAACAATATAGGGTTTACGATTCGGAGGTCGCGGGATCGATCCTCAGCGGGGTACCTACGTGTTTAGTACTCGGTTTGGTTGGTGGTAAGGCATGTACGCCTGGCTAGCTACCACCATCTTATCTAAATCTGCCGCCAAACAGGAATGTTAATAGCATTGTTGTGTTCTGGTTGTCGGAGATAAGGTAGCCAGTCCCCCAAATAAGATGGGGTTTCCGGATCAGTACGCTTCCACCTTCGGCCTCATTTCTTAACATCAGGTGTGATTGAGGCCAAGTGCTAACCCGTTGTGCATAAAGAATAAATAAAATAAAATTTAATACGTGTAATTCCAGTTTACTGGTGACTCTTTTTTTTTATGCACAACTTGACCTCAATCACACTTGATGTAAAGTGAAGATAAGGCCGAAGGTGGTAACATACTGACCAGGAAACCCCATCTTATTTGAGGGACTGGCTATCTTATCTCTGACAACCGGAACACAACAATGCTATTAACACTGCTGTTTTGGCGGCGGATTTAGATAAGATGGTGGTAGCTAAGCTAAGACTCCACTCCTGATTACGAACGTTCCACTAAGAACCATAAAAAAATATCCATTACCCATACAAAGTATACCATTATGAAACCACCTTTAATACTAAAGGTTAAAGGGAAGTCCGAAAATTATCTTATATTTGACAACTGGAACACAATAGTATTAGGTATTAACATTGCTGCTTGACGGCAGACTTAGATAAGATGGTGGAAGCTAGCCAGGCGGACATTTAAAATGCCCTACCACCAGCCAAACAGGGTACTAAACATGTACCCCGCTGAGATCGAACCCGCGACCTACGATTCGGAAACGCAAAGTTGTTTACATTGTGCCACGGAGGCGGTCATTCCAAGTAAAATAGTAGTTTTGCTTTAATATCCTGTCTTGAAATGTAATATTTGTGCTTCAAATCATTGTATTGCTTTCTGCTATTCGAAAGCTGGAGGGCACCAAACGGCGCGTGTGCACTAGGACGATACGTCAATTGAACTGGTTTACTTAGGAAAATACCCGAATGTACGAGCAAACAAAAAAGAAGGAAACGCCTTACCTCTCCACGCGTCGGATGCATAATCAGTGTCACTTGTAATATATATTTTCAGAATCCTCGTGATGAGCCCATTCCTATGATAATAATAATAAATAAATATCCTCAGACATACACACAGCGCCATCTAGTTCCACAGGGAGCAACTATAGGCTTGTAATGTGGATAACAGATGATAGATATACTACATAAATACATTTTTTTTTGTAAATAAATACTTATTATAAACGGAAACATCCATAACTCGGGTACACATGTCCGTATTCATGACACAAACATATTCCCCTAGCGGGATTCTAACCCGCAACCTTTTGGTATAGTGGTCATAGTTGCCTATAGTTGCTTACTGTAGAACTAGATGGCGCTGTATGTCTAAGGATATTTATTTATTCGTCGTACAACTTTTCAACAACTAACGATACGCTAATCGATAATTCACCAACGAACATTTTAAGCCAATTTCTTCGCCGTACTTATACACAGGGGTTATTTATTTCTACGAACAAAACACACTTTGGAATCAAGTTGATGATGTAATTATATTTTTCGTGATTAGAAGGGGCTGCAGATACATGCGATAAATAAGGACATCCGTTTCTGACTTACTCTTAAGTATACACTTGAGTGTGGTTTGTAATACGAGACGTAATAATTAATTATACCCGAATGTGCAAGCTAACAAAAAAAAAGGAAACGTAATAATTCTAGGGGGAAAAATCGTCACGAGAAAATCGTCTCTGGTCGTTTTTGTGCTCAAAGCACCCGGGTCTCTTCTAGAACTAAAGTCTATTGTGTATACATGTGCAGCGACCTGGAATTTGCATTGTCCTTGTTGATTCTCCACAATACCATTATTGGGAGTAGCATAGATAATATAATAGCAATATTTTATTGTTAATATCAATATTGAGATAGAAACTTGTTGCGTATCTGAGTATATTTCATTTTACAATATACAATAGATAAAAGATATATATATATATATATATAGTAACTTACTTAACTTTTAAATATAATATAACGTAATGTGATGTGATGTGACGTGACGTGACGTGACGTGTGTAATGTAACATTGGGTCTTTACCTATGAAATTGGAGTTTTTTTTCTTCGTTAATCATAATTATGTACCAATTCCTGCGATTCTCAAAGCTATATCCAAATTTGTTTTTCATTTGGAAAACGGAATATTATTTCAAGGTTTCACATGAAATATATTTTAATTTCCGAGCTAAAACACATAATTAAAAAAAATTTGAACAGAGCTCTTTTCATGTGCTTCCCATAATCATTTCTTAGATTCGCTGAAACTTTTATAAAGCGGTTACTAGTTTAGATAAATTTGGATTTGCCGTTCTTAAAAAAAAATTTTCATAGGTAAGGACCTAATATAATATATATAGTAACTTACCTTACTTTTCCTTCGCACGATCTTTATTATTTAAGTGAGTGTAAAAAATTGTTCTTTCAATAAATTTCAGCTTTTTACTTAGCAATCAGAAAAACTAGCGTCTATTTGGCAACTATAATATATTTTTTGTAGACAACACAGCATAAAATGGTCCTTACTTTTCCATATCGTGATTTCATTAGATCATGGACAAGAGATAAATTGGAAGTAGATGGAGGTGATGTCGTCGAAGATTCCTGTCTTCATAATCCAGAGTTCAACAAAAAACCTCTCCAGATCCACCAAAGTAACTCTGGGACTCATGCAAGTGAATTATAAAAGCAATACACAACTTAATTTAGGGTCCAAGTGAACCCCGCGCAAGAATAAACGTTCATATTCGCACACAAATATTTAGTCTCGCAGCCAAATATAAATTTATGTTACATGAGTCAGTTCTCCATCAAAATAACCATTTAGAGATGCCAACAACGATCGATAACAATCCACTCAAAATTATCGACATTATGCACTCAAAGATCTTGATAGACACCTCCGAGATATCGATGCGGTGCCAATAAACGCAACAGAAGCAGGCGGTAGCGAGGAGTTACGTTGTTAGCGCCATTGTAGACGGAGACCACTAAAATGCTGCACGATGGAAGACTTGAGCTCAATTTATTTTATACAAACAATATAGGGTTTACGAATCGATCGCGGATTCGATCCCCAGCGGGGTACATGTTTAATACTCGGAATTGGTTGGTGGTAGGACATTTTAAATGTCCGTCTGGCTAGCTACCACCATCTTATTTAAATCTGCTGCCAAGCTATAATAATAATAATAATAACACGGCACTAATAATAACATAATTAATTAAACAGCTGAAAGGATTTGGCTGAAATTTGGTATTTAGGTAGAACAGATTAAAACATAGGATATTCTTTATCCCGATAAAGTGAGTAGTACCCGCGGGATAAACAAATTTCTTACACGCAGGCGAAGCCGCGGGCGGAAAGCTAGTAGTTTATATTTTGAGGACGCCATGTTGGATTTTTTATCACAAAATGTATCGTATGACACTCCAGGTATCAAGACGAATCTAACGACAGCTCTTCGAAATCGGTCAAGTCATATAGGCTACATTGCGCCAAAGGAACGGACATACATTCATAATATGTATATACACTAGAAAAACATTACCTTCCTTTCTTAGTCAGTCTAAATCTACCGCCAAGCAGCAATTGTTGTGTACCGGTTGTCAGAAATAAGATAGCCAGTCCCGCATTATGTTGGAGTTTCCGGGTCAGTACGCTTCCACCTTCGATCTAATCTTTACTTAACATCAGGTGTGATTGAGGTCAAGTGCTAACCAGTTGTGCATAAAAAAAAATGTAACGGTCGGTCAATATTATTGATTAAAAAATCGTAATTTTTATCGAACTTATCGTTCGTATCAAACCCCCCACGAAATGTTAGTCGACTGTGCTGCTACGCAGGTAAATATTTGTAAGTATATCTCATAAACAAAGCCTTAACAAGGATAACCGCCTCCGTGGCTCAATGTAAACAACATTGAGTTTACGATTCGGAGGTCGCGGGTTCGATCCCCAGCGGGGTACATGTTTAAGTACTCGGTTTGGTTGGTGGTAGGGCATTTTAAATGTCCGCCTGGCTAGCTACCACCATCTTATCTAAATCTGCCGCCAAGCAGCAATGTTAATAGCATTGTCGTGTTCCGGTTGTCAGAGATAAGATAGCCAGTCCCCCAAATGTGTTGGGGTTTCCGGGTCAGTACGCTTCCATCTTCGACCTCATCGTCACTTAACATCAGGTGTGATTGAGGTCAAGTACCAACCCGTTATGCATAAAAAAAAAAAAAAAGAAAAGAAAAAAAAAGATAAACAAGAATGTCAAGCTGTAATAGGTTTAGAATCCGATATTTATTTATTTATTCGTTCATGCTTACATACAAAGTTCTTAAAACTAGTACATGCACACTGTCTTAAAGGGTGTAGCAAATTCAATTTACCTAAAACTAATTAAAAGCGTTTATCTTATTTCTATATTAGGTATTTTATTCTTTTTATCTATCGTTATACAATATATATTTATAAATTATTATTATTATTGAACTGTACTTATTGTTATGAGATCAACGCTTATAATAATGAGATCAAAGTAGTTTTATTTTATCTGAATCCGATATTTGAACCTACTGGTAGCTTGTATCTTTACCCTAAGGTTTGCCTGGAAGAGATCGCTGTTAGCGATAAGGCCGCCTTTTTGTGCGATTAATGATGTACGCTGTATTCTTCATGTAGCTTTTGTTAATTGTGCAATAAAGAGTATTTGATTGATTGATTGATTGATTGAATGATGAATACGAACATTTATTCCCGAGTCATGGATGTTTATATAAATATTTATATAATAATATGGTTATCCGTTATCTAGTATCCATAGTACAAGCTTTGCTTACTTTGGGACTAGATAATTGGTGTAAGTGCACCAAATATTTATTTATTTATTTTAAAGTATTGCAAACAGTTTTGTGCTACTCACATGACCTACACTCGTTAAAACGATATCTGTGGACGAACGTAGGAGATTACAAAACTTGCTTTTAGTAAGTATCAATATCTCTGTCTAACTCATTAAGGTCTAATTTGTAAAAAATTTATAAGACTAATTATAAAACGCAAGTAATTAATTTTTGTCACGGATCACACCGAAAAAGATATTTCATTGTGAAAACAAAATATCATGCGTAATTTTTCCATTTTTTGAACAGCTTAAGTGATAGCAACCTGCCTTTGTAATCTCATTGCAGCATTTGTGTTGTAAATATTATCTGACGCCAAATACAATTTTTTTTTTATATGAGAGGGCGGCAAACGAGCATGCGGGTCACCAGATGGAAAGCAATCACCGCCGCCCATGGACACCCGCAACACCAAAAGGGTCACAGATGCGTTGCCGGCTTTTGAGGAAGGTGTAGGCTCGTTTCTTGAAGGTTCCACTGCCGGAAGTCCGTTCCACAGGGTGGTCGTACGTGGTAGGAAGTTTCTTGAGAAACGTACAGTGGTAGACAAATCCCTTAAAAACGATTTTTATAACATATAAAATAAGTATTATTTATAATAACATTTATAATAAGTATTATTATTATTAAAACATTTATAATACCTAAGTAATTATTTACAAAAAAAAAAAATTATGTTGTATATCAACCATCTGGTACCCACAACACAAGCCTATGGTTGCTTACTGTGGAACTAGATGGCGCTGTGTATGTCTAAGGATATTTATTTATTTATTATACTAAACATTTCTATTGATTAAACTAAAAATAGCAGAAACAAGGCCGTCAACGAATACCTGAGCGAAGAAGAGGTTTTCTTTAATTAAAACAGTAGAAAGTGTCTTATCTATTCAAATAATTGGCTTCAGGCGGAGAATACTAATTAATGCTAAGTAAAATTTCTGAAGTACATTCAGTGTACTAAGTATCGGGAATTTGTCAATAAAACAAAAATTACAAATTATTCATCTAAATTTATTTTATCGCCTTCAAAGTAGGCCCCATCGCTTGCAATACAACATCTCCACCGCTTCACCCAGTCTTCCATACATTTTTCATAGGCTATTTGCGGTATGGCCTTTAGCTCATTCAGCGAATTTTCTTTTATGGCTTCTATCGACTCAAAACGTTTTCCTCGAAGTGGTAATTTTAACTTGGGAAATAAAAAAAAGTCAGACGGAGCCATATCAGGTGAATACGGTGCTTGGTCGAGAACTTTTGTTGAATTTTTCGCTAAAAACTCTTTCACTATAATGGCTGTGTGTGATGGTGCATTATCATGGTGCAGCATCCATGAGTTGTGTTGCCACAAATCTGGACGTTTTCGGCGGATACTCTCACGCAAACGCTTCATGACGCCTAAATAATATTCTTTATTCACTGTTTCTCCCTCTGGAAGGAATTCGGAGTGAACCACACCACGGTAGTCAAAAAAAACTGTCAGCATCACCTTGATTTTGGAGCGACTTTGCCGCGGTTTTTTGGGTTTCGGCTCGTTTTCGAGACGCCATTCTGAAGACTGTTGGCTTGTTTGCATGTCGTACTCATAAACCCATGTCTCGTCGCCAGTTATTATACGTTTCATAAAGGTCGGATCCGTAGAAGCTCGGGAAACCATGTCTTCAGCGACATGCTTTCGCTGCGCTTTTTGAACAAAATTGAGCTCTTTTGGAACTAGTCGAGCGGCGACGCGTTTCATGCCTAAAATGTCAATGAGAATGTTGTGGACGGACTTAAAAGATATGTTCACCTCACTAGCCAACTCTCTCAGACTCATACGTCGATTTTCGAGCACTAGCTTCTTGATTCTGTCGATGTTTTCTTTGGTCGTAGCGGTTGAAGGTCTACCAGAACGAGGCAAGTCTACTACTACTTCTCGGCCTTCTTTAAAAGCCTTATACCATTCATAAGCCCTTGTTTTCGATATACACGATTCGCCGTAGGTATTTCGCAACATTTTTAGTGATTCACCACATGAAATATCATTTGAAACACAAAATTTAAGGCACACTCTTTGTTCAACAATATTTTCCATTGTAAAAATCGCCGAGGACTCAAAACTATGACCAACAAAAAGTGTAGTTTAAAACAAATTAAATGACAGATCCCGCTCAAATTTTGCGCGCTAAATCAGTACAGTGCTACCAACATGCAGTAAAAAAATTAGAACGACCTCTTTTACGCGGGTCTTTTTATTGACATATTCCCGATACTTTTTACACAGAGTAGTATATCAAAATTATACGACGCAAAATGAAACTTAAATAATAATAAATAATAATAATAATAAATATCCTTAGACATACACACAGCGCCATCTAGTTCCACAGTAAGCAACTATATGCTTGTGTTGTGGGTACCAGATGGTTGATATAATACATAAATACATTTTTTTTTTGTAAATAAATACTTATTATAAATGAAACATCCATAACTCAGGTACACATGTCCGTATTCATCACACAAACATATGCCCCTAGCGGGATTCGAACCCGCAACCTTTTGGTATAGTGGTCAGAGTTGCTAACCATTACACCAAACGGGTCGTCAAAATGTTTAAGAATCTTACAGGAACGAAAGTGCTCATTCGTCACGTCAAATAAAAGTGTATTTGTTTATTTTATTTTTAAAATATTTTTTTAAAATAAAATAAACAGATGTTTTGTATGTTTTGTGTACATTAAATATTAACTAAAGATTAACATGTTAACAATAATAAAGTAGGTATATGAAGTCAATCCTATTAGGAGAAACTTGGCATTTGTTGCAACATTTCGTAGTTATTTAATAAAGCTTTGTTTTTAATGCACCTATACAATTTTATTTACCGCTGTTTGTTAGCATCCTAGATAAAAAAAAAAAATAATAATATAGTAACCGATTTAACGACGATGTTGATTTTAGTTTTCAGAATTTTCTTGAGAGCATCATTTTAGCGTTCCATCATCAAGCCGGTCCGACGATGACGCGTCGCTTATCAGCGGTTATCACCCCGCGAACCTCGTGCGGGCCGCGAGGCGTCGCGGGCGCGGGCCGGCGATCAGTCGCGCGTCCTCGCTCGCCCCGCGCGGTCCGCCCGCCGCCCGCACGCCCGCACGCCGCGACCACCCGCGACCCTGACCCGCCACAACAACAGTAAGTCAACCCCAAAAACCAGCTAACCTCGCGACCGCACCACGCCGCCGGGAAATCTCCAACTTTTCAGTACGTCTTCGATTTCTTTTTCCCATTATTTGATATTTAGTGACGCTGACGACAGATATGTGGACAAACAATATGTTATTTTGTTACCTCATGTAGGCATAATGTTTCTTTTGCGTCCTCGAAAACTTTGTAGCCTGTAACTTTCTTGTTAGAGTAATTTGCATGTTGTTATTGTGTGTTGTTGTGTTAGTGCGTTGATCCTGCGTACGCGCAGCGTTGTCGCTGCGGTCCGCTGCGGTTGCGGAGGCTGGTAACCGTGAGTCACGGAGAGTGGAAACGTATCAAGGCCGTCGCGCCTAACTCATCCTAAAGTAAATTTGTCACGTTCTTTTCGTATCTGGTGGGATATGCTTATCGCTGAAACGAGATGATGCCCTAAGAAGGCGGCGAGACGTCGCCGTTAGTGCGCGGGTTCACTTGTATGGACTTCTATGTATTGTATCTTCTAATCTACTTAAATATGCCATACCTTCGTCCTCACTATAACACTGGTGGTCCAGTTCATCCAGGTTTCAATTTGTAACAGGATACATATTTCGATCCACCTGTCTATCAACCATCATCTTAATTATCCCAGACAAACTTGACACCAGTTGGTGCTGTTGGAGACTACGCCAGTCCACCATAAAAGAAACACCAACCGCTTCATCTAAATTTAAAATCTCGAGTTATTGAGGTAGGTCAACATACGAACGACCTTTATCCGAAATAGGGTAGTCAGAGAAATCCCAAACAACATCTGCGAATCTCAAGCGCATAAAAAACTGCGTCAACTGTTGAAACCAAAATCAATTGTACTCAATTTCAGTCAAAATACGAGGCAACCTGAAGTACCAAATGTGATGAGGTTTAATTTATCATTATCATCCGGACGGTTGCGCAATGTAAGTGGGGCTCGGCTGATCGCGGCTCTCGGCTCTAGATTGACACAGCTAATCAGAGAAGCCATTGTAAGGTCACTTGGATTCAGTGGTTTCATCTTTGGATTTCAATCGTTACAGTACAAGGCTACCAGCATACCGGAAAATTGCATGTTTATAGATTAAAAATAGATATGTAATCTATGGCACACAAACAACTTAGCCTATGGGCAGAGCGTAAAGACATTTTCAACTTTAATGTCTTCTTGGGAAAACCAACAGCTGTTTCACATAATAACACTTAAACTAAAACTGAAAGCCAATTAGAGGTTTCCACTGAGAGAATCGATATAAAAAAATATTGACAAATAAAAATTTGTAGACGTCTCAATTATATATAATGTAGACATCAGAATGAAATCACTACAAAATATAGACTGTAGGTATACATCGAAACCACCCTTTGTCAATATACAAATTGAGGATGTAATTCATCAATCATTCCAAAAAGTCAATGATATAATACCACTTCACAATTGTCTAATTGACCTTGAATGGAAATTCGGTCAACTCACAAGGTTATCAGATCGTGACTTAACTAATCAGTTATAACTTTTTTTACATCTTTTAAGGAAATACCTGCGTATGCGCCGCTTCAAATAATACTTGACTTAAATAATATATCTGTGAGTCTACCATGAGTTCATGTGGACGATTCACGTTATCGAAATCTATCGCAAATGCTGCTCGGTGCAGATGCGAGTGACGGTGACAGAATGTTAGTTTACTATAACGAGAGTAGTTTGCGTGATCTCGTGGTAGCCCCACAGGAAATGTAATAATAAGGTCAGTCTTAACGATGGGCTAGACAACATTTGGGAGGTTACGCCATATAAATTTATTTCAAATTCAATCTCATTACACATATTCAGTATTACAATGTAAATTTTTAAAAGTAGTGTTGGAGTCACTGTCACTCATCATACTGCTGAGTATGCTACACATAAATAATAAGGGGGTACACTTATTGTCCAAAAATGTTTCACTTGCTCTTGCACATTCACCCATGTTCTTCTTTAGTATAACTGAATATCAGTGTTATGCCATTTGGGCAATTCCATATACTGAGATATGACCCTTCCGTGCTGCTGCAGTATACAAACTCTTCAACAATTATTCTGTAATACGTTGCCATAATTGTATAGATCGACAATAGTTATTGTGCCTAAACGTTGAATGTGCATGTGTGACTGGAGAATCTAATAGGTGCTTATCTATCTATCTATATCTTCTTGTTGCCAACTCCACATGGTCTGGAGACGAAAGACTTCGTACGTCGTACGTCCTACCCTTAATGACTAACGGCCCGACACGTAGACACTGATGTTATGATTATTCCGAAAGCATAAAATCACTCAGAGGAGTCGCTCAGAGGAGAACCAAGGTTGTCGATAAGGCTCTGAAGGTTAGCAGGTTTGAGTAGCAATGAGCAGTCACTACTACTACTACTACACAATCTACTGCAGAAGATATTGATAAACGCTGGTGGAAGCTGTTTGTAGAGTAGAAACCGCCGTTAGGCAAATGTTAAGAGGGTCTAGCAAGATCTGCGTAGGGCGGCTGGAAGGAATTGGAATCCCAATAAATAAATAAATACCCCGACGCTGACACCAATCATCTAGCACTAAACTAAGCAAAACATGTACTATGAATACTAGATAGCGGACAAATATTTAATTCGTATTCATCACACAAAGATTTACCCCTCGCGGCATTCAAACTCTTAACCATTGGTTTCGCAGACAAAGTCACTCTCTACTACACCAATCGGCCATCAGCTCTACAGGATATGTCTTGGGAGATGCCAATATGTAGCTGTGGACTGGTGTAAGCTGATTCACATATATCCACAAAAGTAGGCGATGAGGTTGCAGATTAAATTTTTGGAGAAAACACAAAATGGTCACTCATTCCGACGACGAAAGGAAAAAAAAATCTGAACGTCTATTACCATTATAACGGAGTTTATAAAATTTGCATAAGTTTTGGTCGCATCATCTTTGTGGATGGTGAAGACCATGCATAATCCGTCAACAATATGAGCCAGAAATCTGAAACCGTTTAAATATGCAATACCGACAATGTGACAAGACAACGCAGCGGGATTTGTGGTCGCTGTTTTAGCTCCAATAGCTGCAGTGGATTTCACATCAAGAGCAATAATTACAAGTGTACTAAATGCAAATTCTAAATTTTTATTCGGATATAGCTTATTTACTATGTTAGTAAACTTTAATGTTCAAGAGGGCGTTGTGGTGTGCAGTGTCGTCCAGTGCGCCATGATCGGACACTCCGTATCTTATTGGTCTCCCACCTTCTGCAGGACGCTATTGGGGCTTCCCAGTATCCGGCGAATCAGGGATGCAATTCTCTTGAGTATTGTTGCATGATAACTGATGATACGGACCTCAGCAAATATCCCCGAGGCACTACAGTATCGCTGCAAGCCCACCAGGGCCCGAAAGGCATTGTTATATTGGACGTGCAGAGCCTTGTAGGTCCTCTACGTGTATTTGGTCCATAGGCTGCAAAGATTGACAGAACGCCCTTAAAACATCCTTAAATTGGACTGCAGAGAATTTGTTTTGTGCTAATAAGAAAATAGCTCGACAAGAAACATGATTCAAAGGTTGAGGATTGTCATGTTAGTCTTTAAAATAATTGGAAAATTATGGTATGTGGATGCCGTGAAAGACAATAATGGACCAATTGCAATGATTGCCAGCATTATAATATAACACACTTCACAAGTGCTACATAGATTGTCAACAAATACAATAAATGAGGGGCCGTTAGAACTAGTATAGTACCTGAATTAGGAAAAGTATTTTGTATTCCATGTTACTATACTTAAATGGATTAAAAATATTTTTGAATACTGCACAGGTGTTGTCACAAAGTCAAATTCTTATTTTTTCCAACGCTTTTGCCTGGAAAATGCTGAAACTAAGTGTAAGCACTGTAATGTACATAATAATTAGCTAATCTACCTTTGTGGTACCCTCCTGGAGACCAGAGTATCTACCACTAAATCTTCTTTATATACCTGTTTCTGTACAGTAACTTGTCGGTTTAAAAGATGATTTTGAGCCGAAATTCATCAGAATGAGAGACATAACAGTTGCCCTTGGCTGGCGGTCGACTGAACTTCATGCATATATTATTCTCTGTTTTTATGTAATAAATAATTTGTTGTGAATTTGTCTATCATATTAATGGTATTATCATGTATCGTAATTTATACTTTGCTAAAGGTTTAAATATTTTGCAGATAACTCCTAATGATTACTTGAAGTGATGCATAAACAATTTGATTGTAGTGGTTTTTGTAGCGTAGTACAGAACTTTGCGGGAATTTAGGTATGTTTTACTACAGTATACTGTAGTCGCAGTAAACTTTATAGAAAAATCAGGAATAGATTATCATAAATAGACAAAACCCTATAAGTAAATCATGTCGCTCGATTGTCTAAAACTATGTGGTAGATAATTGAAATTCCGGAGAGAGTTTGAACAGCTGTTACAAATAGTAAGGTCACAGTCCTATTCAAAGACAAGTCATAGGTATTAGAGAATCGATTAATAATACTGTTTTTTTTGGAGACTCCTTGCACCCATTTGTTTAAGCTTCTGTCGTAATAAAAAAAGAGGTGGCGCCTGTATCTTAGTGAGAACTGGTATTTCCTTTAGAAAAATTGACTGTTTTTCCGAGCTACTTATTTTCATTTTGAAGTGCTACCTCTAGTAATTGCCCCAGAGTTATTAATATGACTGATAGGATTAAATCTCGCATCGATTATGGATAATAACACCCTTAAGCGTTACCCCCAAAATAGCTCATCTTTGAAATCATCATCATCATCGTCACCCATTTGTTTAATATATATTTGTTTCCTTTTTCATCCATTTGTCGTTTCTTACTTGATTGCCAGTATGTAAAATATAATCATTGAGTTGCATTTCATATTATTTTGTATTCTTTGTTGTTATTTAAACTAGCGGCACGCTATGATGGCCGTTTTGATGTTTATCCGCTCATGAAGTTCCGTATTAATTGATAACGACTTTGAAGGAAAGAATTGCGGTACTTTATTGACGATAGTGCAGAGATGCATAAATTTTTGTCGAATGTAATTTTAGGATCCAAAATTTATTTATTAAATTGATTTCTAAACTATATATATTAGGGTCCCGCGAACTTTTATTTTTATAAGATTATAATCGTTGGTGTAGGGGAGAGTAGGATATTACCGCGCGTCTGACAATTCCAATGCTAGTTACTAAGCGCCTACGATACTTAAATATCGTGTCTCATGCGCTTCGTACAACGCTGGCGCATCCTCAGTTCCTACTGAGGTTTCATTGTGGAGATATGCGCGTTCACAGATTTCCCGCCTCTTCCAGTTTTTATTAAGAGGTGAGTCAATTATTATTAACCCCTTAGAAATAATTTGTATGCATTTATATCGTAAAAACACTACAGATTTTGTGTGCAGAATAAAATAAATAATAATAAACCTTTTTAATCAGGTACTACTTGCAACAAAACTTTTAGATTTGTTTTTTTTTTTTTTTTCGAGAACAAATTGACATTTCACATCGCTAGTGTAATATGTCAAAACGGCCATCATAGCGTGCCGCAACTATAATCATTCCTACAACAGGAAAGCCATTACTTAAAAGAATTGAATTGCACAATTAATTTCTTCACTTTCAATTCGGTTCACATTATTTTTATCGCATCGCTATCTAATGCAACACTATTGAATTGAAAACCGACTGGTACCCGTTCGAATGCCTGGAGAAGATAATTTATGTGTAATGAATACGACATTTCATTCCCGAGTCTATTATAAATATTTATGGATATTTGTCCGTTATCTAGTCTACAATCTTTGACTAGTTTCAAGACCAGAACAAAATATTTATTATTACCATTTGCTTTCAATCAGGATTTTCTTCCTCCGGCAACATCTCTAAAAATGTTGAGTAATCAATTATTTATATATATTATATAGCGTTAGTTTAAAGTATCTTCTGCCACATGAGGGCATGAGTGCACAGTGTACAAGGAATACAAAAGCATTAATGCTTTTAAATAAATAATAATAATAATAATAAATAAATATCCTTAGACATACACACAGCGCCATCTAGTTCCACAGTAAGCAACTATATGCTTGTGTTGTGGATACCAGATGGTTGATATAATACATAAATACATTTTTTTTGTAAATAAATACTTATTATAAATGAAAACATCCATAACTCGGGTACACATGTCCGTATTCATCACACAAACATATGCCCCTAGCGGGATTCGAACCCGCAACCTTTTGGTATAGTGGTCAGAGTTGCTAACCATTACACCAAACAGGTCGTTAAATTTTTAAAACTGCCTATATTAATTATATTGGTATAATAACTGCATTGGTTTCGCTACAGAAATGTTGCGTGCGTTTTTCAGTAAGTGGTACTGGCTGAATAACCAGCGCTGTGGTACGGACCACTATCTTTGCTGCAGCATATGCTGAGTCAGAGCCCTTTCAGTGCACAGTGGGTACAGCCCATCACTGGGAAAATCTTGTATGGTGTGCGTCATTATATTAAGCTTTCATTTATTCATTTATTTATTCTATTTCTTGATTAAATAGGGTTTATTATTGTTGTTCTTGTATTTTGGTTGTATGTACTGTGCAGTGAATAAATGTCTTTATCTATCTATCTATCTATCTTATCTGCCATTTTTATCAAATTGATACAACGGATTATCCTTCCTTCTGTGTATCTTCTGAAGTCTGTCCATGTGTCACAAGCGTTGACCACACTACCCATAGACGTGTAATGTTTGGTTTAGATACTCTACCAAATTAACTCTGTCAACCACAGACCAAACACCCCACCTGTCAACTGACGGAGGTATGAGGTAGGCGGGGTACCGCATTCCGATTGTCCCTACAAAGGTCGTTTTTCACGTGACCTTGACAAAGCCAATCAGATTGCAACAAACTGACATGGCTAGCCAATAACTGATTCGAATCTTTCGGCATCTGTTCTATTTCTCTGATGTGTTGACAGATGGAGTTCATGAACTGAGAAGGTCACAGATATATCAGAAATTACTTGATGGAGACAAGTGAAATGTCCTTCAAAAAGGCTGATAACACCCAATTGAACTATAGATTCATATTGCTTTTGAGCCATGTCTAGAAGCTGTTTTCTATGGTAATCATGAACCGCGTCGCATGTAGGTTTGATCCCTTCCAGCCACTCGAATAAGCTGGTTTCCGTAAAGGCTAAAGCACTATAGACTATATCCACACGCTGCGGCAGGTTATACAGAAGATTGAAAAATACAACTTGCACTTTGTTTAGCGTTTGTCGACTATAAGAAAGCCTTCGATTCGATCGAGACTTGAGCGGTTCTCATCCGAAGTCCTCAGTGCTTGAAGACGAAAGTCTTTAACCAATATGTGTTACCAGTGAAAACTTATGTCACTGGAACATGGCTCACAATGGGCCTCATTAGAAAGCTCACAGTCATGCAACGAGCTATGGAAAGAGCGATACTCGGCATTTCACAATGTTATCAAATAAGAAATCACTGACTTAACTCTGCGACTTAGCAATTTGAAGGGGAAGCGGGCACGCCATATAGCTCGAAGAACTGTTCAGACTTGTGAAATTCGTTCCTGCGTAATTTTTTAACCGCCTCCGTGGCTCAATGTAAACAACATTGGGTTTACGATTCGGAGGTCGCGGGTTTAAGAACTCTTGGTTGGTGGTAGGGCATTTTAAATGTCCGCCTGCATGGCTAGCTACCACCATCTTATCTAAATCTGCCGCCAAGCAGCAATGTTAATAGCATTATTGTGTTCCGGTTGTCGGAGATAAGATAGCCATCCCCCCAAATGTGTTGGGGTTTCCGGGTCAGTACGCTTCCACCTTCGACCTCATCTTCACTTAACATCAGGTTTGATTGAGGTCAAGTACTAACCCGTTCTGCATAAAAAAAAATATTTGTTAAACATGCGAAGGTACGTAATACCGAGTAGTACACTAGTTAGTTTATAATGATGTCTGCTGTGATGTACGCTATTGCGAAAATACATTGTAGCGAAGTACGTTGTTAAGCGAAGCGAAGTAAGAAATTAGCCGCGATAAAGCTATTCCAGGTAGGCGAAGCCGCGGGCGGAAAGCTAGTAGCTTCGCAAATTATAAATGCGAAAGTTTAGATGTTTGTTTGTTGCCCAATCACGGCGAAACGGAAGAACGGATTTGAATGAAATTTTGTATATAGGTAGAACATACCCTGGATTAAGACATAGGATATGCTTGTATAATAAGGTTCCAGTGGACATTCAAAATTTACCTTTAAATAAGTTCAAAACCATCATAAAACAGGCATTATTAACCAAAGACTATGATAAAATTTCTGACTATCTGGATGATAATCAAGCATGGATATATTCGCTCGGCGATATTCAGTCTAATTATACAATATAATATAATTGTAACCTAAACTTATTTAAAAGAGCAACCCTTGAGTTTCTTGCTCGTTCTTCTCTGGGGAATCAGCTTTGTGAATGAACAATAATGTCAATAACTACAATAAGATAAAAAATGTGACGTTACGAAATAAATATTTTTTTTTGATTTTGATATTTTTATCCCGATAAAGTGAGTAGTTCCAGTGGGATAAACATATTTCCTCGATAAAGTTAATCCACGCAGATGAAGCCGCGGGCGGAAAGCTAGTCTTTAATATAAAAAAAAACCGCACTCAAATCGGCCCACTTATTACTGAGTTACATCCAAACAAAGATACACACAATGCCATCAAACACGTAACTGCCATAATTTTTCGTCGGGGGTTATAAATTGAGATGAAATGAAGCAAAATTTAGCGCTTCACTGTCCATTTGACCTACCCCTTTACATCACCCTATTGACCAATTAACCTGAATTCCCTTGACTTTGACTTCCTTGACCTTCACTTAAACCCCCCCTTGACCTCCACTTGACCCCTTGCCCCCATATTAGTATTTATAGAACTATTTATTAGCTAGTAAAAGGATCCATAACACAATTACTACCGAGTTCAAGGTCATTTGACGTTGGACGTCAATTTTGGACGATTACAAAGCCTATAATGTAATAAGTGAAATAATATGTGACAATACAATTGATAAAAGTATGATGCGACGGTTTGGATGGAGATATACGTAGCGAATTTGGAACATGGAATGGTAGTGTTGGTAGGGGAATACCACGGCGAACGTACCATGATCAAACCGGGGGCGTCTTAAAGAAAGGCCACGTCAAGAGTGTCCTAAATCGACAAGCATGTATGAAGAACCTTATGAGAGTGAATGAAGCAAAAGAGGTGTGTCAAGATCGTAGCAAGCGGAAGACTGTGGTCATTGTCTACCGCTACTGGAAACAGGGCTTTATGTATAATAAGAACATGACATTTATTGCTCCATTTTCATGTGTTTTTATGCACAACGGGTTTGCTCTTGTCCACTATCAAACCTGATGTTAAGTGAAGAAGAGGTCGAAGGTGGAAGCGTACTGACCCGGAAATCCAAATATTTGGGGAACTGGCTACCTTGTCTCTGACAACCGGAGCACAAGAATGATATTAATATTGCTGTTTGGCGGCAGATTTAGATACGATGGTGGTAGCTAGGAGGACATTAAAAATGTCCTACGACCAACCAAACCGAGTACTAACATTCGTACCCCGCTTGGGATCAAATTCGCGACCTCCGATTCGTAAGCTTTATGTTGTTTACATTGAGCCACGGAGGCGGTTAATTTAAGATAAGCTATGACGTTGGCATAGTTTGTTACAGATATCCCCATCACCATCATATCAGCCGAAACATGTCCACTGCTAGACAAAGGCCTCCCACAAGGATCTGCATAACGATCGGTCCCGTATCCAGCGGCTGCCCGCGGTCTTTACCAAATCATCGATCCACCCCGTGGGGCCTTCCCACGCGTGGTCGCCACTCGAGAACCTTTCCGCCCCAACGGCCGGCGTCCTACGAGCATTGTGCCCCGCCCACTGCCACTTAAGTTCGGCCATTCTTCAGGCTATATCGGCCACCTTGGTTCTCCTGCGGATTTCCTCATTTCTGATTCTATCCCGAAGGGAGACTCCGAGCATGGCTCTCTCCATTGCCCTTTGGGTAACCTTGATCCTTCTTATAAGGCCCATAGTGAGCGACCACAGTGCCATTTATAAATTAGGACCTAGAGTGTCTCTTAGAGATAATTTTAAGGAAATTAATATCTTAACAATGGCTTCTCAATTACATTTATCACAATTTGTTATATGCAAAAAAAATATATAACCTTATTCGCTAAAAATAGTGATAGGCACAATGTTAATACAAGGAATAAGAACCAGTTATCTGTTTATGTTAGCCGACTTCACAAAGTTAGTAAATCCTTCAATAGGGCAATGTATACGCTTTTATAATAAGGTTCCAGTAGACATTCAAAATTTGCCTTTAAATAAATTTAAAGCAATCATAAAACAGAAATTATTAGCAAAAGGCTATTATGAAATCACATGACTATTTGATGCTATGTGACCAAATGATAAGCAAGCTTGGACATAGCTGTCTGATTATTCATATAATTATCAAATCACAAATTGTAAGCATTAATCTGTTAATATTAAATTAATAATAATAAAATCATTTATTAGCAGCCACTAAAGCCATAGTAGGTACAAAAATGAAGCGTAAAATTGTATATAATACTATTAAAATTAAAATTAAGTCAGTCCAATGTTGGTGTCAATGTAACCACATATTTATCACTTTCGGTTCCCGCTCCGATGTACAGTTAGCCAATATTTAAAAATTGGACCGTCCAGTCCTTCACTCACTGCCTTTAGAATTCTGTTATCAGAGCAGCGAAGTCTCTCCCAAAAAGAGGCCACGCGTGCTCTCATAATAGCAAAAAAGTCAGGAACCCTCGCCTCAGCGAACATGCCTAGAGTTTAAAAGAGCAACCCTAGAGTTTCTTGCTCATTCTTCTCTGGGGAGTCAGTTTTGTGAAAATGGTGTGTTAATCCGTTATCGTTAATCGTCCGGTGAGCGAGGGCGCCGGAGGCCCACCTTCCAGTCTCTCTCCAGAATGGTAGCGGTATTTAAAGAGTTAGTACCCCAGGAGGGTACCAGCACTGCTGGAGAATCCCTCATCGCTCAGGCTGCCCTACTTATTCTGGGGTGGACACCTTCCTCAAAGGCCGGCAACGCATCTGTGACCCTTTTGGTGTTGCGGGTGCCCATGGGCGGCGGTGATTGCTTTCCATCAGGTGACCCGCATGCTCGTTTGCCGCCCTCTCATATAAAAAAAAAAATGTGCCCCGGTAATGCCAGGTCACTTACTGCACCCGGATGAGATAAAAACCACCGGTGAAAGGGAAATAATCCAATTCCTCATATTGGCAAACCTGAGCAACGAAATGTAGGTTAGTGGCGATCACAATAGATCGTCAGGTATACAACTACCACACATGCAACCAATACCAGCCAACTTCAAACTTCAAACTTTTTCAAACTTCAAGCATTTTATTTCAACGTATGTTATATGATATCATTTGTTGAATGTCAATTTAAATCTATTGGAAATAAAAATAGGGCTAAGCATTTTTCGGTCAGCCAGTATGTCCAAGCTACCACCGCTTCGGAAACTGAAATCATCTGTGGGAAAAGAAGAGGCGCAAGAAACCCACAGGATCATTTTATTTTCTCTTTTTTTTTTATATAAATATAAAAGTATACAACTAATACAATTTTATAATTTTTTGGGAGCTGGACGAAGTATACCAAGCGTTTTTGTCATTCAGGTATGTTGTAAAACCTCTTTTTGTAATCGTACCGAATGTTTTACTGGCTGATATTCTTTTGAATTTAGGTATGGTCGTAGTTCAAAGTTTTTTTTTTATATATATACGTCTTGTCACATGATATTTTACTAAATACACAATATGTCTGAATGATGATAATTTTTATTCTAATTTAATTGGAACCTGCTGTAAAACAACGAGTAGCACTATTTACTCCTACAAGGTAGTCACTAATTTTGTAATACTCTCTCTCTCTCTCTCTCAAGACTCTTTATATAAAGATTAAAAACAAAGATGTTTTGTTTGCTGATGCCGCTACAAGTAGAATTGTTACTTGACAACACCGAAAAATAATTATACGCGAAACTTGCCTACACAAGCTGACACGAGTCTACCGAGGTTCCTCTGCCGTCCTTGACATGAGCTGACGCTTCCGGAACACTATTTGCATTATTATTATAATTTTCAATCCACAAAAATATGTAAGCATCTATTTAACTCAGGTATTACATATTTCATGAACGAAATATAGGTTACAGGTTATCTTATAATGAGATAGGATGTGCTTTGTTACAGTTTGATTTTACAATGGGCACGTTATGTCATTTCATTTATTTTCGGGTGTGAATGGATCTATCGTATACAGCTTTGACGTAAGTTAGTCACAATAGTCTCTGGCTATACAGGGTGAATTTGTATTCTTGTACAAAATTAGTGACTACCTGAATGACAAAAACGCTTATGTAATTGTATCTTTTGTTGTATTTTTTAATTTTTTAAATTTTGTTTTATAGCGTCACTGACTAATATTTGCATGTCTGTTTCCAGGTTGAATACAATGAGCTTTTATAAGAAATAAGATCTATGATACTACTGTATTCTCGCAAATAAACGATTTATCTTATCTTATCTTATCTTGGTATACTTCGCCCAGCTCCCAAAAATTATAAAATTGTATTAGTTGTATACTTTTATATATATAAAAAAAAGAAAAGAAAACAAAAATGATCCTGTGTGTTTATTGCGCCGCTTCTTTTCCCACAGATGATTTCCCTTTCCGAAGCGGTGGTAGCTTGGACATACTGACTGACCGAAAAATGCTTAGCCCTATTTTTATTTCCAATAGATTTAAATTGACATTCAACAAATGATATCATGTATCTTACGTTGAAATAAAATGCTTAAGTTTGAGTTTGTAATTCCCATTAACTGGTGACGGTTTTCCCAAGGTACCATAGTCGAATTCGATCAAAAAAATTTCGATTACCCTTACGAAGTAAACTATACTGAAACCACCTTTATTATAGAAGGCCAACAGCTGGTGATTCCACGCCTGATTAAGAACAGTCACTGGGAACCACAAGCGAATTCAGCCGAAAAATGTTGGACTTCTGGTTTCGGAATGGTATAAAAAAAAACACACATCGGACCACGCATCGCAATATATTTACGAAAACTTAATGTACGTAAGAAAGAATCTACATTTGTTTAGGAAAAATTGCGAAATACACAATGTTAATACAAGATATAAAAATAAACTTGCTGTCCATAGCAGTCGCTTACACAAAGTCACTAAGTCATTCAAGGGACAATGTATACGCTTTTACAATATGGTTCCGGTAGACATTCAAAATTTGCCTTTAAATAAATTTAAAACAACCATTAAACGGAAACTATGTGCCAAAGGCTATTATAAAATTTCTGACCATCTGGATGATAAGAATGCGTGGACATGAACCGCTCGGCATTATCCAATATATTTTATATTTTCTTTGTCGAATCATAAATTTTACAATTAGGTATTTGTTTTGTATTGACTTATTTAAAAAGAGCAACCCCGGAGTTTCTTGCTCGTCCTTCTCTGGGGAGGCTGCCTAGTGAATGAGCGATAACTGTATGTCATGACAATTTCAAATGTTATTCTTATAACTTACGAAATAAAAACATTTTTGATTTTGATTTGATTTTTGACGCATTACTAAGACGTTCGGACAAAGACTGGACATCCACACACAACGCCGTCAAACACATTACACCTCTTGTTTTTCTTCGGAGTTTAAAAAGGTATCCTAATGACATAATGACACTCCAGGGATCAAGACCTCAGACAATGACTTTGCACTTCAAAATAGCCTTTAAGGCTAAGGTAACATAGAAATCTACACACGTAGGTACATTCCATTCAAAGGAAAAACATCTCCCTCCTTCCCGAGTTATTCCTGTAACAAGTAACTAATTAAAGGGGCGCTTAGCAACGCCCTTCGAAATATTTATTAATTTAGAAAATACAGGGTGAATTTGAATTCGTTCAATTCCCATTAACTGGTATCAAAACTACATCCATGGTTCACCTTACGAAATTACAGTAACACACGTGACAGTGTATAGACGTTTCTTCGTGGAAAGCCGTTTTTTTTTTATGCACGACGCGTTCGTACTTGACCTCAATCACACCTGATGTTAAGTGAAGATGAGGTCGAAGGTAGAAGCGTACTGACCCGGAAACCCCAACACATTTGGGGGACTGGCTATCTTATCTCTGACAACCGGAACACACAATGCTATTAACATTACTGCTTGGCGGCAGATTTAGATAAGATGTTAATAGATAGCCAGGCAGACATTTTAAAATACCCTACCACCAACCAAACCGAGTACTTAAATATGTACCCCGCTGGGGATCGAACCCGCGACCTCCTAATCGTAAACCCAATGTTGTTTACATTGAGCCACGGATGCGGTTTCGGAGATATCCATAATATTTATTGCCTCATGTGGTCACAAAAGATGTCAAGATACATTATTCATTCTCATATGAATCCCGTTAGGGCATTACAAACTGCAATACAACAAAATAGGTGGCTGGCTGCATTTTAATGGTTACTTACCTATAAGCAGTTTATTGATATATTTGGATAACGCGTAGTTTCGGCACGTAAAAATAATAGACCCAAACTTATGCGTATAAAGTTTCATTAGACTCGGTTTATTCATTTCGAATAATGTGGACTTGAAATACCGTGCGGGATATACTCTTCAACTTTTAATGTTTTGAAGACCCATTTGGGATATCTCTGACCGGTTTGGGATACCAATTATTATTACCAATTTATATACATATATACTCTGCTATTTATTTATTTTTTAATTTATTGGTAACAATTGTAATTCCTCCATTTTTCTTATGAGGCACACAACCACAGAACATTATTACACCTAGCGGAGCACACAACTGACAGCAAAGTTTACTAATGACTCGGATAGGTGGGTTGTGAATTACATAACGGTTTTCTTTGTCTATGGAGCGAGTTTTCTCTGTCTAATGAATGAATGACGATATTGACCATGTAAAGCTAGTGTCTTTCTCACGTTGACTGCCGGAAATTACAATAGGTTATGTTATGTATATATATTTTATTATTTTATTTACTCATTATTTACTCATAATACTGTTTCTATAACAAGTAGGTTTGTTTATATAATAGGGTGTATTGTTGTTAAGGAGATCATTTTATTATTGAGAGAAAGAGATGTATACACGTATGTATCCTCTCATCGCATCTTGCTGATTACTCCTATTAATTGTAATTGTTATTTGTATGTACATTTGTTGACCAGTGTCCGTGCGTCATTTGGAGGCTCCACTGAAAGCCAGCGTTGTAGTGAACGGCTACAACCCATGCTGAGTTGGAGACCTTTTTGGCTCCACCTTGCGACACCGACAATTAGATGGCAAACAGAATGTTATTTTTTACATGTGTCTCGACTGTGTAATATTTGTACATGATTGTTTGTGTCATGAGATGGGTTTAAATAAATTTTTCTTTCTTTCTTTCTTTCTTTCTTTCAATCGTGAAGTTATGTGTTCTATATAGATTTAAATTTAATGTAATTTTATCTCATTACTTTAAATTGTTAATTAGATTATTATTAATTGCAAAATGTATCTTCTACACACAATTTCGAGTGATCTAATAATCCCTGATAGAGCACCCGGTGTTATCTGTCAATACCAAACTGCAAATTATATCTGTCATATTAATTATAAAATTACCTATACACTAATTATGTCACAACTGACTAAATTATACGAATTATATTGTAGGTAGTTATTGCTTTTTGCGTGAACAATAATTGTATGTACTTTTTGTATTGTATACAGGGTGTCCCTGGAAGTATGGATCAAATCGAACAGGGGCATGGGGAAGGTCATTCCCAAACTTTTTAACCCTATGAATGTCGGTGCCATTTTTGACGGTTCAAAAGTTATGATCAATTTTTTACATTTTCATATTATCGAATAGTGCTTATACAAAAAAATTTTTTAAAAGAAAACTAGCAAAGCTGTCAGCTTAATTTTTTAATTAAAAATAATTAATTAATTTTTTTTTTAATTTTTTTTTTTTCAGCTTAAGTTTGGGAGTGACCTTCCCCATGCCCCTGTTCGATTTGATCCATACTTCCAGGGACACCCTGTTATAAGGATCAAACTTCAACCATATATTTCAGCCTAAAATACTTGATATCATTTGTTGAATTTCAATTTAAATCTACGGGATATAATAAAGGCTTATTGCATTTTTTTTTATAAAAAGTGTAATACTAATACAATTTTATAATTTTGGGGAGCTGGTCGAAGTACACCAAGCGTGTTTGTCAATCAGATAGTCACTAATTTTGTAATATCCTTGTTTTTGTTAATCTTGTTTTGACATGATCTTTAAATTTTTTCTCAGTTAGATTAATGATATTCCAAAAGCGTATACAGTGTCCCATAACTTTGCTTAGTCTGAACATCGGGGTAGCCAATTTGTCCAAGTTGTTGTCTTTTTATTGAAGGAAAGAAATAGCAAAGGAACTATCTACGCGTTTGATCGATATCTCCGGTGGCAAGAGGGCTAGTGGCTACCTCTCAAAGCACTAGTATTGCGATACAGAAAGGTAACTCTACCAGCTTCCTAATTACGATGCCCCACGGTACCGACTTGGATGAGATTTTTTGTAACTACGCGTATGTTTCCTCTTTTGAAGTCTTCAGTTACACGTTTACCTTTAATATAGAATTTCAAATTACCTGCCTTAGCAATGTAGTATTGTTCGCTTAAAAGTGATGCTGATGGATTACTTTGCTAATAGCTCGATAGAGTTATGCATGACCGGGCTCTTGTGTAGTGTCCACGATACGTAGTCTAAGGTAAATTCGAGGCACTCAGGGGTCGGTGCTGGGGCCGTATTTGTTTAATGTGGTTTTTGCTACGATTACTATTGACATTATTATTCGCGGTAGCCTTTGGCTTCCTGAACATTAACACTGCATTGTGGCGCTGTCCATGGTTTATCAAAATAGAAAACTATATAAATAGAAAATTTAGAAAGCCCTTGAAAGACGATATTATCCAAATACACCAAACAACTTAATTTAAAGCTAAATAACGGCGAAACTGATTTTCGTAAAACGTGTCTAAGAAACCTGCCCTCTCGTATAGTACTTACTGGCTTACAACCAGAGAAAGACACAAACACACAACGCCGTCACAAAACATATTTTTTGTTCGAAATCAATTCGGGGATTTATGCAGATTTGATGTGTACCATGGAAATAAATGAACACTAATTTCAGTATTTTATTATAAAAGACTTTCTGAAAATGAAATCTTTAATATAACGCTTTACCATAGAGATAGTTCTATAAAAAATACTAGATGGCGCCAGCGGAATGATTAAACGCGATATAGTTTTGTCGTTTTAAATTTATTACATAAAAGCTAGTATCAGAATACTGCATGACTATAAAAAAAGGACACAATAAGTTTAATCAAACTGATAATAAGAAATTATGAGACAAACTACTAACTAAAAACCGAACTTGAACAACTCGACTTTATTTTTAATCTGATTTTATTTTGAGATTTTTATCCTATTGAATATGTTAATCCCATTGTACCCAACCTAAATAGGGAAAGAATTATTTATGACAGGCGTTCAATAGACTACACAAAGACAACTCTTAAGTCAGAAGTAGGAACAATTCGTATGCCTTGAATGATGTCTACGTCTATTTACATTTTCCTCATAAATCTCTCTCCCTCTACTGTTCTTGGCATACTCCATCAGTAAGTGTTGCATGACTTCTAATCTGCCTTCTTCATTAAAAATGTAAAGTTTCCTAATGGATAGAGCCCGGATCTAACGCTGAATATTAATTTGTAATATTATCTCTCATAAATTTATTAATCACTAGCTTTCCTTCGCCTTTCGCCTGTGTGGCATAACTTTATCGCGGAAATTTTTCCCGCGGGAACTAATCACTTCATCTGGATAAAAAATATCATATTTCTTAATCCAGGGTGTAATCTACTTATATACCAAATATCATTAAAAATCCGTTCACCCGTTTCGCCGTGATTGAACAACCAATAAACAGACATCCAAACTTTCGCCTTTATGACATTAGTTAGATTAGATAAACCAGGGCATACGACGAGGAAGAAGAAGTTACAAGACCGATAAAAATAACTACAAGCCTATTTTGTTTGAGTCCTCTGTATATTTATGAATATTAATTATAACAGTTTACCTATAATTATGATTGCACTGCCATAAATACATTCACTAGCGGCAGCATGTACTCTGCTGGGGGGGGGGACTGAAAATCAACAGCTTTGCTGATTCCCTGTCCATTCATATTATCTTTGTGCTCGTTATAATAAACTCTTAGTTTGTCAATTAATTATGTTAATTGTGGGATGAATAAATATCTTTTATTATTAAATCATTTTCAACGGAAAGTACATTTACCTGTAAATCCATTAACCCTTGCAAGCCATTATAAATCATTAACTAATAAAGCCTACCTAGCTGTGGTAGTTTTCCTTTTTTTTTCACGTATCCAAAAAAAAAATATTCCACAAAAATCAGCACTTTAAAATCTAATATTCCGCATAATATTTTTTCAATATTTCATTTCACAATTTTATCGGAGTGATTAACATGTATACCCATGCCAAATTACAGCCTTCTTGAACTAAGAGCCTCTGAGCTAAGCGGATATAGACGAATAAATCTAGAAATTGTGCTGTATCGCGTGGCAGTCGCATTTTTTAAAATTCGTTGTTGTTCTTACCTTTCGAGGTGTGCCACCCTAAAGACCCTTAGCATGGTAATCGGCTGGAACAGAGCTGGGGAATGTTGACTTGGAATTGGTTTCTGTCTTCACTAGTACGGTCCTGTCGGAATACAGAATTGAATTGGGACTGCTCGTAATTTAGATGGGAAAGCTATCAGGAATCAAATAGATCCAAACTGCTGGCTAATGGGTGAGTTAATGAGTCCGTTATATAGAATAGTTCTATGTTGTGAATGCAAATCGTTCGCAATACTTCTCATATGCGTCAAAAAATACGCGCGCGTTATTTTATGGCGTTGTATGCGTCCTGTCCAGTCTTTTTTACTGTAAGGAAAAAAGAGGGCCTATTAGGCAGGTAAAATAGAAGAAACTGCACTGGACCGCTGGCGACATATTTATACTATTATTGGTATTGGAGAGTGTAACTCGGATAGAATTCAAAAAAATTAAAAATTCAAAATATTTTATTTCATAGGATAAAATTATCACTTGAAAACGTCACTATTAATATTACATTTAAATTTACGGCTCATTCACAAAGCTGACTCCCCAGAGAAGAACGAGCAAGAAACTCCAGGGTTGCTCTTTTAAAGATTATGGGTTACAATTTGTGATTTCATAATTATATGAATAATAAGACAGCTATGTCCATGCTTGCTTATCATTCAAATAGTCAGTGATTTTATAATAGCCTTTTGCTAATAATTTCTGTTTTATAATTGCTTTAAATTTATTTAAAGGCAAATTTTGAATGTCTACTGGAACCTTATTATAAAAGCGTATACATTGCCCTTTGAACGATTTACTAACTTTATGAAGTCGGCTAACATAAACTGATAACTGGTTCTTATTCCTTGTATTAACATTGTGCCTATCACTATTTTTAGCGAATAAGGTTAATTTTTTTTTGCATATAACAAATTCTCATAAATGTATTGAGATGCCATTGTTAAGATATTAATTTCCTTAAACTTATCTCTAAGAGACTCTCTAGGTCCTAATTTATAAATGGCACGAATAGCACGCTTCTGCAGAACAAAAATCATAGAGGTATTTCAAGCCACAGGTGAACAGAATCTAAAAGGCCTTGTGGGAATTGGTGCGGCCGAAACGTAGGTACATTTGGATCCCGTTTTAGTTTCCAATTTCTCTGGGGCTCATTCTATCTGTGTATGAATACGTGCTGTAATAGAACTGTAGATATATGATGTGTATGTTCCAATAGAATTGAATGCTGTCATGGAGATGATTTTTTCCCAAATTTTTTTGCATTACCGTCTACCAATTTATTGGCTTTTTCTAACGTTGCTAACGAACATACGTACACAACATGAAGTTAATTTAAACGCCGCGGATGGATAAGGCGTGTGTCATAAAGTACTTTATTTAGTTTCATCATCATCATATCAGCTGCAGGACGTTCACTGCTAAACATAAGCCCTTTATAGTTTTCAAAACTGATCGGTTGGAAGCGGCCTGCATCCCGCGACCTTCCGTAACCTTCATCGGATCGTCCATCCACCTTGTGAGTGTATTCAGCGAGTCCCACACCACGCTTGCCGGTGCGTGGAGTCCACTCGTGAACTGTAATGCTCCACCAGCCATCGCTCTTCGAGCTATGTGCCCTGCCCTATACTACTTCAACATACTAATAATTACTTCACGTAAATCAGCGTTTAGACAAATTTGTACCCGACTGCCTCAGAAGGAGATGTATGTATATTCCTATGTTACCTTCCGTGACGATAATGCTTTGATTAAGAGTGTCATAGGATACCTTTTATGGTAAAAAAATCCAAGATGGCGCCTATAAAAGTTAAATTATGCTGTCGGGTGTTTGATTTTTTAAATACCTAAATAGCAATTATATACTTCAAAACACTAACATTTGTTCTCGATTGGCGAAGTTAAGCAAGTAGCCTCTTCATCGTGTTTCGGTCCCAGTTTTTCAATTGGGCCAAGTAGGCTTTCAGAGGCGGGTGGCCAATAGTCTTATACATCATATCAAGTTTACTGCACTGTGCCTGCGCGTGGTGGGTTATGGGTCCAAACCCTCTTATCATTAGAAGAGGCTATACCCCAGCAATGACAGCGAACTACCTACACTTAAAATATTTTTTATTGTGTTTTTCATCAATAACCGCCGATGCTGTTATATTTACTGATTAAAAATACTCATTGTGCTTATGTCTGGGCCACAGTGATGCTATTGTCGTTCTTTGTGATTTAACAAAAGCATTGGATTGTGGTAATTACTGAATCACCCTTAATTTAACTAAGTGACTTAGGGTGCATGGTAAAGCTGTCGCAAAAATTTTCCCAGTTTAGAAAATAGAGTACTCAAAGATCATGTTAACCTGGAAGTTTTTGGTTCCTTGCATAAAATTGCGAAGTTGCCTCAAGGATCAATTCTCGGTCCATTTATGTTTCTAGTGTATAATATTGGCTTACCTTATCTAGCACAAAGCTGTCAAATATGGTGTTCATTGCCGATAATGATAACTACGTTATTTTCAAACTTAACAGAAGGTCAAATTAAAATGGCATCACTTGGTACTTATTGTTTTCGTTGCCGGCGGTTCGTAAACAACTTAATGTTATATAATTTAATGATAGATTAGATTTGGTTATATATTATATATTACAGTGAGGTTCTTATATAGAATTACAAGCTGATACAATTAGTTCTACTGAATAATTTATTACAGTACAGTACGTTACACTTCTAATATAAGCAGGTTTCACTGCTTCGTCTTATCGACTGTACATAAAATTAAATACATTACTGACGTAAGAAATACTTACGTGCTTGATAGATAGTATCTATGTTCACACATAACATTCTTACATATGAAAGATTACTATTCAATTATTCAGCTATACAATTATTCAATAAATTGCCACCTGATATATTAGGTCTTAACCTATGAAATTGGCGTTTTATATGAAGAATTTCATTAAGACTGTTTTCTACATACAAACATTTTTGATTTTTTTTGGGAACGACAAACCAAATTTAGCTAAACTTTGTGTGTATTATCAGATAACATTAAGTTAAGTATAGGCAGCGTTAATTTTTAAAAGTAACCACTTTATAAAAGTTTCAGCGAATCTAAGAAATGATTATGGGAAGCACATGAAAAGAGCTCTGTTCAATTTTTTTTTATTATGTGATTTAGCCCAGAAATTAAAAAAATATTTCATGTGAAACCTTGAAATAATATTCCATTTTCCAAATAAAAAACAAATTTGGATATACCTTTGAAAAACGCAGGAATTGGTACATATGATTAACGAACAAAAAAAAACTCAAATTTCATAGGTAAAGAAAATCGACCTAATTATGAAAATCGAATATTTAAAACAATAATTAAACTGTAATAATTTACTAACTTAAATTAATAAATAATAACAATGAATAGTCTAAAATTTAATAATGTAATAAAAGTAATATAATAGTGGTTAGAACTATAATCACATTTGGTACATACATAATAATAAGCTAACTATTAGAAAAGTTACTATCATAGTTTGTAATGACATTTTACATAACAGCCCTTATAAATTTGATGTGCCCTAACAAGGCGACTCAGTTATAAGTGCCACTTATCGTAAGACACCATTATTGCAAATACACAATTGAATTAAACTAAAATTTGAGCGTCGTTGGCTCAGCGGTTAAGACGCTGTCCACCAATTTGGGAGGACCGAGTTCGATTCCCAGGCAGGCCATGTACCAATGAGTTTTTAAATTTAATTTACTTACTTATGTGCATTTATTCGACTGCTGTTAAACGGCGAAGGAAAACATCGTGAGGAAACCTGCATGCCTGAGAAATAAAAATTCAAAGGCATGTGAAGTCCCCAACCCGCATTAACCTTAAATTAACCAACTATGATAAAGTTACGTATATGCTAACTATGTTCTTGAGCCCCACAACTTAGAAACACTACGTCTCTTTATATTCACTCGCACCTATACTATCACTCATTAATCACTATTTCAAGAGTCTGAAAATTGCTATTTATTTAATACTTTCTGTTTCCTCTGGTTTAGGTTCCAAGTTGCTCTGCTCCTTAGGGGATAGCTGAAAATCAATGTTTTGCTCAATGAGCAATCTAATACACTGAGCTATGACCCATTTGTACTGCTGCAGCGCACACATGCGTTACTGTTACAATGTTATGTTATTGTTGTTGATGTGTTACCTTATCTGTGTATCAATATGTATAAGCTAAATGTATGTGTGTAACTGTGGAAACAAATAAAGGCTTTATCTATCTATCATTATACGAGGGAAGGCCTATATCCCTGAAACTGAAATAATAAAACAAGTATAGATACATCAAGTATTATGTATAATATACAATGAGGCTATAAATCAGAGTGTGGATTTGCCGGAGACGGGCAACACTGGTATTCTGCTGTAACCTGAGGGGACGATTGGAATTTTAAGTGAGTTCGTTACTTCAGAAGTTTCTAGCTCGATCAGGCTTAATTCAACAGCAAACAAAGCTGGCATATCACTCGACCACAGATAGACATATCAGAGAGATGCAGTGGTGTGTGGTGTACAGATAAATTCACTACCGCACTTGTCAATACTAATTTAATTTTATTTATTCAATTTTATTTAGGAAACAAACATTATACAGCTTGTAAATTAGTCACCTAAATAGACCTCTAGTTCCCTGTTTTGAATAATTTATTTTATTTTATTTAACACTTTATTGCATATGTAAGTATACAAACATACATTGAACAAACATAGGACAGAAATTACAATACACAAAAGGCGAGCTTAGCTCTGTAAGAGATGTCTTCCAACAAATCCTCGGAAGGAAAAACGAATTTAAAGTTTTTTTTATTGCAGACAAAGACTTAACAAAACATCACATGTTAGGTATAGGAACACAATTGACAAAAGACGAAACATTAAGATTTATAGCAATAATATAATATAAAAGTAATATAATAGTGAGGAGAGATCATAAATCATCATGAGATCATCATTCTTTTACTCGGCCACCACGGTTTGTCATGCTGCAGGAGCGCTGGGCGTTTTCCACGTCATGCGGAATTAAACGACGTTATCCGCCGGGCCTTTACCACGGCTGGGTCCCCCGCAATCCTGGAACCTAATGGACTGGCGAGGGATGACGGCAAAAGGCCGGACGGTATGACGCTCGTGCCTTGGAAACTGGGACGGTCTTTAGTATGGGATGCAACCTGCGTCGATACCCTTGCTCCTTCCCATCTTCCAAGTACAAGCGGTACAGCTGGTTCCGCTGCCGCCTCGGCAGAAAGCGTTAAACGGCACAAATATGCCGGTCTCAGTGGAGATCACCTATTTGCGCCGTTTGGTGTAGAAACGCTTGGGCCGTGGGGACCGGGTGCTCACACTCTTTTTAGGGAGTTATCTGAGCGTCTGGTTGATGCATCCCACGATCGGAGGGCTGGCCAATACTTTGGTCAGAGAATCAGCCTCGCTAGACAGCGAGGCAACGCGGCCAGCCTTCTGGGTACCTTTCCACCAACCAGAGACTTGGGGCTAGTTTTTTATTTGTCATATTTTTTTTTTTATAATAAATTGTATTATATTATAATAAGTTGTTTATAATTATTGTACATACATATAATAATAGCAAAATATATAGATATTACACACACTAAATACATAATATAAAAGCCTAATTTTTATTTCCAGTACATTTAAATTGACATTCAACAAATGATATCATGTATCTTACGTTGAAATAAATGCTTGAAGTTTGAAGCCTATATACTAAAATGCATATTAATAAATACTTACGTATAATATATATATATATATATATATATATATATATATATATATATATATATATATATATAAATAGTCTCACTGAGTTACTATATTACCTACAAAGCAAAACAAACTGAAAACTATTACCTAGAAAAATTTATTGTGCTACCCGATATGAACTTTTTGAATTTATTCAAAGAATAACTGTATACTAGATACTATCCTGCAACTTCGTCTAACAACATTATTAGCGACATAAGAATTGCAGTAACAAGCAACAAAGAAAAGAAGTTTTCTTTGAGAACGTCCACGTCTGCTGGGCACGCGGATAGAAATATCTTGTAAAGTAAGAGGTGTATCGATGTGATTCTTTAACAACTTGTATAAATAAATAACGTCTGCGAAGTCACGACGCTCACCCAATGAGGACAACTTACGATAACGCAACGAAGATGCATAAGTCCTATTCTGTAATCTAATGACTTCAGATATTTTCTTTGCAACTATCGCAATTAGATCAGACTAACGATTCAGCATTCACTATTCGCTCGTCATGATGTCCGTCGCAAAGGTCACCGTGCCGAGCGCTCAATGAATAGTAAAATCGCTAGTCGCGCGATATCGTCGTGAGTATGTGTAATGTTTGCCATTGATGTTGCCCACGTCAAGAAGCTATTCGTGTTAGTGTGCCCGAGCCCAGCCTATGTGCCTAACCAATTAACTGATTGACGAAAATCGAGAAAGGTAATTTTGCTGAAAACGGTTGTAGAGGGAAGAGTAATTGGACACTTTGCTGCTACATTGAAAGAAATGTTAAGAAGATTGTGACTAAACGATTCGGTCAGTGAGACTATGGAACGCACTACCGCATGCATTCCGCGCAAGTCCATCGTTAGAAATTTTCAAGAAAAGGGTAAAAGAGCATTATATGTCTTTTTTTTTTTTTTTTTTTTTCGGACATTTACACTAATCATCTAGTTCCAAACTAAGCAAAGCTTGTACTATGGATACTAGATAACGGATAAACATACATAAATATTTATATAAACATCCATGACTCAGGAATAAATGTTCATATTCAGCACACAAACATTTACCCGTCGCGGGATTCGAACCCGCAACCGTTGGTTTCGCTGACAGGGTCACTATCCACTACACCAATCGGTCGTCAAATCGGTCGTCTTTATGATCTCTCCTCAGTATTATAGTAATTATTTAATTATTTATCATAATATACATACATAATGTCACGCCTGTTTCCCGTAGGGGTAGGCAGAGACCACAGACTTCCACTTGCTACGATCCTGACGCACCTCTTCCGCTTCCTTCACTCTCATAAGGTTGTTCATACATGCTCGTCGGTTTAGGGTACTCTTGACTTGGCCTTTCTTACTTTATCATAATATGGGTATTGATAATGTATATACTTGTTTATACTTCGTATTATATATATATATATATGTATATTGGATAGGTTATGTGGTATATTTGTTTATAGCTATATATTATGTTTTATTTTATTTTTTTATAAAATAATTTTAAATTTTTGCGTACACTATTTCCTGCCCAATCTAATAAACATTATGTATCTCTAAGGTTTGCTGGTAGAAAACTCTATCGGCGTTAAGCTCGCCTTTGTACATTTTATATATTTTTTATATAATTTTATATAATTTTATCCGGTTGTCAGAGATAAGATAGCCAGTCCCCCAAATGTGTTGCGGTTTCCGGGTCAGTACGCTTCCACCTTCGACCTCATCTTCACGTAACATCAGGTGTGATTGAAGTCAAGTACCTACCCGTTGTGCATAATATATATATATATATACAATGCATATTTCTGTAATAATTTTGTGTACGATAAAGATATTAAGATAAACAGTTACATCATATCATATAGAAGCGACTTCCGAAGTCTTAGGGATCTTGTTTGTTCAATTGGCAATTTTTTTTAAAATATATTTTGGAAACTTACACCAATAATCTAGTCCTAAACTAACCAACTAGATAACGGATAAACCTAAATATTTATATTGACATCCATGACTCCGGAATAAATGTTTTTATTTATAACACAAACATGTACCCGGTATCAACAAAAAACAGGGTCACTATCCATTAAACTTAAACTAGGCGATTCTACATATTATTTCAATCTACTGCTTGTTGATATAAATTAGTGAAGAGGCAGCGTATGCAGTCAAAAAAAATTGACAAATATTAAATATATAACAAGTATTCTGCTGTCGGGAAATCCCGCGGATATAAATACAATCTTTGTTTTACAGAAACGAGCCGTTCGCGAAATTTATCAATTGAGACCTGCAGTGTCACTTAGAGACAGATTTAAATAGTATAATATTCTAACCTTTTCGTCACAGTACATTTTTGAAAAAAAATATAGCATCATTTAGGAAAAATAGTGATGAAACATGATGTCAATACAAGAAATAAAGATAAACTTGCAAGTCATGTAAGCAGACTCCGCAAAATCATTAAGTCATTCAAAAGGCTATGCTTATGTTTTTTCAATAAGGTTCCCATTCACGTGCAAAATCTTCCTTTCAATAAATTTAGAGATTCTTTAAAACAGAAACTTAATAAGAACGCATATTATATAAAATATCAGACTACTTGGATGATAATCAACCTTGTGGACATGTTTTTGCATTACAAAAAGGCACAATTGTATTTCATTATTAATTGTGAAATAGCCTGGCATGCGAACGATCTGCTTATGTCCAGGGATGATTATCATCTAAATAGTCTGCTATTTTATAATATGTTTTGTTAATAAGTTTCTGTTTTATAGTATCTCTAAGTTTATTGAGAGGAAGATTTTGTATATCAACTGGAACCTTATTGAAAAGGCTTAGGATCGGATTAAATAATAAATAAATAATAATCCAGACCGTTTCCAACCAATGTTCAGCTGTGGAAGTCCTGTGTCTGATGTGATGGTGATAATGAACAATTAATAAATATATCGGATACTTACACCAATCATCTAGTCCCAAACCAAAGTATATTAAAAATTTATAAGTAGAACATCTTCCATTATATTTATATTTTGGATATAGACCGTTAGAAATTGGTGTCGATTCGGATGTACACCAACTAAACTAAAACCAGTTTATTGAAAGGAATATTTTGTATCTTAACGGAATCAGAATCAATTTATTGTAGAACTGTGGTACATAGGTGATGTTACAATATTGTTGCATTGGTTCGACAGTCCTTACCTCTAACAGGCGTACAATATTAATTTTCATGCATGTAAAATTTAAATTAAAAATTAAAATTAATTATAATATTATAAAATCTAACATTTACGTTGCTATAAAAATATAAAAATGTCAAAGTATTAATAATAATTATGTCAATCGTGCTCCTTTAGAATAAAATTCCTTAAGACTATAAAATACGTTTTTTACCAGCCAAATCTTTAAAGGTTTTTTTAAATTGAGGTTCCTTTAAACCTTTACTTTCAAGCGGGATCCTATTGTACACTCGAAATTTTTATAGACTCGGAAACCTTAATGAAAAAAAAGTTTACATGTAGCCTTTTGAATGAATTACTGACTTTGCAGAGGCGACTTATATACGACCTACAAGTTATACACAAAGTTTCGGTTTATTAATTGTATATGTTTCTTTAGTTGTAAGGAAACTTTGAAGCGTCCCAATGTTTCATGCTACGATGATCTCCAAGATCCCGATACATATCTAATATAATTGTATACACACATCAACAGACTATTTAAACTAATATTATAAATACGAAAGTTTGTATGTGTGTATGTGTGGGTACGCATGTGTGTATACAGGGTGTCCCTGGAAGTATGGATCAAATCGAACAGGGGCATGGGGAAGGTCATTCCCAAACTTTTTAACCCTATGAATGTCGGTGCCATTTTTGACGGTTCAAAAGTTATGATCAATTTTTTACATTTTCATATTATCGAATAGTGCTTATACAAAAAAAATTTTTAAAAGAAAACTAGCAAAGCTATCAGCTTAATTTTTTAATTAAATATAATTAATTAATTTTTTGTTCTTATTTTTTTTTTTTTTTTTTTTTTTTTTAATTTTTTTTTTTCAGCTTAAGTTTGGGAATGACCTTCCCCATGCCCCTGTTCGATTTGATCCATACTTCCAGGGACACCCTGTATTTGTTACCTCTTCACGCCGAAACTGTTGGACGGGTATGGTTGAAACTTGGTTTATGGACAGACTAGGACCTGAATTAATATATAGGCTAATTTTATCCCGGAAAATTGACTGGTTCCTGTGGGGTAGGTATTATTAGTGGGAATTCTTTTGAGTCATAGAGTGACGCATTTGGTAGTAGAATGAATTGTACGCGAACGAAGTCGCGGATAACAGCTAGTATAATTATAAACTGATAAGTTAAAAAACTCTCGAAAGACTATGATAACACACATAACAAAGAACTTTGTTAATACGTTATTAGATCTGGTCCATTATATTTATATTTATATTGATATTTTTTAGTTACACTAGTCGATTAGTCATTTCCCAAACAGTGAACTTCTTTCTATTTATCTTTGTTCATCAAGGGAAGTTATATAGTATTATATGTCAGTTTTATGTCACATAACAAATATCTTTATGTATTTATTTAATTTACATAGCACATTTTTATTCCTTTGACAGGAATGCCCTGTCTTTATGCAACTAGCGACGATAACTCGTCTGCTCTGGGTGCGACAGTAAACCAGCGCTGAGCTCTTATAAGCTCAGCATATAGCTGAGTCGTTTCCCTTTCGCTGCTGTGACACTTATCTGAGTGTTCTGTTATTTTACTTGCCTAACAATTGTTGTATATGTGTCGAAGTGGCGAATAAACAGTTTCTTTCTTTCTTTCTTAAATATCTTCGAAACGGCTTAATCGATCTTCGTCATAATGGCTAATAATCTGTCCCCTTGTTTAGTCTTTGATATAAAAAAAATGCGCTCAAATCGGACCACACGTTACTGAGATACATTCGGACAAAGATTGGACGCACACAATGCTGTAAAACAAATGTTCACTACCTCATTAAATCAATTGGCCGTAAAACGATTCCATTTATGAACTTATCACCGATTCCGCGATCGTCCAGTCTAGACGGATTCGGTATTCATGCAAAATGTAATGGCGTAGTGCCTTATTGGTTCATTACTAAACCATAGTACAGTGCACCAGTGGCTTTAGCCGACGCATCAAACTCAATCAGGCTTCAAATTAACTATTAATGGTGCGTGTCTCGCGTGTTCGCGCCTGTATTATGGACTAATCGGTTATTGTAACTTGTACGAGTTGAATTTAAATCAGCAAATTACAGGTAAGTAACGTTATGTCAAGGCAAAACCACTTGACGACTGGTACTGTAGTTTTCAAAGGTATGTTTGTATCTAGCCCAAATTATTTAAGATTTTTAACAGATTTCAAGAAAGGAGGTTTAATGTTCGGTACGCATTTTTTTTTTCAATCATGTATACTCAACAACACGCCCCGAATACAGAACCTCTTCTTTTTTGAAGTCGGTTAAAAAACACACTTTGCATAGAATTTTACAACTTATCGCTAATGGGCCATTTCTACCATACAACCTTTGGATAGAGGAGAGTAGTGGAAAAGAAGTGCACAATAATTTAAATAGGACTGATTATATTAAATTATAAGACATTATAGACGTTACAATACGGGATAAGTACAAATTAAATAACACAAGTAATACCAATAAACATAAATAAGTAGTGATTATATAAATATAATGGCACGCATGGCCCGCGTGGTGCCTTTAACATGCATTCACGTCATAGGTAGAACAGATGTTCCGAGTCACTGCTTTTGAGGCAGGATACCCAGAAGGCTAGCGGCGTTGCCACCATTTAGGGGCAGACTTATGCGTTGGCTCATGTAGACTGGTGCCAGCCCTCTGATAACCCGATACTTCGATCAAACGCGATGCCAGCTCTTTGAAGAGCTGACGCGCCTCCGGTCCTCACGGCCCTTGGTCTCTACCCCAAAGGGCAGAAATTTGTATCCCTGTCCCTATTTATTATTTATTTTATTTTATTTTTATTTTTATTTTTATTTTTATTTTATTTTATTTATTTATTTTTTATTTTAGTTTATTCGAGAAAACAACAGCATCACAAATTACAAAAATAATAGGCCAAAAAGTTCTCCACAAAATTAAAATATTTGGAGAGTTTTGTGAAAAGTCATACTATAACTTAATTATATAAGATCAAAACATATAAAACATTAGGTACCTATATTGTTTTAAAGTAGTAGAATTTAAAAAAAAATTACTTATGAACCTACATAAGGTAGGTACATACCTAAATAATTATTACAAGAGCAAATAAGAATAGATATCAATAATAACTTATATTAAATGAATATATAATCATATATAAGATATTTAGATAATATATAATATATATATGAACATTACATAAAATTAGAGACAAAGTGCTACCAAGACCCTTATGCCACAAACCATATTCCTGAATATTTTAATATATTAATTTATATATAATTTATTAATTATGTCTCTGTTGTAAAATAAGTATGTATAGTGGACGATGGCCCATACCCTCCTGTGACCCAACAATAAATAAATATTGTATATACAATATACTAAGTATAATACCAGTACCAGTAGTTCTGAAAAATATCAATACCACAAATGGTTGTTCTTTTTCAGGGTGAAATTTAATTCGTGCAATCTCTATTTACTGGTGACCAATTGGAAAGTAATTAGGAGTTGAGTCACCAGCGGAAAATTGGTGGACTTCCATACTAAAGGTGGTTTCACAATGTCTACAAAGTCACTGCAAAATTAGTGACTACCTGAATGACAAAAATGCTTGGTATACTTCGCCCAGGTCCCAAAAATTGTATTAGTTGTATACTTTTATATATATAAAAAAAAAGAAAAGAAAATGATCCTGTGGGTTTCTTGCGCCGCTTCTTCTTTTCCCACAGATGATTTCCCTTTCCGAAGCGGTGGTAGCTTGGACATAGTGACTGACCGAAAAATGCTTAGCCCTACTTTTATTTCCAATAGATTTAAATTGACATTCAACAAATATATCATGTGTCTTAACGTTGAAATAAATGCTTGAAGTCTGAAGTTTATGTGTATGTGTACTAATCGAAACCTTTTGGATCGAATTCGACTATGGTTCTTTAGGGAAAGTTGGTCGTAATCAAGAGTGACGTCACTATTTAACGCGAATTACACGAATTAAATTTCACCCTGTATACCTGCCTACTTCATCTGAATTCCAATTTTACAATTACAAAGGACTCCACCGACAAGAGCATAGCTCTTAAATTTAAGGACACCTGCCCCCGTTGGTTGACATCGTTTGTCGCGCGCGACGTAGAAGTTGGAGTAGTTGAATATTTCCTACAAGCAAATGAGCAGGATAAATATCATCTAGTCATGCTACTATTGCAGGAGAGTTGCGGGATGTAAAGTCGCTTTGAATAATATAGGCGAAAAAAAACAAAGGAAAATTATTGTTACGACATAAATAAATAAATAAAAAATAAACGTTTATCGTGAAATAGGTGTGACTACTATTGCAGGACTCTTTAGATCTTCGAATGTATTCAGTATTTCATTTATTTATGCACTTAGCACTTTGCATTTATACATGTTAGCACGACCTCGATCACATGTGATGTTAAGTAAAGACGAGGCCGAAGATGGAAGAACTATCTTATCTCTAACAACTAGAACATAACCAATGCTATCAGCAATGTTGCGGCAGACTAGGATAAAATGGTGGTAGCTAGCCAAAATACCATACCATACATATTTTGACATCTTAGATTAATGATATTCTCAGATAATACATCATTTGTGGGACACTGTATACGCTTTTATAACCTTAAGGTTATAAAATACATATACGAAATATAAAAAATAAACACAAATGATGTATTAACTTTGCTTAGTCTGAACATAGGGGTAGCCAATTTCTTCTTATATCTCAAATTTAAATAATGCTTCTCACTATTGGTGTAGACGACCGATTGGTGTAGTGGATAGTCACCCTATCAGCGAAACCAACGGTTGCGGGTTCGAATCCCGCGACGGGTAAATGTTTGTATGATGAATACGAACATTTATTCCCGAGTCTTGGATGTTTATATAAATATTTATGTATGTTTATCCGTTATCTAGTATCCATAGCACAAGCTTTGCTTAGTTTGGGACTAGATGATTGGTGTAAGTGTCCGAAATATAAAAAAAAAATAATGAAATAAAATAAACTATTTTTCTGGAACGCAGAAATATTTTTTCGAACGTAAAATATTATTATCAAAAAAACTCAAGGGATGCAAAGAAAATGGCAAGAGTTTAAAAATAAATGATACTATACAGGGCGTCCCAAAGTTATGGGACATGAAGGGGAAGTACCTTAAATATCGTAGATAGTGAATTTTGCTCAAAGAAGACTTTATGTTATTTTTAAAAGTTAGTAATTCTGCATTCATAGATTTTCTAAAAATTATTTGCTTCGGCTGGGAATCGAACCGACTCAAATGTGAAAAAAAAAACACCCTACTTTTATGATGCCAATCGAAAGAATAGCTAAAAAATAATAACTCTGCCTAAGTAACATAGTATTTTAAAAGAAAGGAACAACGTGAAATTAATCATTTTAATCAAATAAAAAACATACATGAAACTGCCGTAGTCAATTAAGTAGGTATTTTTTTGTAAATTAATTAATTAAATGCTCAAAATGTGATCCCTCTTGTCTTACGCAAATCGCCAATCTTTTAATGAGCCCGCTGCCTGTTGATTTTCTAATCATTTTATGGTGAACACTCGATGTGATATGGCACAATTCTGTTTGCAACTCGCCTACGTTCTCGTATCGCTTTTTGTATAGCATATCTTTCACGTATCCCCAAAAGAAGAAATCTAATGGTGTGAGGTCCGGGGATCTGGCCGGCCATCTAATCGGTCCATTTGTACCAATCCATGTAGGAAAATATTCATTTAGAAAATCTGCTGCTCTCCGACTATTATGAGCCGGAGCTCCATCTTGTTGGAAAATTAAGTTTTCTTGCTCCGCCGCGGAATGGTTTCTTATCTTATCCCTTAAAATTTTAAGTATTCCTAAATACTTTTCTGTGTTCAAGGTTCCTTGGTAAAAATGGATTAAGAAAACCCGGTTTTTTAAAAGTCCGCACCAACAGTTGAGTGAAAAACGCACTTGGTTATTAGTTTCAGTCACTCGTAGGGGATTTTCTTTAGACCAAATACGATTATTGTTGCGGTTATACATACCGTTATTGCTAAAGTTAGATTCGTCTGTCCAAATAATATTATCCAAAAAATTTGGATCTTCGAGCAATCGTGCCTGGATATCAAGACAGAAATTTTTTCTCCTTTCTGTATCGCCCGGAAGTAATTTTTGAACCAATCGTCCTTCAACATAACTCTTAAAACCGTGTTTTTTTAATACACGGTGTATTTTACTTTTTGAAACTCCAATTTCATGTTCTCCTTCTCTCACCGATGCTTTCGGAAAAGCCGAAAAGTAAATTAAAATACCAAGTTCTTCGTCGTTGATCGTATGGTTTTCTTGCTGTGGTTCTCTTGGGCGTTTATCGAAACGTCCCAGAGTTTTCAAATTGTTCACAAGCCTTTTCAAAACTTTACGAGACGGTATTTGTCTATCAGGATATTTTACGCCATACCACCGCAAACTTCTAGAGATATCTTTATCGTTCAAAAAATATGCTTCCATTAGATCAAAACTTACTTGATATGCCATGTTCGCAATAAATTAACACAATAACACTTGTGTAAGTGAATTGAGACTAAACAGATCAATATCCGAAAAACAAACGCTCGCACATACTGTTCCATTTTCAAATTTAAGAACAACATTTAAAAATATCACTTCTTTTTAAAATATCTTAAAAAGTATGCATTCAAACAAACGCTGTCATAAACTGTTCCATTTTCAAATTATAAATTATTTATTTTTGTTTTTAATTTGCCTTCTGTCTAGCTTACAGAGGACGTATTGAAATACAAGTTTTATCATTTCATCTACACGTGCACTTATAATAAGGAAAACTATGTTAGTACCTATTTTATGAAGTGGGTACTTATTTACGAATAATCAATGCTATCTTTGGAATGATAATATCGCTACTTTTCGAACGTCGTCGGCAATAAATAACTTTCTTGAAATTTGACTCAATCATTTTATGTTGTTCCTTTCTTTTAAAATACTATGTTACTTAGGCAGAGTTATTATTTTTTAGCTATTCTTTCGATTGGCATCATAAAAGTAGGGTGTTTTTTTTTTCACATTTAAGTCGGTTCGATTCCCAGCCGAAGCAAGTAATTTTTAGAAAATCTATGAATGCAGAATTACTAACTTTTAAAAATAACATAAAGTCTTCTTTGAGCAAAATTCACTATCTACGATATTTAAGGTACTTCCCCTTCATGTCCCATAACTTTGGGACGCCCTGTATACTACCTATTACCCGACAGATTACGTACTGTGCCATTTTTTTTTTTTTTTTAATTAAGGAATACACTTAATTTTTGTGACGTAATTGCCGTTTCGATTAGGTGAGTAATTATAATTTATCGAATACCACTTACAAAGGGCCGGATGTAATTTGAAGACGTCTCCGTAGACTGATTTGATCAGCTGGAACATCCTGAGCTTCGCCTGGGTTTCTAGAATGGGTAATAATTTAATCATTATTATGTGAGAGAGCTCAGTGGAGCGATGTTTATTAAAGCTATAACATTTGTTGACGGCTCCGCTCGCAAGGATTTAAATTTTTCACAAATGCCATGATATAATTTTCAGTATAGTAAGAATCGTTTATTTATTACGCTATTTAATACAATATGGAACTTACAAATTTTAACATTGGTGTATTATTTTTTAAAAAAAGGTTGCCCTTTGGCATTGTTACAGATTTATGTTACAAATTCTATCTCCTACACTGATCCTAGAACCGTATCGTATTTGTATTTGTATAAATGTTTTTAAAATATTGCTGTTGATTCTACAAATAATTAAATTTAAATCAATTTTGAGTTGCTTCGTGTGTCCTAGGCCTAACAGTTTCTATTTGTATTATTTAGAGACAAGGCTTGTAGGAGGGGCCTATATGCAACTAGCAGTGCATTAACAGCTTACGTATTAAGCTGATAATGGTAAGCTGGTTAGAGTAGACATAAGAGAAAGCTGCCATGTATAAGCTATCACAGGCAGAGGTGAGCCTCCAAACGTCAGTTTAAACATTGGAAATCTCACTGTATTCAATCGTAAACTTTCTTACAGAATAACCACTGATCAAAGCCATTATGTTGTAGTAGAAGGTTAAGGATACGGGAATAATCTTACAAAATATTCATTTACCAATAACGTTAGTTTAAATTTGATAACACCAAACACATTTCAAAATTCCATTTGTCCCACGACCAACCCTCAGGTTTCAGCTGAATACCAGTGTTTTGCCCGCCTCGGGCAAATCCATACACTGAGCTGTAGCCTTTTTGTATACTGCGGCACACACATAATATTTGTTGTTTCTGTACTTGTGTTTATTGTTTTAGTTGTATTTTTCATGTGTAAAATTTGTTATGTGTGTGTACATGGATGCAAATAAACGCTTATCCTATCTATCTAAGGATCAAATAAATTTTAAATAATAATAAATATCCTTAACACACAACAGCGCCATCTAGTTCATCAGAAAACATCCATAACTCAGGTACACATGTCCGTATTCATCACACAAACATATGCCCCTAGCGGGATTCGAACCCGCAACCTTTTGGTATAGTGGTCAGAGTTGCTAACCATTACACCAAACAGGTCGTCAAATTACAGAATCGCAGTCAAAGGATATCACAATTTTTGGGCCGATGTTTTGTCAACTAATAGAAGGTATACACATCAAAAAAGACTACTAGAGACCATAAATTTGGCTATTCAAAAGAATTTTTCTATAAGAAATATTTGAAAATATCGCTCTCAGTAGACATTTTGACGACCTGTTTGGTGTAGTGGTTAACAACTCTGACCGCAATACCAAAAGGTTGCGGGTTCGAATCCCGCTAGGGGTATATGTTTGTGTGATGAATACGGACATGTGTACCTGAGTTATGGATGTTTTCATTTATAATAAGTTGTTATTTACAAAAAAAAATGTATTTATGTAGTATATCAACCACCTGGTATCCACAACACAAGCCTATAGTTGCTTACTGTGGAACTAGATGGCGCTGTGTGTATGTCTAAGGATATTTAGTTATTTTGGTTTGCGAAAGGGAACAATAAACTTTACAAGTGATCCGTGACAACTAACATTTTTGACATGCGAGGTTATATTTAAAGTACCTAGGAATTATCCGTCTACACTTAAACGATATCCAATTCTTGAAACATAAGCACAGGTCACAAAAAATCAGTCAGCGGAGATCGAAGCCATGTCAGTATGAATGGTCAATCTAGACGAAAATTAGTTAGTCAGTGTTGCCAGCATTAATTTCAACGGTCCACAAACTATATTTCAAACCTAAGACTACAGGACTACATTTGTTAATTAAAGTAACAAAAAACTGGCCCAAATATCATTTTTTTTTTATAAATATAACCTAACTTAAACTTTTTCTTTTTGACGGGGGAAATCACATTTAGGCATTCGACCCGCCGCTGACGGGGGTCAGCGGCGAGGATTATGTGGGACTCACCGCTCTATATAGCTATTTCATACCTGCATCCGTATATTGAACAACCTGCCTGTTCTGTTACATAATGTCAATACAAGGAGCAAAAGTCAATTAGCTGTACCTTTTAGTAGACTTAATAAAGTTAGTAAGTCATTCAGAGGTCAATGTGTGCGCTTCTACAACAAGGTTCCCATGGATATACGGAATCTTCCGCTTAATAAATTTAAACTTATTATAAAACAAAAATTATGTAAAAAGGGATATTACAAAATTTCAGACTACATTAATGAAAGTAATCCATGGGATTAAACGGCTCCTCTACACGATATATAAAATTGTTGTAACCTTTCTTGATTGTAAATGATTTATTGAAAAGAGACAAACCCTCTGAGTTTCTCGCTAGCTCTTCTCAGTAGTGGTCGCGTTCCGAGCTAGTGGTAGTTTAACAAAACAAATGACGTTCATAAGTGCATATTGTATTGCCTACATGAATAAATGATTTTCATTTCATTTCATTTCATTTCATTTCATTTCATTTCATTTCATATGAAGTTGCACCCCTACAGCCAAAGGTTGCTCGTTTCAGTGACAAGGCTGCCTTTATAGGTACTCTTTTTTATTGTTGTTTTGTAGAATGTACATTCTGCTTTTGTTGCAATAAAAGTGTATTTGCATTGTGTTGCTTTCATATTTAACCCCTGACGAAAATCGACGGACGTTGTGTGCTTCAAGTCGTATCGATTATCAAAGTTTAAAAAATGTCTTATAAATTAGGGTATGTTATTCAAAAGAAAATCGTTATGAAAACCAAATATAAAAAAGCTCCCATCGTGCCAGTAGCCAACAGCGTGTGTGTCAGTAATGCGTTGTCCGATTTCCGTGCGGTTTTTCATATGAAAAACAAAATGAGGGGATTAAACGGTTAAGGGGATTAAACGGTTAAGGAGATTAAACGGTTAAGTCGTTTTACAGGTATTATGTGGTTGTATATTTTATAAATGGATGTTGTTGAAGTTTCCTAGTATTGGGCGTGAAACGAATCGGAGGTCGCGGGTTCGACCCCCAGCGGGGTACATGTTTAGTACTCGGTTCGGTTGGTAGTAGGGCATTTTAAATGTCCGCCTGGCTAGCTACCACCATCTTATCTAAAACTGCCGCCAAACAGCAATGTTAATAGCATTGTTGTGTTACGGTTGTCAGAGATAAGATAGCCAGTTCCCCAAATATTTGGGGTTCCGGGTCAGTACGCTTCCACCTTCGGCCTCATCTTCACTTGACATAAGGTGTGATAGCGGTCAATTATTAGTTATAATATTAAAAAGTATATATTAAAATAAAGAGTATTAAAAAATTTACTTTAAAAAATGTGCTTGACCTAATGTTTTTGGTTATGGTTTAGCTTTAGTAAAGAATCATTCAAACTTAGCGCGATAGGCCCTCTGGTCGATGTCACCATTCCCTTGTGCGAGAGACCCAAGATAGCGGAAGTTAGCGCAGCTTGGTAACAATTTTCCGGCAAGAGTTATGGACATAAGACGGGAGGTACCGCCGGAGTCGCAAAACATGTATTCCGTTTTGCTTCTGCTCACTTTAAAGCCGAAGAAGAAGTCTTTGTCACATCACATCAAAATCAAAAAATGCATTATTTTGTAGGTAAACAGGGTACACTTAAAATAGGTAGTCAGATTTTACATTTTGTAAGCTACTGCTTGTTCAAAAGCCAATTTTCCCTTGAGAAGAACAAGCAAGAAACTCGAGAGGTAGTCCTTTTTTTTAAAAAAAAGGTTTTTATGTTACAAAATTATTAATTATTATTTTATATTATAATATTTCATTATTAATTGCGAAATAGCCTGGTTATGCGAACGGGCTGTATATGTCCATGAATGTTTATCATCTAAATAATCTGATATTTTATAATATGCTTTCTTAATAAGTTTATGTTTTATAGTATCTTTAAATTTATTGAAAGGAAGATTTTGTATATCAACAGGAACCTTATTGAAAAAGCGTGTATTGAATGAATTACTGACTTTGCGGAGGCGATTTATGTGACCTGCAAGTTTATCTTTATTTCTTGTATTGACATCATGTTTATCACTATTTTTCCTAAATGATGCTATATTTTTTTTGACATATATATTAGATTTTAGAAAAGGTTTATATATTAGAAAAGGTTAGAATATTATACTCTTTAAATCTGTCTCTAAGTGACACTGCAGGTATCAATTGATAAATTGCGCGAACGGCTCGTTTTTGTAAAACAATGATTGTATTTATATCCGCGGCATTTCCCCACAGCAAGATACCGTAAGACATCAGGCTATGGAAATAACTAAAATATACTAATCTAGCAGTAGCAATAGGTAGCCCCCCCTCCCCATCCGATTTCGGCGCAATGTGCACATCCTCTCCTTCCTATATAATATCCTCAAAAATCCCAACTCTCCTGATTATCTGAGTTCCCGCTTTAATTTACTCCCCCCTCCTGATGTTCCTAGGCGATCCTGCATTACAAAAACACTTGCCTGTCCTAGAGCCACCACAAACTTTCTTTTTCACTCCTTTAGTGTTCAAGCAGCCATGATGTGGAATAAACTGCCAAAATTAATTCAGGACAGCCCTTCAATTGCAGTATTTAAGAAAAGGCTAAAAGAGCATTACCTCTCCCATCTTTCGTGATATTATTAGTATGTGTATGTAGATTTATAGTATATACAGGGCGTCCCAAAGTTATGGGACATGAAGGGGAAGTACCTTAAATATCGTAGATAGTGAATTTTGCTCAAAGAAGACTTTATGTTATTTTTAAAAGTTAGTAATTCTGCATTCATAGATTTTCTAAAAATTATTTGCTTCGGCTGGGAATCGAACCGACTCAAATGTGAAAAAAAAAACACCCTACTTTTATGATGCCAATCGAAAGAATAGCTAAAAAATAATAACTCTGCCTAAGTAACATAGTATTTTAAAAGAAAGGAACAACATAAAATGATTGAGTCAAATTTCAAGAAAGTTATTTATTGCCGACGACGTTCGAAAAGTAGCGATATTATCATTCCAAAGATAGCATTGATTATTCGTAAATAAGTACCCACTTCATAAAATAGGTACTAACATAGTTTTCCTTATTATAAGTGCACGTGTAGATGAAATGATAAAACTTGTATTTCAATACGTCCTCTGTAAGCTAGACAGAAGGCAAATTAAAAACAAAAATAAATAATTTATAATTTGAAAATGGAACAGTTTATGACAGCGTTTGTTTAATTTCTAAATGAATGTTTTCCTACATGGATTGGTACAAATGGACCGATTAGATGGCCGGCCAGATCCCCGGACCTCACACCATTAGATTTCTTCTTTTGGGGATACGTGAAAGATATGCTATACAAAAAGCGATACGAGAACGTAGGCGAGTTGCAAACAGAATTGTGCCATATCACATCGAGTGTTCACCATAAAATGATTAGAAAATCAACAGGCAGCGGGCTCATTAAAAGATTGGCGATTTGCGTAAGACAAGAGGGATCACATTTTGAGCATTTAATTAATTAATTTACAAAAAAATACCTACTTAATTGACTACGGCAGTTTCATGTATGTTTTTTATTTGATTAAAATGATTAATTTCACGTTGTTCCTTTCTTTTAAAATACTATGTTACTTAGGCAGAGTTATTATTTTTTAGCTATTCTTTCGATTGGCATCATAAAAGTAGGGTGTTTTTTTTTTCACATTTGAGTCGGTTCGATTCCCAGCCGAAGCAAATAATTTTTAGAAAATCTATGAATGCAGAATTACTAACTTTTAAAAATAACATAAAGTCTTCTTTGAGCAAAATTCACTATCTACGATATTTAAGGTAATTCCCCTTCATGTCCCATAACTTTGGGACGCCCTGTATATATATATATTTAAATTATGTTATGTATATATTTCGCAGTAGGTATATGTAATATATTTAGTGTAAGTTTATTATTCAGTTATCTTTTCTTTTTTTATTTGTTTTATTATTCGTTATATGATTTTTTCTTTTGCACACAATAAACTGCTAAACCCCAAATTTACTAAGTTTCCTATTTCAATGCTCAGGTTGACTGGAAGAGATCTCTTAAAGAGATAAGTCCACCTTTGTACGTGACCTATTGTTTGTACTCTGTTATTGTGATATTTTGGTGCAATAAAGAATATATAGGTAGAACAATTATGCTCTAGGTCATTCGCTTCTTTGCGACAGTGCCCAAAAGGTGGCTTGCCACGTTACATGACCAGACTTATGCTATAATATAATGTAGAATTTGGTCCAACGTGCAAAGCTCTTCGGAGCGAACACAAAATAATTATACAGGGTGTCCCTGGAAGTATGGATCAAATCGAACAGGGGCATGGGGAAGGTCACTCCCAAACATAAGCTGAAAAAAAAAATTTTAAAAAAAAATTAATTAATTATTTTTAATTAAAAAATTAAGCTGATAGCTTTGCTAGTTTTCTTTTAAAAATTTTTTTTGTATAAGCACTATTCGATAATATGAAAATGTAAAAAATTGATCATAACTTTTGAACCGTCAAAAATGGCACCGACATTCATAGGGTTAAAAAGTTTGGGAATGACCTTCCCCATGCCCCTGTTCGATTTGATCCATACTTCCAGGGACACCCTGTATAAGTACCTATCGTATTATATGAGGAACGTTTTCAATAATGTATTGTGTCAAAAACACGTTTTGGCGATGTCTGGCGCTGTGATGTGTCCTTTGTGTTGGAAATACTATGATTTCATTGTCCGCTTGTCGATCGCATTATTTCATTCTTCCCTTCATTGGGGACGGGATCGAAGCGCGCCCTACAACGGCTTCAGGGAGGGAGTCAGGGAGGCCTGACACCCCCTGTACGTAAAACTACGTACAGATCTGATCACACTCTTATATTTATTACTCTTCATATTAAAGTAAAAGCTTACTATTGGACATGAGTTTCTAATTTTTTTCAAATTAAAAATGGATTTATTAAAATTATTGAAATTACTGCTCATTCACGAAGATAGATGATAACTCTAAAGCTAACTCTTTAAAAGGTCGAATAAGAAACTCAAGAGTTATTATTATTATTATTAAGTTCTTTATTGCACACAAAAATAAAATACAAAGAACATTTAACATAGATGATGAAGTGTACAAAGTAAGGTCATATCGCTGATAGCGATTTCTTCAAGACTACCTCAGTTAAAGAAGTTTAGTAGTTGGATAGTGCAAAGTGAAAGGTGAATAACTTTAAATATCAGCAGGTACATAGACGATACATAGAAAATACATAGGTATGGTAGAATACATACAAAGCTAAACACTTACTAAAATAAACAAACCATATAAATAAGTACAATAATAAAATACACATAAATATAATCATAATCATAATCATAATTATTTATTGCATTTCCATGTGTTAGTTATAAAGGTATTAAATCTATGTTAGTGTACATACATGGAAGCCCCGTCAGTACATTGCAACATTATATTATATTATATTATATTATATTATATTATATTATATTATATTATATTATATTATATTATATTATATTATATTATATTGTATTGTATTGTATTGTATTGTATTGTATTGTATTGTATTGTATTGCATTGCATTGCATTGCATTGCATTGCATTGCATTGCATTGCATTGCATTGCATTGCATTGCATTGCATTGCATTGCATTGCATTGCATTGCATTGCATTGCATTGCATTGCATTGCATTGCATTGCATTGCATTGCATTGCATTGCATTGCATTGCATTGCATTGCATTGCATTGCAATTATATTATTATTGAAGACATTTAAGCGTTATATTGTTTTGTAGTAGAAATTAATTAAGTAATCCGTATATTTATGTGCATGCATTTTAAATTTAATTGTTGTGCCCTAGCAGGGCTTATGATTGATACCTAAAAATATTTTAAGATCATACTATGTACAACATAAACGCAATAAATTGAAATTGAAACTAAAAAAAAAAACTAGTTTAATTTCCGTTCAAATGATTAGTGCGATACGGAATGTGCTTAACGTAACGATTTTGGTTATGGTTTAGCATTGGTTTTACTTAGCTAGAACTCGAATCTACGACCCCCTTTAATCAAAGGCTGGATTTGCCCTTGTATTACAGCCGCTTGGTTGTTACATCGTACATGATATTATCTGCTTTTTCATGTCATTATTCGAGTATTGAAACATAATCCTATCTTTGTATCTATTATGTGTGTGTGTGTTCGCAGAATTCTTTTGGTAAGGTAATAATATGTGACAATATGTAGCCTTTCAGTTACAATGTGGTAAGCTTTGACTGAGACATTAATGGGGTGTAGGTCTTCCGTGTAGGGCTCGTATTACTTAAGCGTTTCCAAGCTACGCCCTGCCCCTGTATGACGTCGTTTGGCGCGCGACGTAGGTGTTACAATGGGATAGTTGTACTCGTATATTATGTCCAAGCGAATGAGCAGGAATACGACATCGTGCGACATGAACGTTTATCGCGACTGTCATACTAGTGGTGACAATGGTGTCGATTCGAATGTACACCAACTAAACTAAACTAAATTAAAAGCAGTTTCGGAGTGATGCCATCAAAGTCAAAGTCAAAGTCAAAAATGCTTTATTTTGTAGGTACACAGAGTACACTTAAAATAGTCAATTTTACATTTTTTAAGCTACTGCTTGTTCAAAATGCAATTTTCCCCTAAGAAGAACAAGCAAAAAACTCGAAGGGTTGCTCTTTTAAAATCAGGCTTTGATTTTACATATTTATTTATTTTATATTACAAAAAGGTTTTTATATTTCGTTATTAATCGTGAAATAGCCTGGCATGCGAACAATCTGATTATGTACAGGGATGATTATCATCTAAATAGTCTGATATTTTATAATATGCTTTGTTAATTAGTTTCTGTTTTATAGTATCTTTAAATTTATCGAGAGGAAGATTTTGTATATCAACTGGGACCTTATTGAAAAAGCGTATACATAACCCTTTGAATGAATTACTGACTTTGCGAAGGCGACTTATGTGACCTGCAAGTTTATCTTTATTTCTTGTATTGACATCATGTTTATCACTATTTTTCCTAAATGATGCTATATTTTTTTTGACATACATTAGATTTTCAAAAATGTACTGTGACGAAAAGGTTAGAATATTATACTCTTTAAATCCGTCTCTAAGTGACACTGCAGGTCTCAATTGATAAATTGCGCGAACGGCTCGTTTTTGTAAAACAAAGCATCGCATCACACTGTTCCAGGGAGAAAGAGACAGTACTACTTTAAAACTAGGTTATAGTTTAGTTTAGTTTAATTGGTGTACATCCGAATCGACACCAGTGTTTGTTGAATATCTCGTCCGTCATCGATAGCTCTGTCACGGCTTTTTGGCGGGATCTCTGCGAGTGAAGTTGCAATTTTCTTTATAATTCTTATAATTTGTGCATTCTGACATTTGATGCTTAATAATCGCAGTGTATTGTGCAGCAAAAGTTAGTGATGGTGTACAAGTGAAGGGAAGTGTAAATTAAAGTGCGTAACGGAGCTTTCGGGAGCCGCCAAAATCTTTTGTAAAGCATTCTGCCACTTTACTGAAGAAATAAGAGAAATAAGACATGGCTATATGGGCTTAGATCCCTTTGCCTTCTCCGAGGGGAGAGAAAAAAACGAAAAAAAAAATGTCGTTGTCACGAACCATAAACATGCAAGGATAAAATAAATTTTTCATAAGTTTATGTCTAACAGATTTGTAACTATTTCAATTTTACTATTTTTTTTTGTATACCTACATATTTATTTGTATTTATACTATTAAAAATCTGTAATTGAGAAATGTTAATTAATCTCAAGCCTTTAACCCTTAAAGGTTAAACCTTTTGCAAAATTATTTGACTTGAGTTACGTGGATGATAATTGCTTTGTTGTATTTTTATGCACTCACATGCTCAATCACTCCTGATGTTAAGTGAAGAAGTTAAGTGAGTGAAGATGAGGCGGAATGTGGAAGCGTAGCGGAAATCCCATCTTATTTGGGGACTGACTGTCTTATCTCTAATAACCGGTACACAACAATGCAATTGACATTGCCGATTGGCAGCAGACTTAGGTCTGTATTAATAAACCAATCTTAGATTAATGATTGGTCTCCGCGACGCTACGACTAGATACCGCACTATGAAGAAAAAACAGGTTCCTGAATGCGGCAACTCAATATTGTCGTGTGTAGATTTATACAGTACTTACTGATGGTATGTGATGCCAGTATCTTTCTTGTTTTTGTAGTATTGTTATTACATAGTTTGACTACGCAAACCGGCATTTTGCTTCAGTCTTAAACCGAAATTTGAAATTTGAACTTGTGGCGTGACTGGCGCGGGTACGCCGAATACGGCGTAGTATTTGTTGCCGCATTTTTCGAGTACGCCGACGGTATCTAGTCGTAGCGGCGCGGAGACCAATCATTAATCTAAGAAACCAATCTTTAGAGGCTATATCACCCGAGATGCGTCTTAAGAAGTTGACGCTATCCCAATACTTCTAGTGCGTGAACAATGGTTTACCCTCGACTACAACCTATGCTGAAATGGAGACCAGAGGTTCTATTATCAGTGCTTGCTCATTTATTGAGCATTTTTAATGCGCTGAGCTATGGCCTTGTTGCATGACTGTTGCACACATACCCACATAATATTCTATATAGTCTTGAAGGTATTTTTAATGTTATGGTATATTTGTTTATATCTGTTTGTATTTGTTAAAAATTGTATGTCTCTTGTTTTCTTATTTGTTCATGTTTCTCCTTTGTATGTGTGCCAGTTTATGCAATAAACTTTTTATCTATCTATCTATCTATTACGTAATTTCATTGTTATCATCATCAGTTACGTTTAGACATGTGATTGGTTGGCTCATCGCACGCTCGGTAATTTCACGGTATGCCATTGGTCAAATGTCTGAACCAACAACATGTTGTTTCAAGCATAAAATTTTTAATGTTGCAGTTAGTTTGTTCATACATAATGTATGCATGGATTGTGTCGTAGATACGTTCACCTTTAGACAGGTTGGACAGTTCTTCATCCAGTGACATAGCAATCTGAATCAGACAATGGCAATCATTTATGTACGAGATAAATGATAATATAAGTAAATTAGATAATAATATCGTAACACGTAATCTGTTTAGTACGTATTGATTAGATTAAACGTTATCTATGCAATCATATCTGTAATGTACAATAATATCGTATTATGGCCCGTACTGGGGTTTCGTCAATGCGTCGCGTTTATGCAATCGAACCTGTTTCGCTTTGCGAAGTTAAGCAATGTCGAAGTCCGTCCTTGGATGGGTCACCACTAGTGGTATTTTGTTGCTTTCAATTGATGGCAGTCGTTAAGCCAAGTTGGTGGCGTAGGTGCGGCTTTAATACACTGACTATCATGTGGCCACTGAGACTGTACCTGTACAGATAATGTGCTTCAAAATTGCATTGTTATGACAACCAACTTTGAGATAAATCGAAAATCCTGTACTGGTCAAATACATTGAGAACAGCGGCCGGCAAACTTGAATAGAAATCCTTTTGCGGCCGAATAAATTACTATTCTTGTAGCTTATTCGCGGAGTTTCATGTCGTGTCTTCTCCCTAACCATAACACCTTGTGAAGCGATGTAGGTAGTTTTAAAAAAAATAACAACATGTTGACTTTCAATGAGTGATATTTTTGTGTCCTACATTGAATAAAATATTTTTGATTTTGATGAAAACCTATGAAAACTTTTATCAGCCGTGTAATTTATAAATGGAACTATTCATTTTACTCCGAAACATGGCAACTACATTGGTAACATAACGAGGCTTTTTGGCGGGAACTCGGCGAGTGAAGTAGCATTTTTCTTTATAAGTCTTATAATTTGTGCATTCTAACTTTTGAAGCTTAATAATGGCAGAGTATTGTGCAGCAAACGTTAGTGATAGTGTACAAGTGAAGGGAGGTGTAAATTAAAGTGCGTAACGGAGCTTTCGGGTTCCCACAAGAAGCCGCCAAAATCTTTTTTAAAGCATTCTGCCACTTTACTGAAGAATGACTTGACCGTGACTAGACTCTGTATACGCCAAGTATACGACGAATTACTTGTTTTGACTGAGACTGACTTACAAACTGAAGAAATAAGAGAAATAAGACATGGCTGTTATGGGCTAGATCCCCTTGCCTTCTCCTAAAGGAGAGAATGAAACCAAAAAAACAAAAAAAGGTAACATAACGAAGATTTCATTTAAATTTCGAACTAGCTTACGAATAGAGAGCTGTTTGATAAAAAAACAAAACAAATCAATATTTCTAGTGCGCGAACAATGGTATTCCTCTAGACCTGTGCTGAAATGCGATTTTTCCCACGCCTAAGAATTCCTAATTCTACAGATGTCCAATATTACAGAGACCCTTGTCTACAGATTGTCAATATTACAGAGACCCTTGTCTACAGATTGTCAATATTACAGAGACCCTTGTCTACAGATTGTCAATATTACAGAGACCCTTGTCTACAGATTGTCAATATTACAGAGACCCTTGTCTACAGATTGTCAATACTACAGAGACCCTTGTCTACAGATTGTCAATATTACAGAGACCCTTGTCTACAGATTGTCAATATTACAGAGACCCTTGTCTACAGATTGTCAATATTACAGAGACCCTTGTCTACAGATTGTCAATACTACAGAGACCCTTGTCTACAGATTGTCAATATTACAGAGACCCTTGTCTACAGATTGTCAATATTACAGAGACCCTTGTCTACAGATTGTAAATATTACAGAGACCCTTGTCTACAGATTGTCAATATTACAGAGACCCTTGTCTACAGATTGTCAATATTACAGAGACCCTTGTCTACAGATTGTCAATATTACAGAGACCCTTGTCTACAGATTGTCAATATTACAGAGATCCTTGTCTACAGATTGTCAATATTACAGAGACCCTTGTCTACAGATTGTCAATATTACAGAGACCCTTGTCTACAGATTGTCAATATTACAGAGACCCTTGTCTACAGATTGTCAATATTACAGAGACCCTTGTCTACAGATTGTCAATATTACAGAGACCCTTGTCTACAGATTGTCAATATTACAGAGACCCTTGTCTACAGATTGTCAATATTACAGAGACCCTTGTCTACAGATTGTCAATATTACAGAGACCCTTGTCTACAGATTGTCAATATTACAGAGACCCTTGTCTACAGATTGTCAATATTACAGAGACCCTTGTCTACAGATTGTCAATATTACAGAGACCCTTGTCTACAGATTGTCAATATTACAGAGACCCTTGTCTACAGATTGTCAATATTACAGAGACCCTTGTCTACAGATTGTCAATATTAAAGAGACCCTTGTCTACAGATTGTCAATATTACATAGACCCTTGTCTACAGATTGTCAATATTACAGAGACCCTTGTCTACAGATTGTCAATATTACAGAGACCCTTGTCTACAGATTGTCAATATTACAGAGACCCTTGTCTACAGATTGTCAATATTACAGAGACCCTTGTCTACAGATTGTCAATATTACAGAGACCCTTGTCTACAGATTGTCAATATTACAGAGACCCTTGTCTACAGATTGTCAATATTACAGAGACCCTTGTCTACAGATTGTCAATACTACAGATTCCTATGCCTACAATGTCCTATTTCTACAGATTCCTATTTGCCATGGAGACCTGAGTATCTATTACGTAAGTCAATCGATGAGTCCATCGTAAACGATTATTATGATCATCGACGTCAAACTCGCGAAATCTTATTACGCATTTCAAACGATTACGAATGCGAGTGTCATCGATACGATTGACGATGAATGAATGATCTCTCATACAAAAGTAATGACATCGGCATTACCTATGCACATCGTATACGATTCAAACGTTAACGATAAAGGTGAGTCGGGGTTTACCCCAATCGTATTCGTATTCACTATAGGTACTAAGAATTCTTATGATTGTTTTGTTATTGCAAAAAAATATTATTTCAAAAACGTGTTTTACGTTTATTAGTTAAGCTAGTGCTCCTACTAATCATTTGTAGAACAAATACCTTTTCCAAAAAGTGAATATTTCGACAAATAACCTACTATTATAAAATTATTTTTATTACATGATGATGTATGAGTCATGTAGATGAAATGTAGATCAAAAATAGAGTGAGATAACGTTATTCTGGGTATAAGGGCGTCCCTTTCTATTGCGCTCTTTTAGCCCCAGGTGTTAACGAAAAAAGTACACAATAGCGCCGTCTAGTGTCGAGTAGCAATACTTTTGGACAATTCCAATATCATTCATTCATTGTATACGAGTGTCAAACGACGACATACGTAATGCAGTAACTTTTATACGAGTGGTCAATGAATGACGATCATTATACATTTTCTACGTAATAAGAACAACAAGTTTTTAAGTTAAAGTAAAACATTAAACAACATTTTACATGAAACAATATTGTACTTCTTTAATTATCATTTCGGAGAAATTTCTGGAAAATTACGTAGGAACCCATTAAAAATATTGTTTGATACAAGCTTCGATCATCTACATGACTCATACATCATCATGTAATAAAAATAATTTTATAATAGTAGGTTATTTGTCGAATTATTCACTTTTTGGAAAAGGTATTTGTTTTACAAATTATTAGTAGGAGCACTAGCTTAACTAATAAACGTAAAACACGTTTTTGAAATAATATTTTTTTGCAATAACAAAAGAATCATAAGAATTCTTAGTACCTATAGTGAATACGAATACGATTGGGGTAAACCCCGACTCACCTTTATCGTTAACGTTTGAATCGTATACGATGTGCATAGGTAATGCCGATGTCATTACTTTTGTATGAAAGATCATTCATTCATCGTCAACCGTATCGATGACACTCGCATTCGTAATCGTTTGAAATGCGTAATAAGATTTCGCGAGTTTGACGTCGATAATCGTAATAATCGTTTACGATGGACTCATCGATTGACTTACGTAATAGATCCTCAGATTTGCTACCACTTTGCGACAACGAATACTGTCTATTCTTTTAAGAAGTCTTTAAAAAGACTTGTATTACAGTCACAAATAACAGTATTTATAAATTCTTTCACAAATGGGGAAAAGATTTTCCATACTCTTCAAGTGGAAGCAGCGGCGGCAGGAATTATTGCGAGGGACGGGGGGAAGCGTGCCGATTCATCGGACATGCTATTTTTTGTTTTGCAATGTTTTTTATTTATTTATGTCATTGTTTTTTTCGGGGTTGGATGATCCAAACTTTTTAAGCTTTGTCTGAACATGCTAGTTTGTAAGAAATATCATAATTGCATTAGTAGTATGATGCGTAACAGCCAAAGGTCAGTAAATTGTTGTGTCACAGAATTAATGTGTACTTGTTATGTGAAGAAGTAATGTCTGAGACACTGATATGGTTTAATTATGGATGTTTTAATTTATAAGTATTTATTTACAAAAAGAAATATATTTATGTAGTATATCTGGTATCTACAACACAAGCATATACGAGTAGTTGCTTAAAGTGGAACTAGATGGCATAGTGTGCATGTCCAAGGATATTTATTATTATTCATACAAAATATAATAGATAAAAAAATGGTGATGGATTAATCTTGGCTAGGATATGTACAACTTGCGAATATATAGAGAAAAATAGTAGGAATTACAGAATAATACTGATATCTAATGAGGTTCTGTATTTAAAAAGCAGAAGAGTTTTAAATGTTTTAGAAATTGGCAACACTACATAGGCAACTGACGATAGATCTCTAAAAAACAAGAATCCAAAGTCAAAAAAAAACACTCATCAATCATTGAACAAAACAAAAAAAGGCTTTTTGGCGATAAGTCAGCGAGTGACGTTGCATTTTTATTTTACAAATTGATTTTTTTATTATAATAATGTTCATTAGGTTCATTATAGGACACTGATCGTATAAATTGATTTCGTTCGACTTCCTTTTTTACCAGACTACGGAGGAAGGGTTGTGATTTTTTATATACGAAATCGTTTTGCGATTCGAATCAATCGATCGATTTTTATGGAAATTAATTTGCATCCCTATTTAATTTTTTTAACATGTCAATGTCACTCAAGGTAAAGTATATCGGTGTTACAATATAACATTTACAAAAAAATCTTCTGCTTTTTACTGGATGTTATAAATGATAATTTATTCCTTTCAATTAGTGTCATTAGAGTTGCAGAATATTCTAACATGATGTACAATATCTAGCCAAACCTTCAAACAAAACAAACTATCTCCTTTGGTGGCGGTTTTCAAAAAAGGGCCAAGTTGAAAATCAGCGCTCGTATGGCTTATCTCACAACAGCACACAGCTGAACTTGGCACCTTACATCACAACTTCTGCTGCTTAAGTTTTAAGTACCTATGTACCTACCTATTGTAAACATATTCTAGGGAACAGTGTACTTCTTTAAACTATGAGTCATTACTCATAAGCAGATTGTACATCAGAATGTTTGTGATAATAAATATTCATTTTTTGAACTCGACATATTTGTAGATTTGTCGGTAATTGTTGACATGAGATCGAGGCTGTGTCAGGCTAGCGTGACAATGGTAGTGTTTTCGTTGTTAATTACAAAATGGCTCTCCGTGAAAGCAGCAGTAGTGACAGTGATAGTGATTTAGATGAGTTCGCATATAGGAGAATATATAGAGAACGAATAAATTTCTCCTTTGACATTACTGAATTAGCGTTTAAGGAAAAATATCGAATTAGTAAAACCAGTGTCGAATACTCAATAAATGAAATCGGTGCGGTTATATTTTTTTGACAATTGTCGCACAATTGTGCACAACGATGTAACCATAACACTAAATTGGAATTAGAACATACAATCTGATCGTATTGACTCGACACACGCCCGATTGTTACGTCAGAGTTTTTCTGAGGTCAGTCGTGCTCGAGCTTGTATGCGAGCCCGAGTGCTTGTATGCGGAGCAGAATGAAACATGGCCGACGAATTGCTGTTACTTCTTACAAAAAAAAAAAAAAAATTTCCTCGTTAAAATCGTAAGCGCCTCGGCGCTGGTTCAGTGTCGGACGACCGATCCTACTATCGGATCGGGCGTGTATTGAATGTGCGACTATCGGCTCCGACCATCTGATGGAAGAATATGTATTCCCAGCGTTAAGTTCACACATTTATAAAGTTTAAGCGTATATGCTTAATTTGTCTATCCCGCAGGATCTACTCTTTTTAACCGCCTCCGTGGTTCAATGTAAACAACATAGGGTTTACGAATCGGGGGTCGCTGGTTCGATCTCCAGCGGGGCACAAGTTTAGTGCTCGGTTTGGTTGGTGGTAGAGCATTTTAAATGTCCGCCTGGCTAGCTACGACCACCTTGTCTAATGCTGCTGCAAATTCAGCTATACGCTTCCAACTTCGGCTTCATCTTCACTTAACATCAGGTGTCACCGAGATTGAGCATCAAACAAATAAACAAACATAGATTTATACATAAAACAATACAACCGTTTTTTAAACTACCTCGATTTTAAAAGTCGTCTAAAAAGAAGGGAAAAATTCGAAGCATTTCATTTTAATCTGGCACAGAAAATAAGCATTTATTCTTACGGTTTCTAAACTTGCTTTAATTAGGAAGGAGACGCGATAAGGATCACAATAGCAACACGCCTTAAAAACGTACCTAGTAACAAACAAACATAATGAAGGATAGAAAATTTAGAGAAATAAAACGAGTTGCCCGATTTTATACGTTCGATTTCATTATTTTAGATAGCATATTTCATATAATAATAACTTTACGATAAAGTAAACTCGAGCTGAACCGTTGGCGAATGCAGGTCACTGACATTTCACAGCGGATCAGCAAGGGGGATATAGCTCGAAGAACGCCGGGAGATCGAAGGCCGGTGGAGCATTCAAGTCCATTTTAAAATGTACGCCTGGCTAGCTACCACCATCTTATCTAAATCTGCCGCCAAGCAGCAATGTTAATAGCATTGTTGTGTTCCGGTTGTCAGAGATAAGATAGCCAGTCCCCCAAATGTGTTGGGGTTTCCGGGTCAGTACGCTTCCAACTTCGACCTCATCTTCACTTAACATCAGGTGTGATTGAATCTATCGTGCATAAAAAAAAGTTCTCGAGTGGATACCACGCAAATGGTGGACAGACGAATTGATAAAGGTCCGCTTCTAATTGTCCACTCTACATACATGTAGTATATCAACCATCTGGTATCCACAACACAAGCCTATAGTTGCTTAAAGTGGAACTAGATGGCATTGTATGCATGTCCAAGGCTATTTATTTGTTTATTATTTCTCGACGATAATAATCATTTATTTAAAAAAAAAAGACGACCGGATGGTGTAGTGGATAGTGAACCAACGGTTACGGGTTCGAATCCCGCGAGGGGTAAAAATTTGTGTGATGAATACGAACATTTACTCCCGAGTCATGGATGTTTATATAAATATTTATGTATGTTTATCCATTATCTAATATCCATAGCACAAGCTTTGCTTAGTTTGGGACTAGATGATTGGTGTAAGTGTCCGAAATTATACAATATATAATATAGTTAGTTGCGTCTATCTAGATGATAGACGCAACACTTACACGCATGCACATGCACACACAAACACATGCAATACGAGTCAGTACCATTTTTTTCTTCCTTTACAATATTTGTTTTGTTTTCACCGGCTTTAAACACATGATACCTTCCATCTCGACTTGTATATACAACCCTCATACCCTGTGTATATACAAAATTTTTGATTTGATTTGGTAAGAAGTACATGGAGAGACAAGCAGGACACTAAAATATACTAACTAAGAACCTGCTTAACGTCAGCAAGGATATGATGCGCCACTAAAGATGGCACATACTAAAACTGGACCAGAAATGATAGGCATGACTCTCGATTGAGGTTCACCCACAGATCGACGCAAACCAAGGCCACATCTGATAATGGCTGGAAAACTGAGAGAACCGCCTCCGTGACTCAATGTAAACAACATTGGGTTTACGATTCGGAGGTCGCGGGTTCGATCCCCAGCGGGTTACATGTTTAAGTACTCGGTTTGGTTGGTGGTAGGGCATTTTTAAATGTCCGCCTGGCTAGCTACCACCATCTTATCTAAATCTGCCGCCAAGCAGCAATGTTAATAGCATTGTCGTGTTCCGGTTGTCAGAGATAAGGTAGCCAGTCCCCCAAATGTGTTGGGGTTTCCGGGTCAGTACGCTCCCATCTTCGACCTCATCTTCACTTAACATCAGGTGTGATTGAGGTCAAGTACCAACCCGTTATGCATAAAAAGAGAAAAACAAAAAAAAATAGTTGGATAATTTTGGTGTCGATTCGGATGTACACCAACTGAACTAAACTAAACTAAAACCAGTTTTGGAGTGGTGCCGTCGCATCGTACTGTTCCACGGGGAAAGAGACAGTACTACTTTAAAACTGGTTTTGGTTTAATTTAGTTTAGATGGTGTACATCCGAATCGACACCATTGTCACTTCAGAATGTCACATTTTTTAACTTAAAATTAAAATTATTGATCGATCGGTCGATAACTTTTTTTAACTCAAGGGTTGCTCTTTTGATATAAGTTTTGGGTGTACAATGTGTAATATTGTATTGTATAATTAGACTGAATATCGCCGAGCGGTATATGTCCATTGCTTATCATCCAGATAGTCAGAAATTTCATTATAGCTTTTTGTCCATGTCTGTTTTATGACAGTATTTAATATAGAGTTGCCACTCGAAAACAAATCGTAAAGTTGTCGCTTCTTTGTGAAAAGTATAGTCTTAGAGTACATGTAATATATATTTTATATATATATTTATTTATGTATTATTATGTATATATTATATATGTGTGTTTGTATGTATTCAATCAACGTATGTATTTATATGGGTGATTCATTTATTTTATTAAAATTAGTTTATCGTCCACGCTACCTACATGTCATGTGCATAATGCTTCCTAACCCAAAGGTTGCCTGGAAGAGATCGCTTTTAGTGATAAGGCCGCCAAATTGTACTATCCCCTTTTTCTTATTTCTTTTTATGCTTCTTATTGTTGTACAATAAAGAATATTTTGTTTATTTGTTTGTTTGTTGTAATATGTCTCAATTAACCTGTATCCCGCCTTGTAATTTGTTAGTGAATAAATACATGCCTATTCGCGTACATCATACTCATTAATAATACATACTTACCTACTTAATTTACATGTTACATGCGACGCCTACACAAGTATTTAAACTTTGATGGATTCACTTAAATTTTCGTTAGGATTTTTTCTGTTTACAAGTTCTACAGATTAAATGTTTATGTATGAACTTTAACGGAAAAGAAAACTCCTTCACAATGACAATGTATTCTATATCTTTTGGTTCTGTTGTTGTTTTGACCCCGAACAAAACGTGGCTGACTATCTAACTAGACCATTGATGTAGTGTTTAGAGTCTGGCTATGTCTAGATGTCGCATATTCGAATCCCGCAAGGGGCATATGTTTGAATAATGAATTCGTACATGTCCCGTGATATGTACATATCCCTGTGTCCAATTTAAGAGCAATTTATTTATTTATTTTTATTTTAACACTTTATTGTACACAAACAAATGGACATTAACCAAAGATTTAAGAAAAATGTACAAAGGGCGAACTTATCTCTATAAGAGATCTCTTCCAGCAAACCCGTGAGAGCGAAATTTGATGCAAAAGGTAGACATAAAGTGTACACGAAACAGAAGTAGTAACAAAAAATTTTAAAAAATATCATATAATAGAATTAAACCAAAATAATACATTAAACGAAAAAATTACCCAACATAATCACACAAATACATACATACAATCATTATATATAAATATATATAATATAATATTATACATATATACTGTACATAAACTATACACATACAAAAATTCCTATAACAAACTTATAACCTGTACAACAAGATGAAAAGCTAAATAAATAAATATATAAATATTTCGGACACTTACACCAATCATCTAGTTCCAAACTAAGCAAAGCTTGTGCTATGGATACAAGATAAACGGATAAACATACATAAATATTTATATAAACATCCAAGACTCGGGAATAAATGTTCGTATTCATCACACAAACATTTACCCCTCGCTGGATTCGAACCCGCAACCGTTGGTTTCGCTGATAGGGTCACTATCCACTACACCAATCTGTCGTCAATTTTATTTTTATATTGTTACGAAATTACGAATAATTAATAGCTATGCTCTAGTCGGTGGAGTCCCTTCCTCACTTCTCCACATTCCACCTTTTCTTCGACTTCCTGATACGACACGGCATTTACTTTTCCCTTTCCTTGTACCATGTTAGTTCTTCAAGGCCTTCCTCTGTTCCTCTTCCCTCCACTTTTCCTTCAATGATGTTCTTAATAAAGTTGTATCGTATCAGATGACGTACTTTCCCCTTCTGTTTTCAAAGATCTTCAAAAGCACTCTTCTCATTTACCATCTGCAGGAACTCTTTTCATTTTTTTAATATGCGTAAATATCATGTATATTATGTTGAAATATTATAAATGTGAAGTTTGGATGTTTGTATATTGCTCAATCATGGCGAAACGGATGAATGAATTTCGATGAAATTTGTTATACAGATAGAATATAACCTTAATTAAAACATAGCATACTTTTTATTCCGATAAAGTGAGTAATTAAATGCGAAATTTCATTTCCCGTGACTGAGCCACAAACAAGCATCCAAATTTTTCAATTCACTATGAATGTTCATCCCTATTTTCGTCAATTATGAACAGATAGGTACTCACTGACAAACTTAATTAATAATGACATACTTTACCCACAATCATTTAATATTTTTCAATTCACTATGAATGTTCATCCCTATTTTCGTCAATTATGAACAGATAGGTACTCACTGACAAACTTAATTAATGATGACATACTTTACCCACAATCATTTAATATTTTTCAATTCACTATGAATGTTCATCCCTATTTTCGTCAATTATGAACAGATAGGTACTCACTGACAAACTTAATTAATGATGACATACTTTACCCACAATCATTTAATATTTTTCAATTCACTATGAATGTTCATCCCTATTTTCGTCAATTATGAACAGATAGGTACTCACTGACAAACTTAATTAATGATGACATACTTTACCCACAATCATTTAATATTTTTCTGACATTAATATATAGTAATTTTTATATGACGTTACTTTTTATTAATTGATTGTAATATATTTGTTTGTTCATTCCTTGACATTCTGTAAATAAATATAATCTGGATGGATTTCTGGCGTATTTCTGGCATTTAACTTTTATTTGACATTAAAAATTAATTGAAAATATTTTGATACCTGTATAATAATAAGTGATTATATGATTTATAAGTATACAATAATTATAATAATGTATTGTAGCATTTATACTATACTTTTTGCACACCAGAAATGTTTGAACATGTAAGGATCGATATTAACCCCTTTTTTTTTTCTTTTTTTTTTGACGGGGGAAAACGCATTTACGCGTTCGACCCGCCGCTGACGGGGTCAGCAGCGAGGATATGTGGGACTCACCGCTCCAGACGGGAGCGGTCCTACCCACTAAAAACCCCCCGGTGTTCCTCGGGGGGTTTTTGGCGGCGTGGCCACGGGTACCCCTCGGTAATCGTCGGCAGCCACACCAGCGCGGCGCCCGCCGCCAGGGCAACGGCGGCGGCGGGCCCTTCTGTAGGCTGGAGCAGGGAGGAATCTCCTTGTCCAGCCACCTCATGAAGGCGCGTGGGAACACCACGCGCGCCTTCTCGCGAGGCTTGCGTGTGGGTGATGACTCCCCCGAGTCACCACCCAGCCTCGCTAGGTAGGGGGGAGAAGGTGGGCATACGCCCTTCTCCGGGTCCCAGTTCTCCTGCGGCGGATGGGCTGAGAGGAGGGATCGGCCTCCCTCTCTCTCTCCGCCGCCTCCTTCTGCGAGATCACGCTCTCGCAGAAAGAGAGGACCGCTTTCCACGACCTCTCGTCGCCGCCCATAGCCTTGACTATGGCCGGCAAGGAGAGATCGTCCCCTACCGCTGCGACGAGGTCGCTCCCCTGCCCAGGCTGAGCATTCCTCAAGGGTGTGCTGCGCCGTGTCCTCGTGGCAGCCACAGTGGTGGTCGATATTAACCCCTGTCACCTATTCTGTAATGTTTGTACCCATGTTCTTCGCAATCAATGAATATGAATAAGATATTGATGATAGTTTTTTGACTTGATATGGTTTATCACCAGGACCACCCTGGTACCCCGTACAAAGAAGATTGGCAGGTCACCATGTATCTTCAGTACCGCATAAAAACTCTGCGTTTCTCTAAGTCAAAACTTGGATCTTATTGATTTGATTAAGTATAACAAAAACTGTAATGGTAACATATCGCTAGAAGTTGGGAAATATATGTACCTAGTTAAAAATAAAAATAAATAAATAATCTTTGAACATACACACAGCGCCATCTAGGTCCACAGTAAGCATCTAGGCTTGTGTTATGGATACCAGATGGTTGATAAACTACACAAATACATTTTTTTTTGTAAATAAATACATATATAAATGAAAAACATCCATAACTCAGGAACACATGTTTGTAAGAATACAAAAATAGCGGGATTCGAACCCGCGACCTCTTGGTAAAGCAGTCAGTTTCTAACCACTACACCAAACAGGTCGTCAGTTAAAAATATAAACCTAACCTCAAAGCACTCCAACTCGAAGCTAATACAAATATCAAGCAAATATGTAGGTAGATGTAGCTAGGTTACCTAATTCTACCTATTTTCTGGTAAGTTCTTCTCGTCCCAAATAGCCGAAATAAGCTAAAATGTATTTAGCCTCAGCCCTTAGAAAGGTGCTTAAATGTATGAAACTCGTTTTTTTGTAGTTCAGATATTTAAACGTTTCGAGATGTGGATAAAAAATTGCATACGGCAACACTGTCTGCCCAATCCATTTCGACTTTCGTGCAGTGTTACCAGAAATCTATGGATGAATATCGATAAATAAAATATCAACCGATTAACAAACACGAGTCATAAGAATTAATGAATATGATAAAATGACTGCAGTTGGTTAAAATCAATGATTATATAATGTTTTCTTGTTAAATTAAGATGGTTTCCATTGTATGAATTAAAAAACGACGAATCATTATTATTGTTAATAATAGATATAATCGCTGTAAATTATTACAATGGAAACACTGACATTCTGACAGTTGTATGCGTTTTGTTTTTACAAGCATTGTGCATTATGCTATTTAGGTCGCTCTTTATGATTATCTCCAATGTATTTTCTGTATTATTTATTACCTCCATGTGCTATATAGATATTTGAACTTGGAAAATATCTATATAAAAATTATATATAAATTGAATACAACGTGATTACGAAATGTTACCGATTTCACCGATTTCATAGGGTACCAGAACTGCCAGTCTTCTTTGGTTGAGATCGGATGATGCACTAGATATATATCTAGGGTTGCCATAACTTCTAGATGCTAATACGGGACGTTTCCTTTTCTGATGTCTAAAACTCGAACCTAAGACAATACTGACACGCTGCTTTTCAACTATGTTTTATTATATTTAACTACTTTTGCGTAGAATGAATTTTCTAACAGATTTTTTTTTTATGCGAGACGGGTTCGTACTTAACATCAATCACACCTGATGTCAAGTGAAGATGAGGTCGAAGGTGAAAACGTACTGACCCGGAAACCCCAACACATTTGGGGGACTGGCTATCTTATCTCTGACAACCGGAACACAACAATGCTATTAACATTACCGTTTGGCGGCAGATTTAGATAAGATGGTGGTAGCTAGACAGGCGGACATTTAAAATGCCCTACTACCTACCAAAAACGGAGTACTTAAACATGTACCCCGCTGGGGATCGAACCCGCGACCTCTGAATCGTAAACCCAATGTTGTTTACATTGAGCCACGGAGGCGGTAATGATCTGATGAGATTTGATCTCCACAGTAGGGGCTATCGCACCTCTCTATTCTATTTCCGTCTTTTGTCGAAATACGGGACAGGATGGTCAAATGCGGTGACAGTCCCGTGTATACGGGACGTACGGCAACCCTATATATAGCGATAGCGGAACTATACTGGTTGTTTTGTCTATTATGAGTATATCTAGTGCGGTCGTTGGAAGAAATTAATATTTCGACTGTTCCTTCACAATTTATTTACGACAATATTATGCACGTACGAAAAAATATTTCTTCATTCCCAAAAAAATTGTGATAAGCATAACTTAAATTTGAGATATAAGGACAAATTTGCCACCCCTATGTTCAGACTGAGCAAAGTTAATACATCATTTATGGGACACTGTATACGCTTTTATAACCTTATACCTGAGAATATCATTAATCTAAATGAAAAACAATTGTCAAAACAGCATTAACAAAAAAAAGTTATTACAAAGTTAGTGACCACCTGAATGACAAAAACGCTTGGTATACTTCGCCCAGCCCCCAAAAATTATAAAATTGTCTTAGCTGTATACTTTTATATATATATATATAAAAAGAAAAATGATCCTGTGGGTTTCTTGCGCCGCTTCTTTTCCCACAGATGATTTCCATTTCCGAAGCGCAGGTAGCTTGGACATACTGGCTGACCGAAAAATGCTTAGCCCTATTTTTATTTCCAATAGATTTAAATTGACATTCAACAAATGATATCGTGTATCTTACGTTGAAATAAATGCTTGAAGTTTGAAGTACTAAAATGTTTGTCTCCTACAAAGCACATGTATTTAAATGGCCTTTGACCTTCGCCTGAAATAGAACCATGCGGAAGTCTAACCCATTCTCACTTATCAGCTGCTGCTAGGTCGTTTCATTCGTAATCCACGATGCAAGAGGGATGTCATAAGATAAGTCTAATTCTGTCTTATCTGTGTGTCCGTTGTATACTTACATCGTAAGTCAAAGCGTATTAGTGCACCAGTCATTCAGATATAGTGTAATACTAGATTCGCTTTTTACCGTAAGGGAAAAAATAGGGCATATTAGTTTTTTTTTTTTACTATCATAGAATGAAGCTTTAATTGTGTAGTGGTTAGAAAGTCTGCTACTATACCAAAAGGTCGCGGATTCGAATCCCGCTAGGGGTATAATATTTGTTTGATGAATTCAGACATGTGTTCCCGAGTTATGGATGTTTTTCATTTACATATGTATTTATTTATTTAAAAAAATTTTGTATTTGTGTAGTGTATCAACCATCTGGTATCCACAACACAAGTCTAGTTGCTTAGTGTGGAACTAGATGGCGTTGTCTATGTATGTGTCCAAGGATATTTCTTCCAAATCCATCAACTATCCAAACTTTTTGTAGTGGTAGAGCCACGCTGTAAGCTATTAGCTTGCAGCATGAATGGGCCGGCTCGACCGGGGAAGTACCACCCTCTCGCAGAAGACCGACGTCTGAGTAGTGGCATTTTGCCACTGCGCTTCGTCCGGTGAGCGAGGGCGCCGGAGGCCCACCTTCCAGTCTCTCTCCAGAATGGTAGCGGTATTTAAAGAGTTAGTACCCCAGGAGGGTACCAGCACTGCTGGAGAATCCCTCATCGCTCAGGCTGCCCTACTTATTCTGGGGTGGACACCTTCCTCAAAGGCCGGCAACGCATCTGTGACCCTTTTGGTGTTGCGGGTGTCCATGGGCGGCGGTGATTGCTTTCCATCAGGTGACCCGCACGCTCGTTTGCCGCCCTCTCATATTAAAAAAAAAAAAAAAAAAAAAAAAAAAAAACTTTCGGGTTTGTAATATCAGTTAAATAAGAATGGAAGCGATGGAACCCTTGTGACGTGATGTACTTTAAAAAAATAACATGACGATATTTTTATATCCTACATTGAATAAACTACCTTTGACTTTAACTTTTTTATCGTACTTCAATACCAATGAAGTTATTTAGGCGTATCTGTGAAAAAATAGAGAAAAAATTTCTTTTAGAAAACTAATGCAACAAAAGGACAAAAACGACGCTGCTCTTTTTCCCAAAGACTTCGTTGTTTTCGGAGTACTTTTTTAAGGACTTGTATATTCTGTGGCATTATTTATTGGCTGTGGCTTTCAAATTATCATCATAAGTAAAGCAGTCTCTCAGTATGAGAAGCGAGGATTGCATCAACACGTGAAGCATAAAGCTTACTGAAAATATTGAGTAACTCTTCGACTGTCGCTGTCAACAAAAACTACATTGGCACATTTTTTATCCTTGGGCATTATTTGGTACTGTTTATGCACATTCCACTATTTGTGTTGAGTTAATTTTATTTTTTGAATCTATGCAAAACAAAATCGCATTTACACATTATTCTAAATACTTCGGAAGGTCTTTAGAATACTCTCCACTACTGAATTACAAACGGTTTCCTTTCTTTGAGGAAATACACACGAAAAACTAACGACATTAGTGCGGGGGAGGGGTCAGCTGTGGCCCGGGTCAAGGGCACGTCGGCATAACGGCATCTTGGCCACCGGCCTCGAATGGCAATGGGCATAGGTTAGAGAAGAGCAGTAAGACCACTGAGCAACTGGATAGTCAAATTATGTAAATAGATACGAACACGCAAATTTTGCGACGTGATGAATTTCGATGCGCATTTAAATTGCAAAGATGTGTATATCTGGTGAATGACAGTCTACAGAAGAGAAGTTATACAAACGAACGTTTATGGTCGATAACAAAAAAAAACAAAAAGATTGAAATAAAAGCGCTGAGCATCATGTAGGTGAACTACTTTTGGTTATCATAAATTTCGCCCTTTACGCGAAAAAAGATAACAATATTACTATTGAATAAACTACCATATATTGCCAGGTGGTGACCAGGCTGGTGCCATAACTCAATCAATTTATTATTCAGTTTGGTTGGGCATTTTAAATGTTCGCCTGGCTAGCTACCATAATCTTGTCTGCCGTCAATAGTATTGTTGTGATTCGGATGTCAGAAATACGATAGCCAGTTCCCTAAGCAATCCCGCAAGGGGTAAAGGGCAAGGTGTGTGATGATCACGAACATTTATTCCCGAGTCAAGGATGTATAATTTATTTATGTACGTTTATCCGTTATCTAGTATCCATAGTATAAAGTTTGCTTAGTTTGGTTCTAGATGATTGGTGTAAGTGTCCATAATATTTATTTATATTGGGTGGAATGATTACCTATATATAGGTTACCTATGAAATTGGAGTTGTTTCTTCGTTAATCATATGTACCAATTCCTGCGATTTTCAAAGCTCTATCCAAATTTGTTTTTTATTTGGAAAATGGAATATTATTTCAAGGTTTCACATGAAATATTTTTTAATTTCTGGGCTAAATCACATAATAAAAAAAATTTTAACAGAGCTCTTTTCATGTGTTTCGCATAATAATTTCTTAGATTCGCTGAAACTTTTATAAAGTGGTTACTTTTAAAAATTAACGCTGCCTATACTTAATTTAATGTTATCCGATAATACACACAAAGTTTAGCAAAATTTGGATTTGCCGTTCCCAAAAAAAAAATCAAAAATGTTTGTATGGACAAAACAGTATTAATGAAATTCTTCATAAAAAACGCCAATTTCATAGGTAAGGACCTAATTTATAAAGACAAATCCACCTTCTAGTATAGCACGGTCTTTAACCACAACACATTACAGATACATATAACCCATTTCTAAGCCATGTCCTTTTCTGTTACAGCATTATACGGGCAATTACCAATTTTCCTGGTTGGAGTTACGTGGCCAGTACAGAGATACAACTGAAATACTTATAGGTAAGTACTTTTCACTCTCAAATCTCTACTGGAATTTTGTTAAAAAATACTCGGTTTGCTGGAAGAGATCTCTTACAGAGATAAGCTCGCCTTTTGTATATTTTAATATTCTCCTGTTTTTTTGTTTTGTTTGACGTGTACCTATGCTTTTTTTTTTTTTTTTTTATGCATAACGGGTTGGTACTTGACCTCAATCACACCTGATGTTAAGTGAAGATGAGGTCGAAGATGGAAGCGTACTGACCCGGAAACCCCAACACATTTGGGGGACTGGCTATCTTATCTCTGACAACCGGAACACGACAATGCTATTAACATTGCTGCTTGGCGGCAGATTTAGATAAGATGGTGGTAGCTAGCCAGGCGGACATTTAAAATGCCCTACCACCAACCAAACCGAGTACTTAAACATGTACCCCGCTGGGGATCGAACCCGCGACCTCGGAATCGTAAACCCAATGTTGTTTACATTGAGCCACGGAGGCGGTTATAAGGCTTATATACAATAAAGTGTTAAATAAATAAATTAATAAAGCAGTTTTTCATATGCGAATGTGGACTAGAGGAAGGGACTATCGAGCATATATTTTTCAACTGCCCACGAATTTCTGTCCCACTTTATGACCTTCTCCCCAAAAACAAGCCCCGCCCCATAAATGTTAACTACTTATTAAGTCAAGTTCACTCCCGTCTTGTATATGTACTAGCTAAATTTATAAAAGTTAACAACGTTATATTATAATTTATCTATCATGTCTACTTCTTTGAGTTTATCGTCCATTATCTTAATTATGTGTTAAGGTGGTGGTTATATGTGTTGTTCTGTTTGTCCTTCCTCCAACTACACAAACTAGAGAAGCTTAACTTATCTCACAATCGTCAACTTTAGCATTGTGAACTTCAACCCTGACATTGGCAGAATCATCGTGCACAACGATGTAGCCATAACACTAAATTGGAATTGATACGAATTTATTTGACATTTCCAATTAGACAAAGACGTAGCTTAATTAGTAATACATTAGTTAAGATTTCTTGAAAATTATACGAATGTACAACCAATTTTATGGATTAAATAGTCTAACTGTAAACTTGGAACATTTTTTGTTTGAATTTGAATTTGCTGTAATTTGTATACGCCCAATCTACTGTTTTCTAACTAACCCTACGGTTGACTGGAAGAAATCCTTATATGGGATAAGTCCGCCCTTGTACTCAAATTCTGTATCAATGAAAAACTTATGAATTGTATTTTTGTACAATAAAGCGTTTACAAACAAATAAACAAAACACAACAGTTTACGACCGACTTTATTATGACGTAACAATTAAACGATTTATACCATTCATTTTCCATACACACATACTATAACCTCTACAGTTAATCCAACAAGACACTAAAGGAGGCTCGTACTAATTAAACTAACTCAAGACTCAGTCAAAGTTAAAGGTGACACTTGAGATTATTCTATTTCTTACGATCATTCTGAATTTGAACACTACCAAAAAAAAAAGGAAAAAATTCTTCTCAAATTGAGACTGCCCTATCAATACGACACTCAGAAAAAAGGTACTTATAAAAAAAATAGTAAATATCGAAATATATAAATTAAAAATACGACCTGTAGTGGTTAGAATAATGTAGTGTGTAGTGGTAATCCCGCTAGGGGCATTATGTTTGTATGATGACTACAGACATTGTGTTCCCGAGTTATGGATGCTTTTCGTTTATACATGTATTTATTTACAAAAAAATGTATTTGTGTGGTTTATCAGCCACCTAGTATCCATAACACAAGCCTAAATGCTTACTGTGGACCTAGATGGCGCTGTGTGTTTATGCAAAGACATTTATTATTTATAACAAGAATAACTTAAGTAAGTACATTTTGTGTCATCATAAATCAATCCTCACGTCTTTTAGCCTCAACCATATTTCTATAAATAGTGCGTTTGTTGTTCGAGTTGGAAGTAAAACTGAGGAATCGATTTCGTTACGGTTTTTTTGTGCTACCACCGCGAAGGCTGGAGACGTTGCGCCGACGGACGACGTCGACGTGCCGACGCGATGGCTCTATTGTATTGTGGCGTCGAATTAGCTGGGCCGCTACACGAGCAACACGTTGAAATATATTGCTGAATACTGCGACAACTATATCTGAAATCACAGTGTTCCCAGTGTGCAACATAATTGGCGAATCATAGTTGTGACGCATGAGATATTACCCTTGTAGTGAGACGCTTTGTGTTTCCTTAAACATAACACTGTGCGTGAACATAGTAGTTGAGGGATAAGAATGCAAGGAATCTGCTTGTCTATCAAGTTATTTAATGATATGATCCTATGAATTCATAGGATAAAAATATCACTTGAAAACGTCACTATTAATATTACATTTAAATTTACTGCTCATTAACAAAGCTGACTCCCCAGAGAAGAACGAGCAAGAAACTCTAGGGTTGCTCTTGTAAACAGATTATGGGTTACAATTTGCGATTTGATAATTATATGAATAATAAGACAGCTATGTCCATGCTTGCTTATCATTCAAATAGTCAGTGATTTTAGAATAGCCTTTTGCTAATAATTTCTGTTTTATGATTGCTTTAATAAGCCGCCAAACCGCTTTGCGATTGTTTGGCTTCTTCCCAAACCACAGTTGGAACTTATAAAATGTTGCATCAACTTGCAGGCAACATGTTGCCGTGTAAAGTTGCCCGTTTGAATTTACCTCGACAGTCGGGCCTTGGAGGTTATTTCCTTCCACGCCCAAAGTGTGTTTTCCGGAGCATTCATCATTTTCCGGAGCATTCATCATTTTCCCTCAAGGATTCGTAGATACTTGAAATTATATAGCTCTACCACTCTATCCAAATTCGCCAGAGTGGGACAAGAAATGGACACCACAGTAGTCCACAGTCCGCCAAAACGACGATAATTATATTTCTGAGACTAGAAAAGTAAAAGGAAAAAGGATTACAGTAGCTCAGATTTGTTCCTTTATTGTTGAGTAAAGCTATAATATATAAAATGCATGATTCCAAAATCTAAATGTATGAAACTATAAATATCGAACAGCTTTCCAATTAGATTTAAAGCAAATAAATCGTATCAAAATCAAAAATATTTTATTCAATGTAGGATACAAAAATATCACTAATTGAAAGACAATTATGTATTTTTTTTTAAACTATATCGCTTCACCCAACACATCCAAATTTTAAAGACAGAGTTTTTGCCAAGCAGCAATGTTAATAGCATTGTTGTGTTCCGGTTGTCAGAGATAAGATAGCCAGTCCCCCAAATGTGTTGAGGTTTCCGGGTCAGTACGCTTCCACCTTCGACCTCATGTTCACTTAACGTCAGGTATGATTGAGGTCAAGTACCAACATGTTGTGCATAAAAAAAAAACTTTGCAGACCATCCGTCTGTGGAACTCTCTACCTGAATCCATCAGACGTGCACAGTCTTTGAATGTTTTAATAAGTAATTTTGCTTTACAAATTGTTTAATCCTGTTATTATATAATAAGGTACTTAAGTATGTTTATATTATATGTATAATTATAGCTATTTGTGTATATAATATATATGTATAAATGTATAGTTTTAATTTTTGTTTATTGAATAAGTAATCAATTTACGTAGCTATTTCACATCTGCATCCGTATTTTGCACAACCTACCTGTTCTATAAAGTTATACTCCAACACCCAAAGGTTGCCTGGAAGAGATCGCTCTTAGTGATAAGGCCGCCTAATTGTACTCTTTTCAGTATTGTGTTTTGTACAATGTATATTCTCCTTTTGTGCAAATTAAGTGTATTTGTATTGTATTTATTTCTTAATGGTATCTTTACAAGAGATGGAATATGCGGTGTTGTACTGTCCAGTCTCCGTCCTTTGGTGTCCACAGTATACCAGTGCCGCGTCACTATATTCTGGGCAGTCTGACGTCGCCACATCATGCTGAGTGGATGCCTTGCACCACCACTTCCCATTGTACTAATTATTGAATAGAAGTAATCAAAAATGGTGAAAATAAAACTTTTTTTTTAACTTAATTTGCGTGGATTCTGGAGCTGTAGGCCTTTGTTCAGAAAGTTTTAATTTCTTCCGTAACCTTGTATATGTATACATAAAGGACGCGCGTCTCTGTCAATTTGGAACATTTTAATAAGCGTAGTGAGACTGGTGATGGACACACAATGGTACAATACTTTAACCTATTCCTCTAAAACAGATGTACCTTATGCGTAGACGGACAAAGTCGCGTTGTGCCTATAGGTCATATTTATTCGCTTTATGCCTAGGACGGTTCATATTTACATAGATAACGTCACGACGCTTATCCAAAATGTGATCTGAGATATCCCAAACAACATTGTTTGGGTATACCAAACTAAAGGGAAATTATATTTTGCTGAAATAATTTATGATGAAATCTTCCACGCGGACGAAGTCAAGTGTTGTACCTCTCTGTCCTCTCTTTCCTTTTTTCTTTTCCGCGGGTCAAGTATCTCGGCGCGCCTGTCAAATTTTCGAAAATACCTGCGGTGTTAAAAACGTTTATAGATACTCTTCTACTGGGTGTATTTGTAATCTGTGAAAAGCAATAGCTACGGGAATATATTATCTATGGATATAATGAATGAACACTACTACAGCTATAATACAAAAAATCAGAAAAATGTTACGAGTTGTAATATGTAGGTATACCTATATCCACGATATAATTGGTATTTTTACGGAAAGTACAGATTTATTTCATGTTTTTCTTAAAAAAACGGGTAATTCAATAAATTGTTATGAGAATTGGAAGCTCTATGGCAGGTTCCTAAGCGTGTTCTAATAAAAAACAGTAGTTGGAATTCTATGCCTACACTCCCACCCAAAGAGAAAAAAAATATTTTCGCAAATACAGACTAAATATCATAGCTAACATGACATGGCGCACATTCTTGGATGCGGAATTTAATAGAGAACAAGTTCAAACACAGTCCAAAGGAATTGGAACTCTATAATCATTACAATTGAGAGTTGAAAGTCGGGTGTCTGTTGGCACCGATCGGTGTCCGCGAGTGTTGTCGGTATAAAAGTTTTTTTGGCACCGATCGGTGCCAGCGTCCGCCTAAAGGTTAAATTGTCAGAAATCATATTGCACATGCTTCAAAATTTTTTATAAGAACACAGTTATTGAACTGTGTTCTCGCAAATAAATAATTGTTGTATTCGATTTTTTAAATATTTTCAAAAGTTTTATTGTTAACTCTTGTATTAGTGAGCTAATCGCCTCTAATCTAAATAAATACCTGTACCAGGAGTCCTCGCTCTTCCATGTTGACAGTTACAACAATACAATACAATATAATGCAATGCAATGCAATCAATACAATACAAATACACTTTATTGCACAAAAGGAGAATATACATTTTACAAAGCACAATATTGAAAAGAGAACAAATAGGCGGCCTTATTACTAAGAGCTATTCTTCCACGCTCCTTTGGGTGTTGGAGTATGACTTTATAGAACAGGTAGGTTGTGCAAAATACGGATGCAGATGTGAAATAGCTACGTAATTAATTACTTATTATTAAATAAGTAATTAATACATTTATACATATAGATGGATACTACATACATAACAAAAATAATACATACCTACTTAAGTACCTTATAAATATACAATAAATGAATTAAACAATTTGTAAAGCACAATTACTATTAACCTATTCAATACAAGCTTCTTACTTAAATCTACCATGCAAGCGAGTGATTGCGCATGTTGTGTGTGTATAAGAGTTTTTTTTTTTTTTTTTTATGCATAACGGGTTGGTACTTAACCTCAATCACACCTGATGTTAAGTAAAGATGAGGTCGAAGGTGGAAGCGTAATGACCCGGAAATCCCAATACATTTGGAGGACTGGTTATCTTATCTCTGACAACCGGAACACGACAATGCTATTAACATTGCTGTTTGGCGGCAGATTTAGGTAAGATGGTGGTAGCTAGCCAGGCGGACATTTTAAAATGCCCTACCACTAACCAAACCGAGTACTTATAAACATGTACCCCGCTGGGGATCGAACCTGCGACCTCGGTATCGTAAACCATTAAAACCCATTAAAACCAAAATCATGCTGGTGCAAACTCTTCTGCTTCCAATACTGGATTATGCCGATGTATGCTATCTGGACGCTACAGAAGAACACACACACAGTACAAGCTGCACAGTTGTGGAACAAGCTTCCTGCACACATCCGAGAGAGTCCCTCCGTCCAAGTTTTCAAGAAGAGGCTAAAAGAGCACTATCATTCTATCATGATTTAAGATATATATTTATATAATTATGTACTTATATATGTGATATTTATTTATTTATATTATATAGTTTACTAATAATCACGTGTAATTTTATAACTAAGTGTATTTCTGTATTCTAGTAGTGTATGTATGTAAATAACATATTATATTATATACATATATGTATAGTATATTTGTCCTTCCATAACTGCACTTTTGTTCACCGTCCCGCACAATGCTCTAACCACCACTGAGGTTGGCTGGAAGAGATCTCTATTAGAGATAAGCTCTTGTACAATATTTTCGACTGATTGTCAACATGTTTTTTTATGTGCAATAAAGAATATCTAATAATAAACCCAATGTTGTTTACATTGAGCCACGGAGGTTGCCCATACAAATTACTACTACCATTCTTAAACCTCTTTTAATATGGTAGTCCAACAATTTTCGTCTGAATACGTCTATGGTTCCCAGTGTAAAGTTGTACCCAGTAAACAGCAATTACACGAATTAAATTTTACCCTGTATATTATTTAAATACAAGTAAGTTGCAGTTGAACATTTCAAAAACAAAAACACTAGTAACTTCAAAGTCAAAACCAGCACATAGTCCTATAATTGTTTTTTTTTTTTTTTTTTTTTTTTTTTGCACAACGGGTTCGTACTTGACCTCAATCACACCTGATGTTAAGTGAAGATGAGGTCGTAGGTGGAAGCATACTGACCCGGAAACCCCAACACACATTTGGGGGACTGGCTATCTTATCTCTGACAACCGGAACACAGCAATGCTGTTATCATTGCTGCTTGGCGGCAGATTTAGATAAGATGGTGGTAGCTAGCCAGGCGGACATTTAAAATGCCCTACCACCAACCAAACCGAGTACTTAAACATGTACCCCGCTGGGGATCGAACCCGCGACCTCCGAATCGTAAACCCAATGTTGTTTACATTGAGCCACGGAGGCGGTTAAATGTTCACAACAAGACAATAGAAACAGGTCAACTCGTTTAAATATCTAGGAAGTTTGATCACAAGTGACTCGAGGTGTACTCCAGACATAGTCATCAGCGATGGCAAAAATAACAAAAAACATCTATTTAAAGCTAAAATAAGCAAAAAAGCTAGAAAGCGGCTGATAAAATGCTATGTATGGAGTATAGCTTTATACGGCTGTGAGACATGGACATTAACACAAAGGGATAGGGAAAGGTTAGAGGCATTCGGGATGTGGTGCTGGAGACGAATGGAGGGAATAAGCTGGACCGAGAAGAGAACAAATGAAGAGGTGTTAGTGATGGTAAAGGAGAAGAGATGCCTGTTAGCCACAGTTGAGAACCGAAGAGGAAAGATGATAGGTCACTTGATACGACACGATATTTTTTTGAAGAACATAATTGAGGGAAAGATTGAAGGAAAGAGAGGAAGGGGAAGACCTAGGCGTAATTACTTTGACCAAGTGAAAGAGAAGGTGAATGTCGTGTCGTACCAAGAGGTTAAAACGAGGTCGGAAAGTAGAGAGACGTGGTCATTACTCCACCGACAAGAGCATAGCTCTTAAATTGAAGAAGAAGATAAGTTGCAGGAAAAAAATGTTTCATAGAGACCTATTTTACAGGTCTCTACTTCTACTTTGGTTGTAAAACCATAACTTGTTACATCAGTAGATATACATCTACATATTGATGCCTTTGAGCGTTGCCGCAGTCGAAAACTCGGTGAGAAAATTGGACGCCGATAATCCGGAGAGCCGGTCGTGTGCGAGCACGCTTAATCAAATTATCCTCACTAAAAGCCCCAAGAGGGGGAGCGGGACGCGCCTCGCTCCATTGCAAAGTGCTTGTAAGTGCCAATTTAGTCATTTTTTGCAAAAAAATAATAATTATAAAGTTAAACTGAAAGACGTTATGATAGATTAACATCATGGCCCAGTAGTGGTCTTGGCTTCAATTCACTCAAAGCAGACATAAAGACGGACATAATATAATAATAATAAATGAATTGCACACACACACACAACGCCATCTAGTTCCACACTAAGCAAATAGGCTTATATTAGGTCCATACCTATGAAATGGGCATTTTGTATGAAGAATTTCATTAAGACTGTTTTCTCCGTACAAACATTTTTGATTTTTATTTGGGAACCGTAAATGTAAATTTCGCTAAACATTGTGTGTATTATTGGATAACGTTAAGTTAAGTATAGGCGGCGTTAATTTTTAAAAATAACCGCTTTATAAAAGTTTCAGCGAATCTAAGAAATGATTATGGGAAGCACATGAAAAGAGCTCTGTTCATTTTCAAGGATCATTCATTCAAGGAATTGGTACATATGATTAACGAAGAAAAAAACTCCAATTTCCAAACCCAACATAATGGATACCAGATAGTTGACAAACTACACAAATACATTTTGTTTTGTAAATAAATACATATATAAATGAAAATCTCTGGAACACATGTCTGTATTCATCATACAAACATATGCCCCTAACGGGATTCGAACCCGCCACCTTGTGGTATAGCAGTCAGAGTTGCTAACCACTACACCAAACAGGTCGTTACTATAAGATTTATAACCAAAAAACATCAACAGACTTCCACATTTTAACAGAGATGGGCTCATCCCTATCACGTGGGCATTTCTGTATATTTCGTAAGTAATGTTTGGGATACCCCTGACCGTCCCATTTGGGATAAAGATCGTGACTTTGTACATACATAATGTGGTCGATACTTTCACCGTTTAGACAGATTAGAGCCCTGGACGGTCCTTCATCCAGTTGCATAGCAATCTGAATCAGACAATGGCAATGATTTATGTATGATAAAATAAAATAAATAAATATCTTTGCACAAACACACAGCGCCATCTAGGTCCACAATAAGCATCTAGGATTGTGTTAGATCCCCAGATGGTTTATAAACTACACAAATACCGTTTTTCTTTTGTAAATAAATACACGTATAAATGAAAAACATCCATAACTCGGGAACACATGTCTGTATTCATCATACAAACATATGCCCCTAGCGGGATTCGAACCCGCGACCATTTGGTATAGTAGCAGAGTTTCTAACCACTACACCCAACAAAGTGGTCATGAGATAAACACAATTAATTTTTTTTTATAAATAAATACATATATAAATTAAGAACATCCATAACTCGGGAACACATGTCTGTACTCATCATACATACATATTATGACCTTAGCGGTACTTATGTAGACAACATACTTGAAACATCGGAGTGAAGCGTATCACTGAATGTCGCCCTTAAGGCCCCACACCTCATAATATTTTTTACCTATATCTTCACTTAACATCAGGTGTGATTGAGGTCAACGTTGTGCATAAAAATAATTATTATAAAAAAAAAAAAAATTATTATAAAACCGAAGGTTTGGATGTTTGTTTGTTTCTTGCTCAACCACGGCGAAACGGATAAACGGATTTGGATGAAATTTGGTATATAGGTAGAGCATGCCTTGAAGTTATTCCACGCAAGCGAAGCCGCGGGCAGAAAGCTAGTAAATAATATTTAACACGGTTCAAAATTACGCACATAGCAATAAGAATAAGGAAAAAAGAAATAATAACTGCCTAGGGTTTATGAATCGGAGGTCGCGGGTTCGATCCCCAGCGGGGTACGTGTTTTGTACCCGGTTTGGTTGATGGGGCATTTTAAATGTTCGCCTGGCTAGCTACCACCATCTTATCTAAATCTACCGCCTAACCGCAACGTTAATAGCATTGTTGTGTTCCGGTTGTCAAAGATAAGATAGCCAGTCCTCCAAATGTGTTGGGGTTTCCGGGTCAGTACGCTTCCACCTTCTGCCTCATCTTCACTTAACATCATGTGTGATTGAGGTCAAGGGCAAACCCGTTGTGCATAAAAAAAAAAGAAAAAAAAATATTATTTCATACTTTTTAATTACATTACTGCACATCAGTGTGATTTTTTGAATATCATGTATTTAAAAGGAAATGTTAATGTGCACCACATGAACCCTCTTAAGCTATCGTGTGAACAACTAATCAATAATATAAATCCACACACTATTTCATAATACTATGTATGTATCCATACATTACATAAACACTTGTTGCCACGTTTTCTCATTTCGGTGAAAAAAAAAAACAATAAACGTGTTTTTTTGTATTGTTCTGTACATTACATGTTTCGTTTTCGTTACAAGTTTTTGTTTCATTTCTCTACGGGCGAAATGCGGCATTGGAAACTTTGCGAAGTTCCTGTTATATACCTGTCATTACTTTTTTAAGGTTTCCAATATATAAGGGTAAAAGTGGTCGACTCCATTTAAAACGGTCATTCGGTGATAACATCTGACGGAGATCGGTTCGCGCACCTCGACCTTTTAGTACTACATTAATTCTGTGCATCGACTTACAATCAGAACGTAGTGTTGTGTGTAACGAACAACCTTATTGTTGTTGCTCTGCTTTTCTGGCTCAACAGAAACCTGACTAGTTGTGTTACTGATTCGATTCATTACAAGATTAAATAGCCTGAAAATGCAGTGCTTACAATGTTACCAGGGCACCAGCGAGAAAATGTTTCGTTGCGATGGGTGCACACGGAACGTATGTGTTAGATGTAGCAAACTCGCCAACAGGGAGGCTAGCGTAATGGACTTTGAAATCAATAGGACCCTGATCTTCCTATGCCTACCGTGTCGCTTGGCCCTGTTTCAAGTGCCTCAACTTATTAAAGCGTATGAAGGCGTGCGTGAGGAACTTGATGAAATTAAGTCTATATTGACGGCTTTAGACGACGCCGCTGCCACCCTATCGTTTGGAGCAGGGTTATCAGCACCTCAACCGGCGTATCCATATTCGTCTGGGCCTACGTCAGCACAAACCAGCAGTGTCATGGAGGAGTTGGCGGAGAGAGAGCGCCGATCGTGCAACGTAATTATTGTAGGGGTGAGGGAACTGGACAGTGAAATAGTTTCCTCTCGGATGTCCCATGACAGGCAGATAGTTGAAAACATCTTAATCGAACTCACTGGCGAGGTCGCCATTAAAGAGAAGGTAGTGATTGTAAGGCGGCTCGGCAGACCGGATCCCGAGAAACCTAGGCCGTTAAAGGTGATCTTGGAGACCCGCTACGATGCAATCCTGGTGCTTAAGAACAAGTCGAGGGTCAGAGGAGGTGTGAGGGTGTATGACGACAAGACTCCCCTTCAACGAGACGAGTTATTTGAACTACGTAGAAACCTGCAAATGCGACTGCAGCAAGGTGAAATAAATATTGGCATCGAGTATTGCAAAGGTGTGCCGATGATCGTCAAGAAAAATAACTTTTAAATATGCAGCAAGAATCTACTATCATCTCATTCAAAGACACTACAAACGAAACAACAGAAGATGCAAAATTATGCCAAGTAATGTTTTTGGTTTATGACTGTACCTGTGGATCAACGTGCGACAAATGTGTGTGGGTGAGTGGAAATAATAATGCCTTATCTATCTATAACTTATTCTTATTTTCTATTTTATATATTTTTATTTTATTTACTTGCTTTGAATGTCGTCAAAATTTGATGTTTTTGCTCTACGTCAAAATAAAAGGTATTTACTATTAAACAAAATAAAGAAATAAAATAAAAGGTATTTACTCACCACAAAGTTAATTTAACAAGTAATTAATTGATAATAAATTATGTCAAACTGTGATGAAAAGGTAGGGACTCAGCAGATTTGCTGATTTTCAGTCTCCCCCCCAAGTAGATTAGTTGCTGCCACCAAGGAATTAATTATTATTAATCTATGAATAAATTTAAACATTAACTAAAAGTTAACAAAAAGAAAAAAAAACTATATCTAAAATCAACTCAAAAACAATTGCAAGTGATAAACCATAAAAAGCTAGACGCGAGAAATTAATTTTCAATACAAAGAGTAAATTTCCAATACTTATGTGTGACTGTGAGAGTATTAAAGTGAAACCTGAAAGAAGCTGAATTAGATGGAGAAATTAATAACTGGCCAAGAAAGAAAGAAAGAAAGAAAATTATTTATTTCTTATTTTGTAGATAGGTAGTCCAGCAAAATCTGCCTGTTATGGCATACAAATATTTAAAATATAAAAATAGAATCAAAAAATCATGCAATATAAGCAGACACGCTAAACGACAACATTGTGTTAACCTGAATAACTTTAAATATTACAATGTAAATTAATACATGGCTTGTCTAAAACCGGTCATCTTTTCCCGTGATTTTTCCTCTACATACGTTGTCATTGGCAGAATTTATTGTGCTAGAATACACGATATAAAATGGCCATACATATTTTTAAAAAAACCGCAATCTTCGATATTCCCATCGTACTATAAATCAATCGACATTACATGTGTGACATTACAGAACATTAGACATTCAATATTAGTCCAGTGAAAATACACAATTTTTGTGGTGTAACTATTCCTATAATCTTAAATCAAAAATGTTTATTTTCATTTACTTAGGCACCTAACATTTTTAGTGTTGGGGTTTTATTTATACTTGGTTTAGAAAACCCCGCTCTTCCATAACAAAATAAATGAAAAAAATAATAATTAAAATATAACCCAAGTATTTATGTGTATGTATGTAAACTTAGTTGTGATATTTACCGTCGGTGAAAATTTTTTTTTTTTTTATTTATTCGGAAAACCAACAGCTGCAATAACACTAATGGAAACTATTATAGAAACAGAGAGCCAATTACAGGTCCTCACAAATAGAAATACATTATGTAATTCAATAACATGCATTATCGCACTTGTACATTTTTTGCCCTTGCGGTACATATACCAGATTAAATCATCGTCGAAAAAAATACAAAAGAAAAACAATTGATTTATAAATTAAATTAAGCCATCAAAGAATTGTTGATTTAATTGACGCCTCGCTGACATAAAACTAGTGTTAAATAGCTCTAGATCAAACTTCTTAGACAGACATAAAGAAGTTATTCATCAATACGATGAAATTCTCAGCGATAATTTTAATCATATAGTCTATGTTATATTATTAAATACCTATCACTATATCTAAAGCAAGCTACCGGGATTATTAGAAAACATTTTTATTCTATCACTGACAGGTAATCTATCCATGTGCAAAAAAATCACGGCCTTTAAAATTCTAGCAAGTTAAAAGTGTATTACTGGATTATGTTTCATTTGTCAATTCATTTCAAGAAGACTTACAAAAGAGATATACATAGCGAATGGAGATGGTAGTGTTGATAGGGGAACACCACGGCGAACGTACCATGATCAAATCGGGGACGTCTCAAAGAAAGGCCAAGTCAAGAGTACCCTAAACCGACGAGCACGTATGAACAACCTTATGAGAGTGAAGGAAGCAGAAGAGGTGTGTCAGGATCGTAGCAAGTGGAAGTCTGCGTTCTCTGCCTAACCCTACGGGAAACAGGAGTGACATTATGTATGTATGTCAATTCATTGTAGCTGACATACATACATGACATAGGTACATAATATAGAAAAGACATTGTAATCATTAGAATTTCCTGTAATATATGTATGTGTTGAAGTCACTCAGTACAGCGGGCCCTCGCATTAACATTCATAGTATATTTATAATATTTATAGCAACACTATGAATTGAAGCCAATATCAATTTAGCCTCCTCATCCCACACACCATCTCTGGGAGAAGGAGATGACTGAAAAATAGCGCTGGACGACGATCGATCCAGCACTAGCTGAGACATCTCCTTTTGCCTCCGTCTAAGACAATTTTCTAATCTATGTTTCTTCTTTTTACTATAAATTTGTTAATAACGGATTAAAGTAGAGTTAGCTTCAAAAATCACCTACAGGTCTTTACTGCAAGACTTCTTTAAAAGGCTTTATTTTTTTTAAAGATTAGGTTACACAAATGAAGACTTTTTTTTTTCTTAATATGTTTCAATGTTAATATGTATCAATGTTATTAATTATTATTCAATATTATGACAATATTTTTTGGTTTGTTTTTGTATTTTCCAAAATAAGATAGGATAAACTTATTTATCATTAAAAACTTAACCTAATTACACCATACGTACATTTGTAATTTGGAAATAATAGATGCTGAAAGAAAAAGCCTAAATTATTTCTTAGATTCGCAGAAACTTTTATAAAGCGGGTACTTTTAAAAATTAACACTACCTATTAATGTTATCCGATAAAACAATCAAAAATGTTTGTATGGAGAAAACAGTCTTAATGAAATTCTTCATACAAAACGCCAATTTCATAGGTAAGGACCTAATACTTTATAAAAAAAAAGGACAATCTACAACAAACACAACGACAAATCTATCTAATAATAATAATAAATAAATATCTTTGCACATATACGTAGCGCCATCTAGGTCCACAATAAGCATCTAGGCTTGTATTTTGAATACCAGATGGTTGATAAACTACTCAACTTTCCTGTGGGTATCTTGCGTCGCTTCTTTTCCCACAGATGATTTCCCTTTCCGAAGCGGTGGTAGCTTGGACATACCGACTGACAGATAAATGCAATAAACCTTTTTACATTCAGTAGATTTCAATTGACATTCAACAAATGATATCATGTATCTTACGTTGAAATAAATGCTTGAAGATTGAAGACACAAAGTAAAACAAAGCAGTTGGAATCCTTTATGAAAATCATACATAATTCGAACAGCGATGGCTTGGAAATTGGCCTGCGCACTGCCTTGCGCTTCGATTATTATTTTTATAAATATTTAATATTTCGGACACTTACACCAATCATCTAGTCCCAAACTAAGCAAAGCTTGTGCAATGGATACTAGATAACGGATAAACATACATAAATATTTATATAAACATCCAAGACTCGGGAATAAATGTTCGTATCGTATAACCGTTGGTCTCGCTGATAGGGTCACTATCCACTACACCAATCGGTCGTCAAAATTAATAGAATGGAATAGAATGGAATGGAATGGAATGGAATGTGGAAGAAAAGTGTTTATTCTGTGGATGAAGACGTTATAATATTAGTAGGTTAAGATGTAACTAACTATACAGGATGAAACGATAACTAACGATAGAGCTATACGAAGCGACTGTAGGAGGTAGTGAACCATCACTACGGCGAACTTACCATGATCAAATCGGGGACGTCTTAAAGAAAGGCCAAGTCAAGAGTACCCTAAACCGACGAGCATGTATCAACAACCTTATGAGAGTGAATGAAAGTAAAAGAGGTGTGTTACGATCGTAGCAAGTGGAAGTCTGTAGTCACTGCCTGAGATTGAGATAAACTTATTATCTAAACCCATAAACACCATCTTATCTAAATCTGCCGCCAAGCAGCAATGTTAATAGCATTGTTGTGTTCCGGTTGTCAGAGATAAGATAGCCAGTCCCCCAAATGTGTTGGGGTTTCCGGGTCAGTACGCTTCCACCTTCGACCTCATCTTCACTTAACATCAGGTGTGATTGAGGTCAAGTGCGAACCCGTCGTGCACAAAAAAAAAAAACTTAAGTTGTTACTTGAGATACTAATTTGAATGTAAACAATATAACAGTATTTCCACCCTATAGAATTAAATTTACATATAATTACATATAAATAAAATTTAAGTGCTTAAAAACCAAAAAACACGATAGCATACTTTCTGTATATTGCGGGCGCCATGTTGCTTTTTTTTTATTTCATAAAATGTACTCTGACACTCTATTCGAATACGTATCGAACGACACCTTGCATTTCGAAATCGGTGATGTCGTTTAGGTAAAAATAACTTAAAATATTAAATCGAAAATCAAAATGGCCGACCGGCGGCGGCGGTGTCTGCGCTAACAGCTGAGCGCGGAGCAAGCATCTATGAATGATTGTCTTGTCAGATGAGCACACCCACGTGCGTCACGTCGTTAACCATCTAAAGACATATGCACGACTATAAAATTAGTGATGTAGTACATACATACAATCCCACAGAAACCACAAACGGGTCGTAGATCATAGTGTCCTTGCAGAAACTAGAGTCAATGAACTCCTTGACTGCGTCAGCCGTCAGCGTGTTACATAAAGCAGGTTCACACAGCAACAGTTTCATAAATAAATATATATTTCGGACACTCACACCAATTATCTGGTCTCAAACAGGGAACGCCTGGATAATAGCTAAGCATATATATATATAATTATGCTTAGCTCTTAGACTCTGTAAAAATATTTTGATATAGATATATAAAACGTTTATTTGCTAGTAGCATCCCGCCCACTGCTTTGCCTGCGGGAACTACTCACTTTATCGGGACAAAAAATATCCTATGTTTACATATATACTAAATTTCATTTACATTTCATTGATTTCATCAAATCCGTTGATCCGATTTGACTCCAAGTCAAAGAAGTCAAACCCGCATGCTCGTTCGCCGCCCTCTCATATAAAAAAAAAAAAAAATCTTTTTTTTTTTTTTTCCAATATAATGTCTTCAAAACATAAATAAATAAATAATAAATAAATATCCTTAGACTTACACACAGCGCCATCTAGTTCCACAGTAAGCAACTATAAGCCTGTGTTGTGGATGCCAGATGGTAGATTTTTTTTTTTATGCGGGTTTTATTTATACGGGTTCGTACTTGACCTCAATCACACCTGATGTTAAGTGAAGATGAGGTCAAAGGTGGAAGCGTACTGAACCGGAAACCCCAATACATTTGGGGGACTGGCTATCTTATCTCTGACAACCGGAACACAACAATGTCATTAACATTGCTGCTTGGCGGCAGATTTAGATAAGATGGTGGTAGCTAGCCAGGCGGCCATTTAAAATACATTTTTTTACATTACATAAATACATTTTTTTTTATAAATAAATACTTATTATAAATGAAAACATCCATAACTCGGGTACACATGTCCGTATTCATCACACAAACATATGCCCCTAGCGGGATTCGAACCCGCAACCTTTTGGTATAGTGGTCAGAGTTGCTAACCACTACACCAAACAGGTCGTCAATATATTAATTTAAAAATATATATTTTAGGTTTTAAAGAATATATGTATTGTATTGTATAAAAATGTATGAATCTGCAATTTAGAATATCAAATTTGACAACTGAATAATGCTTAATTAGAAAATAAATTAACTAATAAAATGTTTGCATGCCGCATCATTGGTAGAACGTAAGATACTCAAACTAATTTGTGACCTTACAAACTATGTTCTTGCAAATAAACTATTCTATTATATCCCGTTTCGCCGTTATTAAGCAACAAACGAACACCCAAACTTTAGCATTTATAATATTTTTATATTAGTTAAATTAATCAACTAGTTTCCGGGTCAGTACTTTCATTATCTTCACTTAACATTAAGTGTGATTGAGGTCAAAGGCTAACTCGTGCAAAAAAAAATCATTCGTTTTCTCCTTTTACTTTAATCTATAGCGTGCTTACTTATATATATTTTTTATTTTTATTTATGGCGTGTCTTATCAGGAAGTCAAAGAAAAGGCGGAATGTAGAGAAGTGTGGAAAGGACTCCACCGACGAGAGCATAGCTCTTAAATATAAGAGAGATAATTCTCATAAGCGAGAGATAGTATTAAATAGTAGATATACGAGTGTATAATACGTTTTCATCAAACATAGATATCTTGATATATTATCATATTCTATAGAGACTATCCTCTGCAACTGTAGCCTAAAGACTGCGCCTGCGTTTCGCCGTGGAATATTTTGATATTCACAACTATTTATTTCCCTATTAATATATTTCGCCTCGTGAACTGTCAAATATAGTACTTGTCTATTTTTAGATACGTCGTTTGACTAACATCTTGACGTAATACACGATCAAACGATGTGTACTCAGCTTATCCGGGATTAGCGCCGAGCTGGAATAGCGTGGCCGGTGTGTTGCTCAGCGCGCACTCACTGTCTGCGCATGTGAAAGCCTGCGTTTCAATACATCATCAGCCCGTAAACATCCCACTGCAGGGATATAGGCCTTGCCTCGTATGAAGTAGTATAAGCCATAGTCCGCCACGCTACCCCAATGCGGGTTGGGGACTTCAAATGCCTTTGAATTTTTATTTCTCAGGCATGCAGGTTTCCGGAGTTGCTCTTTTTAAATAACTTAATACAAATATAATTTGAAATAATTGTAAAATTTATGATTCAACAAAGAAAGAATAATAATAAAATATACTGGATATTGCCGAGCGGTTCATGTCCACGTATTCTTATCATCCAGATAGTCACAAATTTTATAATAGCCTTTGGCACATACTTCCGTTTAATGGTTGTTTTAAATTTATTTAAAGGCAAATTTTGAATGTCTGCCGGAACCATATTATAAAAGCGTATACACTATCCCTTGAATGACTAAGTAACTTTGTGTAAGCGACTGCTATGGAAAGCAATTTTATTTTTATATCTTGTATTAACATTGTGTATTTCACAATTTTTCCTAAACAAATGCAGATTCTTTCTTACGTACATTAAGTTTTTGTAAATATATTGCGATACATATACGAGTACCTTCGTGTATGACAACTGTTAAATTTATATTCTACTTTGCAATCGATTTTTTTCAATAAAGCTTGTATTTAAAAAAAAATGCTGTTACATTCGCACTAAGCGGTTCGACTCTTCATTCATAATGCGAACAGCCAAGGCATGGAACTCTGGCGTCAGTCTTTCCTGAATCATACAACCTTAGGATCTTCAAGAGCACGATGATGAAGACATGTACTGAAATCGCGTGCTTCATCATCTACCACATCGTCACTTTCCATTAGGTGAGATTGTGGTCAAACGCGCATCCAGTTAAATAAAATAAATATAAAAAAAAACGGATTGAAGCTGAGTTGCTTCAAAAATCACCTACAAGTATTTACTACAAGACTTCTTCAAAAGGCTTTATTTTTGTAAAAGATTAGGTTACACAGGTTACAAACCAAAAACTTTTTTTTAATATGTATCAATGTTAGGATCTTCAAAAGCATGATGACGAAGGCATGTACTGAGATCGCGTGCTTCATCTTCAGCCACATCGTCACTTTCGATTAAGTGAGATTGTGGTCAAACGCTTAACCAGTTAATCTTAAAAGAAATCTTGATCGTCGACCGACCTACCGTGGCATGACATCGTTTGTCGCCCGCGACGAAGGTGTGAGATTGCGATAATTGTATATTTCGTCCAAGCGAATGAGCAGAACAAATATTATCTAGCGCGACATAAACGTTTATCGCGCGCTGTCGTGGTACTAGGCTGTATTGCTTTTTACAACTTCGGTCCCCACCACCCTCCGGATATTGGGAAAATGCACCCAAACCGCAAAATGTGGGCTCGCTACTCCAACCACTCAATATTACATGATTGCTAAATTGTGCAGATGCGTCCTCCCTGCCCCCATGCGAGGTTGTGGTCGGGTTTGTAAACTCTGTGAGTACTTCATTTGCTCCGGGCGCTGGACACTGAGTGCTGTTTACGATAATTTTGTACACATTTTACATATGAGATACATGTGGACGATTATATATTGAGTTTAGTTCTTTCCATAGTAGTTTTTTGTACCTTTTTATAGTAAGTGAAGAGAACATAAATGTAAAAATGGGCACCAAGTTCATTATTTAGTTAGTGGTTGTCGACTTCGCTGAAAAAAAGTATTGAGATGTAAATGGATGCCAAGTTCTGTAGATAATTAAATCAGGCTCTTCATATGGGATGGGATATAACCTCCAATTTGGGATGGCTCTTGTGATACTACTATGTATGTAAGCTGGGCTTCTCTTCTATTTGAATGATCAACTTTTATTTAGGGCAAATGGGTACACTTTTTCTCGCTAAGTTATTTTCTTTTCTTGTCATTTATCTGATGCATGCGGTGTTTACATATAATTGTTTGTACATTTAGCTAATAACTAATATACATAAGGCTTCATTACTTCTAAGCGATGTAACAAGCGTTTGTAAATCTATTTAATAAAATAAAATATGATTACAATCAAAGGGGTGCCTTATCTGTACATGTAACAAAGTCGTAAATTATTTGAACGCGCATCACTTAAGAGTGTTTATCCCATATACTTTCGAGTCCAAATTTTTCGAAGTGAATAGACTAGATTCTTATGAAACTTTACGCATAAATTACAAAAAAACATTTTTTTAATTGTCGAATTTTAAAGAACATATTGCATTTTTTCTGTTAGTTTGGAGAACTTGAAATTTTAACACTTTATTATAAAGTTTCATTAGAATCGGATTGTCCGTTTTCAAAAATTTTTACTTGAAAGTTTGGATGGAATAACCTCTTAAACATTGAACAGAATACTAGCTGTTGATCGCGACTTCGTCCGCGCGGAATCCGTTAATTTATGAAAATTGTTAGAATATTTATACTTTGCCAATTTATTGCTGAGAGACGTAAAAGTTGCCCATTTTTTAAAAAACATTTTTATTCTAACACGGACAGGTACTCTATCCATATGCGAAAAATCGCGGACTTTAAAATTGTAGGAAGTTAAAGTGTATCCTTACTGGACTATACTTGGTCGGGTCGATTCCTCATTTTAAGTAGGTATTATACACAAATACACACACACACATTTAAACAACCCGCCATAAATTTACCGACGCTATGCGAATGTGTGCTTTTAAAAACTTCAAAGCGTCCTGTAATTAGGTAGATTCGTCTCTAATGGTTAAACATTTGATAACTTCGTTACGGCCTCTCCGTGTCGTCGAGATTTCAAAGGGTAGAATACGCCATCATAAAACAAAGTCGCCATCTTGAGCGTTTACAACTTGATACGACTTTCACCATCATGGCCGGAAATCAGGTGAATGGAGCACTGCATGCCTTTGTATGTTTGACAATAATTTTTATTGTAGACTTCATTAAATCCGTTGCTTAATGTAATGAGTTTGATCCCGGCGGGTACATGTTTAGCGGTTTGGTTCGTGGTAGGCCATTTTAAATGTCCGCCTGGGTACCACCATCTTATCTAAGTCTTAGAAACACAAAATATATGTGACAAGAGAGATACTGAAGCCAGACGTATGTATGGAACCAAAGTATTCGATAACTCAAACGTAATGGCGATTAATTCGTATACAAAGTAGTTTTAATTGAAAATGCGGTTCATTCCCACCAATTTCACGTTTGCGGACCCGGGCCGCGATTATTGAACCTTCACCGATTCACGATCGAATTTATTTCCACGTAGGACTTCCTTTGCTATTAATGGTGTTGCCAATTTTTTTTAAATTAATATTTCGAACACTCACACCAATCACCTAGTCCCAAACTAATCAAAGCTTGAACTATGGAAACTAGATAACGGATAAACATACATAAACATTTATATAAACATCCATGACTCCGGAATAAATATACGACCATTTATTCATCACACAAACATTTACCTATAGCGGAAATCGAATTCGCAACCGTGAACAATGGATTGTCCTTTTCACGCAAAACATTATGATCAAGAATTATGACTGAGATCAAAACGCACTAAGTTTCAAAGCCAAAGTCAAAAGTCAAAAAAAATTTATTCAATGTAGGATAAAAAAATTCCTCTTATGGAAAGTCAACTTTATTTTTTAAAATTACATTTCTTCACAACGTGCTATGGTTAGGGAGAAGAAGCGACAAGAAACTCCAAAGTCAAAATCAAAAATGCTTTATTTTGTAGGTACACAGAGTACACTTAAAATAGTCAATTTTACATTTTTTAAGCTACTGCTTGTCCAATATGCAATTTTCCCCTGAGAAGAACAAGCAAGAAACTCGAAGGGTTGCTCTTTTAAAATCAGGCTTCGATTTTACATAAAGGTTTTTATATTACAAAAAGGTTTTTATATTTCATTATTAATCGTGAAATAGCCTGGCATGCGAACGATCTGATTATGTCCAGGGATAATGTGTATTTTCATTTGCACTTACATTTAATTTTTTTACGCGGAAACAAAATTTTTAAGGCTAGTATTTCTAATGAATATATTTTATTATCATGTACTTATGTGCAATTGCCAAAGTTTAAGATTAAAAAAAGAATATTTAAAATCGGTTCACAATTGACGAAGATATCCGTGAATTTACATAAAAAAAAATATACAGTCCAGTACATAAAAAAGTATACAGTAAATGTATAGAACATAAATGAACATACATAGAACCAACCTCCATTTTTTGTATATATGATATACTTGTATATAATTATTTCCTATTTACTTTGTGCTCACATAGTCTAAATTAACTGGAAATTAAATCATTGAGTTTGCCTCACACGGGTGTAAATAATTGAATTCGAATCATGCAAATTGAGAATTAGCAAAGTGTGATCCAGCATTACATTAGGCCTAAGTGATACGTTGAGAAGCCCTTTGTGCAAAAAAAAAAAGACGAGAATTGAAATTTTTGTTCTTTCCCTACCTAGAGTGACGTAATGTAAATTTGGGAAATCAACTTTTACATAAATTTGTTAAAAAAGTTATTTTTTAATGTCCACACTTCTAAAGCGTTTTCGTGGTCGGGATTCAATGTTCGACTTCGATAATTGCGTGATAACATATAAAACAATCGGAAAACTTTAAACTACTGAAGTTGTGTACTAACTACCAAAGTTCTTTAACAACTTGCGTCAAATTAACGATGGGGTCAATCTACGGAAGAGGAAGACGACGACGGTGTGGGTAGACAGCGTCAGGAGTACGGAGATGACGTCTGATTGAGGAGAGTGGACGAGGAAAAGTTGGTTGGCGGTAGTATATACATACAAACATTGTAACTTAAATAAAAGCTTGTAATAAAGCAGGATATAATGAATTATTTTTAAAATATTTTTTAAATTTCAAGCCAAAAACCACTACTACCTCTGACTTTTTTCTTTTCGTTAACTTCCGCCTTATGAACATTGTATCGTGTGAGACTATCTGTAAGTGCTTCCAGCTATTGTGTTTTATACTATATATTTATTTGTTTATATATATTTATATAATTAAGTAAGTTTATTAATATGATATTATTATTATATTTATCCATACTTATCTATAATTATTTATTTAGTTGGTAGTATCGTGCACCCTACCTGCTTTTCTACCTACAAATGTCCCATAGCTGTGGGTTGTCTGTGAAGAGATCGCTATTAGTGATAAGAGCGCCTAATTGTGTTCTATTGTTACCACCAAAAAATAAAGAGTATTTGTATATTATTTATTTGCCACAGTAAGGATTTACAAACAGATATAATTAACAGTTCCGAGCCGTCACACGCTACCAATAGTCAATTGTGTGCAAACATTAGTTAATATATTGTCACATTGTCAGTATCACTAAAAAAATAATCATATAATATACACCATGTAAAATTCAGAGGCATGTGAAGTCCCCAACACGCAATGGGCCAGCGTGGTGAACCATGGCCCATACTCCCTCATATACGAGGGAAGGCATATATCCCTGTAGTGGGATGTTTATGGGCTGATGATGATACATCATGTCAATATTCATATATATGATTCTTATCTACACAAATAAGCATGCGATTTACAATTAAAACGTCAATGTGTAGGTACATAAACCGTTCAATAAACAAACAATGAACCCTGATAATAATACTCGATAATCAGTAATAATATAGCATGTCACAGAGATCATAAAATTAGGTTTAAATAATTATATCGAATGATGCCAACCCTACAAATCTACCACCTCCACTTTACAGCATTATAGCGTTATATTTACATATCGACAGAACAGGGACTTACGCCAGTATTGCATTTAATTATACCACAGGATAATTATATCGAACGATGCCAACCCTACAAATCTACCACCTCCACTTTACAGCATTATAGCGTTATATTTACATATCGACAGAACAGGGACTTACGCCAGTATTGCATTTAATTATACCCACAGGATAATTATATCGAACGATGCCAACCCTACAAATCTACCACCTCCACTTTACAGCATTATAGCGTTATATTTACATATCGACAGAACAGGGACTTACGCCAGTATTGCATTTAATTATACCACAGGATAATTATATCGAACGATGCCAACCCTACAAATCTACCACCTCCACTTTACAGCATTATAGCGTTATATTTACATATCGACAGAACAGGGACTTACGCCAGTATTGCATTTAATTATACCCACAGGATAATTATATCGAACGATGCCAACCCTACAAATCTACCACCTCCACTTTACAGCATTATAGCGTTATATTTACATATCGACAGAACAGGGACTTACGCCAGTATTGCATTTAATTATACCACAGGATAATTATATCGAACGATGCCAACCCTACAAATCTACCACCTCCACTTTACAGCATTATAGCGTTATATTTACATATCGACAGAACAGGGACTTACGCCAGTATTGCATTTAATTATACCCACAGGATAAATATATCGAACGATGCCAACCCTACAAATCTACCACCTCCACTTTACAGCATTATAGCGTTATATTTACATATCGACAGAACAGGGACTTACGCCAGTATTGCATTTAATTATACCCACAGGATAATTATATCGAACGATGCCAACCCTACAAATCTACCACCTCCACTTTACAGCATTATAGCGTTATATTTACATATCGACAGAACAGGGACTTACGCCAGTATTGCATTTAATTATACCCACAGGATAATTATATCGAACGATGCCAAACCTACAAATCTACCACCTCCACTTTACAGCATTATAGCGTTATATTTACATATCGACAGAACAGGGACTTACGCCAGTATTGCATTTAATTATACCACAGGATAATTATATCGAACGATGCCAACCCTACAAATCTACCACCTCCACTTTACAGCATTATAGCGTTATATTTACATATCGACAGAACAGGGACTTACGCCAGTATTGCATTTAGTTATACCACAGGATAATTATATCGAACGATGCCAAACCTACAAATCTACCACCTCCACTTTACAGCATTATAGTGTCACATTTACGTATCGACAGAACAGGGAGTTACGCCAGTATTGCATTTAATTATACCACAGGATCATATTCTCTGTCTTCTGTTAAGGCTCTGTTAGTTACAGACAGGCGAGAGGATCATGTTAATCGGCTTTCAACCGTTATATTATTCAGGAGCTAGCGTCCGCCTGCGGCTGTGCTCACGGGAGATATGAATTTATTTTTTGTGGATTTCTGTCTGTACGGAAGCATAAATGTATTTTAAAAAGTATCTGAAAACGTTTAAAGGGAAAATTTAGAAAAGCTTCAATATTACAAATGATATAGTTGGTTAGAGAAGATTGTTAATCTTATAAGCTAACTTAAGATTAGGTGTTTTCTAAGGTTAATTTAACGTAAAACTTGATAAATTTTCTTTTTATTTAATCAATTATGTCACCTGTCATTGTTTTTGTTCAAATAACAATTAAAACAACTTTTGCGATGAAACTGCCCAGTGAAACAGTGAAAACTAGTACAGTTGGCAGAAATACATTGTTAAAGTGCTGATTTACATGAAATAAGGAGATTAATTAATTAATTCATTCATTTATTCATGCATTTATTTATTTATGTGTTAATTAATTAATTATTTTTTTATTTATATTTCATCCAGATAAACCAAAGCAACTGACATCAATGTCGCCCATCACTTTCTGAGCAACCGTGTGGTTCAGGCCTGGAATAAACTGCCGGAAGAGGTTGTCTCCGCCCAATCAGTGAATTCGTTCAAGATTAGATTGGATAAATTAAAAAAAAACTAGTGACTCTTCCAACACTGTGACATAGACATACCAGCAGTAATGCTGCTCGTCTATAATAATATAATAATAATAATTATAATACTTTAATACTATATATTTACTGACCGCACCATTCATTATAACCGCCCAGACATAACCTTTCAAGATAAATTAAATAAAACTACTTACCTTATAGACATTGCAGTACCCAACAGCCACAACCCAAAAACTGAAAAAATCATAAATACACGGACCTGCAGGATGAAGTCACCAGGATCTGGAGGCAGGATAGAGTATACGTCGACTACCGGAATCATACCTAGACATTTACACCACAGCCTTAAACTTCCTTATCTGAAACCATCTACGTACATACCCATGCGAAAAGCCGCTATTTCAAATACTTGTAGTATTGTCAGAAAATTCCTGCGAATTGACGAAAACGGACAAACTGATTTGCGATTTTAAAATAAATAGGAATATACCATTTACTTGGTTAATGCCCGTTAATGGTATGATAATACCAGCTCATGCTGAGAAAAAGAAATTGAAAATGGAAAGAAGAATTTAAAATAATAATATCTGAACACTTGTTGTATCAGTCGCAAGTTTCTAACTGCATCAGTCATCACTGCCATTTTATTTTTATTTTATTATTTTATTTTATTTTATTTGGGACAACAAACAGTAACAGTAGAGTGGAGGTAATTGTACAACCACATTGCGACATTATCCACGAACTACAAAAAAAATATTCTAGTACAGAAGTAGATATTAATGTATAACAATTAAGCTAGAGTAGTGCAAATCATAACATAGGTTGTACTGCGTAGTGCATTTTCGTTTAAACTATAATAACAATTAGAATTGCATGTCATGTATGAGAATACATACAGTAGCTATTTGAGTACAATGTTTTTGTTAGAGATATCTTAATTAAAACAACAATATAGCATTACACAATAGTTGCAAGTAGTGGTAGAAACATCTTACGATGATATGAGGAAACAGTCGGGTAGTATAGTGTGTATACCCCATTAAGCTATGTTAATAGCGCTCAGAAATTTTAAAACCAGAATTATGCCAGGAACAATAACCCCTCAACACTTGGCTAAGGCCCGTGCGGAGCGGTATTACCTTTTTCGGAAGAAAAGGAGATAAAGAAGAATATAAATAATGATAATAATAAAAAAATTAAGGTCATATTAAAAAAAAATAAGACATACAACCATTACGAGGACACGCTCTGCTAATAAGTATGATAAGGTAATACCCTCAAAAGAGGAGAAAATAAGTATTTAAACTAATATAATATTAATATTGTAAAATTGTGTTCAGAATGACTTCGATGTCCACATTGACATGCATTAGATATTGATGGACCGACAGACCGCCTCAAATTCGTCTATAACAGCACTAACAAAGCGATTATTCGATACGGTGCACATTGCGGCATCTCCATTACAATAACGGGATCTATATACCAGTGACGCGTCTATAGGTAGGTATACATATAAAGGAGAAGGATCATTTCCTTGCCAGTTAGTAAATAACGATCTATGATTGCAGGCGAACCACAAGGATTTGAGGGTAATACCAATAACACGGGTACGAAAGGGGTGTGAGTGCTGTTTATCTGGCTTACTTCTATAATATTACCTATCATCGTCAGTCCGTAAACATCCCACTGCAGAGATATAGACTTTCCCTCATATTGAGCACACACACACGCACACACACACACACACGCACACACGCACGCGCACACACACACACACACACACACACGCACACGCACACGCACACACACACACACAAACTATACTCAGCCAGTCGTCTCGTCATACACACGGGCATGGAATATATTCACAGCGTCACAGTCACACATTCGCAGGTCATATGATACATTTTATGATAAAAATATAAAAATATCTTATATTGTTAATAGCTTTTCGCCCGCGGCTTCGCTGCGTTGAATAACTTTATCGCGGATATTTTTAATTTGTTTATCCCGCGGGAACTACTCACTTTATCGGGATAAAAAATATAATTTAATCCATTTATCCCTTTCGCCGTAATTGAGGAACAACCAAACATCCAAACTTTCGCATTTTCAATATGAGATTCAAATCAATAATTGAAAATAATATGACTTCTAATTTCTCTTCGATATTATAGTATTTATTCATGATGTAAGTACAGATAAATATACTACTTGCTTTCAGCACGCTTCCACCTTCGGCCTCATCTTCATTTCACATCAGGTGTGTCCATAAAAAAAAGCAACACTGATGAAGTAGGGTTGAAGCTGCGATTTAAGTTGCCAGATTCCAAACATCTCTACTCAAAGCTGAAGTTCCGTTAATTTCACGTGACTCGTAGCATCTGATGAGTACGTCACACACAAAACGGTAGCTTCCGCTACGAGGCACTCGTGAGTCGCATTCTTTGTCGAGGGCTTACCGGTCTAGTGGACAGTTGAGGGTTCGCATTCCGGGAGGGGTAAATATTCGCGTGATGAAACGAACATTTATTCCCGAGTCATGTATGTTTATATAAATATTTATGTATATGTACGATCCAGTTCGCAGCAGGTAGTTTGGAACTAAATAATTGTAGTAAAATTCTAATCTAACCAATATTATATGAGACAGTTTGGATGTTTGCTTGTATGTTAATCACGGCGAAACGGATTTGAATTAAAATTGGTATATAGATAGATCATACCCTGTATTTTTATACCGATAAAGTCAGTAGTTCCCGGGGGATAAATACATTTCCGCGATAAAGTTATTCTACGCTAGCCAAGCCGCGGCCGGAAAGCTAGCAACTTATAAATTTAAACCTATTTCATACAAGAAAAACTAGAACCTAACACCATTATTTCTAATATTTAAAAAATATCACTTTTTTAAATGTGGCTGATTATAGCTTATAAAAACTGGTCACTACCTTTAATACAATTCTATTCAAGCAAGGGTCATTCCCCTTTTATAATTACCTACCTATTCTAACTTCCACTTATTTAACAAATATTAGATATTTACGTCTTCAGACATCTCAGGTGACTTACCCGAGTCTAATTCCGGACGCGAGGTACGGTATATCCAACGTATCTAGATGTATCTCCATAATGTGGGCAAATTGGGTGTAATCTTACTTAGAACTATTTAAACAATCCTTCGGGACATTGGAAATTAGTGTTCATAGCACAAAATAGAGGTTTTAAATACAGGTATATTTTAGGAAAAGCAGTAGGTCTCCTTATTATTGATACTAAGGTTGTACGCAAGTTAAAATGCCTTTTATAGAATACTCGGTATATATATTATATGATGGACGAATGAAAGAGGACTAACGAAAGAAATATAAAAAATGAATGTAGATAGGGGAAGACCACAGTAAAGCAACCGTACGACGATTAAATCGGGGACGACTTAAAGAAAGGCTAAGTCAAGAGTACCCTAAACCGACGAACTGAAAAACTTAATGAGAGGAATAAAGCAAAAGAGGTGTTTCTGGATCGTAGCAATTCGAAGAACGTGGTTCATGCCTACTCCTACGGAAAACAGGCGCGTATATGACATTTCATTAAAAAAAATTGGGAACAGGTTCAGCTGGTCGATGAGAGCCAGAATCGTTTGACTGTCTTCTCCAGGTCTGTAGAACTGGTGAATCCGTTACATTGGGAAAACAACAAGAAAGTAGATTACGTCTAACTCCCACACCATAGGCTAGCGCAGACGCATCACTTAGTATGGATACAATCAAAATCATTCGCGTGGCTGGCACCGCTGCCGCCGCAGCTACCGGATATATTAGCTATAACAGTAGACAGACTTACTGATGAATGAAATATAAATGTAGAAATTTCCAGTCAATATGGAGTTAGTTAAAAAGCAGTAAATTGGACATACACAGGCCTCATTTTGATTTAAATTAACTTGGCGGGGAGAGGGCCGGGTTCGTTTCACTAGCTCTTCACTAATTGTTCTGAGGTCCTAGCAATAAAGTCACTAAACACCGTCGACCCAGGCCCCGAGTCGAGTACCACTGTTCATCTTGGCAATAGGCTATCTCAATACTCATTGGACCGACTTGAAAACCTAGCTGCTATTGTGATGCACTAATTTTGAATCAGGCAAATGAGGTGGAATTAGTTCATTAACCTATGAGCGTTGATTGCGATAAGGTGTTTGAATGAGCGCCCGGTGTGCGCGGGGGGAATGCGTCGCTTGCGCATGCGCCGCGATAACGCCGATAAATTATCTCGCGATAACCGCCGCGTGGCCGCTTCCCCCCGCACCCCGCCTGTAAACAAACGATACACTAATCCTTCTTGCCAAAAAGCGTATAAGTAGTTGTCATTACTGTCTTTTTAGCGTCCCGCGGTGAAATAGGTAAAACGAAACACTTAGTGGACGGTGTCTGTCTATAAAAGAAGAATATTCTGAAAGCATTTGCAACATTTCGAATACCTTAGCGGTAGCGCTCACAGACACCTTGATTAGTTCGCGTTGTGGGTATTTAGTTAATTAAGTTAAGCCCACTTTTGACAATTATTATTTTAAAGAGTATCATTATGATCCATACAATTGCTATACACAACCGTACAACATGATCTTTATAGAATACACACTTATGGTTGTTATTGAAAATGTTTGCACTAGTACCCTTACCCTCGCTTTCTCTCGCATGGCACTAGCTGAAAATCAGTGTTTTACCGCTATAGGTGAGGATCCACACTGAGCGATGGCCCATTTGTGGTACAGATACACATACAACTCTATTATAAGTTGTAACAGTTGTACTTAATTTTTGTTTTTACTTTTATTACTGTGAAACAAGGCTACGTTTTGTAAGAATAACACCAAGCAGAATGATTGTTGCGTCGAATATTTTTGTATGTGTTTCTGTAATAAGTAAATTAACGCTTTATCTATCTATCTATCTATCTATCTATCACCTCCATTTATTCCAGAAACTTATTTGAGAAGCTAGAAGAGATGTCTTATAGATAAGTCAACCTTAGTTGAGCCTTATCAATTGTAACTCATATGCATATGTTCTGGTGCAATGAAGAATACGGGTCTCATCATACATAATTCCATCGTAGTGAAAGGCCTAGAATCTAGGCCCTAGCTAGCCTATATAAGATCTAACAAAACTAACCCGACAAACGTTGCAGAGTGTATGTAGAATGAAACATTAAGATAAAACATGTGACGTTTTGAAGTGATAATTTTTATCCTACGAAATATATTTTTTTTTTGATTTGCATTTCATTCAGTCGGCGAAATGAGGCATCATTAATCCCGCACCGTCGGAATCGCAGTAAAACTTTACCGAATACGAAAACATGAATAAAAACGACGACCTGTTTGCGGTGTAGTGGTTAGCAACTCTGACCAGTATACCAAAAGGTTGTGGGTTCGAATCCCGCTAGGGGCATATGTTTGTGTGATGAATACGGACATGTGTACCCGAGTTATGGATGTTTTCATTTATAATAAGTATTTATGTACAAAAATACTGTATAAATATTTAGTATATCAACCATCTGGTATCCACAACACAAGCTTATAGTTGCTTACTGTAGAACTAGATGACGCTGTGTGTATAAAAAAAAATTAAAGTTAACAGATTTTATTCAAAAAATAAAATTTAGAAATGTAAATTTTGTGAGTTGGTCGTTAATGGCCGCGCGCTCTAAGTACTTTGCCACAACACACAAACACGTGTCGCGGTATCTTTGAAGACGCCGATTAAATTTTTTCACTCGGAAACAAATTTTTGAAGGCTAGTTTTTTAATGAATATATTATTTTATTGTCATGTACGAGTACGTGCAATTGCCAAAGTTTGTCGGGTTAATTTTGTTAGACCCTATAATAATGATATACCATTACGTATGTTACCTTGTGGTAATCAGATAATCGCATCTTATATAATCTTCAATATTCAGGTAAGAACAAGAATAATTTTATTGGATACAGAAATAAATATACACAGTACAAAATTGCGATGATAGCTACCTGTAGTTGGAAACTGTAGTGTAGCTATAAACGACCATCTCCAAAGCGACAGCGTACTAACGAATGTGTTGTTATACTTAGCATTATAATAAAATAAATATTGTAACACAACAGAACTAATAAGTATAACAACACCACCAAAATGAAATAATGAAAGAAAAATTACAAAAAAATTCTTAAGTATCTACATAACTCACAATATATATTTGACGACCTGTTTGGTGTAGTGGTTAGCAACTCTGGCCACTATACCAAAAGGTTGCGGGTTCGAATCCCGCTAGGGGCATATGTTTGTGTGATGAATACGGACATGTGTACCCGAGTTATGGATGTTTTCATTTATAATAAGTATAAGTATTTATTTACAAAAAAAAATGTATTTATGTAGTATATCAACCATCTGGTATCCACAACACAAGCCTATAGTTGCTTACTGTGGAACTAGATGGCGTTGTGTGTATGTCTAAGGATATTTATTTATTTTATTTTATTATTTATTATATATATATGTATATTCGGATAGGATATAAAACTTCTTTCTTCTGCCCCACTGTAAAATTATTCCAGATAAATCTGCTTCTAATCAGCTGATCAAATGCTGTGCACAATTGCTATTCAGAATCTAACCTAACTAAATAATATAGAGGTATGTATTTATGTGTACAGATATCTAACAACTTATAATGTATATGTTACTATATAAATGAAATATAAAATAGATATATATTATATATGTCCCACATATATTCAAATATATTTTATATATATTGTTTACTTATATTCATATACTTACCAATTTCTCTACACCTTTAGATGGCAAACATAATTGGCAAATACGAGTACCTACCAAATTTACTTATTGTACAAAATATATGGGGAAGACATTTTCTTTAACACAGTTTTTAACTACCACAGACAAAAAAGCTTCAACTTTGTGTAATTTATTTCGGCTCAATAAAATATTGTGTGTGTGTGTGTGTGTGTGTGTGTGTGTGTGTGTGTGTGTGTGTGTGTGTGTGTGTGTGTGTGTGTGTGTGTGTGTGTGTGTGTGTGTGTGTGTGTGTGTGTGTGTGTGTGTGTGTGTGTGCGATTGCGTGTTTGTATGTATGTGTAATACCTATATTGTACAAAATATATGGGAAAGACATTTTCTTTATCACAGTTTTTAACTACCACAGACAACAAAGCTTCAACTTGTGTGTGTGTGCGATTGCGTGTTTGTATGTATATGTATGTATGTGTATAATACCTATATTTACTTATCTTCTAAAGTAGATTTTCGATTTCCTCATATATACGTATACATACGGTATACGTCGCCACTGCACCAGTACATCTCCTGCCTGTTACACACACCTGCACGCCTATGTTATGCGGTTATGAATAAACATTGCATTGGCATGTTTGCATTAGCAAGTGAATATAACGCGATTATGCATATCCACAATCCCGCATACATACACAAATAAATGTTCTACCACACTTCCCTGTTGTACCCAAAGGCGGATCAAGATCATGCCAGTCGTGATTTCAGTTAATTTCAGAAAATGTAAACCTTATTCGCTTTTTTCAATTATACTAGCGCTTGTCTAAGTTCAATATGAGTACTCTTCGTGATCGGAGACGTATTCATGACCTGTGTTTTCTTTATAAATTAATTAACAAACGAATACAGTGTAGTCATCTTTTGGAAAAAATATCTCTTGCCGTCCCTCACTCTTACCCTAGGCACAAAATTAGTAAAATATTTCACACTCCGTTCTCTAGAACTAATCTAGGTTTTCATTCCCCCCTGAGTAGAATTCTCGATCAGTATAATTCCACCCAAACCCGTGATCCAGACATTGACATCTTCCACGACTCGTTTAGCAGCTTCAAACGAAGGCTGCAGACTTCGTCAATTAAGTAGCTATTAGTTTATTTTCGTTTGATCTCAATATTCATTAGGTTATGTTATTATTTTATTTTGGTAAGTGTTATGTACACCGTAATTATCACATATATTAGAAATAATTACATCTACAAATTTTCTAAAATTGTATAAATGTATGTGATGTGGTTGTGCTAATATAAATAAATAAATAAATAAATAGATGCAAGACGAAATTGTCCAGCAATGGATGTCTTTCGGCTCATTTACAGAAATAGTTTATATTCATTTAAAAAATACAGTAAAGTGATACTGAGTAGTATTATTGACTGGGGCCTCGCACTTATAGTTTTTAATTCAGAGGTAATTATACATAATACCTAGCTTTGATGTGGGTTATTTTCCAAAATTCGCGATTATAAAAAAAAGTGACCGTTATTGGCAAAAACTGTAATTAAAGCTATTTAGGGGCTTTTTTTTTCCTTTTTTTTTGTGCACAACGGGTTGGTACTTGATCTCAATCACACAGCGTATTGACCCGGAAAACCCCAACACATTTGGGGGATTGGCTATCTTATCTCTGACAACCGGAGTGTTATTTATAATTGGTGTTTATGCTTCTCGTGCGCAGGCTAAAGCATTGTTTTTTCTGTGTTCAAAAAGAAATCTTAGTTTATCCAATGAGGACGCCACTGAACAGGTTCTTAACTTCGTATGTATGTAAATATGTCCCTTCAAAAATTGCAAGTCAAATTTGAACCATTTCCTATTTACCTCTCAAATATTGACTCATTTAGTTCTGATGACAATATCGGATGAGTTTTTACCGTAAGGAAAAAATTGGGCATATCATATTAATAGGTATTGGCATAGACAGATTAATTCTTTTATTAAAAACTATAGAAATCAAATCAAATCAAATCAAAAATATTTTATTCAATGTAGGATACAAAAATATCACTTATTGAAAGTCAACATGTTATTTTTTTTAACTACATCGCTTCACAAGGTGTTATGGTTAGGGAGAAGAAGTGACAAGAAACTCCGCAAAAGAACATCTTTTCCATTGGTTTCCATCTTTACAATAATATTACATTTTATATTACATATTACAAAACAAAAGCAATTAACATAACGACCAGCTAACACCAGACCTCCTTATCGCCTAAATAATCATCTATCCTGTAATAACCCTTCTTACAAAGAGTTCCTTTAATGTGGCGTTTAAATTTCTGCTCTGTAAAACTCAATACATGTTCTGGTATTTTATTATAAAAGCGTATGCTGTGTCCCACAAAAGTTGTGCAAAACCTTGCTAAGTCTAAATAAAATAAAAAAAATATGATTATCAGAATGTTTACGAAATAGATCCGTTTCCGTAGATGGTTATGGGCAGCGGTGACACTTACCATCAGGTGCGCCTCTTGCTCGTTTGCCCACCTCTTCAATAAAAAATAAAAAAATAGGGATCGTACATACATTATACTGTCATGTTGGGTCTATAACTATGAAATTGGAGTTTTTTTTCTTCGTTAATCATATGTACAGACGAATCTCCCTAAAAGTATTATATGGACCGTATGGACCGAAGCACTCTAGCACCATCTATTAGAAAGTATTCATACAATATCAACACTCAAACCAAATCCATAATAATATGTCACATATAAATGAGTAAGAAAATTTCGTCAGCTCTGCTAATTGATATCGTGATCTAGTGGCAAGCGACACGAGTGCTTAGGTACCGTCTTTCGAAAAGACACGGTTTTCGAATCCGTCTAAGACAATTTTTATTCGATTTTTTTTCTATTTGGAATTTTTTTTTCTCTTTTTATAAAGGAAAATAAAACGTAAACACTTCATTAAAATAATAAAAAGGTAAGGAAAATAAGAAAAGTGAAATTTTTTGGAGGTAACACTTTAGCCCATGTGATAGTTTTAGGATGATCGGTCTGTACCAATTCCTGCGATTTTCAAAGCTATATCCAACAAATCTGTATCTTCGAACAAACCGTCGCTTGTGTCATTTGACGGTCGCGTTTGTAGCCTATTCCATATAATACAACATTAAATTGAATAAATAAAGAAAATTTTGGAGAATATAATGACTTCTAATATAGGAACCGTACGAATCCCGACAGCCGCATATTAAATGCCGGCAGGCGCATGAGTTTTGAAAAAAAAAAAAAAAACTACCTATGCACATAACTAACATAACTGGTATCCACAACACAAACCTAGTTGCTTAGTGTGGAACTAGATGACGCTGTCTGTATGTGTCCAAGTATTTAAAAAAAAAACTTCTATATCACTTTTCTTTTTTTTTTTATATTTATTCACTATACAGGGCGTCCCACGGCTATGCCACATGGAGGGAAAGTACCTTGAATTTTGTAGATGGAACATTTTACTGAAAGAAGACATTATTTTAATTTAAAAAACAATTTAAACTGCATTCAAAGATTTTTAAGTAAGTACATGGTTGAACCGGGAATCGAACCCTTTATTTATAAAAAAAAAATTACCATGTAACTTTATCATACCGATCGAAAGGCTTCACCATAAGGATAATTTTTTGCTAAATAACATAGTGTCAGATAAAAGGAAGACCATGAATTTTAACATTTTTAATACAAAATTAATCAAATTTATCAAATGCTCAAAATGAGTCCCATCCTGTTCAATACAAAGTCGCACTCTTTTGATTATTTCGCTCCCTGTCGATTTTTTGATCATGTTGTGGTGGATATTTAGAATAATACGTCGAAGTTCAGTTTGTAGATCGTGGACACTTTGACACTGGTTCTTGTAAAGTAAATTTTTTACATAACCCCATAAAAAAAATCTAACGGGGTTAGATCTGGGGATCTCGGCGGCCATTTTTTCGTCCATTTGTCCCGATCCAGGAAAGAAAATGTTCATTGAGATAGTCCTACTTACTAATTACGTATCTCTTTATCATTTTATCATGAACTTAAATTATAATAGGGAAATGATGCATACTTCTCGAGTGGGTAATTAGTATTAGCATAGAGGAATAACACTACCCGGTATTAGTAATGATAATGTCAGTTGTATGTCCTTACGGCAATGTCAGCTTTTCAGTTTTCTGAACAAAATTGAACATCTAATGTTAAAATTCATGGTCTTCCTTTTATTTCTGACAATATGTTATTTAGCAAAAAATAATCCTTATGATGAAGCCTTTCGATCGGTATGATAAAGTTACATGGTAATTTTTTTTTATAAATAAATGGTTCGATTCCCGGTTCAACCATGTACTTACTTAAAAATCTATGAATGCAGTTTAAATTGTTTTTTAAATTAAAATAATGTCTTCTTTCAGTAAAATGTTCCATCTACAAAATTCAAGGTACTTTCCCTCCATGTGGCATAGCCGTGGGACGCCCTGTATATGAGAGAAGGTTTAACACAATACAAAAGTGCGCCACAGAAACCTATTCAAGGTTTATACGCAACACACTGAGCCTCATCGCTTACCGCTTACTGTCTATTACAAGTTACAGTATCACCAGCACCACCCATGTAGTGTTTTTAAGTGATTGTTTACATTTTTTTATATTTATAAATAAATATATCTGTATGTATTTCCTTGGGAATATCATTTAAAATGTTTGGTAACATGTACTCCCACGTCCTCGCTCCGTAAATGTTAGTGTATTTAGGTAACTCATGCAAAGGTATATACTCCAGCTTACGTAGATGATCAGGTCTATGTTTTGTCTTTAATGAATTTATATTGGGATACTCGTCTGTAATAATGGACATTTTAATCTTATCAAAGTCAAAGTCAAAAATGCTTTATTTTGTAGGTACACAGAGTACACTTAAAATAGTCAATTTTACATAGTAAATTTTAAATTTTTTAAGCTACTGCTTGTTCAAAATGCAATTCTCCCCTGAGAAGAACAAGCAAGAAACTCGAAGGGTTGCTCTTTTAAAATCAGGCTTTGATTTTACATAAAGGTTTTTATATTACAAACAGGTTTTTAAATTTCATTATTAATTGTGAAATAGCCTGGCATGCGAACGATCTGATTATGTCCAGGGATGATTATCATCTAAATAGTCTGATATTTTATAATATGCTTTCTCAATAAGTTTCTGTTTTACAGTATCTTTAAATTTATTGAGAGGAAGATTTTGTATATCAACTGGAACCTTATTGAAAAAACGTATACATAACCCTTTGAATGAATTACTGACTTTGCGGAGGCGACTAATGTGACCTGCAAGTTTATCTTTATTTCTTGTATTGACATCATGTTTAGCACTATTTTTCTTAAATGACGCTATATTTTTTTTGACATAACATTAGATTTTCAAAAATGTACTGTGACGAAAAGGTTAGAATGTTATACACTTTAAACCTATCTCTAAGTGACACTGCAGGTCTCAATTGATAAATTGAATCAAACACAGATATTACCCTACAATATCTAAACAAACCTGACTCATCTTCTGTAAACTTAGTTTTAGTTTAGGGACAATAGTCTTTAGTATTTTAATGCTTAAAAACTTACCTATGCCCTTACGAGTATGCCATATTCTTTTCCTTACGATAAAAAAACTCGTCCGACATAACAACTCGTTGGGAAACTAAATCTACTTTTTGATACGGCTTAAAAGCTTAAGAGTACAAGCCAGACTTAGATGTAGCCATATATATGCAAGATGCTTGCATTATAAATGAGTCACACAATTAGTTGACGACATTGTACGCTGGGGTTTTCAGAACTCGCAAACTGAAATAATAAAACTGAAAGAGGATTACGTTTCTGCGCGTGGGTGTACCGTGAGCTAACCTCCAAGTTTCTTGAGTCGCTTCATTTCCCACTAATGATTATTTTAATAATCATTTCTTTCTTTCTTCTTCTTTCTTTCTTCTTCTTTCTTTAGAAAGTGTTATTAATTTGACCTGTTTGGTATAGTGGTTAGTAACTCTGACTGCTATACCAAAAAGTTGCGGGTTCGAATCCCGCTAGGGGCATATGTTTGCGTGATGAATACGGACATGTGTACCCGAGTTATGGATGTTTTTCATTTATAATAAGTATTGGTTTACAAAAAAAAATGTATTTTTGGAGTATATCAACCATCTAGTATTCACAACACAAGCCTATAGTTGCCTACTGTGGAACTAGATGGCGCTGTGTGTGTCTAAGGAAATTTATTTATATTTATTTATTATATTAGATTATACGAGTAAGTGTAAACATCCATAACTTCGACTACACCTCTTCACAATACAAACATGTGCCCCTAGCGGGTCTCGAACCCGCGACCTCTACACTAGATCTTTAATTACACCAAACAGTAGCCCGACCGCCTAACTCTATTGCTTTGGGTATTGTCATCGTTTATGATGTCAATACACTGTCTGTCCTTGTCATATCGTAACCAAATAACAAGCACGGACAGTACATTGCTATCGCTAGGGCTTTCAGTTAGGCGGTAGACCCCCAGGGGCTCTACCTATATCTTTGTATGATGAATACGGACACCATGTATCCGAGTTATGAATGTTTTTCATTTTTAAATGTCTACAAAAAAAAATGTATTTCTGTAGTAAATACGAGTCAAGTGGTTTTGTGTGGAACATATGCCCATGTATATTTATTATTATTTATATTATACTAAACAAAATTCAAATGAGTTCACGTATTTAAGAAGAGATTTGCCCACATTTACGCCTTCGTAACATCATCATCAGCCCGTAAACATCCCACTGCAGGGATATAGGCCTAACCTCGTATATGAGGGAGTATGGGCCGTAGTCCACCACGCTGGCCCTATGCGGTTTGGGGACTTCACAGAATTTTAATTTCTCTGGCATGCAGGTATCCTCACGATGGTTTCCTTCGCCGTTTAGAAGCAGTCGGATAAAGGCATATAATTAATTAAATTAAATTTAAAAACCCATTGGTACATGGCCTGGGAATCGAAACCGGACCTCCTAAATTGGGAGACCGCGTCTTAACCGCTGAACAACGGTCTTTGTAACACTCAGACTAAAATATATATGACAAACAGCAGTCGCGACTAGCCTCCAAGGAAAAACGACAGTTGTTACATCTGTCCAGTCTTTGTCCGGATGTATCTCAGTACTGCGTGGTCCGGTTTGGGAACATTTTTTTTTTTTAATTAAAGACTAAACGAAGGAATGTATCATCAGCCATATTTGATGAAAATCGATTTAACAGTTCCGAAGATATTTAGCTTTTAATACTATTTCTGGTGTATTTTTTTTTTTTATTTTTTTTTTATTTATTTATTTAGGATCACCAACAGTTGTTACACTAGTACATAGTCCATTTATCAATTAATGTAGTTGGTATTAAATTTAAATGTACAACCTTTTATAGGTGAACACATCATGCAAAAACCTTTAAAATCAGACAACGTGTGTTTAGATGATATGAGAGTACTTCCGTGGTTTTCCAAGTATTAGTTACCTATTATGGATCAATAAAAAATAGTTACTACTATTCTAATACTAGCAATTTCAAAGATAGAACTTCTAGAATCTTCAATGAGTTGCGGGCGAGCGAGTACCATCTCATAAAACTTGTACCCGGTAAGTGCTCGTGGCCTTTTCCCTCACAATTTCCAAGACTGTACGCTTGTAGCCGACTGTACTAGATCAATAATATAACAATAAGTTATATCTTTCAGAAAGTAACATCAATTACTTAAATAAAATAAAAAATCACTTAACATCAGGTGTCGTTGAGGTCAATTGCTAACCCGTTGTGGATAAAAAAAAGATGGTTATTTATTTAGGCATCCGTACCTAATGTAGAGTATATTCCGTCTGTGCAAGCTACGCGTTTGACCACAAAATTAAGTTCCTTTTTAATTGATAATGACTGATTTTATAAGAACAATTCATATTTACCAATATTAATAGCAATGTTGTGATCCGGTTGTCAAAAATAATATAATCAGTCGACCAAATAAGATGGGGTTCGGGTTAGGACGCTTCCACCTTCCGCCTCATTTTCACTTAACATCATGTGTGATTGAGGTCATATGTTAACCCGTTGTGCATAAAAAAATATATTGAAATTCGAATAACCCTGTAGATACAATTAATGGTATGGAATGCATATAGCTTCAACTGTAACCCAATCCTAGTTTCATATAGTGTGAAACTAGATGCCGCTCTGTGTGTATGTCCAAAGAGATTTATTAATTTGAGACGATCGATTGGTGTAGGGGACACTAACCCTGTCAGCTAATGCAACGGTTACAGGTTCGAATCTCACGAGTGGTAAATGTTTGTGAAGATGAATACCACTAAATCCCGAGTTATTGACATTTACATCAATATTACGTATGTTTATCCGTTATCTAGTATCCATAGTACACGCTTTGCTTAGTGTGGGACTAGATGATTGGTGTAAGTGTCCCAAATATTTTTTATTTTTTTATTAAGTAGCCCCATATCGAATATTACATTCGATTAACAAGTCCAACGTCAGTGAGGAGAGACTCAGAGCTGCATTCTTCGATGACGACTCTATTCATGCACTAGTACCATGATAGCCGCGATAAACGTGTATGACGCGCGCGATAATACTTGTCCTGCTTATTCACTTGGACGAAATATACAACTATCCCACTCTTACTGTTATGTCACGCGCGACAACGGTATAATGGTACGGGGGCAGGTTGTAACAGACGGATAACTACGGCTCGTGCTATCACTAATTTGATGGTCACATGTGAGGTGCCACTTAGCGCTTGCCACGGCCACCGCTGATAGGTGGTTACGTCACAATCGGCTGGAATGTAACGGAAGCGAAGACCTCTCTTTTGGGAATACGTCATCAATCAGATACTCTTTATTATATTTATTACACGACCGATTGGTGTAGTGGATAATGACCCTGTCTGCGAAACCAACGGTAACCGCCTCCATGGCTCAATGTAAACAACATAGGGTTTACGAATCGGAGGTCGCGGGTTCGATCCCCAGCGGGGTACATGTTTAGTACTCGGTTTGGTTGGTGGTAGGGCATTTGAAATGTCCGCCTGGCTAGCTACCACCGTCTTATCTAAATCTGCCGCCAAGCAGCAATGTTAATAGCATTGTTGTGTTCCGGTTGTCAGAGATAAGATAGTCAGTCCCCCAAATGTGTTGGGGTTTCCGGGTCAGTACGCTTCCACTTTTGACCTCGTCTTCACTTAATATCAGATGTGATTGAGGTCAAGTGCAAGTGCAAGTCTGTCCCGGTACAGCAAAACTGATGTCACTCCCTTTTGCCTTGACTATTCAAAATTCTTACTATTGTCAATAGCTTTAAGTTAAATAGGAACTAAGGCAATAAATATTTTTTATTATTATTGTTATTATAATAAACATCCATGACTCAGGAATAAATGTACATATTCATCACACAAACATTTACCCGTCGCGGGATTCGAACCCGCAACCGTTGGTTTCGCTGATAGGGTCACTATCCACTACACCAATCGGTCTCCGTCGGTAAACTTTATAGTGACGTTTAAATTAATTACTCGAAGAAATCATTCATTTGATCACGCAAAAATTTTTTCTATTTCGAGATCAGCGCGAACGGAAGTTCGAAACGACACTTGTGCGGCTGCTTAAAGTTAGCAATTTTTCCATGTAGGAAGTTTTGTGATGAAATTGTTAACTTGCTAACTAGAGAGCGAAGTGTAGGGAACGGGCAACATCACAAATTGTGAAAGTTTCCAATTCTTACTTATCAAACTTGTCTTGGCGGTAGGTAAAAGCAAATTATAGCACCTGTAAGGTTTCAGAAAACGTTCCTTCCGATTTATTGTTGACGTTACTCCATAGCTTTACCTTGAGTAACATTTCCTTAACGACGAATTAAAATTGAAAGTCTATATCTACTCTGTTGTGGTCAGAATCTCTGGCTACTGACTATAAGGTTGCGAGCTCGAATCCCGGGAAGGGCATGTTTGTATATTGAATACGGACACGTGTACCCGAGTTATATATTTGATATTTAGACGACCTGTTTCGCGTAGTGGTTAGCAACTCTGACCACTATACCAAAAGGTTGCGGGTTCGAATCCCGCTATGGGCATATCTTTGTGTGATGAATACGGACATGTGTAGCCGAGTTATGGATAGTTCTCATTTATAATAAGTATTTATGTAGTATATCAACCATCTGGTATCCACAACACAAGCCTATAGTTGCTTACTGTGGAACTAGATGGCGCTGTGTGTATGTCTAAGGGTATTTATTATTTATTATTATATACATGAAGTGATGCCTGTTTCCTTGCTGAGACGGTGGACAGAGACCACAGACTTCCACTTGCTACGATCCCTATACACCTCTCTTGCTTCTTTCCCCCTCGTAAAGTTGTTCATACATGCACGACAGTTTAGTGTACTCTTGAATTCTCGTTTTTTAAAGACGTGGAGGTGTTGTGTGTGTGTTCAGATGTATCTTAGTGCACGGTCCGATTTGAGTAATGTTTAATGGACATCTGTTAAGCCGTTTCGAGGATATTTTGCTTTTTAACCGACATCAAACACGTTCGTCCTTACCTCAATCACACCTGACGTTAAGTGAAGATGAGTTCGAAGGTGGAAGCATACTGACCCGGAAACCTCAACACATTTGGGGGACTGGCAATCTTATCTCTGACAACCGGAACACAACAATGCTATTAACATTGCTGCTTGGCAGATTTAGATAAGATGGTGGTAGCTAGCCAGGCGTACATTTAAAATGCCCTACCACCAACCAAACCGAGTACTTAGACATGTACCCCGCTAGGGATCGAGCCCGCGACCTCCGAATCGTAAGCCCAATGTTGTTTACATTGAGCCACGGAGGCGGTTTAACATGTATTAGTCATTGATAATAGAAATATGGTTGTGAGCGTATTTAATCTTATATACAGGGTGAATTTGAATTCGTGTAATGTTCATTAACTGGTGACCCCCACTTGATTACGAGCAACTCTCCCCAAGGACCCATAGTCGAATTTCATCAAAAAATTACCCATACAAAGTAAACTATTCTGAAATCATCTCTAATATGGAAGCCCAACAATTCCATACGGGTGTACTACGCAATAGCGAAAGACGATGGCTCGAATGACAACAGCACGAAGACGATATTGCGAAAGTACCATTGCTCGAAAGTTTAATTTCGCGATGGTTCATTTGCGCGAAAATTTAATTTCAAAAATTAAAATTAATTTTTCGCCCAAATGAACAATCGCGTCTTTCGCTATTGAGTAGTACACCTATTTCATACTGTGCTTGCCGGTGCGTGGTCTCCACTCAACTATTAAAGTTGAGAGCCCACTCTGATTAAAACTAATAATTATGAAGCGTAGGAAAGAAAAATATGTGGCAAAATTTGAATGGAATGGAATTACCAATGACAGCACATAGATCAATCATTTATGAAACAAAATGTTTACCTCGACAACATGCAAAATGGGATTTTATTTATTCGTATATCGCGTCGTTTATCGTGCTTACAGCTGAATAGGTCTGATGGAAAGATTGGAAACAGGCAGACCATGCATAAACCCCGTTTAATACTCTTAGTACAACAGCACCAAAAACAAAATGTCCCGATTGTATACAATACAAGACCGTTTATATATTTTCATGCCAATGTCAAACATTGATTTGATGGGGATAACGATGTTGGCTATGCTATTACTAAGTATTATGTTGTACTGTCAGTAGTTTGTATATACAGGGTGTCCCTGGAAGTATGGATCAAATCGAACAGGGGCATGGGGAAGGTCATTCCCAAACTTTTTAACCCTATGAATGTCGGTGCCATTTTTGACGGTTCAAAAGTTATGATCAATTTTTTACATTTTCATATTATCGAATAGTGCTTATACAAAAAAAAATTTTTAAAGAAAACTAGCAAAGCTATCAGCTTAATTTTTTAATTAAAAATAATTAATTAATTTTTTTTTCTTATTTTTTATTTTTTTTTTATTTTTTTTTTCAGCTTAAGTTTGGGAATGACCTTCCCCATGCCCCTGTTCGATTTGATCCATACTTCCAGGGACACCCTGTATAGTATAGCTGTTTGTTTTCCTAAAAAAATGAGAAAAAAAAATGTCGTAGGCAGATCGTTGAATTAGTCATTTCATGAAATGCCTAAGCGGGTAGTTTTATATGGAAGATATTACCCATATTATTGGAAAGTGCGCTAACTAGAGGGCAGCCCAATTGAGTGGGGCTCCTCGGTGGTATTCACAGCAATCTGATGCAACCTAACCAATCCGCTCTGATCAGCACAGTTTCCAATGATAGATATAGGAAATATCCGCCACACATAACGATCCGGATAACGTCGGTGGCTCAGCGGTTAAGACGCGTTATCCCAATTTTGAAGGTTTGGGATCGATTCCCACGTACCAATGAATACTCTTAAACGGTGTCCGACTGCTCTTAAACGGCGAAGGATATAAAAATTCAAAGGCATGTGACGCCAAGGCCGTCCCGATTTGTGCCAGCGTGGTGGACTATGGCCCATACTCCCTCATATACGAAGGCCTATATATCTTCAGTGGCATGTTTATGGGCTGATGAGGACATAACCATCCGCCTAGGCATATCATAAAATGGCTAATTCAGCGATCTGCCTGCAACAATAGAATATAAATGCAATAAATTCAATAGTCTGCGAGTAAAAGCGATGGGGTCTTACAATATATGCCAATAACATGGCCGTGTATCGGTGCAGCAATTGAATATTGAAACCTCACATGAGACAGGTATCATGAACGGATAATGGCAGGCGAGTGATTTTCGAGTCGATCGCTTTTAAATACGCATGCGAAAGTACTGATTCATGATCGAATTTTAAAAGTTTGACAGCTTGACGTTGTTTCACCTTTGGTCTGTAAGTTTAGAACACCAAATAAACAAACAAGCATCCAAACATTCAATTTCAATTACCGAGTTCAACAATATACGAATAATAATCCATTACACGCAGAATTTATGTTCAAGTAAATTTTACAATTTTATAACTAATTAAATTAAAAAAAAAAAAAAATATCCTTAAACATACACACAGCGCCATCTAGTTCCACATTAAGCAACTATAGGCTTGTGTTGTGGATACCAGATGGTTGATACACTACATAAATTTATTATACTAACTCGTGTATACATTCCGTATTCATCACCTGAAACTTAAACCCAGAGCGGGATTCGAACCCGCAACATTTTGGTATAGTGGCCAGAGTAACCACTACGCCAAACAGGTCGTCAAAAATATTGAATGGATTCTGTTCGTGATTTGGTGGGAGTTCAATAATCGTGCCCCAGAACACGTAACTGCCAAGTATTTCCGTTAAAGTATGACACGAGCTTCATGCAGCCGATGTCAGTTACACCTTGAAATGTGGCTAGAGGTAAGCCTTTACCGTCTTCGTATGCATTAAATATTCACACCTCTTTCAAAGCAGCGAAATGTACTCGGATTTCAAAGACTAGCAAATCGAATATAACTGAACTTTTAGTCCAGTAGCAATACGCTATTTTTGTGTTGTAACTTCCTATAAAGTCCCTGATTTTTTTGTAAAACAATAGAGTACCCATCAGTAATATTATAAAAATTAATCAGAATATCAGTGTTTAGCTCTCTGAGCAATTATACACACTGAGCCTATTTGACTATGACCTATTTGTACGGCTGTAGCACACACATACTCTAGTGTATCCTGATGTTACTTTTATGAATTGTAAAAAATATGTTTATCTAATTGCTTTGGAACTTATTGTATGTGTGTGACTGGAGATACAAAGTTTTGGCATAATTTTCTTTTTTTTTCGAAACCAACATTACTATAATGCGAATTTTAATTGGATATCATATTTTCTCCAAGTTTTTTAAATTTATTTAATTCAATGATGTAATTACGTGCGATAGGCTACAAACGCGACCGTCAAATGCCACAATGTGTTATTATATTTTTTTGGTTTTGAAAAAAAAAAAATTAAACTAACTTTGCCAATACCTTCTATTTCACTTACCTAATATGCCCTATTTTTTCCTTACTGTAAAAAAACTCAGTTTTAAAACTATCTACTTATATACCGGATATAAGTAGATAGTTTTAAAACCTAAAATTATAAATTAAAGTTACCACTGTGAACTTCATTGCGTTGCAGAAACTTAGCCCTGTACAACAGAGACATTAACAAATAACAATTAATTAATTAATAAACCGTTTTCAAGATTGAGAATAGTTTTGTGACCGGTCACAAGTAAACGTGTTGATTAATAATCTTTACTTGAGACCTGAAACGCACGTGCATACTCAAGCAGTACTCACATGAGGCGTGCGCCGAGTTTCACGTATTAATAAACGAAACACAAGTATCCATTCATTCGCCGCTGAGGCGAATACTTGAGAAGTGATCTCAGTTGAGTACACCTCAAGATTGGTTTATAAATTAGCATCAACTTCTTAAGACGCATCTCGGGTGATACAACCTCTAGATTTGTATTGAGATTTGTTTATTAATACGGGCCATAGTTTGCTTTGTGTTGTCTATGACTGAGGGAATTCCTTCTCATCTGCCATTATTCCATTATTGACATGTTATTCAATAAAAAGGATAAATGTGTATTGAATGTGTGATACGTTCACTATTTTGTTTTAATACATTCTGTAGGTAGATTGAAAATTTTGTGAAAGCCCCGACGTAACAAATTAGAGTGTAAACTTAATCGCCTCCGTGGCTCAAAGGGGTTTACGAATCGGAGGGCACGGGTTCGATCCCCAACGGGGTACATGTTAAGTACTCAGTTTGGTTGGTGGTAGAACATTTAAAATTCCGCCTGGCTAGCTACCACCATCTTATCTAAGTCTGCCTCCAAACGGCTATGTTGATAGCATTGTGTGTTCTGGTTGTCAGAGATAAGATAGCCAGTTTCCAGGTCAGTACGTTTCCATGCACCTTCGGCCTCATCTTCACTTAACATCAGGTGTGATTCAGGTCAAGTGCTGACCCGTTATGCAGAAAAAAAATATTAGACAATTTTCAAATACAGACATTAGGTGAAAAGAAAATCGTGATTTTATTCAAGTGTTTTCTTTGCATAACTCGTAATATTCGTGTCGGAATAGTATCTTGTTTATGGTACCTTGTTTATGGTATCTTGTTTATTGTTTATGGTTACATGGTTGTCAATTACAATAAGGCCGGCAAACTACAACAAAAACAAAAAAATTGACGAAACGATTCAGAAAATTCTAATTCTCAGATGTTTAAAGGTCCCAAAGACACCCACGGATCGACAATTTGAGGCAGGCCGCGAGAAGTTGCTGGGTGCTGACCAGCTCCACTGGTCGCTCAGGAAACCGATCGGGGAGACCTGCGCTCAGCTGTGGGCGTCCTATGGCTGATATGATGATGATTGTCTTTTAAGTAGACCAATTGAAATAGGATCATCATAGCCCGTAAACATCCCATTGCAAGGATATAGGCCGTCCCTCGTATAATGAGGGAGTATGGGCCATAGTTCACCACGCTAGCCCAATGTGGGTTGGGGACTTCACATGAATTTTTTTATTTTATTTAAATATATAATATATAAAAAAATATATATAAAAATAAATATATAAAAAAAAAATTAAGGGCAGTCGGATAAATGCACATAAATCATTAAATTTAAAAACCCATTAGTACATGGCATGCTTGGGAATCGAACCCGGACCTCCCAAATTGGGAGACCGCGTCTTAACCGCTGAGCCACCGATATACTCCAGATATACCAAACCAACTGCGTTAAAAATATCTTCGAACCGGCTTAACTCTCGAAACTCTTTAATAAAACGCATTACTGGGATACGTCCGTACTGGACATGACACACAAAGTAATCAAACACAATACCCCTCGTTTTTCGTCGGATGTTAAAAAACGTTAAAATAGCGATAAATCAGTAGCATTGGCAACACAGAATCAAACAGATAACAATAAAACAGAATTAAACCGCTAATATACAATTACCATTACAAAACAAATGCATTGATAAGGTTATACGGACGGACATAATTGTATGGTATGGTAATTATGCACACTTTGTCTAATGCATTTTCAAAATTAATATTTTTTTGTGACCTTGTCCCTACCTATCATTACTATATGTACATTAGGCACTCTTCAATTTTTTTTTTTTTTTTTTTTTAATATGAGAGCATGCGGGTCACCTGATGGAAAGCAAAATCTCTTATCTCCTCCTCCTACTTATCTCCTCTCGATTCTATTTAAAATTAAATTCAAAATACATATTAAAATAATTGCGGGATAAGGACTAAAATTACAGCTCATTCACAATGTATACTCCCGGAGTAGAACCAGTAAGAAACTCAAGGATTGCAGGGTTTTAATGTGGAATTCGACAAAATATGAAAAAAAATGAACAGCTGTTTAATGCTGCGAGTCTAGTAAAGATAGGCATATTTAGGGGTGTAATTTCCTATAATCTTAAAGGCCCTGATTTTTGTTCATAGACAGAGTACCTATATAAATATTTTCTGACGGCTCAGGAGTTTGCTGTGCCCTAGCAGGGTTTATGTTTGATACCTAAAAATATTTTAAGATCATACTATGTACAACATAAATGCAATAAATTGAATTGAATTGAATTGAATTGCTTTAGGTATAGTGTAGGTATTTAGTTATAAAACCTACAATATTAAATTAAAGTTACCACTGTGAACTTCATTGCGTTGTAGAAGATGCTAAGATCTTCTAAAACTATTTCCTTCTAAAAAATTAATCAATAGCCACTTTATATATTCTAAAAATTGTTTATTAAATCGTGATATTTGCCCGTCGGTGAAATTTTTCACAATCGTAAAGAAGTTATTGCTCGACTTTTTTGAAAATAGTTACAGGGGTGCTAAGTATATTCTCCAACGTAATGTAATTCACAGTGATAATTTTAATCATATAGTCTATGTTTTATTACTAAATATGTATATTATAAATAAAGCTAGCTACCGATTTGTTAGAATTTTTTTTTATTCTGTCACTGAAAGGTACTCTACCCATGTGCAAGAAATCACGGCCTTTAAAATTACAGAAAGTTAAAAACGTATCCTTACTGGACTATGCGGGTAGCCTAATTGGTGAAAATTGAAAAAATCACACTATTACATGTGTGATATTCCACTACTCATGTTCTGTCGATCATCTCCTTTTTCTTCGTTTTAATTCACTCCTCTCGGAGAAGTCAAAGGAATCTAAGCCCATACAGTAAAGTGGCAGAATGTTTTACGACACGCAGAAAGCTTACGCACTTTAATTTCCAGTCTTCCCCACTGCTCAGCTAGTTGAGCAGTAGGACCTTTTTGTTACGCGGGGAAATGCGTTACGCATACCCAAAGAGTATAGTAACTATTTACCGAGAAAGAGTGGCAACTCCGTGGTTAAATTTGCATGTATAGACAGTGCTGCTGCCAGCGATTGGTTGAGGAATTAAATCTATCTATACATACCTACGTACACTGATTATATAGGTAGAAACTGGGTTTAGAAATAGGTATTGTTGTTTATGAGGAAATTTTTATTTCTCATAACTAATTTCTTTAAATTAGCTATGAAAAACAAGTATAACAAAAACAAACAACAAATTAACAAAAATCTGAACTTTTACAAAAACTTTCAAACGGAAATCGACGTTGACTGAGAGCTCGACATGACATCACCCACCGGTAAGATGGCGGCTGCTGCCACAGAACACTAATAACGGTTAGTTCGTCAACCGCAGTTCAGAGGTCGCAGTCTGCTATGAAAATTGATGACATTTGAAGTGTGCCCCCCCTGCGCATACCGCTCGTCTTGTGGACGGCGAGACGGTTATGGCGTCTCCCCTCGCTATGGGGAGGGATACCCACTAAAACCTCGCGGCGACCTTTCTAGGCATTAGAGAGGACCTGGGTACTCATTAGCGACTCCATACATATTAATTACATATATGTCGCAGATAGCGATAAATTAGCGATAGAATTCATTATTCGAACGGTCAACTGACTATCATACTACGCGGTTAATGGGAAGTGAACCTGGTGGCGCGCGGTGACGACGTTAACGGTAATATAAGGTCTGCACATCGAAAATGACAGACACTTTGCTACCAGCCTTCAAAGGAGTCGGAGCTCCACTGAACACATCAACGACTGTGAGTGATTCTGATTGCCTACTGCTATCGACGCTTGGAGAATTCCGGTGAGTCGTTAGCTAGTAAGAAGTTGATCATGGGATTTGAGCAAGGAGGAATTGTAGACTACTTCGGTTGAATTCCACAGACTGCACGCGAGGGCCAAGTTGTATGGCACGAGGGGCGTGCACATGTTTTCTCTTTAACAGAAATCATCTCAGGTTCAGCATAAGTTTTGGGGGATTACTCTAACTGGCAGCAGAATATTTAATTTAACGATCGAAAGAAAAGTAGATATGAGCTATTGAAGAAAATCCATCTTAACTTGAGCTTTAAATATATTTAAAGCCGGATAGCGACGAATAGAATAATAATAAATAAATAAATAACAAATATTTCGGAAACTAAGCAAAGCTTGTATACTATGGACACTAGATAACGGATGGACTAGAATATTTATTTAATTATTTATTTTTTTAAACTTTTACTTGTACACCATCACTGACTTTTGATGCACAATATTCTGCCATTATTAAGCTTCAAAACTCAGAATGCACAAATTATAAGAAATAAAAACAAAAATGCAACATCACTCGCCGAGTTCCCACCAAAAAAACTCGATCATCAACAACTGATCAAAGAGCAAACCCATGATAGTGGCTCTAACCTGCTGTGCAAAAAAAGAAAAAATATAGCGTAAAATTAAAAGAAAAAGTGTCCATGAGCCACTGGCCACCGACAACGGGTGAAAACACGAAGAAAACAAAAATAGGGCGGGCATATTAAAATCTTTTTTTGCTTCATCTTTCGTACCAACCAAGTTTCCAACGTTATAAAATGAGAAAATAAACCTACGGTCTTTCCAAATTCAAACTTCCCTCCACATTTTTAAATTACATTTATGACACAGACCACCGTGAAGACGGCGATGCATTTTCTTTGAAAGAAATTCTGTCGAATTGAGAAATAATTAATAAATAAATAAATATCTAATAAACACTATGTATCTCTAAGGTTTGCTGGTAGAAAACTCTATCGGAGTTAAGCTCGCCTTTGTACATTTTATATACAATGCATATTTCTGTAATAATTTTGTGTACAATAAAGATATTAAGATATCCTTAGACATACACACAGGGTCATCTACTTCCACAGTAAGCAACTATAAAAAAATAAAAAATAAAACTTCTTTATTCCAGACTTTGGGTCCATATTTTGTTAGTAACAATTTACCCTTAACCTATGTTAGTTTTTATTTTTCATTTTACAAAAATGCGAAAACTTCGATGCTGTGACATCCAATGCTTTGTGTAGCGACTGTCCAGCCTATCAGCAATGACTGCCAGGAGGCTGTTGGTGCTGCCGCGCAGCCTGTGCAGCGCCGCGGCAGCACGTGCGCGGAGCACTATAGGCTTGTGTTGTGAATACTAGATGGTTGATATACTTATATTTTTTTTTGCACAACGGTATAGTGCTTGACCTCAATCACACCTGATGTTAAGTGAAGATGAGGCCGAATGTGGTAGCGTACTGACCTAATACATAAATACATTTTTTTTTAATAAATACTTATTATAAATGAAAAACATCCATAACTCAGGTACACATGTCCGTATTCATCACACAAACATATGCCCCTAGCGGGATTCGAACCCGCAACCTTTTGGTATAGCGGTCAGAGTTGCTAACCACTGCACCAAACAGGTCGTTGTTAATCACAACACCGAAAAAAATAATTGGTTGTCATTAACGAAATGAATATAATAATGTCTGTTAAATCCGCACCAAAATCGGACTACGGAATAATCCGGATAAAAACTGGACACACACACGCCATCAAACCAAATTATTTTATCTTCATCAAATAGCTCAGAATCTTTCCCCTACTGGAATCTTAAATTAAAAAGACGCACTCAAATCGGACTACGCATTATTGAGATACGTCCGGACGTAGACAGGACAACGCCGTCACACTAATAACATCCTCAGTCATTAAAGAAATAATAAATACTAGGTAATAGCATTTACAGGATGGTTACGTGTTCGTATCGGTTGGGGTCGAGACGATGGGACACTGGGGCCCTGAGACAAAACGCCTGATCCAAGAGCTGTCGGCGCGTCTCATCGAGGCTTCTGGTGACCGCAGAGCGGGCGACTTCCTAGCTCAGAGAATAAGTCTCGCTATACAGCGCGGGAACGCGCCGCTTGCCTGTTGGGCACTATGCCGCCTCGAGGAGATGCGCTGGACGCAATTTTTTATCTGTAGATGTTTGTGTTTGTAAATGTTTGTCAAAATATAAATAAATAAAGAAAATTATCAATAAAAAAATAACATGTTTTGCACTTGAAACTAAATAACTAGGCAGATATATAGTTATCTACGTCTAATTAACTAATTAATTACAGCTTTCAAAATTTATACCCTGGATCCTGAACCGAAGGTATCCGTCAATCTCGACCCGTTGATAACATTTCTGTGATACCTTCAAAAATACGGTCGCTTAAGGCTGGGAACACATGTCAGATTTTGTTTCCGATTGGGTGATCAGACTATCTGGTCGTGTTCTTCCGGAGCTATCATCCCGAGTGCTTTTGTACCTAGTACGTACTCACTTGTTTATATATAAGATATCGTTTTATTTTTGTATTGATATTAAACTTATGGAAGTGGGAATTTGTATAATCTCGAGGAAAAACAAAAATAAATTATAACAATAATAATAAATAAACATTTGGTGCACTTACACCAATCATCTAGTCCCAAACTAAGCAAAGCTCTATGGATACTAGATAACGGATAAACATACATAAATATTTATAAAAACATAAGGAATAAATCATACAAACATTTAACCCTCGCGGGATTCGAACCCGCAACCGTTGGTTTCGCTGACAGGGTCACTATCCACTACACCAATCGGTCGTCAATCATGCAGTCATTACTTTCATTGTCATTACTTACATATTTTCATTCTCTGTTCAAGGTTCATTGAAACCCATGTTTCTTCCAATATTTCTTTAAAGACGTCATCCCAAGCCAAATCTTTGTCTGTCGTGATACTCGTCATTAGCTAAGTCCCACAGGCGAATAATTTTTCTACAGCTACAATAAGCCGTTCAATGCTATAATTTTTGGTCATTGTCCGAACCATTGGCAACTGGCAAGTTGATGAAAGGTAGAAGAGGAAGCCTATTATATAGGTATCTATCCAGTATGCAGAATACAACGTCAAGCTGGCAAACTATAAGAAAGCAGAAAGCACAGCTCTTTTCATATTGACGAACAACATGACGGAGGAGACTCTAATGAAGGTCATGCGTTTCAACACGGCAAAAGAAGTGTGCCTTGAACTACATAGGCTGTTCGATGGACAATCGGAAGACCGAGCGTACAACCTATGCATGCAATTTTTCAACTATAAACTGAACCCAACTGACGATGTAGCGTCACATATGTTCAAATTAAAGAACATCTGCTCCAATCTTATCGCAGAAATAACAAGTGGTCAAGATGCACTGATGATGCAAGATACCTTCATACAATCGGACCAGTGGTGATAAAATCGTAAACGCCTCAGCGCTGTTTTCAACTCGGATATCCGATTTGACTATCGGATGGCACGTGTATTGATATTCAAACAAAATAATGACTCCAACGCTTTCCGATAGCTGGATCAAACTATCGGATCCGACTATCTGACGGAAAAATCTGACATGTACTCCGAGCCTAAGGCATTTTTACATGGATCAATTTTGCTGTAATCTGCATGATTGGCAGGTAATAGTGTGCTATATTCGTGCTTCAGACCTAAGTGGTGATAAGCGTTTGGTTTTTGCTTAAAGGAAATTGTCTAAAGTAGAGTTCTTCCAAACAAAAAATAGCATATTTTCTTACCTAAATCATTATTTTCTTATCCATATTTCATGTAAGAAATACTTGAAATTGTTTCATTTGATATTCGTGCTATTAGCAGATTGAGTAATCTCCTTTAACATGTTATCTGTGGTGGGTAACAGTTCTAAAGTCCGTTATGCCGGCTCCAAACTATCGTCCAACAGACCAACACTCCAACATTCCACCAATCTGGCCCGACTCACGATTAATCAAAACAGACCACACATCAAATAGGCCACGTTCCAATTTCATTCACTATGGAGGTTGTTGACGTGATAGGTGCTTCTGCGCTACACCCTTTGAGTGTATAATTAAAAAAAAAAAAGTTTTTATAACCCAGGTAAAATTAAAAAAAACACGGTTCGCAGGATGATAGTGGATGCTAAGTATACATAGGAATAGAACAAAGTTAATATTATTTGCCATTCTAGAGCGTTCTGCCAAACTGAGGTGTGGTGGGTCTGTTCGTCAGAGTTGGCCAAGTCCTTTGATCTAATACGATCAGTGTATCCAACTCTCTGTGTCAAAATTACGGTGTTACCAGTCCAAAATTATGGTGTATCGTAAAAAATTACGGTAAACAATGAATTATAAATACGGTAAAACTACGATAGATTTCCAGGATATAAAATTCTTTATTGAAGCTTTTGTGATTTAATTTTCCATCGCCGACTAATTCTTTTAACTCTTAACTTAGAAAAATATAACTTTTTTGTTGCTAATCAAATTACGGTAGAATGTGGCACCGTAATGACATGTGTACGGCAGGTGGTAGATATATAAAAAAACGGTAGGTCTACCGTAATTACGGCGTAGTTTGAGACACTGAATACGATTTACCGTCATCGGAACGTACGCCCGCCAACACGAACGATCTCTCTACACGTGGAAGGTTCGACGATCAGTTGGACAGAGTTGGAATATTGGACGATAGTTTGGAGCGGGCATTGGACATCCGAGCCGCTTCTCAATTTTGCCCCTACCACAAAATTGTCTCCATATGTGTGGTTGCAGTGAACCAGTCCCGTCTGTCGTCGCCCCGCAATTAATTACTTCGGGGCTGAGGTCTCTCCTTTGTACACAATATTGAAGTATTTTCAGTCACGAAACTGCTATTGCCTTGAATATGTCGCATGGATTTAGTCGTTGGGATTATGTTGCGTAGATTCTGGTTGATTACAAACTCTGCAATAGTGTTTTTGTTTTGTATATTTGTGTGCGACAGGGATTTAAACGGGTACCGCAGCATATTTTGGAACTTGGACTATCTGTACATGACTACATGTTTGAAATTAGGGACGTAAATGTCGACGCCATGTAATGAACTAACATCTCGCATCACATTATAGCGCTCTTTAATGAGTTGCAAGCGTCCACTGTATTTTTGGGCATTACTTTAGAAGCCATGGGATCTTCATATCCATGAATTGGCGAAATTTGACAAATATCGGTCGTAAGCTAGATTAGTATATTTTAGTTATTTCCATAGCCTGATGTCTTACGGTATCTTGCTGTGGGGAAATGCCGCGGATATAAATACAATCTTTATTTTACAAAAACGAGACGTTCGCGCAATTTATCGATTGAGACCTGCAGTGTCACTTGAGATAGATTTAACGAGTATAATATTGTAACCTTTTCGCCACAGTACATTTTTGAAAATCTAATATATGTAACAAAAATATAGCATAAATCAGGAAAAATAGTGTAAAATTTGATGTCAATACAAGAAATAAAGATAAACTTGCAGGTCACATAAGTCGCCTTCGAAAAGTCAGTAATTCATTCAAAGGGTTTATGTATACGCTTTTTCAATAAGATTCCTGTTGATATACAAAATCTTCCTTCCAATAAATTTAAAGATACTATAAAACAGAAACTTATTGAGAAAGCACATTAAAAAATATCAGATTCAAAAAAAAAAAACATTCTCGCTCGTTCGCATAACCAGGCTATTTCACAATTTATAATGAAATATTATTGTGCTTTTTGTAATATAAATGCTTTTTTTTTAAGATCAACCTCTCGAGTTTCTTGCTTGTTCTTCTCAGGGGAAAATTGCCTTTTCAACAAGCAGTACCTTTAGAAATGTAAAATCTGACTATTTTAAGTGATATAATACAAAATAAGGCATTTTTGATTTGATTTGATTTTGATTCGTGTATTTATGTAGAAACAATTTGAAATGTATACTTTCTTTTATAAAATCTATAGTAGGTGACATTGTTTTTGCCCCTGATGAAATGGTTGCGTCACTCAAATGTGTTTGTAAGTACTCAATAAAGTAACTTCGCGATCGAAGCCAGAATTTACCAAATTAATCAATATGTCGTTCGATTTTCTAACGCTATGTAAGTTTCTTCTGTCGTTCTCAAAGACCATCAAAACTAGGACCAAGTTGTGGCCCTATTTGTTGTTTATGTCGTCTCCCGTCTGCTCTGATACACCGCTCTGAGGCAGTTCTAATTAGTTTCGTATCAGACGACACGTGGAATCGGTATCGAGTTCCTAGAACTCTGGCATGTCGTAGTCAGGCTTCAATTAAATGGCTCAACCTAGTAATCAGGAAGATGGCAATGTAAATAAATCATGTCCTAACGTGTATCACGTAGGCCTGTTCTAATTATCTAAGTAATTAAAAGCCATGCAAAATTACAGAGCAATTTCATAGAAGTGAAATTTCCTTGATTTTGTTTCAGGACTTTGAAGCTCGCAGCTATGCTCCTGCAATCGTAATAATAAAAATAACTACAGTAGCACTAGAAACTACACCTAACAATACGGATGCTAAGTAGATGATGATTATTATTTCATTTATTACTATAGAATTAACTGCAATATTTAAAATATCATTACGCGGTGACTTATCAACCGAAAGTTAAGCCTTTTCTAGATATTTATTTATCACACTTATTTTAACTGTGTTTATCGAAAGTCACTTTTAATCATTAATGAAATCATCATCATCATATCGTCCGCAGGACTTAGGCTTCTTAATTATGTCCAGAGCGACAAAATGGCAAGTATTATCATAAAGTGGGTAAATGTTACTCGTAAGCCTCTTTATCTACGGTATTAAATTTCATTAAATCGTTAGATATATATAAGATAAAATGATTACATGTTGGTCGGAAATTCTAAATGTTATCCTTTGCATACCGTCGAATGCAATTTGTTTCTAAACGGGGTTTGAAACCACAATAAATTGTTATCTCGCGCTAAGTAAACGTCTACGTGCAATGGATAATATAGTCTGCATCTGCGGAGAAAGAGGATATGTCAGGAAATCGTATTAGAATTGCAAGCGTATCGTACATATAAAAGCTTTCATCTAGCCACTATTGTGGGAGACTGAGCTCTTTGGATATTCAGTTTATTCTATAGTCTTATCTTAATACTTTGATGTAGAATAGAATATATGCTCTCTATAACGTCTTATCTTGAGCCTTCGTATTGACTGTAGTATTTCAAGTACTTAGCAGTTATAAGAATTGTTAAAGGTCTTTTGGCAATGGAGAATTTATTCATTTATATTGTTTTACAAAACATTCTCGGTCAAATTGTAAATATTTCTTCACATGCTGAAGCTTGTTTGGATTATTCATCTATGCATTTATTGAGGTGTTGAAAGTTCTTTTCTGGGAACCAAAATCAAATGTGCATTTTAAAATGTCCGCCTGGCTAGCTACCACCGTCTTATCTAAATCTGCCGCCAAGCAGCAATGTTAATAGCATTGTTGTGTTCCGGTTGTCAGAGATTAGATAGCCAGTTCCCCAAATGTGTTGGGGTTTCCGGGTCAGTACGCTTCCACTTCGGCCTTATCTTCATCAGGTGTGATTGAGGTCAAGTGCTAAACCGTTATGGATAAAAAAGAAACTTTATTCTTGGCTAGTTTGATATAGTGCAAGATAAGCATTATTTACTTCTAAATCGTCTCTCGAAAACATTTTGTGAGAATACAATCCAATAATGATATATCCCAAACCAGAAATGTTAATTTGCTCAATCTGCATGTCAAATACTATCCGCTTAAGAACAATTTACAAAGCTGTTGATCCTCTGTATTAGGTAATTAACATGCTAAGGATAAAAAAGAAGGGTTGCGTTGACGTTAAAATGGATGAATAGCTTCAACAAAATCAACGTATGTGTAATACGAGTAGGTACTCTGCTTTTCAATGTCTTCATAATTTTTACTAAAGCTAAAGTTTATCTTTCCGGTCTGCTACTCTTCAAAGACTCCTTGATAGTGCTGTTTGTCTCATCTTGAGTTACTATCATACTTTCAACCTAAACTAAAAAAATGTTTAAACATAAACTTCAAGAACATTTCTTGACCTTTCGTATCAAATAGTGCGACGGGTGGTAGGGTTTCACCCTGGGATGTCGATTGATGTAGTGGGAATGGAGTTGGGCACCGTAAGAGGTGAGACAGGGCCGTGAGATTCGCACCTATTGGTCCAGCAGACTTGCACTGCACAGGTGATGACGGTGAATAAACGTTAATGAATAGTGGTAGTTCGTTTTTTATTAAACCATGGCACAGATTATTATTATTATATTAGGTCGTCCTCTTCGTAGCTGACCCGGAAAACGACTGTCCTCTGTTTCAGAAAACAATATAGAAATTCGAATTTTCAATCCAATTCCAAAAAAGTAAAGAGCCAAAATTATACTGCTTGGCTGGAAAGAACCACCTCTTTCTTTGGTTGAATACCTCGTCACAATAGTTCTTAGAGCAAAATATTTTGTATTAATTTAGTCCACTATGCATAATGTCCATTGGGCCAAAATAGCAAACACGTTATTATCGCTCTGAAATTAATCGGCGTTACATTCAATTTACATTTCCAATATAAAAAATAATTAACAAGCGATATTACAACAGGAACTATTTGTAGTCGATGGAAATTGTGTATCTTTTAAACATAACATTCCAAATTGAAATATTCGTTATGACTTTCTGGTGCATATCTCGGAACACTGAATATTATTCAAAGGAATCAGGAGTTATGAATCGAATTCCATTATCACACTGGCCATATCAATTTACATAATACAGTTGCAACGATTTTATCTTCAGACAGGGCTTTTCCCTTTTCACCGATGTGTAGAACTGTAGTGAAAATGAATAATTTTGGGATCAAGAGGGTCAGCCGCGTGCCCCGGCATCACTACGCACGCTTCGCCGCACTTAAGCGGCCTTTCGGAACGTCTAGGTACGGATCGTTGCAATTCAAAGCGACATAAGCTGTAGCCTTCAGTATCCACTCGATGTCGCCGTGCTCTTTCCTCCAGACTTAAAGAATATTACTCCAGGATCAAAAATATATACAATATATAAATATACCGAACATGTTTTGTCATTTCAATTAACATTTTATAGGATTAATCTGGATTAAAATTTTCATCATGCAAAATGAGGGGCATAAAACGTTTGCACTCGGATAATTGCGTTTACATGAAAACAGAATAGTTTCTGTAATTTTATATCGAAATGAAAAATGAAACCAATATTTTTAGGGCTGAAATTGTATAAATTCGATTCGATCGTAGACGAGCCATAACGTAATGAGGAAGGAAGTCCTCCAGACCCGGAGTGAAGTTAGTGCAGCGACGACTGACTGAAGCTATTAGGTCCCTCTCCGCGGCTCACCCCTCACATGCAATCGAAGCGCAAATAGCAATTGGGCGAAGTACTTCAACTCTTTGATATTTTCGTATTTCATTAGAAACGTGAAAATGTTTTTATTTATTTACTGAATTGGTAACATGTGTAGTATAACATTCGATTAAGCCTCTAGACTATATTGGAAAATGTTTCCTTTGATGAAATATTCAATCACATTTTTACACACTTGCGGCTGAATTTACTCAACCAAATGTCGGATTTCCGTCCTCAGGACCGGAATGTTCTGTGCATTATTTCGATATTTCAATTCCAAGAGGAAAGTGGGTTAAGACCAGGCCATTCTCCCCGTCCATTTTTGTTTTACGGGTGTGTAATTTTTGATATAGGAACAAAAAGTCTAATTATCAGATTGTATAATTTCATTTGATATAATTTTGCTTAGTATAATGTTCAAATTATATAACGTTCTGTTTATATAATTTCACTTAATATAAAACTCGTTTAACATAATATTTACTTTCTATAATGTTCGTTTGATATAATATAACCTAACCTAACCTCTCCTCTAGTATTTTGCCCGAATCTCGCAGTTCGCTTCGGTCGCTGCCCGCTCCACTTCGCGCGTGTTACTTGTTTATTGTTGTATGAATTTGATAAAAAAAATCCATTATATGAAATGAAAATTATGTCTAGTGAACATTATCACAAACGGAAATTATATACTATGAGCATTTTTTTTTTAAAGTAAATATAAAACATCTTTGGACATGTACAGATAGCGCCATCTAGTTCCGCACTAAGCAACTAGGCGTGTGTTGTGGATACCAGATGGTTGATACACTACACAAATACATTTTTTTTTTTGTAAATAAATACATATATAAATGAAAAACATCCATAACTCGGGTACACATGTCCGTATTCATCACACTAACATATGGCCCTAGCGGGATTCGAACCCGCAACCTTTTCAGTTAGGTCAGAGCTGCTAACCACTACACCAAACAGGTCGCCGAATTATGCCAAGTGTTGTTATAGCCAATGATTGTTATATTTCGTAAACATACTAAATGAAATTATATTAAATAACTTTATGCCTTTTGAAAATTATATGAAGTGAGTGTTATGTCGAATGAAATTATATTTTTTGTTATTATATCAAACATTACACACCCCTGTTTTACACCAGATGCAAACATACATAATTGACTGTGAAATGAAATAAGTGTACGGTAAGATTTGTAGAAAGCATGTTACTAATCCCTACAGATGCAGCAAGCTTATCAACAACAACTTTACAATTCCCCACAGCCTTCACTCACCATAGTGCACCACGTGGGATCAGTGCGGATAGGTGGATTTGTGCCGTCCCTGTAAATTATCGACTTCCAATTAAAAATCCTTTTAAAATCCAGCTGTTAATACATATTATTGTAGTAAAACGATAAGTAACATAAAGCAAATCAACAAGTTCCAATGTTCTGGCTCCACCTTCTGACCCTCGTCATTATATTGGGTCTTTACCTATGAAATTTGAGTTTTTTTTTCTTCGTTAATCATAATGTACAAATTCCTGCGATTTTCAAAGCTATATCCAAATTTGTTTTTTATTTCTATAATAGAATATTATTTCAAGGTTTCACATGGAATATTTTTTAATTTCTGGGCTAAATCACACAATAACAAAAAATTAACAGAGCTCTTTTCGTGTGTCCCATAATCATTTCTTAGATTGGCTGAAACTTTTATAAAGCGGTTACTTTTAAAAATTAACGCTCCCTGTTAACTTAATGTTATCCGATAATACACACAAAGTTTAGTTGAATTTCGATTTGGCGTTCCCAAAAAAAAAAATCAAAAATGTTTGTGTGGAGAAAACAGTCTTAATGAAATTCTTCATACAAAACGCCAATTTCATAGGCAAGGACCTAATATTTATAAAGTGTTCATGGCAACAAAACAATCACAAATTCAGTTAGCTTGCCTCTTGTGATCACCTCGACGGTTCTATAATATTGTATTGTCACCGAACTTACTTAAATAAACCAAATTTCAGCTCAATACTAGCACGTAGTTGAAAAATGTTTAGCTGAAACCGACAATTTACATACATACTTGTACATTATGAACATTACGAGCTATATAAAAGTACGGATGAAAATGCCACCAGTGGTCCGCCCTAGAAAGTTTGTATTGCATTCCACATTGTAAGTACATGGTCGTTTTATATCTCACAAGCTGTTAAATTTACAATGTAGCAACCCGTAGGGAAACCAATAGAAGGCCAGCATTTTCTTATATTTACGTTTAAGTTAAAATACATTATTTATTATGGCTTATTTACACTGTTTTATATATCACATTATCATGCCACTGTCGTATGAGATTTTGATAAATTTGTAACGGTGTAGTTCTTTTGAGCTGATACTCATTCGTGAGTTTGGGTTGTTGGAGTTCAAATTCGAAATTTTAAACTGACTGACTGACTGATGAACTGACGGGTTCCTTTTTTGGCACACTCCAGATTCCAGACAGACAACTCAGTCGCACCGTTATTTTAATCATTTTTTTATATTTCAATAGTTATTTCTTTAGTTTTAAGGCCCTTTCGACCCTCTGTACGAAAATGTTTTTACATTTATTATATACCGGTATTTCGAGCCCAATATAAATGGAGAGAGTCTGTTCTAGGGATCTCCGACTAAACTAAATACAATAAAACTCAAGGAGCTGAACTGAAGGGCTTTATAACCTGCACTCGGACAAGTAAATCAACGTACTGAAAAAAGTCATAATAAACAAAGTAATATCAATAAATAAATAAATAAATAAATATTTCGGACACTGACACCAATCACCTAGTCCCAAACTAAGCAACGTTTGTGCTATGGATACTAGATAACGGATAAACATACATAAATATTTATATAAACATCCAAGACTCGGGAATAAATGTTCGTATTCATCACACAAACATTACCCCTCGCGGGATTCGAACCCGCAACCGTTGGTTTTGCTGACAGGGTCACTATCCGCTGCACCAATCGGTCGTCAAATTCTAAAAAATATCAAAATTAGTATAAAAGTAAACTATATAGAAAAGGTTAGCTGGTGAAGCTGCCAGTCACGAACATCACGCCCTCATGTATAAACATTTATTTACCGGTATTTTCGAAACCGGTTACAAGTCCTGCTTGAAATATTAGGTCCTTACCTGTGAAATTGGCGTTTTGTATGAAGAATTTCATTAAGACTGTTTTCTCCATACAAACTTTTTTGTTTTTTTTTTGTTTTCAGCGAATCCAAGAAAGGATTATGGGAAGCACATGAAAAGAGCTCTGTTCAATTTTTTTTTACTATGTGATTTAGCCCAGAAATTAAAAAATATTTCATGTGAAACCTTGAAATAATATTCCATTTTCCAAATAAAAAATCAAAATTTGGATATTGCATTGCAAATCGCAGGAATTGGTACATATGATTAACGAAGAAAAATAACTCCAATTTCATAGGTAAAGACCCAATATGATACCTCAGTGAGCGTGTATGTCCTAAATGAGAGCGCTACCTATAACTTCAATAAAGCGGTTTAATCCAGGCAGTACACGCGTTTATGTCGTTTGAAGTCTGTTCATCAGTAAAGTTAATTGATTCAAAACGTATTTAGTTTAATTATCAGGCTCCTTAAGAAAACCTTTTTTTTAAGCCAAACCTAATTTTTTTTTATGATACACTGGATTCGCTTTTGACCAGAACAACCTGATGGAAAGTGACGATGTGGTCGAAGATGAAGCACGCCATCCCAGTAAATGCCTATTCACTCTGCTCTTGAAGATCCTAAGGTTGCAGGATTCAGGAAAGATTGACCTAAATAAAACACTCCCAATTTACTTGAAGTTGATTTAGGTTTAAATATAAACCTTTGTTGCAGGTTGCAGGATTCAGGAAAGATTGACCTAAATAAAACACTCCCAATTTACTTGAAATTGATTTAGGTTTATATTTAAACCTAAATCAACTTCAAGTAAATTGAATCTTTCCTGAATCCTGCAACCTTAGGATCTTCAAGAGCAGAGTGAATATATGTGACCTAAATAAAACACTCCCAATTTACTTGTTGTTTATTTAGGTCATATAAGTGGCAGTAGTATTCGTGTGGCAGTGTATTCGTAAGGGAGCCTGCCCCGCCCTTCATAGACGCAGAGGGTTCAGCGCTGGGTTTTAGTGGGTATACCGGGCAATCGCCCGGGAGTCCCACATAACTGCGCGGCTCCCCCCCGAGGAGCTGCGTAGTATGCGGAACGCATTTCCCAGCGTCAAAAAAAAAAAAAAAGGTTTAAATATAAACAGGTAAACAACCCAAAACAGTACATTACTCATGTGACGGACACCAGTGTCCCATGTGGAACTCCCAAGAAGTCTGCGATTGCCAACCGCCATACCCAGGATACGATTAGAGCAAATCCACCCATGAAGTGATACAAATTGCGCCATGGGAGAGACTTATGTTCAGGATTGATGAGGATGAGATGGTATTACACTTGAAGATTTACATTAATATTCGGGGAACACCGACGCAGATAGTTTACTGAGAGTTAAGGTTTACCTTTGACAAATCAAAGGCCTTTGAGAGGTCGCGGAATGCATTAATATTATATTGTATATCTGTTAAGGGTCCTTGCGTACCAATACTTGAATATTTGGGCGCAGTTCCACACACAATTCGTTCCATATAAGAATCACGTCATCAGGTTTGGGTGCAGTATATTTCTTTTAAATAAACTAGCAAGTAGAGAAAATATTGATTATATATAAATAAATATCTTTGCACAAACACACAGCGCCATCTAGGTCCACAGTAAGCATCTAGGCTTGTGTTATGGATACCAGATGTTTGATAAACTACACAAATATTTTTTTTTTGTAAATAAATACATGTATAAATGTAATACATCCATAACTCGGGAACACATGTCTGTATTCATCATACAATCATATGCCATTTAAATAAATAAATAAATAAAAGCATTTGCATTGAATTCTACAGGGCATCATAGCATAACATAAAATCTTCTTTCAATAAATTTGAAGATACTATAAAACAGAAGCTTATTAAGAAAGCATATTATAAACTATCAGATTATTTATGATCAACATTCATGGACATAACCAGCCCGTTCGCATAACCAGGAAAGCAACCTCTCGAGTTTCTTCCTTGTTCTTCTAAAAGAAAATTGCCTTTTGAACAAGCAGTAGCTTTAGAAATGTAAAATCTGACTATTTTAAGTGTACCCTGTGTACCTACAAAACAAAGTATTTTGATGATGATTTTGATTTGTTTGTGTGTGAAACCAGTTTGATAGTAGGTAACTATTTATATAATTTCGTCTGTAAAGTTATGGCGACTGGAATTTCAGTTGAATTTAATGATGAAACTGATAAACAATCTCCAACTTTAATGGATGCACTCAGCTCCGTCCACCTTCGATGCGAACTTTCGTGCTGCAAGTAAAATGAATTATTCTATATCTAACTCCGAAGACATGTTCCCACCCAGTTTTGAGCTTGGATATTCCTGAACTTTGTCTATCCTGTACAATTCATGTTATCGTATACCTATGTTATGTATGTTGTTTTTTTTTATTTTATGTATCTCTAGGTATGTCTACAGGACAACATATATATAATATGTATTATATAATTTACTTTAAATGTAACATTATACTTAGCTAATCGGAACTAGGTATTTGAATTTCAAATGTAATATTTTTTGAAACGACTTGCAACCTTCTTAGTAATAAAAAAAAATCATCATCATCATCAGCCCGTAAATATCCCACTGCAGGGATATAGGCAATCATATAAACAATTTCGTATTTTTTTTTATGCACAACGAGTAAGCATTTGACCTCAATCACACCTGATGTTAAGTGAAGATGAGGCCGAAGGAGGAAGCGTACTGACCCGGAAACCGAAATATTTGGGGAACTGGCTATCTTATCTCTGACAACTGGAACACAACAATGCTATTTACATTGGTGTTTGGCGGCAGATTTAGATAAGATCCTAGCACCAACCAAACCGAGTAATAAACATGTGCCGCGCTGGGAATCGAACCCGCGACCTCCGATTCGTAAACCTTATGTTGTTTACATTGAGCCACGGAGGCGGTTAATGAAGTCTACAATAAAAATTATTGTCAAACATACAATTAAATAAAATGCTTTTAAAACTAACGTCAAAAAGCTCTCTGGTTGTGTGACATCTCCGTATTAAATCCTCTCTTTTCGTATTTGCTTATTTATATTCAAATTTATTTATATATATTATTAGTATGTAGGTAGGTACATATTTTATTTTATTAAGGTATAGTTATGTATTTATCGCTAATTTATCGCTATCTACGACAAACTTATTATTTTTGTCGTCTCCTTTTTGAAGGTTTTTCAGACGAATTCTTCATCCATGGTTTTCCTTATCGTGCGGGACGTAGCCAAGCATAATAAATTAATGAGCTATGTGACGAAACGTTCAGCCGTCAAATGGAGAACCTTTTATGTTGAAAATGAATTCTATTCTGTTTTAAAGTACATGGATTTGACATTATAATTTCCGACATGTTTTCTTGTTTTGATAATTATGTATATATTTCTTAAATTGTTTTAAAATTTATTTAACATTATCGTAGGAACGATTACCTACTTATATATATTAATAAATAAATAAATATCTCGGACACTTACACCGATCATCTAGACCCACACTAAGCAAAGCTTGTGCTATGGATACTAGATAACGGATAAACATACATAAATATTTATATAAACATCCATGACTCAGGAATAAATGTTCATATTCATCACACAAACATTTGCCCGTCGCGGGATTCGAACCCGCAACCGTTGGTTTCGCTCATAGGGTGACTATCCACTACACCAATAGGTCATCAAAAAAAAATAATTAAATAAGTAATTCTGTCAGTTATTACGTCATGTCAAAATCGCTATTGTTTTTGACATAATAAGTCTTAAGAGGGTATATTCCGTAAAGTGGATAAATTACGATTTATTTTTAAATACAGTAAAAACAAAAAAGAACACTCTAACCTATACTAAATCACCTAATCCTGAAAGCTAATTATGAATAATCCCTTAATAATTATAATTACGGCTATTTTAGATAAATTAAAATTATTTATTAAGACGGCCACTTTATTAAAATCCTAAATTTCGCAAATAATTTATAAAGACTTAATTTATCCAATGAGGGCGTCACTGGACGGAATAAACCCTCTTAAGTTATGTCAAGACATCTTTGACATTGTCCAAGTAAGCTAAATAAATCTAACCTAAATATAGAGAAGTTTAAATATCTGTCGCGCTTAACCTAACGAGGTGGCTAACTCAAGCAGCGTTTTAGCTTAATATTAGTAAGTAGGTACACAGTGTAAGTAGATTAGTTCATCATCTCAGCCCGTAAACATCCCACTGCAGGGATATAGACCTTCCCTCGTATGGGCCATAGTCCACCACGCTGGCCCAATGCGACTTGGGGACTTCATATGCCTTGGTATTTTTATGTCTCATTTATGTTTCCTCACCGTGTTTTCCTTCACCGTGTAAGAGCAGTCGGATAAATGCATATAAGTAATTAAATTAAATTTAAAAAGTCATTGGTATATGGCTTGTCTGGGAATCGAACGTCTTAACCACTGAGCCATCGACGCTCCCTAGTAGATTAGTTTTTTTTTTAATGCTAAACGGGTTGGTACTTGACCTCAATCACACCTGTTGTTAAGTGAAGATGAGGTCGAAGGTGGAAGCGTACTGAGCCGGAAACCCCAACATATTTGGGGGACTGGCTATCTTATCTCTCACAACCGGAACACAACAATGCTATTAACATTTCTGCTTGGCGGCAGATTTAGATAAGATGGTGGTAACTAGCAAGGCGGACATTTAAAATGCCCTACCACCACCATAGTTACTATACAATAACTTTTTCTGTAGTCAATAAATATTGGATCTGATATGAATTGCAGATGTTAAACATTGCCTAGTGACTAGTATGGTTCTGTTTATATTTCCAGACGAATACATCCCGACGATATTTTTTCATGTTACGATTTCCCAAGCCGCAATACAAATCGAGATGAACTTTTACAGATGAGTTTCTGAATCCTGGTTTTATTCATATTGCGCAACACTCGTACATATCGGGTTTTAATGACTGGGAGAGTTTTGAATCGACTCTAAGTCCCATGGGGAGTATGCAAGGGTAAAAAGCTAACACGACTGCGGTTTTAGATGAAGGAAGGTGTGTTTATTTATTCAACATTTGCATCTGAAGCACGTATTATATGTCAAGTATTCTCAACTTAGTTTAGGGACACACCTGCGGACGGTACTGCGCCGACAATTCGGCGACTGAATTATCGGTCGTAGTATTCGGTAGGCATGGCACACCAAACGCACAGAGGCGCCACTGAACTACGAATTATACAGAAGGTGGGCATCGTGTGATTAACATACATACATAGTTTTTCCTGTAGGGGTAGGCAGAGACCACAGACTTCCACTTGCTACGATCCTGACACACCTCTTCTGCTTCCTTCACTCTCATAAGGTTGTTCATACATGCTCGTCGGTTCAGGATACTCTTGACTTGGCCTTTCTTTAAGACGTCTCCGATTTGATCATGGTACGTTCGCCGTGGTCTTTCCCTGCCAACACTACCATCCACATTCGCTTTGTATATCAGCAGGTTTAAAACGAGACCAGCAACAATCGTTCAATTTCTTAATAAATTAAAACAAGCCGCAGCATTTTCGTCACAGTACATTTTTGAAAATCTATAATGTATGTCAAAAAAAAATATTTTTTCATTTAGGAAAAATCGTGATAAACATGATGTCAGTACAAGAATGCAATGGAAATCGGTATACCACACAGTACAGTTCATATTATTGAATTATTGTCTTTTTCTAATTGGCGATATTTCATGATACTTAAGTTATTTATATATTTATATATTAGTACGCCACAATTGGCTTCACAATTATATTATATTGGACGGTCCAGTGTTGTTGCCATGCTCGAGGGAATAACTCGTCTTTCATACCTACAATACAATACAATACAATACAAATACTCGCAATTATTGCGCAAAATAATTTACAATAATTTTTGATGATAACAATAGAACACAATTAGGCAGTCTTATCACTAAAAGCGATCTCTTCCTGACAACCCATGGCCATGAGACATTTGTAAGTAGAAAAACAGGTAGGGTGCACGATACTACCAACTAAAGAAATAATTATTAAGTATGCATAAATATAATAATAATATCATATTAATAGACTTACTTAATATATATATATATATATATATATATATATATATATATATATATATATATATATATATATATATATATAAATAAATATGTATATATAAATACAATAAATATCTACTATAGTAATCGAAGTCACAGCAACAACAATTGCCTTGAAAAGGCCCTTAGTAAGGAGGAAAAGACAGCCTTTAACTATCTCTATGGGAATTTTGTCATTCCTCGCTCTGTACATAGACTCAATGTCGGAGAGACTTATTGGCCATGGCCTCTCACAATTTGAATTAAGAAAAAAAGATATTAGGCCTTTTTAATTTGCAATATTGTTTGTTGTGTGAAAAACGGAACAACTCAAAGGCATACTAGTAGCAGAGTCTTAAAATACCCTATTAAAAATAAATAAATATTATATAAATAGCCTTGGACATACACGCAGTGCCATTTAGTTCCAGCTAAGCAACAAGGCTTGTAAAAAAATGTATTTGTGCGTAGTATATGGTTGATATACACAACCTACCTATTTCAAATGTACTGTTCTTATACCCAAATGTTGCCTGGAAGAGATCGCTATTAGCGATAAGGTCGCCAAATTGTACATTCTATTCTTACCACTTTTCTGGAACTGTATTTTCTTTTCTGTTGTGCAATAAAATATATTTGTGTTGTATTGTATTTTTTATATAAATAAATACATAGAACATCCATAACTCGGGTACACATGTCCATATTCATCATACAAACAATTATTTTTAATTGCGTTAGAACAATTTTCAAGTGATAAGTTTAAGCAACGAGTAACTTATACAAAGCTAAAGAGAAAAATAGAAAAGGGAATATTTATTGTACCTAAGGTTAACAACTATTATGGCCAAAGAACCAGAAAATTTCTAGTGCCCAAAATATTTAACAGTTTTCCTCAAGATATAAAGAGTGACACTCTGCCTAAATCATTTAAGACTAAAATAAAAAAGTTCCTCTTAGAAAAGTTTAACAAATCATCTTGTAAAGATATATGAAACGAAACACATAGGTATGTTTATGTGCCATTTACCAACCTCATTGGTAATACTGTGAAAGTCATAAAAGTTTAAATAAAGCGTTACAGTTACATTATAAGATTATTAAAGATCAAGGGAGTATATTTTCTGCCCATAAACTATTTATAGTTTGGTAGAAGTGTGTGAAATTGTAACTCTTAAAAGAAACTCAAAATAAACGTTTTATTTATTTATTTATATTTTTTTATTATGCCAAATACAATTCGAACCCGCGACCTTATGGAGCAGCCAGTGTAACCACTACACAAACTCTTCATTATAGCTCTAGAGCGAAGGCCATGTCTTCGCGTTATTCGAATTATTCTAGAAACGTCTTCGTTGACCTGAATAGTAGGAATGTTAATATTATTAGTATACAGGGTGAATTTTAATTCGCGTAATTCCCATTAACCGGCGACGCCGCTCTTGATTACGAATTACTTTCCCCAAGGTACTGTAGTCGAATTCAATCAAAAATATGTTCGTTTACCCGTACAAAGTAAGCCATTCTGATAACACCTTTACTATGGAAGCCCAACAATTTTCGACTGAATTCAGCTATCGTTCCTAGTGGAATGTTGTTCGTAATCACGAGTATTGTATTGTATTGTATTGTATTTATTCGTCAACAATGTCATTGTGTTCGAAATTATATAACATAAAACATGAAATCAAATTATTAAATATGGTATAACTTATCAATAACTATTTCTTTTTTTTTTTTTTTTTTTTTATATGAGAGGGCGGCAAACGAGCATGCGGGTCACCTGATGGAAAGCAATCACCGCCGCCCATGGACACCCGCAACACCAAAAGGGTCACAGATGCGTTGCCGGCCTTTGAGGAAGGTGTCCACCCCAGAATAAGTAGGGCAGCCTGAGCGATGAGGGATTCTCCAGCACTAATAGTGCTGGTACCCTCCTGGGGTACTAACTCTTTAAATGCCGCTACCATTCTGGAGAGAGACTGGAAGGTGGGCCTCCGGCGCCCTCGCTCACCGGACGAAGCGCAGTGGCAAAATGCCAGTACTCAGACGTCTGTCTTCTGCGAGAGGGTGGTACTTCCCCGGTCGAGCCGGCCCATTCATGCTGCAAGCTAATAGCTTACAGCGTGGCTCTACCACTACAAACTAGGATTAATTTATAAAATTATGGAATAAATTATAAAACATATTCTAATTGCATCAGTATCAATTTACAAAAACATAAAATCTAATTATAAGCACAACATTAATCATATTAAAAGTCACCTAACAATACATAAAATTTAAATTTTAAAAATTAAAATTAATTTAAGTTAAATTTTTCATTTCTTAAATTTTTTGTTTGATATTTCAAAGCGCTTAGTCGATGTCACTGGTGACCCGAGAGCTGGTTGTTTCCTGGCCCAACGCTTAAGTATCTGCATACAACGAGGAAACCCTGCCAGCGTTTTGGGTACCTTGCCTCGCGGCCCCAATTTTTTACATTTGTCCTAGTTTATATTTAAATTCCATCTCTTTATTTGTTACTGTTTTTAAATAAATATATATACATTATTAAAAAAAAAAAAAAAAAAAAAACATAAAATAACTAAACATTCAATTTTAATAAAGTAAATAGTCAAATATTGTTATAAATCAGTCAATGTATTAAAAAATCGTCAAGTCTGTAGCAACACTTTTCCAACAGGAGCTGCTTTAATTTGAATTTAAATTGTTTTAATTCTATTATTACCTTCAGATCTCTGGGCAGCTTATTGAATAGCTTGATTGCTTTGACTAGCCGAAAATTGTTGCAATTCCATACTAAAGGTGGTTTGAGAATTGTTTACTTTTACAAAGTCACACGCTCATAGAAACACTTCAAAAAAAAAAAGGTTGCCTCGTTTGTAGGAAAGGGTGACGTCGCCACTATTGTACTAGAAGATCGCAAGACGGTTAACGCTGACTGGTATACCAGTGTTTGTTTCCCACAAGTCATTACAGAGTTTCGAAAATAACAACTCAAGACGTCGTATGATACTGCACTATGACAATGCAAGTTCACACACCGCCCGCCAAATAAAGATGTTTTTGAGCACTCAAAATGTCGATATTTTAGATGACCCACCTTACAGCCCTGACTTGAGCCCTAACGATTTTTTACGTTCCCCTAAATTAAGCAAAGTCTTCGTGGTCAACGTTTCAGCTCACCCAAAAAAGCTGTCTACCCCCACTTCAAAGTGGAATAAATGGAAATGAGAATCCCTCATCGCTCAGGCTGCCCTACTTATTCTGGGGTGGACACCTTCCTCAAAGGCCGGCAACGCATCTGTGACCCTTTTGGTGTTGCGGGTGTCCATGGGCGGCGGTGATTGCTTTCCATCAGGTGACCCGCATGCTCGTTAGCCGCCCTCTCATATAAAAAAAAAATGTTTTAAAAACAGGTTCGAACGCATGCAAAAGTGTATTAAATATCGCGGAGAATTCTTTGAAAAACAATAAATGGTAATAATCTATAATTATTTCAAACGACACAACTTAAAAGGCAGCCGTAGGCACGATTAATTTAGAGAATTTTTACTCGAGCTAAAACCAAAACCAAGATAGAACCTAATAAATAAGTGCCGAAGATTGAAATTCATTTCATCATTCATTCATCATGGGAGGTCCGGGTGCGATTCCCACGCAGGCCAATGAGTTTTTAAATTTAATTTAATTACTAATGCGCATTTATCCGACTGCTCTTAAACGGTGAAGAAAAAGATCGTGAGGAAACCTGCATGCTTGAGAAATAAAAATTCAAGGGCATGTGAAATCCCCAACCCGCATTGGGCCAGCGTGGTGGACTATGGCCCATACTCCCTCATTTACGAGGGAAGGCCTATATCCCTGCAGTGGGATGTTTACGGGCTGATGACGATGATGAAATTTACGCTCATTTAAAAAAAAGGATTTACAAGAAAAAGAAATTGAATACCAAAGCACGGAAACAGATTAGAACACGATAAGTTCTCTCCACGATTACGATAAGTAGAAAACGTGTTTGAGATCAATATCCTGTGGGAGGGTGCCCAAAAGACTGGTAGCTTTACCTCATTATATAGCAATGCTAATACTCTGTCCGATGTAGCTGCCAGCTCTTTTGTCACCATAGATCTCATTATAAGCGCGACGACAAATCTTTGAAAAATCGTCGGTATAGATACATAATGTAAGAAATCCTCATTGCAATAATTTGGTAACGCAAGGAGTTGGGAGACCGCCGCTAAAAGCCTCACCGTCACACATTCCCAATTTAAATTTAAAATAGTTCGATGCGGTCGAAAATAATTTCCAATTACATAATGTTAATTATTCACTGTTAGTGAGTGAACATGATAGTTAACCCCCCCTCTTGTGGGGCCTAGTTGACGGTGACCACAGGGGCCGGAGGGCCCGGCTAGCTCACGCATGCGCGACGCAACAGATTGCGCCGGGATCAGCCTCCAACCAGCCTGCGACCGAGCCCGCCTCTCATCTCTATCTCTCTGCAACTCGCGAACAGTGCGGTCGCCTCCTAGTGGCTCGACCCGTCGTATAACTTCCGCTCCGCTAGTACGAGTTCCCGCGTCTTCAACTCAGGTGAGAGCTCGCTACGACTTTGGTATTTTATTTTCTGTATTGTTTCCTTTATATTCGTAATTTTTATTTATTGTATTTTATATTTAATATGAATTACGGACTTTATTCGCGAGGAAAGGGTTTTTAATGCCATATTCCAATACCGCCGGTGATTTTAATATTTTTTAGGTAAAAAAAAATAAATATTGTCACTTTTAGTTTTCAGTGCAAAAAAGACGTTAGTTTAATCTGTTTTTAGGCTTAGAACGAAAATGATAAACACGTTTTCATTGTTCAGAAATTCGATCTTAAGTTTAATACGGACTCAATTTTATGTTATTTGAGAAACAGTTATATTGAAGAAATAAATCATTCGCGTGAAAAGGGCGCAATGGTTTTGACATAATAATTACGCCGACTTCCATTTTCCAAGACGCGCGCTTTGGTTATATTTAGACCTAAACTTTAATAATGTCACACATTTCCTCACAAAAAAGGCATGTTCATTCTATTTTTAAGCTTACAACGAAAATAATAAATCTTTCGCGTCCTTCAGAAAGTTTTCGCGTTTTCCGTAACGTTGAAGAACAGATTGCGGTGTTATTTCTTTTATCATTACTCTGTTGTTCTTATTTTTTTATGATATTTTTATTTTTCCGTTTAACATGTGTACTTTGTGTCGTTATTGTTGAATTTTCAGGATTTCGCAGTCGCCATGTTTCTCTGTATATTGCAACTGTTCTATACGTGGACCATTATTATTTCATTTCCACCAAAAAAAAAATTGTGGCTATACATTATTATGTCTTTAAAAATTAAAGTAAACTGGGGGTGAATTTATTAAAACTGTTGGATTGAATTTGATTGAATCCGAAAATATGGGGATTGTCTCAAGTATTTTTCGATACGGGGTTCACGAAATATTAAGCTTGAAAGTAGTAATGTTTTTTGTTGGGTTACGTCTCCAACTTCTGGTTTTGCAAATTGAGAAATCAAATCGAAATACTTTTATTAAACGTCATTAAATTGAAGAATTGATTTTTCAAAATAAGTATTTAAAAATTAGGAAAAAAGGAATTATTCGTCTCTAAATATCGCCCGGGTGGTTTTAAAATAAAAGATTTAAAAAAAAAAAAAAAAAATACGCCCCGAATACAGAACCTCCTCCTTTTTTGAAGTCGTTTAAAAATAGCGCTCCGGTTATTTAATGGAAAATAACCACAGCTCATTTACCTATTTACAGCATTTGGGCACGTATGAAATTCCCATTAACTCCAAATAAAAATTCACGTAAATGAATTGCAAAAATAAATTTGTGTGTTGAAATGTAAAAAAAATTCTAAATTTTACATATTTTCGTCAATGTAGATTGCAAAGATATAGTCAACTTATTTGAAACCGCGTCTTTTCATAAACTGTAATGGTAACCACTCCATTATACAACTTTTAAATCCCAACTTTACTGTTTAACATTGTTGGTTATTATAATAATAACAAATCGAAAACAATGAAAATGAAATGAGAAATTTTAAAAACGCTTCTATATTCCATAATACGTTTACGCATTTTTTTTAAATATTTACACGGATTAACAACAACATTTTAAGCTAGTTAACTCTATCTAAAATCTAACAACACCAAACCTTCTTAACCTTAAATAACTATCTATTAAGACGCCTAACTACGGAACGGTTTGTCAAGATGTCGATGAAAAAACGTTGCATAGGTTGCTATAAAAGAATATTAGCAGACGAAGCCGGCGAATTTGATTGTTACCGCACATGCAAATATTAAAAATCTATCGACGGCTATCTATTGTCGGACAGACGTCGAGGGGAGTTTTTATGCAGAGCGCCTTCTATTTTCGAAGTTACCTTCACTACCTATCTTCTTTTGTTTTAGACGGGTTCCAAGTGCGTTTCCAACGTAAAATGTAACGTTTCTATTGGCGAAAATTTTTTCTGGTCGCACTTCGCTCGATTCTTAGGGAACGGGACGATTACAGGTTTACTTTGTTGGCGGATATAGACCCGTCTAGACCTTTTTACTTTGGAATGACTAGAACAAATTCTATGGTGTCCTAAAAAAATAAAGTATGCAAAACAGCATTTACAAAAAAAGGTTATTACAAAATTAGTGACTATCTGAATGACAAAAACGCTTGGTATACTTCGCCCAGCTCCCAAAAATTGTATTAGTTGTATACTTTTATATATATAAAAAATAGAAAAGAAAATGATCTTGTAGGTATCTTGCGCCGCTTCTTTTCCCACAGATGATTTCCCTTTCCGAAGCGGTGGTAGCTTGGACATACTGACTGATCGAAAAATGCTTAGCCCTATTTTTATTTCCAATAGATTTAAATTGACATTCAACAAATGATATCATGTATCTTACGTTGAAATAAATGCTTGAAGTTTTGAAGCGCAATAAAAAGATTTGCTATACAATTCAATGACTTAGTCCGCGTTGATACCTGTATATGAGCTGAGTATTCTGTCAAAACCTCATTAAAAATTAATCATTTGTGATACAGAATCTTTTAGGGAAAACAGTTGCACTGATTTTATTAACATTTTTTTTTTTTTTTTTTTTTTTTTTAATTTTATTTACATCAATTATTGTAAAATTTAGTTGTAGCTTTTTCAAATATGTCTGTGAAAACTCTAACATTATTTAACCATATTGCCTTTACGATTTTATTACCTGTAATGTGTAAATTACAAAATTAGATTTGCTAAAAATCGTTTCAAACATTTTATTGCAAAAATCAGAACCCATTTTTAAGTTAGGTTAAAATTATTCAATATTCGCAGTCTAAATTTTGGTCACCTGACTACAAAGAAAATTATGATGTCATTTTACTAACCAGGTTACATCGTTTCGATATAACGTTGCTCATATTTACGGAATAATCGTGTGACGTCACTTCACTTTTACATATTTTATATGTAAGTGGCTCTTGTGACCCAAAATGAAAATCATATTTTTAAAATGTAAAGTGGATCGTATCGTATTCTGGGACACAGGCCCACAATTGCAACATCATGAATAAAAATCGTTTTTATTTCATGATGCCTTGTAAATTATATTCCGTTGTCATAATTTGTTATGCCTTTTAAACAAAACGTCTTAATATACTATTTTTACGAAGCTATAATAAGGGCTCGTTTGGTTCATGAAATATGTATCTCTTGGTACCATGGGCTACTTCCTCTAAGATCTATTTCCTCGAAGGTCAACTTGCCCGAATCTAAGAATGCTAACAAACTGTGATCTGTTATGTATACTCTAAAACTACCTTAACCCAAATAATATCACAACTTTTTTAAACACATTAAGAAATACTAAAATAATAACAATATATATTTAAAAATCAAAAGTCGCGACTGCATATGAAAATAAAGTAATAGATCTACTACGTACGTCGAAATCCGTCAAGCAATTCGATTGAATTGATGGAAGCGGAGGCCATTTTGTATATCGCGGCCGCCATTTTGTATATCGCGGTGCCATTTTGAATATCTCGGACGCCATTTTGTATATTGCGGGCGCTATTATGTATAACACTCTGGCGATCTACACAAATCTACCGATACCTTGCATTAAAAAATCAGTACGGCTACAAGGGTTAACATAGAAATGTATGTATGTATGAGCATACACCCGAAAACCATTATCCTTCATAGGGCAGACGGTAATAAAACAAGTGTCATAACACTAAAATGTATAGTAGAAATACCAATTTGCTCTTTTAAATAGGTTTTCAGTTCATAGATATTTTTATCAGCCGACTCTATAACAGGAAAAAATCCAATTTGATTGTTCTAACTTCGCATCTATGTCAAATGGAAATTATTTATTGTCATTCTATATATCGGGTCTTTACCTGTGACCTTTATGAAATTGGAGTTTTTTTCTTCGTTAATCATATTTACCAATTCCTGCGATTTTCAAAGCTATATCCAAATTTGTTTTTTATTTGGAAAATGGAATATTATTTCAAGGTTTCACATGAAATATTTTTTTAATTTCTAGGCTAAATCACATAATAAAAAAAAATTGAACAGAGCTCTTTCCATGTGCTTCCCATAATCATTTCTTAGATTCGCTGAAAGTTTTATAAAGTAGTTACTTTTAAAAATTAACGCTGCCAATACTTAAATTAATGTTATCCGATAATACACACAAAGTTTAGCTAATTTTGGATTTGCCGTTCCCAAAAAAAAATCAAAAATGTTTGTATGGAGAAAACAGTCTTAATGAAATTCTTCATACAAAACGCCAATTTCATAGGTAAGGACCTAATATTAATTGGTCACATAAGCATATTAAAGGAAATAAAACAAAAATGTGATAAGATTCTCTGAAACAACCGGATCACCTGACTGCCTCGCCACCAGCTCGTTCAGATTTGTCAATACTTTGTCACAGAAATGGCATAGATAGACAGATAGATAATTTGTTTATTTGCCTCTAAGCACATTGCACAATGATAACAATTAGTAATACAGAACAGAATAGTATAGTAGTATTACAGGAATAAAAATTCTAAAATGTCACTTCTTCTTCTTATTTTTGAGGATGGCAATCAGTCAACCTCACTGTCGAGGGACATTGCTGCCAGTTTCGAGTGAAAAAATTTCTCTTATTTCTTCAGTTTATAAGTCAGTCTCAGTCAAAACAAGTAATTCGTCGTATACTTGGCGTATACAGAGTCTAGTCACGGTCAAGTCATTCTTCAGTAAAGTGGCAGAATGCTTTACAAAAGATTTTGGCGGCTTCTTGTGGGAACCCGAAAGCTCCGTTACGCACTTTAATTTACACTTCCCTTCACCTGTACACCAACACTAACGTTTGCTGCACAATATTCTGCCATTATTAAGCTTCAAAAGTTAGAATGCACAAATTATAAGAATTATAAAGAAAAATGCTACTTCACTCGCCGAGTTCCCGCCAAAAAGCCAAATGTCACTTATTATGTGCTGTAGGGACAAAATGGTTCCAACTGAGCATGGTGCTCCGCCCGCGGACGGATGGAGCGCTGGTATACTGTTGGGATCAGTGTGGAACTAGTGAGCGGTATGAGAACGCAAATGGATATGAAATACACATGATTATATTGATATTATACAAGTTATTAAATATATATATATATATATATATATTTTATTATATTATTATTAAATATATATGTATATTGAAAACTTAATTACCAAATTTTAGTAAACCACGATAAAACTGTGAAAATATCATACAGGGATACAAGGCAAATATGTTTTCGAAACGGCTTAACCGTTTTCCATTAAATATGATAAATAGGTAGATAACTAGGTACCTATATCGCAAATACGAGCGGATAGCGAAAAAAACAAAAATATTTCTAATATATTTATCCGTTATGTCGCTAATATTTCGAAGTGAAAAAGTGTCATTTCGAAACGAAACACATTTTTTATTGCCGTACAAGAAAATCAACTCTGTTCAAGTACATTTTGGGTTACAATTTGTTATTCGGCGAAACAGCGAAAAATTGAACAATTACACTGAATACCACCAACCCTCTATCCATGCTTGCTTATCCACAAAATTTGTAAGCGCTTTTGAAAATAATTCTTGTTTTATGTATTTTTCAATTTATGACAATTTGAGTCGGAGATTAATAAGAAGGTGGGAGATGAATTAATCCACGCGCCAGCCGTCCGTCAACTCGTCATGACGTAATTATTTTAAAGGCGCGAAACATGAATTAATTTCTACCAAATACCTCCACTAATTCTGTCAACGGCCGTTTAAAACGGATGATTAATTAAATAGAACCTAATTTATATAACAACAGTGAACTACAGTGTCAATAGGAATACGATCTTGCAAAAAGTTCACCGGAGTTGCACTTCCGGCGTTGGAACTAACATTGATTATGAATAAATCGATAGACTTTAGAGTCCAGTATGGCATTCTGTTATGGGGAAATGCCGCGGACATAAATTGTATTATTGTTTTGCAGACTTGAGCGGTTCGTGCGATCTACAAGTTAGGGCTCCCGACTATTTCTAAGGAATAAATTTCAGGAAATCAATATATTAACTAGGGCATTGCAATATATTTACGAAAACTAAATCTGCATTTGTTTTGGCAAAATTGTGAAATACGCAATGTAAATACAAGATATAAAAAAAAACTTGCTGTCCATAGCAGTCGCTTACACAAAGTCACTAAGTCATTCAACGGACAATGTTCCGGTAGACATTCAAAATTTGCCTTTAAATTTAAAACAACCATTAAACGGAAACTATGTGCCAAATGCTATTATAAAATTTCTGACTATCTGGATGATAAGAATACGTGCACATGAACCGCTCGGCAATATCCAGTAAATTTTATTCTTATTTTTTTTTTGTCGAATCATAAATTTAACAATTATTCCAAATTGTATTTGTATTGACCTATTTAAAAAGAGCAACCCCTGAGTTCTCTGGGGAGACTGCCTAGTGAATGAGCGATAACTGTATGTCATGACGATTTGAAATGTTACTCTTATAACTTACGAAATAAAACATTTTTGATTTGATTTGATTAGTATCTCATTAAATAATAATTTGTCCAATAAAGATGCAATTCTTAACAAACACAAAACCCTACTACATATGATAATAATTAACAATCGTAAGAAAATGGTGACTGACGGCGGCCATATTTAATTTTCTTAAATATAGGTATCTACTATACATTTAATGTTTTTTGTTATCTTAAATTGACATAAAGTATTGTTCTTTATTCATAGCAACAACAAGTGATAGTAATCTGTGGTTAACGTTGTTGATGTTACATTTAGTAATGCTATCGACATAATTGCAATGTGTAACATTGTTAACTCAAATAAATGAAAAAAAAAATATCCTAAAACTCTTCCTGCGAATTCTTGGGCAGTCGCGTAAAACGAGCAAGCCATTCGTTCGTTTTTGTTCCTCTTAGCCTTTTGAATAAGTAGTCGAAAATTTACAATTTTATGTGTACCCTGTGTCTTTTTTTTTTTTTTTTTTTATATGAGAGGGCGGCAAACGAGCATGCGGGTCACCTGATGGAAAGCAATCACCGCCGCCCATGGACACCCGCAACACCAAAAGGGTCACAGATGTGTTGCCGGCCTTTGAGGAAGGTGTCCACCCCAGAATACGTAGGGCAGCCTAAGCGATGCTCAGGGAGGGATTCTCCAGCACTGATAGTGCTGGTACCCTCCTGGGGTACTAACTCTTTAAATACCGCTACCATTCTGGAGTGAGACTGGGTGATTGGGCCTCCGGCGCCCTCGCTCACCGGACGAAGCGCAGTGGCAAAATGCCACTACTCAGACGTCGGTCTTCTGCGAGAGGGTGGTACTTCCCCGGTCGAGCCGGCCCATTCATGCTGCAAGCTAATAGCTTACAGCGTGGCTCTACCACTACAGTTACAGTGTTTTGATTCTTGTGTCGATAAATGTGTGTGTAAATCCGATTGATTGGAAACGGTGACTGTTGTTAGCTCGTCAATGTGTCCAAAATCATTATGCAGGAAGCAAGTTTGCGCAGGAAATCCAAGAGATTTTTTTTTGAGCATTTTTTCTGATACCACTTACATAATACTCGTATAATGTCTCACACAAAACGACTTATTTATTACGTTTTCCACGAAGCAAACCTGCTGTCAACTAATATCAGCCTTTTGATCCTTTTAGAATGAGTTTTTAATTTGCAGGGATTAGAAATTTAATAAAAAGGAAATCCTCACTCTGAAATGACGGAAGTCTATTCTGTTCTGTCTCATTTTATGTACCCACAGCTTCTCGTGGGTGTCCATGATGATAGCTATTACCCTATTTTACAAGCCTTTATTTAAATTACTTCGTATTCGTAAATAACAACCATTTCTAGTTTATCTAAGGAGCTGAAATTATGCATACTCGATCAGTTTTGCAGTTCCGATGTCAATATATTTGTATAATATATTAGGCCCTTACCTATGAAATTGGCGTTTTGTATGAAGAATTTCATTAAGACTGTTTTCTCCATACAAACATTTTTGTTTTTTTTTTTGGAACGGCAAATCCAAATTTAGCTAAACTTTGTGTGTATTATCGGATAACATTAAGTTAAGTATAGGCAGCGTTAATTTTTAAAAGTAACCGCTTCATAAAAGTTTCAGCGAATCTAAGGAATGATTATGGGAAGCACATGAGAAGAGCTCTGTTCAATTTTCTATTTATTGTGTGATTTAGCCCAGAAATTAAAAAAACCTTGATTATATTCCATTTTACAAATAAAAAAATCGCAGGAATTGGTACATTACGATTAGTGAATATAAAAAACTTCATGGGTAAAGACCCAAAACATGAACTAACAGCAGGATTGTCTCCTCCAGAGGGGACCTCCCTAGCGGTTAATAGCACGTATTCTAAAATTTGCATCACGGTTATAATCATGATGGAATATTTAACCCTTCTTTTTAAAGTATTCTTTAATAGTGTTATAATTTTGCGTATTTGTAGTATAATCGGCAACCTAAGTAGATCGAAGATGCAAAATTATAATCAACCAATGTAACAGAAGTGCGATATAGTTGCCTAAATTGCGCCGAAGTCTGCCAACGAAGTGCTGAGGTCGAAGTTAAAGGCCGGTTAATTACAGATGGAGCGAAATGGATTCTAGTGATTTGATCAATTTAATTGTATTTCCACAAGATTTAATTAAGACAGCGGCCGTCGAATCGGTGAGCGGCGGCTGAGGGCTGCTCAGGATCTGAACACTGACGGATGATTTTCTTCCCTTTTATATATGGTTTGACCCCACTCAAAAGCAGTGTATATCAGACAGTTACAAATATGGAAAAATTCTAATATATAAAAAAAAACGGTCAAGTGTGTGTCGGGCCACGTGCAAGTTTCGCACTTGCCGGCACAATATACGGAGTTAGAAGGTGGCTCTTTTTTCATATTATCCGGTTATCAGAGATAGCCAGTCCCCCAAATAGGATGGGGTTTCCGGGTCCTACTACCTAGCTACCACCTTCGGCCTCATCTTCACTAACACACTTCGGCCACATCTTAACATTAGGTGTGATTGAGGTCAAGTGCTAACCCGTTGTGCATAAAAAAAAAGTATCTTTTCTGAGCATGGTACATTTTATAAGTTTTTCGAAAACTTTTCGACTCATTATCTTGTAAAACCGACGATGCTCGACATCTTGCACATCAAATCGATAAACTCGTTTAGTCTACACGAGTTTAGTCTAGAAATCTACATAGATACGCTTGAAAAACCTTACCCTCCTCCGTACCTACCTATAGTCGGAAAAGATAAATAAAATAAATAAATATATATCCTTAGACATACACACAGCGCCATCTAGTTCCACAGTAAGCAACTATAGGCTTGTGTTGTGGATACCAGATGGTTGTTAAACTACATAAATACATATTTTTTTTTGTAAATAAATACTTATTATAAATGATAACATCCATAACTCGGGTACACAAATGTCCGTATTCATCACACAAACATACGCCCTAATAACATTAATATAGGAGATTATTATTAATTTCCTTTCCCTTCTCTGTTTACACCATTCATACCTAATAATGTTACCTACTTATCTGTGGTAATGATCTATCTACTCGTATAGCTATACTACATATAATGTTTTATACATGGAAGTATCCCAAATAAAAAAATGAAAAAGATTAAACCTTACTTACCTAAACTAATATTCGCTAGGTTTTTAAGATTGTGAGAAAACATGAATGTTCACATCTGTGTCTTGTCACATTATACCACGTTTTGAGCAAATGAATAATTATGATTAACATGCCATCGGTAACGATCTAGGTAATTTTTCAAAAGCACGGTCCGATTTATCTTTCATCTTTCAATCAAAACGTCCGTTACTTCGACGAGAGATTTTAACAGTAGTGGTACGATGGGTGATAAGCTCACCAAAATTGTGACGTAACTCGTAATTTGCCATAGTAAAATTTGCCCCACGTTCGTAACGAAATTCATCCAAACAATATTTATATACATGTTTTCGTAAATTAGCAAGGGGCATTTACAGGGATCGCGTGCTTCATCTGCGGTTTTCCAGATTTGAGATTGTGGTCAAACGCGTATCCAAATAATCATTAACAAAAATTATTACATTACAAGCTTTTATTTAGGTTGCAAAGTTCGTATGTAAGTTGTCCGTTTCATAATTTGCAAACCATATTTCAACCATTTTCTGGTATCTGATTGAGCTGAAATTGGTATATCTATATAAATTCGATGGCAATGCAATATTATGGTGCCATCGAGCTGATCTGATGATGGAGCCGGGATGTAGGGACTGGAACTCCCTGCCGGAAATGATAAGAAAGCGTATCCAGTTAAATATAAAAAAAAAACAAATATTTACGTAAAAGTTTTTCTCAGATTACCTACGCGTGTTTTAGATGTGTATTTAAATTACAATGAATTTAAACGGGGGAGATTACTTCAAGGATACGGCCTCCCTGAGAAATTACAATAAAGATTTTATTGTCTCTCGCTGAGTCTCCATTGTATCAATGTTTTAACATCGACCGACCATCTCGACCCTCATTCTCAAGACTTCAAGAGAGTCTGTTTCTCTATTTAAGGAGATCATTACCAACTCTTATATTAACACAAACTGATGTAGGTACTGTCCGGCCATTTTATTTCCAATAAAGAAAATGCCTATAATACTAGCTGCTGCCCGCGGCTATGCCTACGTAAATGGTAGTCAATATCCGTTGATAGCGACGTTATTAGAAAGTATAATATGACAATGGTGTCGATTCGGATGTACACCAACTAAACTAAACTAAAACCAGTTTTGGAGTGGTGCCGTCGCATCGTACTGTTCAACGGAGAAAGAGGCAGTACTACTATAAAACTGGTTTTGGTTTAGTTTAGTTGGTGTACATCCGAATCGACACAATTATGTGTTGGTTACGTCTAAAATTTCCTATGTAATAAACAGACAGTCCTGTAACTGGAGACATTTCAATTTCTCTTAAATGAAACGGCTTGTTGACCTTTTTTAAAAATAGATCGTATATAATAAAGACGGGGCATTAATATAACGTAACATGAAGCCACTTTTCTACGAGTAAAGGTCTATTCAGACATTAGCGATATCGCTGTCGCGCTCGGTAGCGATAAGGAATCGGTACGCGATATCGCTGTCGCCCTCGGTAGACATTCTAAATGCATTGAAAAACATATCTTCATCTCTCTTCAAACGTGGGGTATAATGTGTAAAAAACTCCATGAATTTCGTGTCCTCCATTTATATCGTGTATCCTAATTCGATTCCTTATTGGTGGGTCAAGTAAAGCTAATAACAATAATGCTGCCTCTTCATTGCTATCCATTATAAAAATTATAAATTCCAGCGCTCACAGACGAAGCGTACTTGTGTTTATTAATGGACGACTAATCATTTAACCTAGCGCCACAGTGATATCGCTCATGTCGCGATATCGCGTACCGATTCGGTATCGCTACCGAGCGCGACAGCGATATCGCTTATGTCTGAATAGACCTTAAAAGCGTGTGAATTATCGCACGCGCGGAACTATGTAATCGACTTGATTTTGATGAGTTAGGTACCTACATAAACCCATGTAAAACACGGTACGGTTTGTGGTTTCACTTCTATATCGTACGGCGTGCTCTTCCTTGTTTCTTGGTTAAGAGTTTATACTTTCCAAATGTGTTAATAGTGTGGGTCTTTAATATGTTAATGTATTAATAGTGTGGGTGTATAATGTGATAACGTTTTAATAATGTGGGTCTGTAATGTGATAACGTTTTAATAATGTGGGTCTGTAATGTTTTTTTTTTTTTTTTTTTTTTTATATGAGAGGGCGGCAAACGAGCATGCGGGTCACCTGATGGAAAGCAATCACCGCCGCCCATGGGTACCCGCAATACCAAAAGGGTCACAGATGCGTTGCCGGCCTTTGAGGAAGGTGTCCACCCCAGAATAAGTAGGGCAGCCTGAGCGATGAGGGATTCTCCTGCAGTGCTGGTACCCTCCTGGGGTACTAACTCTTTAAATACCGCTACCATTCTGGAGAGAGACTGGAAGGTGGGCCTCCGGCGCCCTCGCTCACCGGACGAAGCGCAGTGGCAAAATGCCACTGCTCAGACGTCGGTCTTCTGCGAGAGGGTGGTACTTCCCCGGTCGAGCCGGCCCATTCATGCTGCAAGCTAATAGCTTACAGCGTGGCTCTACCACTACAGTGTTTAGTTTAAAGTGTGAATAGTGGGGTCTTAATCTAATAATGACTGAATAGTATGGGTCGTATATCGTCAAATGACACAATTAAAGCGTTATTCGATGATGGTTTTGAAAAAAAAAATCTACCTATGCCAATACTTTCTATTTCACTTAATATGCCCTATTTTTTCCTTACGGTAAAAACTCATCCGGTATGTTATATTGCATTATCATGGAGCGGCCCATGCCCATGCTATAATTATAAAATATAAAAGTTTGTTCATTTGTATAATTGTCTTTCACATCAGCACTGACCATCAGAATAACTCATTTCTTATTCACAAGAACAGTTGAAAGTAGGACATGGATTACATTTGCCCCAGTTAATGAAACGCCTGTAATGGAGCTTGTGACAGCTAATATCGCATGTGAGAGTCATCAGCTGCAACATGTGTATCGATTAACTGAAGAACCTATACGTATACTTGAGAACGTTCTCGGTAAGCGATGGAGTACCATACAATGAATAGTTTACTAAAATGAACAACTCTACGTACATGGTCCGAATAAATTTGAAATTAAAAAAATATAAGAAAGATTATGGGATCCAATAGTCTATCAAGCACGTACACGCAGACATACATATTAAAGCAAATGATATTTCCCAGGCACAATAATTTATTACCTAGGAATTTGAATCTTGAGGTTCGTTTAGCTAGTTTCGGAGTGCATGGTTTTGATCCTTGAAGTGTCATAGGATACATTTTATATTAAAAAATCCGGCACGATGATAAACGCTGAATCAAATTAAATCAAAAATGTTTGATTTCGTAAGTTATAAGAATAACATTTGGAATCGTCATGGCGTACATTTATCGCATTATTCACTAGGCAGTATCCACAGAAGAAAGCAAGAATCTCAGGGGTTGCTCTTTTTAAATAAGTCAACACAAATACAATTTGAAATAATTGTTTAATTTATGATTCCACAAAGAAAAATAAAGTAAAATATAAATAACAAATAAATATTTGGGTCACTTACACCAATCATCTAGTCCCAAACTAAGCAAAGCTTATACTATGGATACTAGTTAACGGATAAACATACATAAATATTTATATAAACATCCATGACTCGGGAATAAATGTTCGAATTCATCATACATACATTTACCCCTCGCGGGATTCGAACCCGCAACCGTTGGTTTAGCTGACAGAGTCACTATCCACTTCACCATCGGTCGTCATATACTACTTTAATCTATACCTAACATAAAACAAACGGCACTCAAACTGACTATTATCTGACATCCGGAGAAACACTGGTCACACACGACGGCGTCAAAACACAATACCCGCCATTTTTCGTCTGGGACTCCAACTGACGTGCTGCGTTTTGTTTTTCTTTCGCATTTGTAATCGTATCGTGACGATTCGCACCGTTTTAAAACATTTAAAAAGAAGTTCAAATGCTCCATCATGAGTAATATGATCAAGGAGATCCCGTGGCAATCTTCTGGCTCTCAGACCCTCGTCAACATGTGTAATGGAGAGTGCTCATGGCCACAAAACAAACGAGACCAAATTCGGCTAACTAGCTCAATCGGATTCCAGCAAGTCGTTGAAAAATGCTTTGCAAATTTTGAAACGGACAACTCACATACGAACATTGCAAGCTAAATAAAAGCTTGTTAAAAAAATTGCCAAATACCCGTCTGTACTCGGGCTTTGATTGCTCTATACGCAGTTGACACAATATGCTCACAAAGCAATTGCACTCAATTACCTATGACAATTGCGCTAAACTGTAACTGAATACGCTAAGTTGACATAACCATGTGGGTAATGCTCATTACTGCCTGACTTCGGTAATCGGCAAACTTTTTTTTTTATGCACAACGGGTTGGTACTTGACCTCAATCACACCTGATGTTAAGTGAAGATGGGGTCGAAGGGGGAAGCGCACTGACCCGGAAACCCCAAACAATTTCGGGCACTGGCTATCTTATCCCTGACAACCGGAACACAACAATGCTATTAACATTGCTGCTTGGCGGCAGATTTAGATAAGATGGTGGTAGCTAGCAAGGCGGACATTTAAAATGCCCTTCCACCAACCAAACCGAGTACTTAAACATGTACTCCGCTGGGGATCGAACCCGCGACCTCCGAATTGTAAACCCAATGTATGTTACCCGAGTACCCCAGGAAGGAGAGTAATGTGTTTCAAGTATATGTTAATATACAGGGCGTCCCAAAGTTATGGGACATGAAGGGGAAGTACCTTAAATATCGTAGATAGTGAATTTTGCTCAAAGAAGACTTTATGTTATTTTTAAAAGTTAGTAATTCTGCATTCATAGATTTTCTAAAAATTACTTGCTTCGGCTGGGAATCGAACCGACTTAAATGTGAAAAAAAAAACACCCTACTTTTATGATGCCAATCGAAAGAATAGCTAAAAAATAATAACTCTGCCTAAGTAACATAGTATTTTAAAAGAAAGGAACAACGTGAAATTAATCATTTTAATCAAATAAAAAACATACATGAAACTGCCGTAGTCAATTAAGTAGGTATTTTTTTGTAAATTAATTAATTAAATGCTCAAAATGTGATCCCTCTTGTCTTACGCAAATCGCCAATCTTTTAATGAGCCCGCTGCCTGTTGATTTTCTAATCATTTTATGGTGAACACTCGATGTGATATGGCACAATTCTGTTTGCAACTCGCCTACGTTCTCGTATCGCTTTTTGTATAGCATATCTTTCACGTATCCCCAAAAGAAGAAATCTAATGGTGTGAGGTCCGGGGATCTGGCCGGCCATCTAATCGGTCCATTTGTACCAATCCATGTAGGAAAACATTCATTTAGAAAATCTGCTGCTCTCCGACTATTATGAGCCGGAGCTCCATCTTGTTGGAAAATTAAGTTTTCTTGCTCCGCCGCGGAATGGTTTCTTATCTTATCCCTTAAAATTTGAAGTATTCCTAAATACTTTTCTGTGTTCAAGGTTCCTTGGTAAAAATGGATTAAGAAAACCCGGTTTTTTAAAAGTCCGCACCAACAGTTGAGTGAAAAACGCACTTGGTTATTAGTTTCAGTCACTCGTAGGGGATTTTCTTTAGACCAAATACGATTATTGTTGCGGTTATACATACCGTTATTGCTAAAGTTAGATTCGTCTGTCCAAATAATATTATCCAAAAAATTTGGATCTTCGAGCAATCGTGCCTGGATATCAAGACAGAAATTTTTTCTCCTTTCTGTATCGCCCGGAAGTAATTTTTGAACCAATCGTCCTTCAACATAACTCTTAAAACCGTGTTTTTTTAATACACGGTGTATTTTACTTTTTGAAACTCCAATTTCATGTTCTCCTTCTCTCACCGATGCTTTCGGAAAAGCCGAAAAGTAAATTAAAATACCAAGTTCTTCGTCGTTGATCGTATGGTTTTCTTGCTGTGGTTCTCTTGGGCGTTTATCGAAACGTCCCAGAGTTTTCAAATTGTTCACAAGCCTTTTCAAAACTTTACGAGACGGTATTTGTCTATCAGGATATTTTACGCCATACCACCGCAAACTTCTAGAGATATCTTTATCGTTCAAAAAATATGCTTCCATTAGATCAAAACTTACTTGATATGCCATGTTCGCAATAAATTAACACAATAACACTTGTGTAAGTGAATTGAGACTAAACAGATCAATATCCGAAAAACAAACGCTCGCACATACTGTTCCATTTTCAAATTTAAGAACAACATTTAAAAATATCACTTCTTTTTAAAATATCTTAAAAAGTATGCATTCAAACAAACGCTGTCATAAACTGTTCCATTTTCAAATTATAAATTATTTATTTTTGTTTTTAATTTGCCTTCTGTCTAGCTTACAGAGGACGTATTGAAATACAAGTTTTATCATTTCATCTACACGTGCACTTATAATAAGGAAAACTATGTTAGTACCTATTTTATGAAGTGGGTACTTATTTACGAATAATCAATGCTATCTTTGGAATGATAATATCGCTACTTTTTGAACGTCGTCGGCAATAAATAACTTTCTTGAAATTTGACTCAATCATTTTATGTTGTTCCTTTCTTTTAAAATACTATGTTACTTAGGCAGAGTTATTATTTTTTAGCTATTCTTTCGATTGGCATCATAAAAGTAGGGTGTTTTTTTTTTCACATTTAAGTCGGTTCGATTCCCAGCCGAAGCAAGTAATTTTTAGAAAATCTATGAATGCAGAATTACTAACTTTTAAAAATAACATAAAGTCTTCTTTGAGCAAAATTCACTATCTACGATATTTAAGGTACTTCCCCTTCATGTCCCATAACTTTGGGACGCCCTGTATAGATTACTATGCTACCTCTTGACCAAATAAATATTTAAATAGTTATTGCTAAACAACCGCGGAATCTTTCTTAGATATATTAATTCATCGCAATTCCAGCTCTACTCAGATACTACGTTTCCTATCAATAACATTCACCGTCAAGGAAAACCTGAGTAGAACAATGAGCGGTAATTACATCTGAACGGTGAGCTAATGAGGGCTCGTCCCACGGCACGACACTGCCGCCATCTTTAGTGGGTACAAGTTCATTGCAACCACGCGTTACTGGCATTTCTAATTTTGTTCTCAAAAGAGCCATACATTCCCCACGTCCGCACTATTTGGGCTCAGCCTCCTCTCACTAGGAAAGGGTATAGGCTATAACTCTTTAGTGATAGATAGATAGATAGATAGATAGATAGATAAAGCGTTTATTTGCATATTACAGAAACACATACAAAAATATTCGACTCAACAATAATTCTGCTTGGTGTTATTCTTACACAGTGTAGCCTTATTTCACAGTAATAAAAATAAAAACTAAAATTAAATACAACAGTTACAACTTATAATAGAGTTGTATGTGTATCTGTACCACAAATGGGCCATCGCTCAGTGTGGATCCTCACCTATAGCGGTAAGACACTGATTTTCAGCTAGTGCCCTGCGAGAGAAAGCCAGGGTAGGGTACTAGTGCAAAATTTTTCAATAACAACCATAAGTGTGTATTCTATAAAGATCATGTTGTACGGTTGTGTATAGTTATTGTATGGATCATAATGATAGTCGTTTAAAATAAAAAGTGGACTTAACATAATTAACTAAATACGTACAACGCGAACGAGTCAATTTGTCTGTGAGCAGCCACCGCTAAGCTATTCGAAATGTTGCAAATGCTTTCGGAATATTCTTCTTTTGTATTTCTAGCAGATGTGCTTTAATTCGCTTCTTGAAAGAAAACTTAGATGTGTGGCATCAATAACTCTGTTGGGGGGACTGAAAATCAACCTGTCCCTGACCCATTCATCTCAACTTTGTCACAATTCTAATAATAATAATATAATAATAATAATAATATGATAATAATAAATATCTTTGCACATACACACAGCGCCATCTAGTTCCACACTAAGCAACTAGGCTTATATTATAGATACCAGATGGTAGATAAACTACACAAATACATTTTTTTTTGTAAATAAATGAAAAATATCCATAACTCGCGAGCACATGTCTGTATTCATCGTACAAACATATGCCCCTAGCGGGATTCGAACCCGCGACCTTTTGGTATAGCAGTCAGAATGTTTAACCACTACACCAACAGGTCGTCATCTAATAAACTTTTAGTTTGTTAATTAATTTTGGGATGAATATTATTATTAATTTTGGGATGAATATATTATTAATTTCGGGATGAATATATTTATAATTTTGGGATGAATATATTATTAATTTCGGGATGAATATATTATTAATTTTGGAATGAATATATTATTAATTTCGGGATGAATATATTTATAATTTTGGGATGAATATATTATTAATTTCGGGATGAATATATTATTAATTTTGGAATGAATATATTATTAATTTTGGGATGAATATATTATTAATTTCGGGATGAATATATTATTAATTTTGGAATGAATATATTATTAATTTTGGGATGAATATATTATTAATTTCGGGATGAATATATTTATAATTTTGGGATGAATATATTATTAATTTCGGGATGAATATATTATTAATTTCGGGATGAATATATTTATAATTTTGGGATGAATATATTATTAATTTCGGGATGAATATATTATTAATTTCGGAATGAATATATTATTAATTTCGGGATGAATATATTTATAATTTTGGGATGAATATATTATTAATTTCGGGATGAATATATTATTAATTTTGGAATGAATATATTATTAATTTCGGGATGAATATATTATTAATTTTGGGATGAATATATTATTAATTTTGGGATGAATATATTATTAATTTTGGGATGAATATATTATTAATTTCGGGATGAATATATTATTAATTTTGGAATGAATATATTATTAATTTCGGGATGAATATATTATTAATTTTGGGATGAATATATTATTAATTATGGAATGAATATATTATTAATTTTGGGATGAATATATTATTAATTTTGGGATGAATATATTATTAATCATGGAATGAATATATTATTAATTTTGGGATGAATATATTATTAATTTCGGGATGAATATATTATTAATTTTGGGATGAATATATTATTAATTTTGGGATGAATATATTATTAATTTCGGGATGAATATATTATTAATTTTGGGATGAATATATTATTAATTTTGGGATGAATATATATCTCTTTTTTCTTTTATAATCCACCATGCGGACCCATTGCGGTGGATAAGTGGGACACTGGTAACCACGTGATAGTGTTATTAAGCCGCGCCTGTACGCCACCGACTTGGTTTAACGACTGCCTTCAATTAAAAACTCTCATATTATAATGCCACTAACGATCACCCACTCAAGGAACGCGCCAGAATTAGCTTATCTTAATTTTTTTTTTTTGAAACCGGAAAGAGGATGCCACTGCCATCAATTAAATGGTAAGGCGTGAAACCATTTAACATGTATATGGGAAAGAGCCAGACTGACATTCTTGCAATTTTAATTGAACACTAGTGACATACAGCATATTTGCCTATGTAATTATAAGCCATGTATACCAACTGCCCATGGCAGTCCGCCTTTCCCATGGTAGCCCGGACAATTACAGTTTTCATTGTATGGCAACACCGGCAATTATATCCCCTCGATAAGATACAGCAAATTATCGATAAATTTACTATTGGATTAGCAATGACATTATTTGTCACCAAAACATTGTGGCTATTTCGTTTTATACGCTTTGACATTTGTACGTTTTCACACTCGTAGTTTATGAGCATTAAACAATTCGTCCACTGGACATTTTGGTACGTTGACGACTTAGTCCCGGAATGTTTGTCAATGGTAATGTTTAAAGAAGCTCGAAGAACGGAGGGGCATTTAAGTTCTCGAGTGGAGCAAGCAAGCGCAGCGTAGGACATCCACTGTACATAAACAGGTCAACAATTGATCGCTCTGGACGGCTCACCACATTCTGTGGGAATGCAATAATTAGAGTCTGGAACGCAAACTCATGCTTGATAATCTAAATTCGGATATCCGGCCGGTATATTACGGCGGCCTAGTACAAAACCGCCACAACTTAACTTCCGAGCTTTCAAGCGTTTCTGCCACACCTACTATTGGCACTTTTACCTACGGTAGCCTTTTGGTTACCGCACCATCAACGCTCACCTTTTTGCGTCACATTAGCTACACTCCCATTTGCTGGGGGGGGGGGAAGATTTTCTTTCTTTCCTACTTTTCACCCTTAAATTCTTTCTTTAATTAGTCTGGGGTCCAAGGTAGCAATAGAGTCACCGTCAACCTTCAGTAGGCGCCGTGCACGCAACTTTTCACCTTCGTAGAATACAAATACCTTTTAGAAATGCTAAAGAGTTCGCACAAAGTTTTTCCCTGTATAATGGAGTTAAATAGCGATAGCCCCAATCCCTTTAAATGCTACGGCGACCGTTTGGTAGCCTGTTACTTTTAATGGCAGATAACCGGCGAAAACCGTAATATTCTAATGGTCGTATTATTATTATCCGAGACGGATCTGCGGAGCAGTAAACAATATGAAACGGGGGGGCCCTCCTCCGCCCCACGACCCCGCTCCCTGGATTGCGTTAATGTTGAAATATTAAACTGGAAAAACAGAAAAAAAAACTTTACGATTTCTTATCAAAATCAAAATCTGAAAATGCTTTAGAATAGAATTTATTTACAAAATATCTAGGTGTTGCAATTATTTTACATAAATAAGTCTCATCGAATCAACTAAAATACATGTAGCATGCAAGTATAACTTTCAGTAATAAATTTTACATATCTCTTGCTCTGTAAGTAGTCACTTACTTCCCTGAATGCCGGGGTGTATGGATATCATTACAGCATAGGTTTCAAAACCTACCATGTAATGTTAGCATTACAGCATAGGTTTTGGAATTTGAAAAAAGAACTGTCATACTCATACTGCAAGAAGAATATTTTTAAAAAGTTAATTTTTTTTCTCGGTATCGATTATTTACTCGAATCGGAATCGAGACAATTTATATTAGAATTTATGAAGATTTTATTTTAAATATCGAACTATTTGTTTCGCAGTCACATCGTATGTTAGTTGAAATCGATTTAAAAATCAAACTGGCCAGCACGATTTGACGCGCTTGCGTGCCATAATTTTAATTAAATACACATGTTTCTCTTTAATAAATGTTCATAGAATAAATGTTCTCGCTGCGCTCGGGCGCCAAAAACCTCGTATGCAATTGATGTCATACAGCCCTTGGTTAACAATCTACTAATAATTTAAAAATAATATCCATTTAAAAATTCGTCAATATTATAAAACAGGAATCCGAGAGCCATTATTACAATTTAGGATTATTGTATACTTTTTTTTTGTAGGTACACAGGTTTACACTTAAAGTAGTCAGATTTTACATTCTTTAAGCTACTGCTTGTTCAAAAGGCAAATTTCCCTTGAGAAGAACAAGCAAGAAACTCGAGAAGTTGCTCTTTAAAAAAAAAAGGTTTTTATATTACAAAATTATTAATTATTATTTTATATTATAATATTTCATTATTAATTGTGAAATAGCCTGGTTATGCGAACGGGCTGTTTATGTCCATGAATGTTTATCATCTAAATAATCTGATATTTTATAATATGCTTTCTTAATAAGTTTCTAATTCATAGTATCTTTAAATTTATTGAAAGGAAGATTTTGTATATCAACAGGAACCTTATTGTAAAAGCGTATACATAACCCTTTGAATGAATTACTGACTTTGCGGAGGCGGTTTGTGTGACCTGCGGGTTTATCTTTATTTCTTGTATTGACATCGTGTTTATCACTATTTTTACTGTAGAAGACAGCATGTCACTAGTGGTCACCCATCCAAGAACTGACTGCGCCAGACATTGCGCTAATCGAAATCAAACAGTGAATCCGACTGCGCCACGAGTGCTATACAATCAATCATCACTTACAAACTAGGGAAGAAAAATCTTTCGAATTATATGTACCGTAAAATGTTAATTAAGTTTCTACCAATAATCCTTCACGTAATGGAAATTCCTCGTTGCTTCTGCATGACTGAGTCTATTCTGGCTAAAGAGAAGGGGGACCTAATTTAAATCCCTACAGTGCTCTGCGACTTATTTATTATTCTGTGAAATCAGAAATGCGCACAGTTGTATGGCCTTGTAACTACTGGACGCCCCATTTTATTTAAATCCGAGTGGATTTTATAACATACATGACACAACGCTTCCTCTGAGATGTACAGTCAGCTGCAGAAAAATAAAAACCCGTATTCATATAGGCAAAGGTTAGAGGCATTCGAGAGAACAAATGAAGAGGTGTTAATGATGGTAAAGGAGAAGAGATAGCCACAGTTGAGAATCGAAGAGGAAAGATGATAGGTCACTTGATACGACCCGATATTTTTTTGAAGAACATAATTGAGGGAAATATTGAAGGAAAGAGAGGCAGGGGAAGACCTAGGCGTAATTACTTTGACCATGTGAAAGAAAAGGTGAGTGTCGTGTCGTACCAAGAGGTTAAAACGAGGGCGGGAAGTAGAGAGACGTAGTCATTACTCCACCGACAAGAGCATAGCTCTTAAATTGAAGAAGAAGATTCATATATGACTATATGCACAGGGGGTCATGATTCTCTGCAGCTGACTGTACGTGGCGCTAGAATACACATAGTGGATTTCAGTTATTCCAATTATGGCAAGAAATTAGTGTCCCAAGAGAAAAAAATTCTGCCGCTGATGTTTAATATTTCAATGAGGATTCTGAAGTGGTTATTAAGGTCGTCCTTACGTATACGCAAATACTATTTTATCTATTTCGACGACCTGTTTGGTGTGGTGGTTAGCAACTCTGGCCGCTATACCAAAAGGTTGCGGGTTCGAATCCCGCTAGGGACATATGTTTGTGTGATGAATACGGACATTTGTACCCTAGTTATGGATGCTTTCATTTATAATAAGTATTTATTTACAACAATAACTATGTATTTATGTAGTATATCAACCATCTGGTATCCACAACACAAGCCTATAGTTGCTTACTGTGGAACTAGATGGCGCTGTGTGTATGTCTAAGGATGTTTTATTTTTATTATCTATGATTACAATTTATATCTCAAAAACTGTGCCAAAATAGTGCCTTCGAAAAGTACAAGTCTCGTAAATATTACTTCAGAGCAACGGGACAAATAAAATCAAAAAAAAAAACAACAATGAAATGTATTGAATTGAAATGATTTGTATTTCACAAAGACATCTAAATATCTTCATTGTTTTTAATGTACTATGTATATGTATAGTCTTGTATATTTAGGTGGGCACTATTTAGGCACAGATTTTCGAGATACAAATATTCTTACAAACCAGAAGTGAAATAGCTTAAAAAAAATAAGACACAAACAACCTAAACCGACTTTAATTTGGAAAAATTATATCACAAAGACAACCACGTGATAATTATATCCAACAACACAAAATTATAATCTAAGTACGTAACGAAAATTACACTGACTATTAATGAAAGAACAAAGAAACAAATACACAGTCCCCTATACATCCGTCGCTGACCAACGCTGCGCAAAAAGTGAGCGCGATGGCCCAGCCAAGCACAGGAGTGAATATAACCCCAGGTGAAGCAATATCTGTGTATGGGGAAGGAAGATTCCAGCGACACGACGCGAGAATGCTTACTTCTATTAAATAACTCTAAAAAATACAGCGGCACGATTGTTTTCTTTTGGGCACCCTTTGGGCACTAAAATAAAAAATAGCTGAATTCCACTTTGTGTACTCTTGCATCACGTACGTCACTTGCGCCCTCCAACCTTTCACTACGCTAGTTGCCCCTCAGCAATTATTTACCAATTTATACTCGGCTGAGAAAAGATCAAAGTGTTACAGACAACAAATTAATATCCCAACTGACGAGGACAAAAAATCTATCCACCTTCACTCAGTGTAATATTGTTCGCGAATATTTTTAATTACATCCTGAGAACACTTGAACTTCTGATAAACGCTCGAAAAGTTGCCAAACTCGGATAAAAATGTTTGAGGACCCTCTGCGGGGGTTGGGGGCGGGGGAGGGCAAGTGGAAGCTATCAATTTGAATATTTCAATTTGTCTCGCTGCCGATGTGGCCTGTGACGTCACCGTGTCGTTCTTCGCTCTTTTTGGCGGTCAGAATGTCCCCTTCGTTGTTAGTGCGGGGGGACGATTTTCGGGCTTTAGGAGATCAAAGTATGTAAATCAATTATTTATTTATTCATTATGACTACATGTTTGGACATTTGTGGCATGCAAATAATAATGGAACTTTGATACAATAATAGCCTATAATACGTTCATACATATGCTCACGCCTGTTGCCCGTTGGTAGGAAGAGACAATTGATTTCCACTTGCAACGATCCTGACACTACTTCTGCTTCTTACTCATGAAATGCTTCATACATGCTCGTCGGTTATTGGTTAATAGGCATTTACTGGGATCGTGTGATTCATCTTCGACCACATCGTCACTTTCCATCCGGTGAGATTGTGATCAAACGCGAATCCAGTCAATCATAAAAAGAAAGAAGAAAAACATTTGTAAAAATACAACTCACAGGAAGTCGCATAATACAAATATATAAATGAAAAACATCCATAACTCGGGTACAGATGTCCGTACTTCATCATACAAACGTTATGTTCCTAGCAGGATTTGAACCGGCGACCTTTTGGCATATTTACCTTTTAACATAGTAGAGAGAGGTTTAGGACCCGATTTCGAAAGGCATTTAACCTAAAGCCATATGTGCGACGCCAGATAATCGAAGTGCCAAATGAACGAAACGCCATTTTATTTAGCCGATGGGCCATTTAATCGATGGGAAAGACAAATATGCGAAAGCCATAAGATCGAATGTACAGATCCCTATCTGTAGCGAGCGAGCAATATTATTAAGCTGATTGAGTTCAAATTTGAAATTTTAACTGACTGACTGATGAACTGACGGATCCTTTTAGAAAGCCATAAGATCGCATGTACAGTTGTGCGATGAGTTCGAAAATATTACAAATATGTCAACCTAACATCGAAGGTTATAACCTAACCTAACCTAACCAACAGTGTTGGGGTGCCACGATCGATATTGCTCGCTCGCTACAGATAGGGATCTGTACATTCGATCTTATGGCTTTCGCATATTTGTCTTTCTCATCGATAAAAGGCTTATCGGCTAAATGGCGTTTCGTTCATATGGCACTTCGATTATCTGGCGTCGCACAAATGGCTTTCGCTTCTATGTCTTTCGAAATCGGGTCCTAGACCCAGTAGAGAGACTACACCAATCAGGTCGTCAATAATGACACGTTATTCCAATTCGTATTTCCGCGATACCAAAATAAATATTGGTGATACTTGAGCGACAAATCAGCAATGACAAACGTCGAAGTGAACTTTTTATTTTCACAAAACCTCCCGGGGGACGGGCACCTGTCAAACTTCCAACTAATCCTGCCGCCGGTGAAATGTGCCCAAATTGAACAGCGAGTTTTCACTCAACTCCCGTTTAAGTGCTCGTATCAAACGTCTCTGAAAAGTATGAAAATATTGCTGAAGATTGAATACAGTTTACGTAAAACGATTGGGGATTTTGTCTTTTCATAATGCTCTCTGAGATATTTATGTGTTCAGTGTTATGTCGCAGGGAGATCGTTGAATTAGACGCACAATTGTTTGCCCAGGCAGATCGTTATATATTTCGAATATTTCCACTTTTAGTGAAAACTGTGCGACTTAGAGCGGGTAGGTATAGTGTTAGATTCTAAGAAGGTCCACATTGTAGAGCTCCCCTCTAGCCAGCACAGTTTCCTCGGGCAGGAAATGTCTGGCGTCCTTATTTTGTATTAGTTGTAATCCGCGCCTTCGTTCGCGTAGAATATTTCATCAAAATCGTTTCACCAAAAAAAAAAAAAAAAAAAAAAAAAAAAAGTTGCCTAAATTATAAATCAAGTCCTAACCAAATTTCATTCAATTCCGTCCAGCCGTTTAGTCGTGAAGAGGTAACAAACATTAGACACACTCACGCTTAGTGGGATTTATACCATATTATGCATCTGTCATTTGCTAATTCAGACACTCTTATCACATAGATTTATGACATACATTCACACGTATCTATGTAACGGTGTCGTTCTTTTGAGCTGATTGGTGGGTTTCGGTTGTTTGAGTTCAAATTTGAAATTTTAAACTGACTGATGAACTGACGGATCCATTTTTTGATACATTGATTTCCAGATTTCAACTCAGTCGCAATGTTAATTTAATAATTTTTTTACATCTCAATTTGTTATTTTTTTAGTTTTAAGACCCTTTCGATCATCTGTTTCATGCAATAAATAAGCTGGTGTGGTGATCCGTGTTCTGTTTTGATCCTTTTTTTGATACATTGATTTCCAGATTTCAACTCAGTCGCAATGTTATTTTAATATTTTTTTTTACATCTCAATTTCTTATTTTTTTAGTTTTAAGACCCTTTCGATCATCTGTTTCATGCAATAAATAAGCTGGTGTGGTGATCCGTGTTCTGTTTTGATCCTTTTTTTTGATACATTGATTTCCAGATTTCAACTCAGTCGCAATGTTATTTTAATATTTTTTTTACATCTCAATTTCTTATTTTGTTAGTTTTAAGACCCTTTCGATCATCTGTTTCATGCAATAAATAAGCTGGTGTGGTGATCCGTGTTCTGTTTTGATCCTTTTTTTTGATACATTGATTTCCAGATTTCAACTCAGTCGCAATGTTATTTTAATATTTTTTTACATCTCAATTTCTTATTTTTTTAGTTTTAAGACCCTTTCGATCATCTGTTTCATGCAATAAATAAGCTGGTGTGGTGATCCGTGTTCTGTTTTGATCCTTTTTTTTGATACATTGATTTCCAGATTTCAACTCAGTCGCAATGTTAATTTAATAATTTTTTTACATCTCAATTTGTTATTTTTTTAGTTTTAAGACCCTTTCGATCATCTGTTTCATGCAATAAATAAGCTGGTGTGGTGATCCGTGTTCTGTTTTGATCCTTTTTTTGATACATTGATTTCCAGATTTCAACTCAGTCGCAATGTTATTTTAATATTTTTTTTACATCTCAATTTCTTATTTTTTTAGTTTTAAGACCCTTTCGATCATCTGTTTCATGCAATGAATAAGCTGGTGTGGTGATCCGTGTTCTGTTTTGATCCTTTTTTTTGATACATTGATTTCCAGATTTCAACTCAGTCGCAATGTTATTTTAATAATTTTTTTACATCTCAATTTGTTATTTTTTTAGTTTTAAGACCGTTTCGATCATCTGTTTCATGCAATAAATAAGCTGGTGTTGTGATCCGTGTTCTGTTTTGACCCTGGGCAGAGCTGTCCCCCTCCATTCTGTACATATACACCTCGTGACTCGACCCAGCTGGACATAGGTGGGCTGGGAAGGTCACACCTATATGTGATTGATATGTACTATATGCATTTTATTTTGAACCTATTGAAAAAATCATAAAACCAAGACGAAAGGATGCTATTACTACCCTGAACACAGCTATCAGTGATTTGGTTCACGCCGTGACATAATTTTTCTATTTATGCACGACGGGTTCGTACTTGACCTCAATCACACCTGATGTTAAGTGAACATGAGGTCGAAGATGGAAGCGTAATGACCCGGAAACCCCAACACATTTGGGGGACTGGCTATCTTATCTCCGACAACCGGAACACATCAATGCTATTAACATTACTGTTTGGCGGCAGATTTGGATAAGCACCATCTCAGTTAGTTACTCGGGAAATGTATCCAAGGAATCTAAGTACTTATTTTTATGCACACGAGGCCGACGGTGGAAGCTTACTGACCCGGAATCTCCAGCTTATGGGGGCTGGCTATCTTATCTCTGTCAATCGAAACACAACAATGCTACTAACATTGTTGTTTAAGCGGTGGACTTAAATAAGCTGGTGGTAGCTAGCCAGGCGGACTTTTTAAAATGCCCTACCACCAACCAAACCGAGTACTTAAACATGGACCCCGCTGGGGATCGAACTCGCGACCTTCGAATCGTAAACCCAATGTTGTTTACATTGAGCCAAGGGGGCGGTTAACTTCCGAATACATCGAAATAAAGTTCCGTAAACCTTCATTAAACTTGGGTCGTTCCAACCATCAAACGTATGGATTAAGCCAATTAAAAATGTTCAAGAGGAGTGTCGTAAAATGGAATAGCTGCAAGAGTAACGTTATTAATGGAGTCCCTTCCGGTGGGCGGCAGTGACGGACCACGGAAATGAACTACTGATTCCGTTTTAATTTGTCGATTTAACTGAAATTACTTTACTTTCCCCGAGAGGTCCATTTCCTATTAAATAATAAGCACTAATGGAGAAGAGTGATTAGTTATGGTATAACCACCTTCGTGGCTCAATGTAAACAACATTGGGTTTGCGATTCGGAGGTCGCGGGTTCGATCCCCAGCGAGGTACATGTTTAAGTACTCGGTTTGGTTGGTGGTAGGGCATTTTAAATGTCCGCCTGGCTAGCTACCACCATCTTATCTAAATCTGCCGCCAAGCAGCAATGTTAATAGCATTGTTGTGTTCCGGTTGTCAGAGATAAGATAGACAGTCCCCCAAATGTGTTGAGGTTTCCGGGTCAGTACGCTTCCATCTTCGACCTCATCTTCACTTACCAACCCGTTGTGCATTAAAAAAAACGTGGACAGATGTGGATATTCGAAAAAATAAACCCCCCGTAAAAGCTTACCTGGTTCCTATTAGACGTTAAACGTACGGATTAAGCCAATTAAAAAGAGCTAAAACCTAAAAGGGGAGTGTTGTGAAATGGTAAAGCTGCAAGTTTAACTTTGTTATTGAAGCCCTATTCCGTGGACGAGAGTGTCGGACCACGGAAATGAACTGCTGATTCCGCTTTAACGTGATTCGCGTCGCCGTCAGGTTCGATTTCCTTTTCAATAAACACTAATATACATGATGAGTTATTGGTTATTACGAGACGTAGTCCACAGAATAAACCGATTAAATATTAATCAAAGTTAAGGTAAGTAATTCTAGAACGCTGTTATTTATAAAGCTCGATTACCACTGACTCATGATTGACAGGGCCCATTTCGAGAGGAGTGAAGGGAGCCGGAAGTGATTTATTGGGGGTTGTAATTTAAAGTAGAATACGAAAAGATATTCACTGTCTAATTTGAGGGTGCAGATGCAACAACAACAACACGCAACTTGGTTACATAATGTTGTCGTACATTGTAAAGACATATAGTACAAACAAAAAAAAATATTTTTCAGAGCAGTTTAACAATAATGATACTAGTTTTTGGATTCCCCTAGTAGACAAATAATTCAACTGTGTCAGGAGGTACCACTTTTACATGTCTTGGCTTACTTAAACCTGGTAAATCAGTTCCGAAACTACAAATTGAAAAAGTAAAACCATGGCAAAGCGTTAAATGATAATAATTTAAAGACTTGTGTTGTCTGACCAACACGGGCTTAACTTACTTGATTCACTATACCTTCCTACACAACTGGCTGGTATTGATTTAGTAATTACCGCTTGCTCGTTATGATTTACAAATTGGTTTCCCGAAAACATTTCAACTGTGGAACGTATTCAAATGAAATTAAAGTTGATAACAAATTGTTTTGGAACACAATCCCGGAATAAATGTCTTCGCCTTCATTTGAATACGAAACACTCCCAAAAGTATTGGGGTACTTTGTTGGTTATTCGTTATTCCAACGGGAGGAACTGAAAGAATTTTTTAGCCATCGATGCATAAACAGGGGCGGTTTGCAGGTTAAAAATTTAATAGGACAAAAGAAAATCCTATTTAAAAGTATACTTCCAGGGAGGGATTCCACCCGTATATAGTTAATAAACCGAACATTCGCACTAAGAAGTTCGATTCTTCATTCATCATCCGAACAGCCAAGGCATGAAACTCCCTTCTGGCGTCTTTGCTGAATCCTACAACCTTGGGATATTCAAGAGCAGAGTGAATAGGCATTTACTGGGATCGCGTGCTTCATCTTCGACTACATCATCACTTTCCATCAGGTGAGATTGTGGTCAAACGCGAATCCAGTCATACATAAAAAAAAAATTAGTGTGATAGACAGACAAACAAAAAGATATAACTATTAAAGTGATGGCCATTGACTTGCACGGCCAGCACGTTTCCAACAATATCTGAGTCAGTCGGTATTGTATGCGATTTTTCCCACAATTTTCTTTTTAATCTTTTTTTCCCGTGGGTGTCGCTAAAGGCGACTAAGGGACTTTCCACCCAAAAAATATCTATAGATTTGCATGTGTCAACGGCGATGTGGTCACCTCCTGTCACGTGTGCATTTCTCTATATATCACAAGGTGAACCGTGGATGTTGTTTCAATCAAACTTATTTGATGAAACTATTCAATAATTTATGAGCAGTCTACATTCATCATCGCTCCCCAAACCCGCGCATGACAGCCAGCGCTTACCCATGACCGTGGCCTTGACCTCTGGCCTGGTGCCAACATACTCCCCTTCACAGCCAAACTCGATTTCTCACTGACAAGGCTCTCGTCGAATTCCTGGCGGCCTTGACCAATGATTGTGTGATTGTCTCTTCACATAAGTCATGTATTATACATTTTGATAAATTCGAGCATTGTTTTCTTTATGTATTTATTTATGGTAGCTTTTCTTTGTGGTGCTCGATACGAATAAATCACAGAATCTGAAAATCGAGGCTTTGTAAGAGACGTATTGTATTAACCTAGCAACAACCATTTCTGCCCCAGTGGATCAATGAGAGCAACATAATGTTCACTAAAAAGAAGGTTTCGGATTCGATTTATTACACAAATGTCCACCTGGCGAGCTATCACCATGCCATCTAAAACTGCGGCCATAATGTTGTGTTCCGGCTGTATATTTTTTTTTTTTAAAGTCATACCCAACAGGAGGCCGATCGCGCTAAGTTTAAGGTAAACCATAACCAAAAACGTTACGTTAAGCGCATTTCGTATCGCGCTAATTATTTGAACGGAAATGAAACAATTTTTATTTTAATACTCGTGGTTAGCTCTAAACATTTTGGGTTTGGTTTTACTTTGGTGGCGTCAACGATATAATCGTTCACAATAAATTACGCGATACCATTTTTTACTTGAGCTAAGCTAAAGCTAAACCAAAACCAAAGACGTTCCATTAAAGCCGTTGTAATTCCACGACTCGAGATTAAATGTTCGTATTCATCACACAAACATTTACCTCTAGCGGGATTCGAACCCGTAACTGTTGGTTTTGCTGACAGGGTCACTATCCACTAAACCACTACACCAATCGGTCGTCGTATTTCATTACAAGATCTGCACATTCTTACAACACACGCACACAAACTCACACAATATACACATACCCTACATACACATCCTCACCCTACACACACATAATTACACATCACAAAAAGGACATAAAAATTAGGCATATTTATGTAAACGTATCAGTTTTTTTAAAAGAAATATTTATTGTAAAGATTTTATTGTACCAAAATTGTATGAGATAAGATAGCCAGTCCCCCAAATAAGATGGGGTGTCCGGGTCAGTACGCTACCACCTTCTGCCTTATCTTCACTTAACATCAGGTGTGATTGAGGACAAGTGTTAACCCGTTGTGCACTAAAATAAAATCAAAGGATCAAATATGTATGAGATAATTGTAGAATGTGTTTTGTTTTGTAGACTTAAGCTGTTGCAATAAATCATGTTTTCCATTTCATTTTACAATTGGGTTAAAATACTTTTCAAAGTCAGTCCACCAAAAAAGTTGGTAGCTCTGGGTGTGGTACTACCACCTATCCGGACACTAACTTGTCAGAAGTACAGTCTATCGAAGTAATGATTGTAACAGTTCGGATTGGACTGTCCAACTAGAACTTAAAAGTTGGACGCGTAAATGGGAGAGTCTGCGACCCTCAACCATGCCCTTCAAGAACCAAATCGCTTTTGAAATAAACTGTATTTTCTGAAAGATAAGATATAAGATGAGATAATTATTTATTTGCCAGTAAATACAGATCCAAATCTATTCAGTCTGTAAGCAGCCAGGAGTAGATACTCGTAGATATCTTTCAAATACACTAAACATCTGTTAATAGCGAAATATCTTTGAAACGATTTTCATCAAACATGGCTAATATAAAATAAATGTGTAATTGGTCACTTAAATACCAAATCAAATATTAACTTAAAAGCACGCTGGTTTATTTGAGTAATTACAAATGGTACGGGATTTAAGTAAATATGAATAAATCTATATACAGCCCGATAACTATGCGGTTTCGGTTTACAAAATTATTAATAACTAGCTTCCCATCAGCGTGGGATAACTTTATCGCGGAAATTAATCACTATAACGGGATAAAAAGTATCCTATGTTGATGAAGATGTTGGTTCCCCTCATTGGCTACCAAAAATGATGGAGATGGGTGGGTTGATGCTTTGATGTTTGGATGTGCGTTAGTGGAGTAATGCTCCGAAGCTGCAGCCCACCTTGGACGTCGCGGCACTCGGAGACAGACAGCGTGGAGCTCCCCTCAAAGCTCAGCTGTCGTTGCTACCCCGATGATTGCGCGGATTCGTATGCGTTGAATAGAAGTGGTCGGAGCAACAATGAAAACGTGATATTCTTCTGAATGTAGTATAATTGCGATAAACTTTACATAATTGAAGCCGTAGTATGAAATTTCTACATTGAAAATTGATAAATTAAAAATGCGTTTGCGCGGCCATGTTTTTCACGCGCGAGCACGGGAGCAAGTGACAGCAGTGTTGCCACATGTTAATTTTGAATTAACATATGCCTTATACTATCTATCGTATTTCATCCAAATCCGTTCATCCGTTTCGCCGTGGTTGAACAACAAACAAACATTTAAACTTTCGCATTTATAAAATTAGGTTGATTAGATATCAAACGACTGCCTCAGGAAAACGGGTAACATTTTTAGAAAGAAAGAAAGAAAGAAAAACATTTATTCAGCTTACAATGGGCATGTACATGATTTTTTTTTGAGAAATTAAAACTAAATCATAATAATGCAAGCTGACATAGGTTCCAGCTCAGCATAATGCTGTGGCAAGAACCATATAGTACAGAGTATATTAATTCTGTGCCACAGCTCTGATTTTCAGCTGGCACCTTTGTAGGAGGTTAGGCGCTCATAGAATAATTAAAAAAAAAAAAACAAAGAAATAAAATAGTTTTCGAATGTATGTACCTATATAATTTCTATGTCATCTCCTGTAACCTTTTTTATTTGTTTTTTTTTTACGTGGCGAAATGCGTTTTAGCATATCGCTCGCTTGGGGGACGGCGAGACGGTTATGTGGGACTCCCCTCCCTGCCGGGAGGGATACCCACCAAAACACCGCGGCGACCTTCGTCGGCAGTAAGGAGGACCTGAGAACGCATAAGCGGCTCCAGGTCCCCAACCCCCCCTGTCTCCCAGGTCTCCTGTAATTACACTACACGGCTTGGTATGTAATGAGTCGTTAGAGTGTCATAGCATACATGTTATAGTATACATCCAAAGATCGAAGTAGAATGCGACTGAAATTTTCACCTAAAAACGATTTGCACGGTTTTGATTACTTCACAATAAATTTGATGAATGTTGTTTCAAATGTTTGTAACACGCAACCGCTGATATCTGGGACACATTTGCCTTGACAGTCGATCCAAAATGGTCCTGCCCTGTTTCCTGTCCTGTCTGTGATTGAACAGTGTACTGGTTCGTCTTTGTGTGCCGATCTCCTCCAAATCAAGCTGTTTTTATTGCGAACAACCTTTACCTTTATTGCAGTAAGATTGCGGTTTTATGTGGCGAATGTTTTAATTTGACGGCCAACGAGAAAGCGCTAAGGGTTGCTGTAAAAAAGTAACTGCTTCCAAATTAAATTTTTCCGACGCGTACCTATAATCAAGCACAGCGATTCTCAAACTTTTTTGGCGACGCAACCCTTTCGGTGAACTAAATATTTGACGCAGCCAGAAAATAATCAAAAAATGAGTGGTTTTCGATTAACAAATTTAAGCAACATGTACACAAAGCTTGTACTATTTATACTAGATAACGGATAAACATATATAAATATTTATATAAACATCCATGACTCGGGAACAAATGTTCATATTCATCACACAAATATTTACCCCTCGTGGAATTCGAACACGCAACCGTCGGTTTCGCTAACTGGGCACTATCCACTATACCAATCAGTTTACATTTCCGTGCTTCAAAGGTCCAAATTCTCAATTGAAGACAGCTATTTACCCATCAATGGCCTATTCTCCTTTTTACATAAAGTTGTAAGTTTCAAATTTGCAAAGTTTCATATTTATGTATGTTCGATGACAATCTAATATTATGGTACCATCGAGCTGATCTGATGATGGAGCCGGGATGTAGGGACTCAAATCAAATAAAAAATGCTTTATTTTGTAGATACACAGGGTACACTTAAAATAGTCAGATTTTACATTTTTAAAGCTACTGCTTGTTCAAAAGGCAATTTTCCCCTGAGAAGAACAAGGAAGAAACTGGAGAGGTTGCTCTTTAAAAAAAAAAGGTTTTTATATTACAAAATTATTAATTATTATTTTAATATCATAATATTTCATTATTAATTGTGAAATAGCCTGGTTATGCGAACGGGATGGTTATGTCCATGAATGTTTATTGTCTAAAATAATCTGATATTTTATAATACGCTTTCTTATTAAGCTTCTGTTTTATAGTATCTTTAAATTTATTGAGAGGTAGATTTTGTATATCAACAGGAAACTTATTGAAAACTAAATCTTCCTGTTAGCAAGATAATCAAATTTGGGCTAATTTGTTTTGTTGCCATGAGGACTTTCCATTACACATGATGACGAGGGTCTGAAGATGGAGCTACCAGGTTGCTACTATAACCCCTTGATGGACTTTGTTACTCGTTTTTGTACTACAATAATATGTGATCATAATGATGGAGTAATAAAAGCTTGTTCTTAAAAGTATATTTTCTCAAACATGCATGGAAATATTGTCATTACTTTCGAAAAAAGAACACGCGAAGTATCTAATTTACGGACAGCGAAAAATAAAGCCATTGCGGGAGCGTTTTTTGAAATTGGAACATTACAACGCTCCAGCAATGTTGTATGAAACTGCGTGCTGAGGTTATTATATACTCTTTGATTGGATCTCTTTTATCATTCTTGGCATACCAAAATCTCTTTGCTTAGTACAAATTGCGTTCACGTGGCTGTATGCGTAAATGCGTTTGCCTTTCGGCACAGATGATAAATAGAAAATCGGCGGCGAAGCTGAAAATTCGTCTTGATTTGTTATTTTCCCTGCATTCTTTTGAGAAAAGCACTATATATGCCTCGGCGGAAATGGCAATTACCTGTCTCGTATTAGTGAAGTCCTCGCCTACGGCTCGGCCTTCAAACTCATACTCGACCTGCAATTGCCTATTTCCCGGCCTTTGCAATAATGTACTATTAAAATAGTAATCCAAATAAATACTTATCTTTTTCATTTCATACAATTATTGTTTTGCAAGGATTTAGGGGAGTTGGCAATCTGTATAATGTTAGAACACAAGCGACAATACCTCACCAAAGTTACTATCGCAGACTTAATTGCTTCGGGATTACTGAGGTGTAATTTATGTTCCAAGCTGTGCCTGTACCGGGTATCCTTTAGCCCTCACAGTCTGGAATCCTAGAGCCGTTAAAGACATAATTGCCGGCCGGTGATTAAGGCCTTCGAGCAATTTGAGGCCGTCTCACGTGTACAAAGGGTCCAATTCAGTCACATGGCTGCGAGATTACCCGCGTTCGTCTAACGGTAACACAATCTGGGTAGGTACCTGTAAATACTCGGTGAGTTGGTGGGGTTTTCTAAGCCCGGTACTTCCTTGGCTCGTCGTCAACATCGTGTGAGATTGGAATGGTCCATGGAAAATATGATTAATCTGAAGGAAAATCTGTCATTTTAAAGGGCCTTTAAATTACAGACAATGATACATACTTCTTTCACATCAAATAAAAGCTGAAAAAGAAAAAATAACGTACTTAATATTTTTTTTGAGTACGTGACTAACTGCCGTGCGCTTTCTTCAATTAGTGATTGAAATATTGGAGTAGATTTGCTCACGCGACCTCCGACTCCGGGCTAATTGAGTTATTTCGTCTTCTCTTTGTTTTTTGTAGATAGGCCCTATATTTCAACTCCTTTTGATACCCATCTCGATGGGGTGCTGCAATTATTAGTTGTCAAGTGTAACAAAATGGTTGCTAGCCCCGACATTTTATATCTATCACGTCGTCATATCTCCCGAGACTGGTACGAACCTAACGACACCTCATTCTTCGCGGTAATCGGGTAATAACTTGAGTACCTTAGCTTACTAAAATTCCGCCGCAATCTCGGCAACTATCCCAATTTTCCCGCCTCATCAAATCAATTCTACAGTAGAAGCACAATGACCGAGAACCGTTGGAGTTGCTCACGGTAAAATCTCCCTGTCATGAATAAATAATATTTTATTCATGCCGCAAAAAATTTCCCGTGATTTATGTAAAGGTTAGGGGAGTAATTTTATAACTGCGCCCTCCCATCGGTGCCAGAGATATTTCATGTCCCGACAAATAACCGTGTACGTGACACTATCGGCGATCCTAATGTCCCGTTGGGTGTCCCGTTCCGTGCTGCGGGACGTAAGCTCGTGGGCATTTTAAATGCCTGTATGTGATTTAGGATTTAGGGACATTGATGTTGCTTTGAAATTTGTAGTAGAGACCTTGTGATACAACAATTAGATTGCAAACACTATATCTTAGGATTCTTTACCTAATAACTATAAATTAAAAAATTTTAAATCGCGTAAATTAATTTTTATTTCATAAATTGAGTACCAAATCTCTATAGTTATCCATTCCGTTTGGCAAAATATTTTTCGTCAACTTATCGCACTAGTTTCATTTTCCAAAAGAATCTTTAGCAAATTTATATTTCGCATTTTAATCACTCGGTCAGATATTAATTTGGCAACTTTTTACTTGTTCAAGTTTTATTAAGTCAAATATACATTAGGCAAATGCTGTATTTTGTATAAAAATTATATTCCAAAAATAAGTTCGTTTCAAATTAATTTCATATAGGTTATGTAGGCTTGATTAGACCGGCTAGAAAAGTGGGTTAGAACTGCGACCCCAACAGACCGGAATTGGGTTGTATGATAACAATAAAATGATCCAAGATGAAACAAAATCTTAATGCAATATTTTGTGAAGAGCATGTTATGCCAAACCATATTTCACTACATAATACTTGGTAAAAGGAATCATTGCCATTTGTTTTTTTTTTTTTCTTTTTTTTTTATATGAGAGTGCGGCAAACGAGCATGCGGGTCACCTGATGGAAAGCAATCACCGCCGCCCATGGACACCCGCAACACCAAAAGGGTCACAGATGCGTTGCCGGCCTTTGAGGAAGGTGTCCACCCCAGAATAAGTAGAGCAGCCTGAGCGATGAGGGATTCTCCAGCACTAATAGTGCTGGTACCCTCCTGGGGTACTAACTCTTTAAATACCGCTACCATTCTGGAGATAGACTGGAAGGTGGGCCTCCGGCGCCCTCGCTCACCGGACGAAGCGCAGTGGCAAAATGGCCACTACTCAGTTAAATGTTAAACAATAAATTGCCGAACATAGTATTGCTAACTGTAAAATTAGGAAAAGTTATTTTGTCAAATGTTTTTTTAACAAATGAAAATTTGGGAAACATACTTTGGCATGTGATACTTTGGGAAACGTTTTTTGCCCCAAAAATTAGTAATCCCCATTGCAATAGTAATCGATCCCCTACTCCGCTCAACTTTGATGTACTTCGCTAATAATTTTTCTGTATTTGCTATCAGTGGAAACGCTTTTGGTCTCTGCTAAATCTATAATAGTTCCTTCTATGTATACTAATTTGTACTGTATGTTTATCGGATAATGAAATTTTCATCACACATGGCTACTCAAATACCGCGCCTTACTGAGATACGTCCAGACAAGACTGAAGATATTCACATACATAACACCGTTTATTTTTCGTCACAGCAAATACAGAACTTGGAATTCTCACTTACACAAAACTTAACCAAACACAAAGCGGCCAGTTTGTGATCATCAGTAGTCTGTGGTAAGGGAAAATGACTTAAGATTTAGCTAAACAGCACTTAATGTTTGTCTTAACTTAAGTTTGATAAGTGTATACATTATGGGGTTGCTATATGTAGTGCGATGTTACCTCCGACGGACGCAAACTGTGAAGTTGGAAACGAGTCGGCAACTCTGATGGAGTTCGGACCCGGAAAGTTTTGAGACAATCACATTTAAGGGTTATCGGATAGTGGCAATATTGTATGGAAATGTTGTAGCTTCCTGAGCACAGTTTAAGTGTGATCTAGATGGCAAATGTCTATGCGCGGTTTTTCCCAATTTCAATAGTGTAATAAATGAGCAAGTCGCACCGGTATCGCCTGTCAATTATTGTCTATATGAGTTTACCGTAAGGAATAAAATAGGGCATATTAGGTAAGTGAAGGTATTCGCATAGGTAGTTTATTTTATTTTTTTGAAACCATGTACCAAAATAAAGCGTCGTGTCTTGACAGTCACGTTTATAGCCTATTCCATATAATTACAATCATTAAATTAAAAAACTCGGAGACAATTATGTGTTCCAAATAAATTTCGCATGATATCGGCATCGCAATATATTTACGAAAACTTAATGTACGTAAGAAAGAATCTGTATTTGTTTAGGAAAAATTGTGAAATACACAATGTTAATACAAGATATAAAAACAAACTTGCTGTCCATAGCAGTCGCTTACACAAAGTCACTAAGTCATTCAAGGGACAATGTATACGCTTTTACAATAAGGTTCCGGTAGACATTCAAAATTTGCCTTTAAATAAATTTAAAACAACCATTAAACGGAAACTATGTGCCAAAGGCTATTATAAAATTTCTGACCATCTGGATGATAAGAATGCGTGGACATGAATGAATTTTTCTTTGTCGAATCATAAATTTTACTATTAGGTATCTCAAATTGTATCTGTATTGGCTTATTTAAAAAGAGCAACCCTGGAGTTTCTTGCTCGTTCTTCTCTGGGGAGACTGCCTAGTGAATGAGCGATAACTGTATGTCATGACGATTTCAAATGTTATTCTTATAACTTACGAAATAAAAACATTTTTGATTTTGATTTTTTGATAGGAATCCTACGAATCCCACCAGTGGAATATCAATATCCGACTGGTGTGTGGGTGGTTGATAATTTGTAACAAAAAAACAGCCAGTCCCTATGCCAATAACTTCTATTTCACTTACTTAATATATATACGGCCGGACATCCGTATATATCATGTATGTATTAAACGAAAGTGATAATGAAAACTTTATTAAAATCCGTTGCGTTGTTTCGAACAACTAAGCACACAGACACACGTGAATAAGCGAATTTTTTTAATACTTTTAGAGGAGAGATCTAAAGACAACGTAGTCTATTTGAATTATTTATCAACTGACATAAGTCAAGTGAAGGTGAATTTGAATTGCTCAGTTCCTCATAGATCCCATCGTCAGAACAGGATTATGATAAACATGGCACCACCCTGAAGTAAGTCCTATTAAATAAAAAAAAAAGAATTTTCCAAATACAACCGAATTGATAACCTTTGAAATCGGTTATAAAATCCAACATGGCGCTCACAAAATATAAAATATACTGTCGGGTTTGTAAATACATTTATTTAGTTTTATAATTCGAATCGGTAGAATCGGTAAGAAGTAATTTCTCAGGTCTCAATTTTCGGGAAGCCAGTCGTAGCCTTTCCATGAACACCAGCCGGATGCTAGGTGTGTCACATACCTTACTCATCTAATCTACTCGGCGAAGCAATCAGAATCAACTTTCTACAGATAAATTCTACGAAGTTGAATAACTGTCTCGTTTAAAACGGTTTCCCGGTGTAACTTTAAATTCGCGCGACATAATAGTTGTCGCAACTTTCTTGGGAGTTGGAAGTCCGTGGTCCCATTGCGTCCCGTAATTAAATCCCGTGGGACTGCAAATTTTAATCCTCATTCTAATTGAACTGGGAAGTCTGAACTCGACTTACACCCGCCATTATAGAAGCGGCATTTATTTGCCTAATTAATTAATCAGACTGCGTAATTAATAGCTTTACTGTGAGAGGCCTTAATTGGTACGGTCGGTACTTGGAGCGCACTACGTTTAACACAATTTCTTTTTATTACATTTTCACGTATTATATTTTTTTTCAATAGTTTATTCCCTTTTTTTATTGCCCTTCCCTTTGATAGGGGAATGAAAATCAACGAATGCAATAATAAATTTTAACTAATATTATAAATGCAAAAGGTTTCCGGGTCACTACGCTTCCACCTTCGGCCTCATCTTCATATAGCATCGGGTGAGATTGAATTCAAGTGCTGACCCGTTGTACATAAAATGAATTTCAAAAAAAAACACCTCGAATCAGGTATACGAATTTGGATGAAATTTGAGACATATGTAGAACATACGGTGGATTAAGAAAGGATATTTTTTATCCCGACAAAGTGAGTAGTTCCCGCGGGATAAACAAATTAAACATATTCGTGATAAATTTATTCCACGTAGGCGGTGCCGCGGGCGAAAAGCTATATATGAATAATACTTATGTCGAAGCTTACCGTCTGTAATTTTGGGATAAAACGATTGTACCTTAATCTAATGTAATCTGGGACATATTCCCCCATTTGTACCAATTCTGGAAAGCTAATGGACTGTGGTAACATTTGATTGAGTCAAATTCAAATAAGCTTCATTCCACACGAAAAAATATCACTTGAAAACGTCACATTTTTTAAATCGATATTAAAATTATTGGCATAGCAGCAATATTAATAGCATTGCTGTGTTCAGGTTGTCAGAGTTAAGATAGCCAGTTCTCCAAATAAGATGGGGTTTCCGCGTTTCCACCTTCGGCCTCATCTTCACTGAACATCAGGTGTGACTGTGATCAAGTACTAAACCGATGTTCATAAAAACAATAAAAAAATCGCAAGCTTGATACTTATTCATGATTGAAGTAATTATATGATACTTTGACTTAAAATCTGTCACTTCATTAATTAGTTTAATGGGTAATGCAGCATTACTGCGCTGGACAGCAATAATTATTCTTTGAGCGGGGTGAGTGCCGACTCTTGAGTCGTCCGAGACGTCGACAAGTCTCGTCTTTGAGAAAGCTCCGCGGCTCCGAGGACCAGCTCTTAACTAAAATTGCAATAAAATTATATTAGGGAGAATATTTTAATTAATTAAGATGGTTGAGATATAATATTTACTATGTAATAAAAGGTATTAACGTGGATGTTGGTTATTTACCACGAACCTTTAGGCTTTATAAAAAATATTTGTAAGCACTAGTGATGTGACTGAAGTCCAGGGCAGGGTTTCGCTTCTGTATGGTAGTTTGCTTGGCTGGGGTCGAAATCCGGCGTGACACTCCAATGCTTAAAGGATTACGACGCGAGCTGTGCAAACCAGCTTATAGGATCTACTAGCAAAGCGACATACTCCTCACTCTTCGCTATAATGGTGGTTAAACGATGTTAACCTTCGCTATAGTAACTATTCCGGTGTGTATTAAGTTAGGGAGTCGAGCTTCACTTGACTCTCTCCCCCATAGGGTGAAAATGAAAATGAAAATTATTTATTCATGTAGGCAATACAATATGCACTTATGAACGTTTTGTTTTTTAAACTCACTAGCTCGGAACGCGACCACTACTGAGAAGAGCTAGCGAGAAACTCAGAGGGTTTGTCTCTTTTCAATAAATAATTTACAATCAAGAAAGGTTACAACAATTTTATATATCGTGTAGAGGAGCCGTTTAATCCCATGGGTTTAGCCGCTTTGGCTTTTTGCGTCACATTACCTACCCTCCCATTTGGTGGGGGGGAAATGGGACTTTCTTTATTTCCCACTTTTTCACCCTTAAATTCTTTCCTTAATTAGTCTGGGGTCCAAGGTAGCAATAGAGTCACGTAGGGCACCGTCTACCTTCAGTAGGCGCCGTGCAGAGTACCACTGTTGATCCTGGCTTACAGGAGTTACAGTGGGAGGAGAGCGTAGGTGGGATCGTCGCTATAGTATTTGAATAGAAATTTTATTTCATTTTCAGTAAAATATTTGAATTACAAATAAATTGAAATTTTCTAAATGCGCTAAGCGCTCACAGCGGATCAAACGATATAACGTAACTAAAGGTATAAATTGAAAATATAGAAAATTACGGTATCCTTAAATATATTAAATAACTGTGTTATTTATAAATATCTTCGAAACGATGTTAATGCTGATATTCGTGGAGTTAGGGAAGCCTTATTAAAACCCGAGAAACCGAAGGGACCCTAGTAAACTTGTATTTAGAGAAGTTCCCAGAACAATGCAATATGACAAGAGCTGTTTAACTATGTGTGTCGGAATTTACAATAATTTACCAAATGATATAAAGTTGTTAAAAATACAATTATTTAGGACAAACAAAATGTAGATGCTTGTTGAACCTAATTATAAGTACTTATCTAAACAAATATTTGCATGCCATTGTAACTGTGGCCAAACATGAATGTTCACCTTTTTCCCTTGTCATCATTGTACACCATGTTTTGAGCAAATAAAATAATTCTAATTCTAAAAGAAAGATATCTCGAGTAACGCACTCACAACTATAATTTTTCACAAGAGCGTCACCGTTCTTATTCTTGTAATAGCCACGTAATTACTAAAAAAGTACTTATAGCTAATACTACTTTCATTAAACATGGTCCTAAAAACCTATCACTTCTATTGGTCACTACAAAATAACCCCACAATTTCTATCGCACGCAGTACTGAGATACATCAAACACGTAATACTAGTATGACGTCGTCGCAAAGACAAATCATTATTGATTATCTAATATCCACTACCGTCTTTGATGCTAACATAAGAAATACCAACCCTTTTCTGCTTGAAAGCATTCTAGCGAGGCTTTCTTTCGCCGTCAAAATACTCTTTCTATTTCGTTTTCATTCGTGCCGCCCCACTATGACAATACGGGGCGACACACTACACGCTGCCAGCGCCGGCGCCCGTGGCGAATGTATTTTTTGCGTGATGAGTTATCAAAGTGCTTTCTACTTGTGTGTTCGGGTCGGAGCGTTCAATTTTGCAAAAGCAAATAAATAAATACGATGTTCTGAGTAAATTCAGCGTAAAGTCAGGAGATACACGGGACGACTGCAGACTGGATGAGAGATTCTAGACAGAAGTCGGTCCTTTGCACAGACTCATTGTAGTCTAATAATGCGAAAGTTTGGATGTATGTTTGTTGATCAATCACAGCGAAACTGATGAACGGATTTGGATGAAATTTGATATAGAGGTAGAGCATTACCTGGATTAATATATAGGATATTTTTAATCCCGATAAACTGAGTAGTTCCCGCTGGATAATCAAAATTCCGCGATAAAGTTATTCGACGCAGGCGAAGCCGCGAGCGGAAAGCTATATAAAGGTTCCAAAATCATTAAAATTTAGATTTTAAACCATATAAAACAGACATTCGACGACCCGTTTGGTGTAGTGGTTAAAAATTCTGACTGCTATACCAAAAGGTCGCGGGTTCGAATCCCGCTAGGGGCATATGTTTGTATGATGAATACAGACATGTGTTCCCGAGTTATGGATGTTTTTCATTTATTTATGTATTTATTTACAAAAAAAAAATGTATTTGTGTAGTTTATCAACCATCTGGGTATCCATAATACAAGCCTAGTTGCTTAGTGTGGATCTAGATGGCGCTGTGTGTATGTGCAAAGAAAGATATATATTACAAATTACTTTTTTTTATGCACAACGGGTTTACACTTGACTTCAATCACATCTGATTTTAAGTAAAGTTGAGGCCGAAGGTGGAAGCCTACTGACCCGGAAACCCCATCTTATTTAAGGGACTGGCTAGCTTATCTCGGACATCCGGCACATAATAATGCTAGTAACATTCTTGTTTGGCGGCAGAGTTGGATAAGATGGTGGTAACTAGCCAGGCAGTCATTTAAAATGCCATACCACCAACCAAACAGGTCAACATGTACCCCGCTGGGTATCGAACCCACGACCTCCGATTCATAAACCCTATGTTGTTTACATTGCACCACCGAGTCGGTTAAGACTATTTGAATTATAAGCAAATATGTATATGCCTATATTTATAGGCCGCTCGGTCTAAAATTGTCCAATATATGTTTTTCCACGTTACATCGTATCATAAATTGTAACACGCAACCTACTTCAAAAGAGCAACCCTTGAGCATCATGTTTTGACATTTAAAAAATCACAACAATTAAAAAATAAGCTACAATTAGATTGTTTTATTATTATTTTATTTATTTGTTTTATTGTAAATTTCACAATACAATATATTAATCAAATTATGTTCTTTTATGCTCTTCAAATAATTACGAAGACAAATAATTGAAACTGATAAATACCAAGAGTGTCATGACCTCACAGTTCGATAGTTAAGACCTCAAAATATGTCACTCCCAAAACACACTGATGCACGGCGAGGAGGAAGATCACCGGGAATCTATCACCTGGTGCTTGTAAATTGCTATTTTGAAAAAAAAAAAAACTTCCATGGCATGCGACTGAGATTATCTATGTAAAAAATTGCATGCGACTGGGACCTACCTGTGTGAATAATAGCATGCGATTGACAATATCTGTGTACTACTCTGTGTAAAAAGTATCGGGAATATGTCAATAAAAAGACCCGCGTAAAAGAGGTCGTTCTAATTTTTTTACTGCATGTTGGTAGCACTGTACTGATTTAGCGCGCAAAATTTGAGCGGGATCTGTCATTTAATTTGTTTTAAACTACACTTTTTGTTGGTCATAGTTTTGAGTCCTCGGCGATTTTTACAATGGAAAATATTGTTGAACAAAGAGTGTGCCTTAAATTTTGTGTTTCAAATGATATTTCATGTGGTGAATCACTAAAAATGTTGCGAAATACCTACGGCGAATCGTGTATATCGAAAACAAGGGCTTATGAATGGTATAAGGCTTTTAAAGAAGGCCGAGAAGTAGTAGTAGACTTGCCTCGTTCTGGTAGACCTTCAACCGCTACGACCAAAGAAAACATCGACAGAATCAAGAAGCTAGTGCTCGAAAATCGACGTATGAGTCTGAGAGAGTTGGCTAGTGAGGTGAACATATCTTTTAAGTCCGTCCACAACATTCTCATTTACATTTTAGGCATGAAACGCGTCGCCGCTCGACTAGTTCCAAAAGAGCTCAATTTTGTTCAAAAAGCGCAGCGAAAGCATGTCGCTGAAGACATGGTTTCCCGAGCTTCTACGGATCGGACCTTTATGAAACGTATAATAACTGGCGACGAGACATGGGTTTATGAGTACGACATGCAAACAAGCCAACAGTCTTCAGAATGGCGTCTCGAAAACGAGCCGAAACCCAAAAAACCGCGGCAAAGTCGCTCCAAAATCAAGGTGATGCTGACAGTTTTTTTTGACTACCGTGGTGTGATTCACTCCGAATTCCTTCCAGAGGGAGAAACAGTGAATAAATAATATTATTTGGGCGTCATGAAGCGTTTGCGTGAGAGTATCCGCCGAAAACGTCCAGATTTGTGGCAACACAACTCATGGATGCTGCACCATGATAATGCACCATCACACACAGCCATTATAGTGAAAGAGTTTTTAGCGAAAAATTCAACAAAAGTTCTCGACCAAGCACCGTATTCACCTGATATGGCTCCGTCTGACTTTTTTTTATTTCCCAAGTTAAAATTACCACTTCGAGGAAAACGTTTTGAGTCGATAGAAGCCATAAAAGAAAATTCGCTGAATGAGCTAAAGGCCATACCGCAAATAGCCTATGAAAAATGTATGGAAGACTGGGTGAAGCGGTGGAGATGTTGTATTGCAAGCGATGGGGCCTACTTTGAAGGCGATAAAATAAATTTAGATGAATAATTTGTATTTTTTGTTTTATTGACAAATTCCCGATACTTAGTACACTGAATGTACATAAACAACTGGCGACTAATTGCGCGGCGAAAATCGGCTCGTGTAAACCCGGCTTTTGGCTCTACGGAGCGTAGCCAATTTCGTAGAGATGCGTAGCACGCATGGTCGCCTGTAGACACACTTACTACGAGCCCGGCGTAGGCTCAAAGCTACGCGCGGCATTGAAATTAAATTAGAGTACGTTAATGAAATGTAAACTTTATTATCCATTTCCAAATTTCTGAGAATTTGGAATATATCTTGGGCAAAGTTTGTTGGGAAATATTATTGGGAACAACAGCGCTTTCAGTTCTGAATGTCTCTTTGTAAATACACACGTCAAATTGATTTACCTTTAATAAACTACGGAAAAAAATTCAATTTCACGTGTGAAATGAAATGTTAACAAACCAATCACAACACGAGCACTAGCACCCTGGCGGCCATCGGTAATTTCTCAATTCACTGCGAATATTCGTCTAACGAACTGCCGTTGATTGGAGAAATAACTTTTTTGTTTGCTCACCTTTGACCTACGTTGGATTCGTCAAAGAATTATATCTACTTGTACTATAATTCATGATTATGTCAGCCACACGTCCACAGCTGCACATAGGCCTCCCTCATAGATTTACAGAGCGACCGGTTGGAACTCCCTTCCGGCGTCAGTCTTTCCTGAATCCTACAACCTTGGGATCTTCATGAACAGGGTGAATACGCATCTACTGAGATCGCGTGCTTCATCTTCGGCCACATCGTCACTTCCCATTAGGTGAGATTGTGGTCAAATGTGTATCCAGTTAATCATAAAAAAAAGTTACGTAATATTTTCCGGGTTTTAGTATTAAAAGTTAAATATGAATAAATAGGTTGATTTATAATATACTTCATTATAAAGTATAATATTGAAGTATATTATACTTTATTTCGTCACTTTTATTATTTGTTTTTAAACGCTTCATTGTACAACAGAAAATAAATACAAAACACATTTACTTTTTTTTATAATCAATCAAGTACACTTTATTGCATAAAAATTCTACAATACACTTCATAAATATAGCTTCAGAAAAAATAATAATTTAAATTATATTATATTAATTATATTATTAAATTATAACTTAAATAAAAGCGGGATTTTTTCCAGTCAGCCAACAGCAGATTTTACAGTTTGAGGCGAAAATATAAGGAATGTCGAAATAATCGTAAAAAAAAATAACATGTCACTATCACGGCATCTCATAATATTGTAGATGTGGTCGAGTATAATTTGTATGACATTGATTTTATGGTTTTATTTGTATGGGTTACCAGATAACTAATTAATTAGTATCTTAAGTAATTACTTAATAAGGAATCTAACTTCTAACTAATATTATAAATGCGAAAGTTTGGATAAATAAATAATAAATAAATATTTCGGACACTTACACCAATCATCTAGTCCCAAACTAAGCAAAGCTTGAAATGAAATGAAATGAAATGAAATAATTTATTTGCTTGATTTTGGGTAAGAGCGATCCCATTCTAATTAAAAAAAAAAAAAAAAAAAAAAAAAAAAAACAAGATAGGATGACACATAACAGAAGTCCCATTCAAAATCTACTTAAAATCTAGCGTGCAAATATTCAATAGCATTAGTTAGGTTATTACTTAAATATAATATAATAATGTATGTTGTCACAATATAAAACTAATTAATTGTCAATTATGTGTTGATGTCAGAAAAGCGATATTGTCCGTTATATAAGTATTTTAAAATAGTGGTAGGTATTCCTTAATTGAATAATAACATTTGTTGATAAGCCATTCACGTAACTTAATTTTAAATTGTCGTCCAGTCAATAATTTTAATTCTACTATGGATACTAGTTAACGGATAAACATACACAAATATTTATATAAACATCCATGACTCAGGTATAAATGTTCATATTCATCACACAAACATTTACCCCTCGCGGGATTCGAACCCGCAACCGTTGGTTTCGTTGACAGGGTCACTATCCACTACACCAATCGGTCGGTCGTCAATGCTTGTTTGTTGCCCAATCACGACGATGAAATCGTCATCCCATTCTCTAACACATATATAAGACATATCCCTATCACGATTGTAAACACAACCTAAAGCACATAAAACCTGCTATGATTCCGTGTATAATGTTTAGTTCACCGGAGCCGCACATAAAAAGTTGTTAATACAGTAGTGTAGCGGATGACGTCATGATCCCCCTCCCCCTCACACCCTAAGCCGGGTAGATAGAGGGTTCGTCTCGGCCTCGTAGCTGAGTCAAAGCGGGCTATTTTAAGACTGCCCGCATGTGCTTCCGCAGGTACATCTAATCTGAGGCTTCTGGATTCAGACAATACAAAATAGGCTGAAGAAATTGAATAATCTGAAGTATCATCTTAAGTTTGTCTCAGTCTTGGGGTAGTGTTAATACGAGCCTTTTTTATTGTGTATTGTTGAAATAGGTTACTGTATAGTTTATGTGGAAAACAAATGAATAAATAAAATTGTAAAATGTATCCCATAATACTGTGATGACACAAATACGAATCTACTAAAATCTACACAATACACCTGAAAAATATTACCTCCTTCATGGGACGGTCGCTTAAAAGAACATTTTTAAATCTTTCCCGCTCAATATTGTAACAACTTAAACAATTCCAAACCTCACATGGAAGCCAAAGTCAGGAAGTCGGCACATGTTGTGCCGACCCCACCTAGAGTTGGCAGGAAAATGATGTCATAGAAGCCTTAGTCAATATTAAATATAAAATGTGGGAAAATATGAAGTAAGAAACTCAGAACTTAGCTCATAATCCTATACACCACGGCAGATCGAAACATATTGATGTTAGGTACCATTTTATTCGCGAAAAGGTATCTGAAAATGTGATTGTGCTTCAATACACTAAGTCCAGTGACCTGTTAGCTGACGTGTTGACAAAATGTCTTGGGAAAGTTGCACATCAAAGGTGTATCAATAGTATAGGTTTAGTTAAGGCGTAGTTACTTTATGTTACAATGTTTTTTCTTTATGTTACAGTGTTTGTTTGTTATTACTAAGGCTTCTGAATATGGTCATTACGGGTGAATGTTGTAAGATGTGGTACTGGCCATATTAGAACTATTTTATTTTGAATTTTTAGTATAGAACATCTGCTTTTACTGTGACAATTACTTCCAAATATACATTTGTCATGTAAACATCTAGTGTTCTTACTTTATATTTTCCCACATAAAATAAGTCAAAGTCAAAAATGCTTTATTTTGTAGGTACACAGAGTACACTTAAAATAGTCAATTTCACATTTTTTAAGCTACTGCTTCTTCAAAATGCAATTTTCCCCTGAGAAGAACACGCAAGAAACTCGAAAGGTTGCTCTTTAAAATCACGCTTTGATTTTACATAAAGGTTTTTATATTTCATTATTAATTGTGAAATAGCTCGGCTTGCAAACAATCTGATTATGTCCAGGGATGATTATCATCTAAATAGTCTGATATTTTATATTATGCTTTGTTAATAAATTTCTGTCTTAAAGTATCTTTAAATTTATTGAGAGGAAGATTTTGTATATCAACTGTAACCTTATTGAAAAAGCGTATACATAACTGACTGTATTGACATCATGTTTATCACTATTTTTCCTAAATGAAGCTATATTGTTTTTGACATACATTAGATTTTCAAAAATGTACTGTGACGAAAAGGTTACAATGTTATACACTTTATAGCTATCTCTAAGTGACACTGCAGGTCTCAACTGATAAACATGTCAGTTTACAAATTTGAAATAATAATTTTTGTGTGTAAATTTCAATTAATGTCTGTCACCTGTAAAAGACTTTGTACTCTTATGATAGAACATAATCGGTAGGTAATATGATGTATATAATTTATACCGTTTCAAATTTGTTCCATAAAACCTAACACTTAGATAAGCGGCACTTCTTTACGCAAGGTTTCTTCAATTGTGGTGTCAGGGCCACATTAACCCCCTGACCCCGCCGTGGAGCACATTCGCCCTTGACTGCTGCGACAATATTCTGGTCAGAGCCGACCGCCAAGTGGGTCGGCGCGGTACCCCGAAGTGAGCAAAAGTTTAATGCCAATATTGACAAAAGAGGTTGGAAGAATATGAATGGGGGAGTAGACTTGTCTAATCAAAGATTCAAATATTCGCCCCTAGACGATGAATCGAGGTGCCAATAATAAAATCGGCCTGCGTTCAGATTTAATGAACTGAAGATATTTCTTTGACATCGTTTGTAAATATTTTACAGATAATCTCTTATCAATATTGCCTGAAATTTTATTAATGACGAATTAGAGAATTGCTTTTGGGGACTTGGAACAATTTATTAATATATTTTTTAAGCATAGTATTAACGGGCCCTGAATCACAACTGCTATGAAGTGAAGTTAAAGTGTTCTCTTCCGGATACCGTGAGGTATCTGGTAGATTTGCTACCACCATACTTAGTACTAAACATGGATCCCGCCGGAAATCAATCAATCAAGTACACACTTTATTGCACAAAACTTAAGATAACATTTGATTAAAATTGTACAACTAATCGAAAGGTAGGTAAAACATGGTGGCATGCTAACCGCCTCCGTGGCTCAATGTAAACAACATTGAGTTTACGATTCGAAGGTCGCGGGTTCGATCCCCAGCGGGGTATATGTTAAGTACTCGGTTTGGTTGGTATTAGGGCATTTTAAATGTCCGCCTGGCTAGCTACCACCATCTTATCTAAATCTGCCGCCAAGCGGCAATGTTAATAGCTTTGTTGTGTTCCGGTTGTTAGAGATAAGGTAGCCAGTCCCCCAAATGTGTTGGGGTTTCCCGGTCAGTACGCTTCCACCTTCGACCTCATCTTCACTTAACATCAGGTTTGATTGAGGTCAAGTACGAACCCGTCGTGCATCAAAAAAATGCTAAACTATAGCCGCAGTGAAACATGTGATCTCAATACATATTCACCCTACAATTGAGATCCTATGATTATAAGAACCTTCTTACTCGACTGCCATAGGTAGGTAATGTTTTTCGAGTTACCTCCTGGAACCTCAACAGCTTGACCGATTTTGACTTGCAAGGTGTTGTTCGATTCGTCTTCATTCCCATAGTGACATAGGTGTTTCCAACATGGCGCCCGCAAAATAAAATAAATTATTATAGGGAAATAAAGCCTTCGGAAATTAATATACAAGAAAATATATAATACAAAGAGTTAATGCTGTCATATTTATAGGTAGTTTAGTTTGTAAATTTAGTATCATTTGTTTAGATTAGATGCTACAGGTATTTATACTACAAGAATGCAAATACATCAGAAAATTTATTTGTAGGGAAAGAAGGCGATCGAATTTTTTTTATGCACAAAATAAGATTTAAAAAGGAAAAAATATATATCAGAAAATATATTTAACAAATCGTCGGTTCTCCTTTATATCTCTTATATCTCCTTCGATTCCGATGGATATATGAAAACTAGCTTTCCTCCCGCGACTTCGTCCGCGTGGAAGATTTTATCAAAATACAAACAACAAACTTTCATCCCCTATTTTATCCCCTTGGGGGTAGAATTTATCAAAATCCTTTCTTAGCGGATGCCTACGTCATAACATCTACCTGCATGCCAAATTTCAGCCCGATCCGTCCAGTGGTTTGGGCTGGGCGTTAATAGATCACTATGTCAGTCACCTTTGAGTTATATATGTTTAGATTTTGAATAACCAGTCAGGCAGCGACTCAGGGTCGGGCATCGAATCGATTCCCGACGCAATGCGGACGTCACCGCCGCGTCGACGTAATCCCTTTTGGGTGCGTTTTAGATGCTCTTCTCACCTTGACCACCATCGGACTAGAGATTTTATCAAGGCAATGAGATCAGTTCAGATTGTATTGGGTACCTATGAAATTGGAGTTTTTTTTCTTCGTTAATCATATGTACCAATTCCTGCGATTTTCAAAGCTACATCCAAATTTGTTTTTTTTATTTGGAAAATGGAATATTATTTCATGGTTTCACTAAAAATTTGAACAGAGCTCTTTTCATGTGCTTCCCATAATCATTTCTTAGATTCGCTGAAACTTTTATAAAGCGGTTACTTTTAAATATTAACGCTGCCTATACTTAATTTAATGTTATCCGATAATACACGCAAAGTTTAACTAAATTTGGATTTGCCGTTCCCAAAAAAAAAATCAAATATGTTTGTGTGGAGAAAACGGTTTTAATGAAATTCTTCATACAAAACGCCAATTTCATAGGTAAAGACCTAATAATATACATCTATGTGTCCACAAGGTATTCAATTCCTTTAAAAACATTTCTTATTTTTTGTTAATTATTATTTTATTTCTTTCTTCGGGCAAACAAAACAAAATATTGCATAACACGAGGGTACATTTTGACGGCCTCATCAATAAAAGCGATGTCTTCCATGCATTTTTTGGGTTAGGGAGCATTACACACATAGGTGAATCACAATTTGGGATACGAGTTTCTGGCTTATTCTTCTCTGGGGAGTCAACCTAGTGAATGAACAGTAATAAATAAATAATAATAATAATAATAAATGTCTTTGCACAAACACACAGCGCCATCTAGGGCCACAGTAAGCATCTAGGCTTATGTTATGGATAGTAAATGGTTGAAAACTACACAAATACATTTTTCTTTTTGTAAATAAATACATGTATATATGAAAAACATCCATAACTCGGGAACACATGTCCGTATTCATCATATAAACATAATGCCCCCAGCGGGAAATGAAAAACAATTTACAAACCATGTCAAAACAACATTAACAAAAAAAGGTTTTTACAAAATTAATGACTACCTGAATGACAAAAACGCTTGGTATACTTCGCCCAGCTATTAGTTGTATACTTTTATATATATAAAAAAAAAGAAAAGAAAATGATCCTGTGGGTTTCTTGCGCCGCTTCTTGATGATTTCCCTTTCCGAAGCGGTGGTAGCTTGGACATACCGACTGACCGAAAAATGCTTAGCCCTATTTTTATTTCCAATAGATTTAAATTGACCTTCAACATATGATATCATGTATCTTACGTTGAAATAAAATGCTTGAGTTTTGAGTTTGGGATTCGAACCCGCGACCATTTGGTATAGTAGCATAGTTTCTAACCACTACACCAAACAAGTAGTCAAATTTAGATACGTTAAGTATGTAACGGGCAACTTTTATCCTATGTAATAACTATGTTTTCAATTTAGAATAGCAAAAATATATAACCCTGCAAATCGCACCCTGGCTGCGACAACTAAAAATTGTTATAGGCAGGCGGAGCTAGGCAAGTTTCGTTTGTTCACACGCGCCATGCCGTTGTCGGATTTTAGAATTCATATTCCTCTGTTCTGTTTGATGTCGGGGTTATTGTTTATTTAATAGATTTTTGATTGAATTTTCACTAGAGCCGGATTGTACTGCGAGCTGTGCGGACTGTATTATTGTCAATGCGCGTTCACATGACTACATCGGTACAATATACGTTCATTCGTATTGAGAGCACTGATTAGTTCTAACTCTATTGTTGTAGTAAAGGGGGCGATCTCTGTTTCGCTCGCTTTCGAAAATAATTTAATATCAATACAATATGTAATATAAAGGCAACACATAAGCCAAAACAGTTTTCTCTAATTCGTAATATAAAATATATAATAAATAAAATATCTTCAGACATACATACAGCGCCATCTAGTTCCACAGTAAGCAACTATAGGCTTGTGTTGTGGGTACCAGATGGTTGATATACTACATAAATACTTTTTTTTTTTAAATAAATACTTAGTATATATGTGTATATATAGTATATATGTTTTAAATGAAAACATCCATGACCCGAGTCTCGGGTACAAATGTCCGTATTCATCATACAAACTCATTTATTACACGAGTATTGAAATTGGGAAAAACCGCGCATAGACTAATTATTTGCCATCTAGACCTAAACTGTGCTCAGGAAGCTACAAAATTTTCATACAATATTGCCACTATCCGATAACCCTTAAATGTGATTGTCTCAAAACTTTCCGGGTCCGAACTCCATCAGAGTTGCCGACTCGTTTCCAACTTCACAGTTTGCGTCCGTCGGAGGTAACATCGCACTACATATAGCAACCCCATAATGTATACACTTATCAAACTTAAGTTAAGACAAACATTAAGTGCTGTTTAGCTAAATCTTAAGTCATTTTCCCTTACCACAGACTACTGGTGATCACAAACTGGTCGCTTTGTATTTAGTTAAGTTTTGTGTAAGTGAGAATTCCAAGGTGTAATGGAATGCTAAAAAACTGTGTTGAAAGTTAAGTGTCTGCGAAACAGCTAAAACACCTAAATGAAATATATTAGAAAGTTTTTTTTTTTTATTTAAAGTTATTTACATCGAACTTAGAAAAAAAGAAAATATAAAAATAACATAACAACAACAACAACAACAACAACTTAGTCAATTTTATCAATTTAGTCCAGAGATCATTACTATTCCTGACACGTCCAGACAAAGACTGCACACATGCATACACACACACACACACACACACACACACACATACACACACACACACACACACACACACACAAAACATAGCATCCATAGTTATCGTTGAGAGTTGAAAAAGAGCAGAAACAGAACAAATAGGAAACAGATTCGCATGTAAAATTTATTCCGATCGTGCTTGACAAACTTCAAAGATCGCACCCTACTATTGAATTGTTCCCACCCCAGAGACAGTCTCTATTCAAAGCATTATGCGCTGAAACAGGGTGGGTTGCACACACTGAACTGCATTCTAAAGCTATTATCAGATGAGGTGACAACATTGCGTATTGTGTTCGATGCGTTGTCATTACCTAATGTATCTTGTACTAGCAGATTAGCTTTGCTCGCTCCAATATTACACTATTCAGAAGTAATAAAGATTATTAGATATTTTAATTATGTAGTTCATGATGCCAAAAGATATGTACGAACGTTTACAAACAAGTTTCTCACAACATTTGTAGCACACAAAATTGTTTTAAAAAAATACGTTTCAACGGGAAATTGTTAACGTTTTCAAGTGATAATTTTTATCCTACGAAATAAATATTTTTTTGATTTTGTTTTTTATGGCTTCTGCTATTCTAACTCAATAAATTTTGCCAATGTCAAACGTACAGGAAAAATCAAGGGAAATAATAATAATTCGGTAGATAATAATTATTAAAAAGAAAAACCAATGGCAACACTACTGTAACACTGGAAGTGAAAAGTTACAATTTTATTATTGAAGGTTTCAAAGGTTCACAATCCTAATTAGTAGGTAGAGATTTCTATCCACCAGCATCCATAATTCATTGGGGTGACTGGGAAAAGTCATTCGCAATCTGACACACTCACTCACAATGCCGTCAAACGCACAACACCCGTCGTTTTTCGTCGGGGATTATTAAATAATCAAACTCGATGGCGTTGCATTGTTTTATTGACCAGACCAGTGAAAACTGAAAATTCTCAAGTGTAAAAATCGCACCATAATATTGCATTGTCATCCGAGTTGTAACGTGTGCGAAGTTTCAGCGCCACTGAACACAGGGAAACGGGCCAAAATTCACTTGCAAGATTTCAACGAAATAAACAAACAAGCTAACATATGAAGTTAGGTAAAAGCTTGTAAATATCAAAGCCCAACAACAGACAGCTACTGCATTAAGACGAAAATTTTCGGAAACTTTGCCGTTTCCAAGGATATTTCAGAACTTCCGTTTGAGTTCGTCACTTCATCTCTGGCTGCTCCGAGTTCGCAGTTTTAATAAGCGAGCGTCCACGTCAAACTCCGCGGAACTCGTTCAAAAATGAAATGCTATTTAAAAGGGGCCCGTTTTACCGTGTAATGGTAATGTAATGATAAGAGACTAATTACATACCAACGCTACGTCACGAATTGGTTTACTTAGTCGCGTAACTTTGGCGTCTTACGGGCAACTGTCGAACAAGGGTTTTACTATCGCTCGTCGACAAGTTATTCTGAAGTCACAACTAATAGCGATTCGAGTGAGAATGAGTCGCGCGCGACATAGTGACAGTCTCTGGTAGCTGATTGGCTGTCCCTTGACAGCTGTCAACTTGACGGCTAATCGGTTTTGAGAGATGTGGGCTATGTCGCACGCGACTCTATGTCATTCGAGTCGCGCTAAGTTGTAAAAATACTTTTTCTTTCTTTCTTTCCTTCTAATAACTGTGTAAAGAAGCCAAACGTTGAATACCAATGAAGTTTGAAACAATGTGTCATCATTTCTGTCATATTTGGAAGCATCTTGAAATGTTTTTTTTTTTTCATTCAGCCATGTAGGATATGCATACACCACACAGCCTCGTTTTTTGTATTTTTTTTAAGCACAACAATTTGACCTCAATCACACCTGATCTTAAGTGAAGATGAGGATGATTTTGTAATTCATTTATATTATAGGTAACATTGTCAAGTCTTCCTTTTTTGAAACGGTAACGCTGACGACATTTCGTGATGCAAAGATAAATCCAATCCAGTAATTTAAGTCTAATCTAATAATTTATGTCCAATCCAGTAGCTAGTAGTTGTAAGTTCAATCCGTAAAATATCTTTCATAGTTGTAAAAATAAAATTGTATGCTTCTTTTCCCACAGATAATTTCCCTTTCCGAAGCGAGTCATACTAATTGACAGATATATGCAATAAGCCTTTATTATTTCCAGTAGATTTAAATTGACATTCATCAAATGATATGTATCTTACTTGGGATTAAACGGCTCCTCTACACGATATATAAAAATTGTTGTTACCTTTCTCGATTGTAAATGACTGATTGAAAAAAGATAAACCCTCTGAGTTTCTCGCTAGCTCTTCTCAGTAGTGGTCGCGTTCTGAGCTAGTGGTAGTTTATAAAACAAATGACGTTCATAAGTGCATATTGTATTGCCTACATGAATAAATGATTTTCATTTACTTTGAAATAAATGCTTGGTTTCAACCGCTAAAGACAGACAGTGTAGTCAGACACAAATCCACCAATTCAAATCAAACACAAACAAACCCGTGTGGTGGACTATGGTTCATGCCCACTCCCAGTAAAAGGACGTTGTGACCCAGCAGTGGGGACGTGAAGGAATTTATAGTATACCTACAAAATACGGCTGCAGATAACATAATATAGGAATCAGTTCAAAACATAGGAACGTACATAATTAAAAGAAATAAAACTCAACTACTATTTACAAATAAAAAACTTGACCCAGATCCCTCGAAAACGGGAGCGTTCCCAGAAGGCTGGCAGAGTTACCCCCCTGTATGGCGAGGCTAATCCTTTGCGCGAAATACAGGCCAGCCTTCCGATCATAGGACGCATTGACCAAGCGCTCAGAATAGGAATCTATTTACATGAAACGCAATATTCTTTCGGTAAATCGAATTTTCCGTTCTTAGCATCGAGACATTTTCATCTTAATTACATTTTCGTTTTCATTCGTGGAAGTGACACGTTAAATATATAAAAGTAACGCCATTCCACTGAATAATATAGTTCAAAGAATATTTCTTACTCTACGTGTAAGTTTCGGTCTTTTCAGATAAAATTTTGAAACTATGTACAGTCGAATCTCCCTAAAAGTATTATATGGACCGTATGGACCGAAGCACTCTAGCACCATCTATTAGAAGGTGTTCATACAATATCAACACTCAAACCAAATCAATAATAATATGTCACATGACTGAGTAAGAAAATTTCGTCAGCTCTGCTGCAGCATCTACTGAGGTTTGAACTTGCACAACTTTGTTTTAATGACTGATGCTACTGTCCACTATACTACGACGTCTATTAACAATGTGGACGAAATTTTGCTACACATCTCAGTAGCGGATGTTTATGGATGGTATCTAATACTCCTATATGTGTAAACACTTTGCTCTGTGAGTAGCTAGTGTAGTTGGTTTCGTGGTTGTTGTAATGCGAATAGTTTCTAATAGATGTCGATGCCGCGGCACTTTAGCCCATGTGATACTTTTAGGATGATTGGATTGTACTTCTCTCCGGCTGTCATGATTTTCTAATCGGATTTCGTTCTGTACATGCGCTCCGATTACTCAGAGTCTCCAAATCGGTCTGATTCTTTCTTTTTTAGAAGCTTTTACTTATTTTTTGATTGATTTGATTGAGCTGAAACTCGGCATATTTGTGTAAGTTCAATGACAATGCAATATTATGGTACCATCGAGCTGATCTGATGATGAAACCTGGATGTAGGGACTGAAACTCCTTGATGTCAAATGGCAAGAACGCGTATCTGAGAAAAGCTCTTAAAACGAAATTTGAGAGCTTTTCTCAGATTTCCAACACGTGTTTTAGATATTATGCATTTAAATTACAATGAATTCAAACGGCGGACATTACTTCAAGGATCCGGCCTCCCTGAGAAATAACAATAAAAATTTTATTGTCACTCACTCAGTCTCCGTTGTATTAATGTTAAACCCTTCGACCGACCATCTCGACCCTCATTCTCAAGACATCAAGAGTGTCTGTTTCTCTATTTAACGAGATCATTACCAACTCTTATATTAACACAAACTGATGTAGGTACTGTCCGTCAATTTGTGTTAATTTGTTTTGTTGCCATGAGCACTTTCCATTACACATGATGACGAAGGTCTGAAGATGGAGCCAGGAGATTGCCACTGGATCTCCTTGATGGACTTTATATTACTCGTCTTTGTACTAGAATAATACGTGATAATCATGGTGGAGCATTAAAAGCATGTTTTTAAAAGTGTTTTAATGTAGCCCTTATTCATTGGAAACAAAATGGTAAAAATTCGAGGGGTAGTTTAAAGGTAGTCGATGATGAAGTTGTTTATAGAACTATGTTCTAGGGCAGAAAAATATGCGGTATATTTCTTGAGAAATAAAAAGCTGTAAAAAAATTATCGTTAATTTTGAACCTGCGTGTATCTACCATGATATGGTCACTATACCCTATCATGGTAGAAAAAAATTATCGTTAATTTTGAACCTGCGTGTATCTACCATGTTAGGGTATCATGATAGGGTCACCATGATAGGGTCACTATACCCTAACATGGTAGAAAAAAAATTATCGTTAATTTTGAACCTGCGTGTATCTACCATGTTAGGGTATCATGATAGGGTCACCATGATAGGGTCACTATACCCTATCATGGTAGAAAAAAAATTATCGTTAATTTTGAACCTGCGTGTATCTACCATGATAGGGTCACTATACCCTATCAAAATCAAAATCAAAATCAAAATCAAAAAATGCTTTATTTTGTAGGTACACAGGGTACATTTAAAATAGTCAAATTTTACATTTTTAAAGCTACTGCTTGTTCAAAAGGCAATTTTCCCCTGAGAAGAACAAGCAAGAAACTTGAGAGGTCGCTCTTTTAAAAAAAGGTTGTTATATTACAAAATTATTATTTTATATTATAATATTTCATTATTAATTATGAAATAGCCTGGTTATGCGAACGGGCTGGTTATGTCCATGATTGTTTATCATCTAAATAATCTGATATTTTATAATATGCTTTCTTAATAAGTTTCTGTTTTATAGTATCTTTAAATTTATTGAAAGTCATGTAAAAAATATCATATATCATAATATCAAAAAAAATATCATGGTAGATACACTCAGGTTCAAAATTAACAATAATTTTTTTTGCTTGCTATATTGCTACACGATTGATGTAGTGGATAGACTGTCTGTGAAACCAACGGTTGAGAGTTCAAATCCCGGGAGGGTTTAATGTTAGTGTGATGAATACGAACATTTATTCTCGGGTCATGGATGTTTATATAAATATTTATCTGTTATCTAGTTTGGGACTAGATGATTGGTGTAAGTGTCCGAAATTTATTTATTTACTAAACTAAAAACATTTATGCGAATCTAAAATGTTAGCTCGTCCCTTGTCTCGGAATATGTTATATTCAAGCTCTTGGTTATGATTACAAGTGATATACACTCGTATTGATCAGTTTTCATGACGTGAGCTGCTTGCTAATTTGTCAAACCGTCTTTAAAAACTTACACGCATTGAATTAGAACTGAGAATTAGCCGTGTTATCGGCTTGCAGTCGACTGAGTGACATTGTGTGTGGGCGGAACTGTACAGTCGACTCCAGTCGATTCTACTGGCCCGTCCTCGTGTCCGGCCGGAGGAACATCTCGTATTCATCTCTTGGAATTGTACCTTTCCTATTCACAGCAGTTAAGCCGGCTTAGTGTGACTCTGATTTCACCTTTACGTACGCTATTTTGGGATCTTGATAAGCTGAAATGTTAAGCAGCGCGCACTTTCACTGCACGCAAAAGATTACTGAGATAACATCCCGACAAAGACTCGACACACTCACATAACGCCGTCAAATCCATAAAACTCGTCAAAAAGTTGTAACACATTTAGGCGCACTTATAGACGTATCTGATAACTAGAGGACAGGTAACTACATCTGCCAGCGCATCTGCCTAAGAGGAGACCATGCAAAAGATAGTTTTGGAGGATATTTTTGATTTGTATATCCTTTTTGTATTTTATTTTGGATACTAAAACAATCTTTATCGTGTTTAATGAAATTATCAATGTTTGAAATTGTAACAAACTGAAGTATTTAATCGATTAAGGCTTAAAACCTTGCTCTGTTTCCTCTAATTTACTCAGAGACCTTTCCTTGCGCACGATTCTTGGATCTCTACAAATATTGAATGTCCTTAGTCCCATAAGCGGTATTTCCCTCTGGGATATACTTTACCAAACTGAATGTTTTCCTCAATTTCCAGGTGAGGCCGTTTACGGCGGAAGTTGTACGTGTATCTTGCCAAACTAGCGAAATTCGCCTCTAAGTACTAACCAATTGTCTATACTGATTAAGTTGTGAACGTTATTTGAACAATCTTCACAATAATACGCCTACGAAAACCTATAAAGACTTGTGTGTAGTGCGAATGAGGTCACTGACCCGCCGCGTTATTAATTATTACAAAAGATATGTAACGTAACTGAAATATCTAGATACATAAGATGATATTTTAATGATATTTTAACCGCCTCCGTGGCTCAATGTAAACAACATTGGGTTTACGATTCGGAGGTCGCGGGTTCGATCCCCAGCGGGGTACATGTTTAAGTACTCGGTTTGGTTGGTGGTAGGGCATTTTATATGTCCGCCTGGCTAGCTACCACCATCTTATCTAAATCTGCCGCCAAGCAGCAATGTTAATAGCATTGTCGTGTTCCGGTTGTCAGAGATAAGATAGCCAGTCCCCCAAATGTGTTGGGGTTTCCGGGTCAGTACGCTTCCATCTTCGACCTCATCTTCACTTAACATCAGGTGTGATTGAGGTCAAGTACCAACACGTTATGCATAAAAAAAAAATATTCGAAATCAAGTAGACGTGTCTCTCCATCGAAATAAAAATTTCGATAATATTTCTTCTATTCTTTAATCTATTCTAATTCTATCAAAATTAAGAAGCTCCACACGTCTGTTAAATAGTATGCCTCACTTGTTATACATTTTCATAATCATCATGATGATTATTCATCAAGCAGCATGAATGGGCCGGCTCGACCGGGGAAGTACCACCCTCTCGCAGAAGACCGTCGTCTGAGTACTGGCATTTTGCCATTGCGCTTCGTCCGGTGAGCGAGGGCGCCGGAGGCCCACCCTCCAGTCTCTCTCCAGAATGGTAGCGGTATTTAAAGAGTTAGTACCCCAGGAGGGTACCAGCACTGCTGGAGAATCCCTCATCGCTCAGGCTGCCCTACTTATTCTGGGGTGGACACCTTCCTCAAAAGCCGGCAACGCATCTGTGACTCTTTCGGTGTTGCGGGTGCCCATGGGCGGCGGTGATTGCTTTCCATCAGGTGACCCGCATGCTCGTTTGCCGCCCTCTCATATAAAAAAAAAAAAAATCCTATGATTCCCATATTGTAGGTTTAGAACATTTTTTTTCCAGTGCCAAAACCTTTTATGTTGATTCACTTTTTGTGATGTAACCTATCCCGTGACACTTGGACTGTAACTATGAATCTGACGGTACCCATCGATTAAAATCCGTCCAGAAATAAAGAATCCCAATCCCATATACATACGACCTCTTTGGTGTAGTGGTTAGAAACTCTGACCACTATACCAAAAGGTCGCGGATTAGAATCCCGCTGGGGGCATATGTTTGTGTGATGAATACGGACATGTGTACCCGAGTTATGCATGTTTTCATTTATAATAAGTATTTTTTACAAAAAAATATATATTTATGTAGTAATATCAACCATCTGGTATCCACAACACAAGCTTATAGTTGCTGTGTGTATATCTAAGGATATTTATTATTATAATTAACGTATTTCACTTCTCTCTATAAAAGAATAATTGTACATATACTCCCAAAAACATAATCTCTCCACTCAAGTAATTAAGTACACATTTTATTTGAAATCGTAATAACACAAACGGTGACGTACTCGTACAGTCGATATCACAATAACATTTATAACAATAAGCTATCTGTTATTACGGGTATACTGGTTAGTATTGTACCAACAGGTGATCACTGACTGATAATAATCAGTCACTGACTAATAAGTCGTAAAGGCGCTATTCCAATTATTAGATTGGTATGTCAAAGCAAATGTGTCGATATAATAACAATATTGGGATGAGAAGCCAATCAACTATGAAGGGTAATTTATATATACGCTATGCAATGTATATGCTTTTATAATAAGGTTCCAGTGGACATTCAAAATTTACCTTTAAATAAATTCAAAACCATCATAAAACAGACATTATTTACCATTATAAAATTTCTGACTATCTGGATGATAAGCAATCATGGACATAGACCGCTCGGCGATATTCAGCCTAATTATACAATATAATATAATTGTAACCCTTGAGTTTCTTGCTCGTTCTTCTCTGGGGAATCAGCTTTGTGAATGAGCAATAATGTCAAAAACTTTCATATTAAGATAAAAAATGTGACGTTTTCAAGTGATAATTTTTATCCTACGAAATATTTTTTTTGTTTTGATGATTGATTGATATATCTATTTCTAATAAGCACCTGATTGTACATTTTGCAAGTTCGATAAATCGATGAACGCATACCATAATTAGTACGACACTAATAGTAGAAAAATAATCGTTTTGATCTCACCGTCAATATACCATGAAAAAATTTTTGCATTCGATCGCAAAAAAAATGCCGTTTAATTCAAGGGGAAAACCAAAATACCTATATTGTTTGATTAATTACTAAATCGTGACCTCTTTTTCTTTGATCATCTTGTTGAGCCGACACATACTTCGCTAACCGAAGTGAAACGAACACTTTGTCTCGGGATCGCGTTACCCGCACTAAAGCTGGCTCGCAACGATAACGAACTCAGCGGTTATGTCGTATTCAAATTTCAAACGGCTCCCGTTGATTGGATCCCGGGGTGAACCCGACCTTTATCGGCGGCCGTTTTTATTGGTCAATAAGGGCGATCAATTTGTCGCATTATGTCTACACCGGCGGGACACCTCTGGGTTCACAAAAAGGCTAGAACGAATTAGAATGGCATATTGCATCAGCTCTAGAACCTTCCACCAAAATTGTAAATATATTTTGTTTCTCTGAATTCTGGACACGTACTTTTTCCAAATTTACTCAAAATACTATATATTTTTTTGCAGTCTCACGATACAATTTCCTCAAAACAAAGATGGTGGTTAAGAAAAATGGTATATAAAATTTTAATGAGACGCAATGTGACATAACTGTCATGTCATTCATTCGTTCATAATACTTCATTCATTCATGCAGGCGTTGTAAATCGCAATTAAGAATTCTGGATCATTATTTTGTATCTTACTCGTACGTGTATTTTGCATGTGGCAACTTATAAATTGGTATTGTTGTTGTGGTGTTTGGAAAGAAAGAAAGTAAACTCTGTTGATTAACCCCCAACGAAAAACTACGGGGTTACGTGTTTGACGGCGTTGTGTTTGACCGGATATATCTCAGTAATGCGTGCTCCGAATTGAGTACGGCTAAATGAGTAGACAGGTAACCCATAGTAATTGTTTCGAAAATATTTAGCCTTTAAACAGTATTTGAATGATTATAGCCTTTCGTAGGTTTTCTAAGTTATCAATTTATTAGTCGTAAGATCTCCTAACAGCGAATATGTAACATAACGTCACGACCTTTATCTCGTAGGTGGTCAGAAATATCCCAAACATTAGTGTTAGGGTGGCCCAAATATGAAGAAATTGCTTGAAACAACATCCACGGTTCACTCCACGAAATATACAGAAATGCCCACGTGATAGAGGTGAGCCCATCGCCGTTGAAACATACAAATCTAAAAATGTTTTTATTGGAATATCCCATAGTCGTCTTTCGACATGCCCACGGGAAGAGACGGGTTGGTTCAATTATTTTTACGTGCCGAAGCCACCTATATTTTTTATACCTAAAAAGAGTCATGTTACGAATTTTTTCTTTTTTTTTTCTTACACTTACACTAATTATCTAGTCTCAGAGTAAAGCTTGTATTATGTATACTAGATAACGGATATACGAACATAAATATTTATACAAACATCCAAGACTCGAGAATTAATTTTTGTATTCATCACACAAACATTTACCCCTAGCGGGATTCGAACACGCAACCATTGGTTTCGCTGACAGGGTCACTATCCACTACACCAATATCAACAAAATTGTTCGGTACATTCGTGTCGATTCGGATGTACACCAACCAAACTAAAACCAGTTTTAAAGTAGTACTGTCGCTTTCTCCCTGGGACAGTACGATGCGACGGCACCACTCCAAAACTGGTTTTAGTTTAGTTTAGTTGGTGTACATCCGAATCGACACCTCTGTAGCCCATTCGTTTCGTGTGGGTCAAGGCTACGGAACGGTGACGTTTGATTGGCGCGTTGTTCTGCTCAGAGCACACCGCCGTCACGACGCGTCATGTAACCTGCACTTGTCATAATCTGTTATTTAACGTGACGAGGGATGACAGCCGGTAATTCTGGGGGGTGGGGGAGTGACGCGGCACAATATAAATTAATAAATAGGTATCTGTATAGAGAGAGCTAGTGAGAGGACGAAATGGGGACATTCGAAGTGGGACGGAAGTAAACCCCAAAGAATTTGTAAGTGAACACGCGCGAATTTGTAGGTAAATGGTTCAATTAAAGGCAGCTGTTAGAACTAGGCGGAGACGAATCAGCTGATTCTGTTTTTTAAAGATACTATGAAACAGAGACTTATTAAGAAAGCATATTATAAAATATAAGATTATTTAGTTGATAAACATTCATGGACATAAACAGCCCGTTCACATAACCAGGCTATTTCACAATTAATAATAAAACACTATAATATAAAATAACAATTAATAACTTTGTAATATAAAAACCCTTTTTTTTTAAAAGAGCGACCTCTCGAGTTTCTTGCTTGTTCTCCTCAGGAGAAAATTGCCTTTTGAACAAGCAGTAGCTTGAAAAATGTAAAATCTGACTATTTTAAGCGTACCCTGTGTACCTACAAAATAAAGCATTTTTAATTTTGATTGTGATCACAGCACAAACTAGAGACTTCATAGAATTCATTTTGGATCGTTAGTGTTCCGAACCCAATCTAGCGACATGGATCCAGGATGTTCCAGTCATCTATTGAAATTTGGTATAGTTGGAGTAAATGGTTGCCCAAATACGGCCACCATTACGGTTATTGGATAAATAAAAGTCAGGGAAAATTGGAAAAAGAATTCAAAGTGTCTGTGAAATGTCAGACATACTCGTATTTTAAAACCCAGCTGATGCCCACGACTTCGTTCGCGTGGAACATTTCATCAAGATCGGTTCAGCAAAAAGTAGCTTATATGTTAATCTAGGTCCTTATTATATATCCATTAACGACCGATTGGTGTAGTGGATAGTGACCCTATCAGCGAAACCAACGGTTGCGGGTTCGAATCCCGCGACGGGTAAATGTTTGTGTGATGAATATGAACATTTATTCCTGAGTCATGGATGTTTATATAAATATTTATGTATGTTTATCCGTTATCTAGTATCCATAGCACAAGCTTTGCTTAGTTTGGGACTAGATGATTGGTGTAAGTGTCCGAAATATTTATTTATTTATTTATTATTATTTATCTGTCTACCCACCCAACTTCATCCCATTCCTTCGTGAAGAGGTACATACATACAGACATTCACTCAAACACAAAAGCTATTACGCCCGCTTCAAGACAAACACACATACTTTGAATTCATTTTTTTATTTATCCTCAAATTTTTAAAGGGGTCGTCAGAGATATCTCACACATTAGTGTTAATTATCCTTGAAACAAGATCCACGGTTCATCCAACGAGATTAACAGAAATGCGCACGTGACAGAGGGTGAGCCTATCGCTGTTCAAACGTGCAAAAGAGAGGAAAGTCCCATAGTTGCCTTTCACGACATCCACGGGAAGAGACGGATTGTTTACAAAATAGTATAGATGATAATTTTTGAGATAAATATTAAACATTACATTCCTTATATTATATAAATGCACATTCAGATCTATTAAAAATCGTATATAGGTATACATTAGTCAATTGAAGTTATCACTATGACTCAATTATTGCTGTAAGTGTCCGAATAAATTTATTAAAAAATAAAAAAAAATTGGGGAAAATATTAGATGCTTCGACATTAAAGTAAGATGATCAAAATATTCAAAGTCAAAGTCAAAAATGCTTTATTTTGTAGGTACACAGAGTACACTTAAAATAGTCAATTTTACATTTTTTAAGCTACTGCTTGTCCAATATGCAATTTTCCCCTGAGAAGAACAAGCAAGAAACTCGAAGGGTTGCTCTTTTAAAATCAGGCTTCGATTTTACATAAAGGTTTTTATATTACAAAAAGGTTTTTATATTTCATTATTAATCGTGAAATAGCCTGGCATGCGAACGATCTGATTATGTCCAGGGATGATTATCATCTAAATAGTCTGATATTTTATAATATGCTTTGTTAATAAGTTTCTGCTTTATAGTATCTTTTAGAGAGTTAGGTAATTATGTATTTAAATTTATCGCGAGGAAGATTTTGTATATCAACTGGGACCTTATTGAAAAAGCGTATACAATAACCCTTTGAATGAATTACTGACTTTGCGGAGGCGACTTATGTGACCTGCAAGTTTATCTTTATTTCTTGTATTGACATCATGTTTATCACTATTTTTCCTAAATGATGCTATATTTTTTTTACATACATTAGATTTTCAAAAAGGTTAGAATGTTATACACTTTAAACCTATCTCTAAGTGACACTGCAGGTTTCAATTGATAAATTGCGCGAACGGTTTTTGTAAAACAAAGATTGTATTTATATCCGCGGCATTATTTCTCTAAGTCACACTATAAATTAATTATTATTGCTCATCTATTGTAAGTTATACAATACAATCTATTCTTTTTATATGCAGGAGCTCGGTCTAAAATGAAGTCAAAATAATTTACATTTACCACAAGGTTTCTCAAAATTCTCACTGATCGGTGATTAGTTGCCATAGTTTATCAAAATTGTAACATATACCAAACTTTACAAAATTAATCAAATAAAATAAAATGAGTTAATTAATAACAACTTGGATTCTCTATATCACAATTACTTACAGGAAGTAATAATGATTAATTAATGTCAAAGAAATCAATTTCTACAATTTCCTGCAAATAACAATTTCCGTTGCGTCCATACTGCAAGGCTCTAATTAATTAGTACTGGTCCACTGAACACGTGATTGTGTCGGTGCAAAGAATTCCCAATAATGATGTTGCCAATAAAAACAATTATAAAAAAACACCGACCCTTTCGACGAAATTCCCGCTGGAGAACTATAATTTATTTTTATTAAAGAAAATGTTATTTCGAATACTTTGGACTTACGATTGGAATTAAATTAAATATCCTTAGAAATACACACAGCGCCATCTTGTTTCACAGTGCAACTAGGCTTATATTATGGATACCGGATAGTTGATATACTCCACCAATAGGTACAGTCAAGGAATGTAAAGGTTCGCCATCTTAAAGTTGACTTTTGCTTGTAGACAAGTTGTTGATTTGACATTCGAAAACACCTGGCAGGTCAAACTAATAAAATAGCAGGGTGAATAAGCATTTACTGGGATCGCGTGCTACATCTTCGACAATATCGTCACTTTCCATCAGCTGAGATTGTGGTCAAAGGCGAATCCAGTCAATCATAAAAAAAATGGTTTTAGTTAAACCCTTCATAGTCAAGGAACACTGGTTCCGCTAAATATGAACCTATTTATGATATATATATATATCAAAGAGAAAAAGAATATTTAATCATTTGCCCATAGAAATTAAGAAATTAGATTTAAAACTTTTTAAAATTCGACTAAGGTCATGGTTAGTAAATAAGGAATTTTATAATTTGAATGAATACTTTAATAAATTTTGACACTTTGTTTGACTTCGTAAATTTTGACATTTTGATTTAATTTTTGTAACCTTGACATTCAACTGATCTAGTGACATAATATAATAATATTTCATTGTTAATTATTCTATCTTAAAATTTGAATGAATACTTTGATAGTTAATTTTGACACTTTATTTTAAATTTTGTAACCTTGATATTTAACTTATCTAGTGACATGTGTCTAATATTTTTAAATTGTTAATTATTATATTTTATACAATGAAATAAGTTGCACACCCTAAATGGGTAAACTGTATAAGTGCCTACCAATTAATGTAACAACATCTTTGTAACACAGTTGTATGCAATAAATAAATTCTAATTCTAATTCTAATTATAATTAGAGTTAGGCTTAATTTTCTATGCAACATTTGGGTAATGTTACTGTCGGAGCAACTCCTGAAGGGAGTGCCCGTGAACTGCGAGTAGGCGCAATTCTTCAGTTTGGCACGTGAATTTAGGAAATTTATTTCTGCCCTACGCTGTTTTAGATTCGTCTGGTGTGCATATGGGTGGTGGCTTACTTGGATTTAGCTGGGCTGGCTGGAGAATCCTCCGCTGGTCTTCCTAGGGGGGCCCCACGCCTTAATACAGCACCCACCATACACTCGTCACACCACCAGATACCCGCACACCTCAGTCGGTCAATGTCCCGCAAATATGGTTTCCCAAGGAAACTTAATAAACCCGCGTGCACAAGAGTGCCAGTAAAATTACTCGGGTGGTAAGTTATCGCCGCAACAAAACAAAACCGCGTGCCGCGCGAGAGAAAACCCCGAGAGTAGTCTGACTGCCTTTTCTTTTTAATTAGGCGGGGTTGCCACCGAAAAATTACTTGGCCTAGACTCACGCATATTGGCGTGAACAGTGTTACTTAGTTTAGAAAGGTAACATGTGCTTGCTAAGTGTCAAATTAAAGCATTCGAATCCGCGGCTGTACATTTTTTTGTAAATACTATAAATGCGAAACTAATATAATAAATGCGAAAGTTTGGATGTTTGTCGGTGGCTCCATCACGGATCCGGAACGGATTTGAATTTAAGAGGCCTGAATGACAAAACCAATATAATACAATACAATACAATACAATACAATACAATACTCTCTTATTGCGCAAAATAATTTACAATAATTTTGATGATAACAATATAACACAATTAGGCGGTCTTATCACTAAAAGCGATCTCTTCCAGACAACCCACAGCTACGGGACATTTGTAGGTAGAAAAACAGGTAGGGTGCATGCATAAATATAATAATAATATCATATTAATTGACTTAATTATATAAATATATACATAATACATATAAATATATACATAAATAAATAAATAAATATATATATATATATAAATAAATATGTAGAAATACTTAATATATAGTATAAAACACAATCACTAGAAGCACTTATAGATAGTCAACTAATGTTCACGAGGCGGGAGTCAACGAAAAGAAAAAATTCAGAGACCTAAGTAGTGGTTTTTGACTTGACATTTAAAAATATTTAATAATTGAGCTTTCCTAATAGATTCCGGCAAAGAGTTCCACAGACGAGTGGCTTGCATAATATTACTAGCTTTCCTCTTTCCTCCCGCGGCTTCGCCTGCGTGGAATAATTTATCGCGGAAATTGGTTTATCCCACGGGAACTACTTATTTTATAAGGATAAAAAATATCCTATGTATTTGCACCTAAATACCAAAGGAGATCATTCACGGGCCATACAAGTTTGGGCCCGAAAGTCAAAGTGCCGGCCAACGAAATTAAAGCTGCCACCACTATTGAGGAAGTAAATCCGAGTATCTTTCAATATGGCACCAAGTCTGTCAAGTCCACTACTTCAAATGATTTTTTAGATCAAAAAATCTGAATTCTTATACATATTGAAATGCTCCTGACGAAACCAACGTACATACGTTGTAGGTTTTCGCCCTCACATGGCGAGATTGAATGCGTGCTCGTATTATGTACAAATCACTATTTCCCAATTCCCGAACATGGGACGGTGGCAAAGAGTCACCCAATTCGATGACAAATGATTCAGTTTCGCTAATATAGGCACATTATTAGTTTATTATTTTTTTATTTTTTTTATTAAAAGCTGGTTTCGCGTTTGGCTACAATCTCACCTGATGGAAAGTGACGATGTAGCCGATGATGTATCACGCGCACCCAGTAAATGCCTATTCACTCTAGACTTGAAGATCCCAAGGTTGTAAGTGTCGGGAAAAACCGACGCGGGCAGTGAGTTCCATACCTTAGCAGTCCGCATTATAAATGACGAAGCAAAGAGCTTAGTGCGGATGTTCGGTATGTTGACAACATATGGATGGCGCCTGGTTGTCCGAAGATGGAAAGGGGACGGTGGAATAAGATCGTGCAATTCCATCGCACACTCACCGAAATGTATCTTGTAAAATACTGAAAGGCATGCGACCCTACGGCGGTGTTCAAGGCTTTGCAATTTGCCGGTGACCGTTGAGTCATCGCCTATGAGTCTTAAGGCGCGTCGTATTATTATATATATATATTTTTCTGGTTGCCAAAACATAGTCTTTTTTTAATTAATATTAAGGTTACGGTAAAATAATAATTACCAATGTTTGGTGTCATTGTAACACTTGTTCTAATTCATCATCCAATAAGCTCATATCATTTTTTTCGCCAGAAAGTGAAAGCATTTTGTTAATGTAACGTTTGACGATCCCAATGTTTCGACTTAAGAAATCACATGAAATAGTGGACTTAAAGACTAAGTGCCATATTGAAAAATACTCAGACTGACTTCACCAATAGTGGTGACACATTTATTTTCGTTGGCCGGCACTTTGACTTTCGGGCCCAAACTTGTATGGCCCGTGAATGATCTCCTTTGGTATTTAGGTGCAAATACATAGGATATTTTTTATCCTTATAAAGTAAGTAGTTCCCGTGGGATAAACCAATTTCCGCGATAAATTATTCCACGCAGCCGAAGCCGCGGGAGGAAAGAGGAAAGCTAGTAATATTATATTTGTTTTGTCATTCAGGCCTCTTCCATATCACTAATTTGGAAATATCGTTGGGGCCACGAAGGCGCTATAACCCTCTTAGCTGTGTCCCGGAATTACTCTCTGACCACACACCCTGAAAGTTGACCCAAACCAAGACGAGTTCCACTTTGATCTATCAATATTAGTTATAACCGTAACGGTGATGTAATACGAATGATTTCACCTTACGATCGTAGACCGTGGGCAAAGGCCGTTCCGATGTCATGTAAGCGGGTGACACTTCCTTAAACTTTTGAAAGTTCTAGGCAGTCTATGTCTGTCTGCAGCGTTTCATTTGCTACGACTCGGACATACCTCTATTCCTTCATTCACCTGGTTGTCTGGTAGAAATCGCTTGTAGACATAATTGTACAATTGACGATCTTGTTTGGTGTAGTGTCTAGAACCTCTGACTGCTATGTTTATGCTTATGGATGTTTTTCATTTATATGTATTTATTTATTTACAAAAAAAAAATGTATTTGTGTAGTTTATCAACCATCTTGTATCCATAATACAAACTTAGTTGTTTAGTGTGGAACTAGATGGCGCTGTGTGTATGTGCAAAGAAATAAAAATTATTAAAGTTTGCTTAATTTGACGACCGGTTGGTGTAGTGGATAGTGGACCCTGTCAGCGAAACCAACGGCTGCGGGTTCAAATCCCGCTAGGGGTAAATGTTTGTGTGATGAATACGTACATTTATTCCCGAGTTACGGATGTTTATATAAATATTTATGTATGTTTATCCGTTATCTAGTTTAGCACAAGCTTTGCTTACTTTGGGACTAGATGATTGGTGTAAGTGTCCGAAATATTAGGTCCTTACCTATAAAATTGGCATTTTGTGTGAAGAATTTCATTAAGACTGTTTTCTCCATACAAACATTTTAGATTTTTTTTATGAACGGCAAATCCAAACTTAGCGAAAGTTTGTGTGTATTATCGGATAACATTAAGTTAAATATAGGCAGCGTTAATTTTTAAAAGTAACCGCTTTATAAAAGTTTCACCAAATCTAAGGAATGATTATGGGAAGCACATGAAAAGAGCTCTGTTCATTTTTTTTTTATTATGTGATTTAGCCCAGAAATTAAAAAATATTTCATGTGAAACCTTGAAATAATTTTCCATTTTCCAACTAAAAAACAAATTTGGATACAGCTTTGAAAATCGCAGGAATTGGTACATATGATTAACGAAAGAAAAAAAACTCCAATTTCATAGGTAAAGACCCAATATTTATTTATTTAATAAATGCAATCCTTATTTCTTGTCATCATCTTCAATCACACTTGATTGACTAAGTTGTCTCTAAATTCTCCCATCAAACTTTATGCAAAAGATTATCCATCAGTCCGCTAGCAGGAGTAGGTACCTGTCGTAGAATAAAAAACCCGTACAGTAGTTCGTTTAACAACCTATTGGAAATCAATTCATCATGTCAGATGAGCAAGCACCAGTATCGCGGCGCCATCCACGCGCGGTGGGAGATAACGAATGATGCGGTGACAATGAGACATTAATAGCATGTAACGGCAATAAACTGCAAGCGAGCGACGAGTGATAGATTACGTGATATCAGTATCCATTATCGAGCCATCGGCACTCGATAACGCCTTATCCATCTCTATCAATTGTTGTAAAACAAGCGCGATAGGATATCGTCTCCCGACTTGTTGATGCACTTTTACATTAGCGACGACGACAATATTACAATGGCATGGTATACATCACAGCGTAAGACATATTATCCTTGCACAACTTCTCACAACTCCACGGCGATCTCATGGGGACTGGAGCGAGCTTCGTCAATTTCAGAAGAAACGCGTACACATGGCATTAGAACTTTAGAGTGGTCTATTATAGTCGCTTGGTGTATGTTTTTTTTTTTTTCAAAAGCATAATCGTATAAAGCGTTAATTGTGTCAATTGACGGTCGCGTTTGTAGGGCTTCGTAAACTTCATTCACCTGAGATAATTCACCTAGGATTCCACATAATTACAACATTAAATTAAATAAATAAAGAAAATTTGGAGAAAATGTGTGTTCCAAATAAATTTCGCATGATCGCCATCGAAAAAAAATAAGCTACCTATGCCAATAACTTCTATTTCACTTACCTAATAAGCGGTATTTTTTTCCTTACGGTAAAAAAACTCATCCGGTATAGTCTCTATTTGATTTGTCATTATCATATCAATATATGATACTATCAACACAGATATGGTAACTATAGATATGGGATGATTATATATATCGATGATTTATCTCATGTCATTCGCTGGAGTGCAATTCGTACACAATGTAATTTGTATAATTTAATTATTTCGGCACGGCCGATCACTAGAAGAGAAGTTTTCATATGAGCGCTTCGGTGGGCATGTGGCCGTCCCAGTTGATTTAAATGGAAGCCCACGGTTGACTTAATAACAGGTGACGTTAAGTCGCTCCTATGAGCCACCGGATTTACATTGACCACAGCCGGCCAGCGACTAGTGGTCACCCATCAAAAATGTAAATAGGAACCCTTTTAGAATCACTTTGTTGTCCCTTTTTCTCAAAAACTGTTAAAGTACTAAGAGCCTCGCCTTCATACTCCTATAAATAGTTGAAGTTTTTAGCGTAACGTAAGAAAAAGGTACGGCCTTTAATGCATATTTTCATACAAAATCCACTCGCTAACAGATCTTGGAAACCTATAGGGTATTGCCTTTACAATCTTGAAAGACACGAAAGGTCTTGGCATTAGACCGTGTGATTTGGCGTAATGGAGCATAGGCCTATACCCAGCAGTGGGTGGATGATTCAATCTCAATCAGATTGCTTGTTGAAGGTGTGTGGAACGCGTCTGTTTTTTAAGTTAAGAGTTGTGCCGAACACCATACGCATTTTGGTTGCTAATGCTGACCGCCTATCTGGGGGCACGGCAGTGCCCCCGCCAAGTCGAGCGCGAAGCAAACACTGCCGTACCATCCTTTACTGGAACCTTTTCGCGGCATTTTCAGGCCCCTATTTTAGACCTCTGGATAAGACTAGAACGCAGAAATTTTCGTCATCCAGTAAGCTATAATCACATACTTAAAATCCAAAATTTCAAGTCTGTAGGTCATTTAGTTCCGAAGTTAAGCGAAAGCAAAGTTTCGCATTTATGACACTCACTCACTCACTCACTCACTCATGATCATCAAAATAGAACTAGTACTTCCCATAAACTCAGAGAGCTGAAATTTGGTACAGAGTTATGGTTCAATGGCCACATAAAGGGAAAACTATAAAAACTAGGATAATCGAAGATCTGGAGTACCTGGTGACCCTGATTAGGAAACACAAGAGCCCAACCAAACTATTAGAGATCGACATATACCGCCTTTACAAAAAATATTCAACTTGGTGGGCCGCTTCATTTGATGTCAAAAATCGAAGGTCTGAAGTATCTGATGAAGAACCCTCAGCTGGTCTCAGCTGTATTAGAGATATGGTAATGCCCCCTTCTACTATTGGTACATAGAAAAATCGACTGTCATTGCAAAAATCCAGCGTAGTGGGACACATCTTCTAATTTAATCTAGCCTATAGCATCCCACTGCTGGGCGCATGCTTCCCCTTCTGCTTTTAATACGAATACAAATAAAATTAAAGGAAAACTCTGAATAAGACTAGACTGGCTTTTACAAGTTTACAAGAAGAAATAGTCAAACGATTAATTTTATTCTACTCGAACATTACACAAAATAAATAAACAAACGAAAATTTGGTCAAAATATAATGCATTGGCTAAGAGTGGCGGTGATACCCGCACGCGTCGCTAGATGGCGTTGACTGTATTTTAAAACGCGCTTACGTTTTGTTTTTCCGATAACCTTATATGGCAAAGTGGCAACCGGCCGCGTTACAGTCGTTTACGACATTCTTCTATTGCGCTTGAAAGTGTTTGCTAGGGATTAGGAGGGATTATTTGCATTTCGTTGATTTCGCTGATTATTTCGTGAGGTTTGCTAAAGTTAATTGGCAGGTTGTTATTATATTAATTCAAAGCTTTAAACAGGTTAGGAATTATATGGTTAGTGACGGATTACTGATTATTACTTAATTATCAGAATTAAAAGAAGTTTCAATTGAATATTTTATTTAATTGTTAATTATTTAGTACCTACTTTTAGTTTTCTAGGTCTAATTTACAGTTAGGCAGTACTTCGAATCGCGTTCGTGTTTATAAGTACTTTTCTAGTATTCTAGTTTAGTTTATTTAGTTAGATATTACTTCGTTTCGTTTAAAAATATCATTAATTTAGCTGTATTTCAGTACTAGGTAGGTAGTACCTTTGGTAGAAAGTTCATTGATAATTAATTATATTGACACTTGTCTAATAATTAAGAGTTAACGTTTTGCTTATAGTTTGTATAGATTGAGTAGGCAGAGTAATATTTTCTTTAAGTTTTTTTTATTAAGACAAAAGAAGTCTTAAAGATATAAGTAGGTTTTAGTCTAAATATTATCGGTATTTCTGATTTGTTGTCCATATACTAAAGGTCGTTGAGTTTATTTGTGTTTGATTTCACAAGATAATAATTATCGTAAAAAATGTCGATAATATTAAAAGACGACGATGAACTTAGTGGCTACCAAGTAGTTGGTATGCCCAAAGACGGGTCTTGTCTCTTCCATTCAATATCTTTCTTGGTGTATGGTAGAACTGACTCAACTTTCAGTATCAAGTATATTTGTAGAAACGTGGGCATATATATAATATGCCCACGTTTCTACAAAAAGAAGTGAAATCCCACCAAAAACATTCTGTAAAAAACTAGCCAAGTCTCGATGGAGCTGCTTGATTATCTCTAAAAAGTAATGAAATCTATACAAAGTCGTGCCAAGTGTAAGGTTCCTTACTGCGATTTCTTTATTATTATAGTTAATGTTGTGTGACTTGGCCGTTGAAGGGTACACAGGGGAACAAAACCAGGTGCTCCATGACACCATTGCACCAATCTGTCGCCAGAACCGCTACGCATTGACGATGGAAAATTGCCACTTGGAAAACGTTGATTCAATAACCAGTCAATTGTAGGCTTGATAAAGCCACTAACGTATAAAGAACGTTATGTAAACGCCACACAGATTATTCGCTAATAGTTTGTCGTTGAACATTCTTAATAACATAATTAATAACATTAATAGCGGTTCTGGCGACAGATTGGTGCAATGGTGTCATGGAGCACCTGGTTTTGTACCCCTGTGTACCCTTCAACGGCCAAGTCACACAACATTAACTATAATAATAAAGAAATCGCAGTAAGGAACCTTACACTTGGCACGACTTTGTATAGATTTCATTACTTTTTAGAGATAATCAAGCAGCTCCATCGAGACTTGGCTAGTTTTTTACAGAATGTTTTTGGTGGGATCCCTTTGTCACAAATTCTTTTAGCAATATTAATCATACGCTCACACACATACGCACACACACACATACACACACGACTCACACACACAACCTTCACAATTTGTTATTCGTTTTTATTATTTTTAAGTTTATAACTAAATCCACCATAATTTTGGTTTTTAGTTCTGGTAAATTAATAACATCGCTATGGAAGAGTGAGGTCTTCTGACACACGTATTGCTACACTTACAAGGAGACCTCAACAACTCCTTTGTTCCACTATGTGCTGACGGAATGTGTTCGGGGCGTATCTCGACGCTATTCAGACGATGTAGGATATTACAAAAGTATACTCTTCTCTCCAAATTTGGAACAAGCTAAAGCAGTGTATTGTTTATATAAAAACATTATTTAAGTACTCTACATATAGAGGCTGTATAAAGCGACATGGTTGTTTAATACGGCCAAGGTCTTTAAAATTAGATTAAAAAAAACTCCTTTGTAAAAGTGATAAGAATAAGAATAATTTATTTTTAACCACAGATAAATACAATAATTTACAACAGGTAAAATTTTGTAATATTCATTAGAATTTCTAAAAGTATATTCCCAGCTGATGCCCATGCTAAGCATTAAAAATACTTGTGTTATAAGCATCAGCTGCTGACTCCTCAATGGACTTCTAAATTTACATTAATATGTAGAACAAAATCTAAGCAAACCTGTGTTTGTTATCGCCTGTGTGTGAGGGAGATATTATATTTTATGTGTATTGTGTTTGTGCTTGAAAGTGTTCTCCAGTGTGTGAGTGTGCGTGTGTGATCTTTATTATAAAATTATTTAGAATTTTGAATCTGTATTTATTCGCAATAAATATTTTTCTTCCTCCTTCCACTGTGTCATCACCTCAACACGGCAGATAGCAGCACGCCCGGAGCGCCTCCCACGTGAATCATAATTAATTCTCAACTCCCTGGAAGTAATTTAACTTACGCTGAACATTAAGCTAATTACGCGGGGTTTTTATCTTAATTATATGATGTAAACACCGCGGGGCACCGTGTTGTTCACACTACCCTGTCGGAGGGAATCTTGGGCAAGGGAGATTGGAAGGAAAATTTATTGATTATATTAGTTTTTTGGGTATTTATTTAGGATGTGGGATGGTAAACCTATTTTCTAATGCAGGGTTACCCACTCTTGTAACTCCATTCCATTTCGGCGCCATATAGCCTATTCTAGTAGACTTAGTAAAGTTATTAAGTCATTCAGAGGTCAATGTGTGCGCTTCTACAACAAGGTTCCCATGGATATACAGAATCTTCCGCTTAATAAATTTAAACTTATTATAAAACAAATATTACAAAATTTCAGACTACATTAATGATAGTAAGCCATGGGATTAAACGGCTCCTCTACAAGACGATATATAAAAATTGTTGTAACCTTTATAGATTGTAAATGACTGATTGAAAAAAGCTAGCTCTTCTCAGTAGTGGTCGCGTTCCGAGCTAGTGGTAGTTTAAAAAACAAGTGACGTTCATAAGTCCGTATTGTATTGCCTACATGAATAAATGATTTTCATTTCATTTTATTTCATTCGACAATGATAAAGGTCAAAGATTGGTAAAATTTATTTTGCTTAGGCGTTGGTTATAGTAAAATCACACACGGATATTTCAATTGTATAAAGAATGGTATTCTAGAATATTAGGTATTTTAGACTGAATATTATGGCGGCCTATTAGCAATGCTTGCTTATGATCCAATTAGAAATTTTATAACAGTCTTTTGTACATAATTTCTGTTTTTTTTTTTTTTTTTTTATATGAGAGGGCGGCAAACGAGCATGCGGGTCACCTGATGGAAAGCAATCACCGCCGCCCATGGGCACCCGCAACACCAAAAGGGTCACAGATGCGTTGCCGGCCTTTGAGGAAGGTGTCCACCCCAGAATAAGTAGGGCAGCCTGAGCGATGAGGGATTCTCCAGCACTAATAGTACTGGTACCCTCCTGGCGTACTAACTCTTTAAATACCGCTACCATTCTGGAGAGAGACTGGAAGGTGGGCCTCCGGCGCCCTCGCTCACCGGACGAAGCGCAGTGGCAAAATGCCACTACTCAGACGTCGGTCTTCTGCGAGAGGGTGGTACTTCCCCGGTCGAGCCGTCCCATTCATGCTGCAAGCTAATAGCTTACAGCGTGGCTCTACCACTACAATGTTTTATGATGGTTTTAAATTGGAACCTTATTATAAAAGCGTATACATTGTCCCTTAAATGAATTAGTGACTTTGTCTAAATGCCTTAAACAAATTCATTTCTAAATCTAATTTTGACATTATGTATGTCACACGTTCATCACCTGACTGCTCTTACCTCTGTAGATCATCATCTCCTGTAACATTGTGTTCCTCTCATTCAATTCACCCCATATTTTATGTAGGCACTGTAGGTATCGAGTTATGAGGGCTTAATTAATGATGGCCATAAACATGTTGACACGCCGCCCCGGTCGCGCCCCGCGCCCCGCGTCCCTTTACGAGCTCACTTTGTCTCGCATTATGCCCCAATATAAAACCGTTACAGCCTCTTTACGAGTGTTGCAGACGTACAATAACATCCGCGCTTAAATTCTAAGCTGACGCTTAGCAGTACGCTTTGCCAATGACAGTTAAAACGGAGCCGTAAAGAAGTGATGTTTGTTGTATGGTGGCTTTGAAATCACGAGTTTTTATATAATACACACCGTTTGTAATAATTTAAGCAACGTCCGTCAATCAACAATCATTTAACAACTTGACCGCCTCCGTGGCTCAATGTAAACAACGTTGGGTTTACGATTCGGAGGTCGCGGGTTCGATCCCCAGCGGGGTACATGTTTAAGTACTCGGTTTGGTTGGTGGTAGGGCATTTCAAATGTCCGCCTGGCTAGCTAGGACCATCTTATCTAAATCTGCCGCCAAGCAACAATGTTAATAGCATTGTTGTGTTCCGGTTGTCAGAGATAAAATAGCCAGTCCCCCAAATGTGTTGGGGTTTCCGGGTCAGTACGCTTCCACCTTCGACCTCATCCTCACTTAACATCAGCTGCTGCATTCGGAGTAGAGTAGGAATAACCACTGGGAAAAACAAAAAGGGAACGGTCTAAACTATGGAGTATAATATCGTGACCACGCGGGGGAGGGTTTTCTTCGTCGGGGGTTAAAAAGACCGTATAATGTATTTTATTTAATAAAATTCCTTATACATGAAATGAGAGACAGCGGTATTTGAAGATCTGCCATAAATACTTTTACAAGAATAATTATTTTAGCGTTTTGCACGTTAGTAGTTATACGATACCGTTGCGAACTCATTTAGAATTACGAGGTACAGTCGTTTACACCACCTCCTCTTTGTTGGGATCAACCTGACCCCTTTTCGTGGGTGCAAATGGCGACTACAGTGATGGACGCAGCGTCGTTTATGCCGCGCTGCTTAAAACATCTGCAATCGCCAACCAGCCTGCCCAGCGCGGCGATTAGGACAATACAAATCGCTCTACAGGAGAGGCATATATCAAGTAGTAGGTAGACTTGATGTGCGAGCAATAATTGTTTATTAAAACTATTCACCGCCATCTAGTGACATTTATTAGAATGACATCATTATTCTCAAAGACACAGTGTACTTATAATGCAACTTTAAGATATGTCAAGGTATTCTTGCGAGATTTAACTGCCTAATGTACCGACCTAATTCGTTCACAAAAGTTCTTTTTACGCAGTCACGGCAACCTCATAAGGGTAGGGTAAGAACAGGGTCGGTGTCAACCTGTCGCAATGTGGAACCAGAAGGCAAGGCGAGACGCCGCGATGCGCGACGTCATGAATAAATTCAACCCAAATCATACAGAGAGCAAGAAACTTATATTTGTGCAATATATTTGTTTTTGTGTGCTCCGCCCGCGCGTTTTTTGTACACGGGTTTTCCATTAGAGGCACGTAATTCACGGAAACACGCGGAAAACCTGGCGTTCATGTGAGCCGTGTTTGGTGCAGACTTTCAGGAAATCAAAGAACTTGTAAATATTGATGAATGATTGAGGGAAACTTTCTTGTGGAGCAATTTATCAAAAAAATAATTGCCTGTGAACTCTACGCTCGTGGGCAGAGTTGAATATACAAGTGTACACATTTCATATTTTTGACTTGTGTGGATTTATCTAATCGTTTTATCAGTCAATTGCTTAGCCATCACCGAAAGTAATTATAAATATCTATGTTTGGATACCTCGGACGTTTTGTAGTAAAACTATAGATTATTGTTGATAGATAAGCGAAAGCATTCGAACGACCGCCATTAACTTCAAACCTGAAGCATTTATTTTAACGTAAGATACATGATAACATTTGCTGAATGTCTATCTAAATGTATTGGAAATAATAAAGGGGCTTAAGCATTTGTCTGTCAGTCAGTACGTCCAAGCTACTACCGCTTTGGAAAGGGAAATTATCTGTAGGAAAAGAAGCGACGCATGCCGACAGGATCATCGTTTTGTTCTTTTTTTTAATTACTTAAATAATACGGCTCTTTAATATTTGAGAACTCTTCGAAATACACCAAGCGTTTTTGTCATTCAGGTATTCACTTATTATGTAGTGTTTACAGTAATATTCTCTAACATCAGATTATAAATGCAGTATCTCGTAAGGTATGGTGATTTAAAATTCAATGCTCTCTCTACTGTTTCTTACTCCGTGAACGACCGGAGACGGGACACCGTGTCGCTAAAACAAATTAGCCCGCCAACCATCAGGCTCCTAACTTGAAATTTTGTTTTTCATTAGGACATAATTAATATGTGTCTTGTACACACGTGAATTAACATAGCAAGCAGCGGAGGGTCGGATTTATCTGAATGCAAATGAGGTCGGCCTACGAAGAAACGTAAGAACGAGCGCTTCCACGCTCACAGGGGGCTTTAGAGGCCCTTGTATCCCCAAGTGGTACCGAGACCAGGATGTCGCACGAATATTCGCACCATTAGGCCAGAGGTTATATTCGTGTGTGAGCAGCTTATTTTGTTACGACGAGTTTGTGAATTAGTTTCGAACTACCTTCAGAATTCACCCTAAGAAGAAATCATGCAGAAAAGTAGAACAACTAGAATTTGATGAATTACAAAACTTATACTTTGGGGATAAAGGTCGTGACTTTATGTACGAGTATGTATGTAAACTTAATTCGGTGATCGATTCTTATCAGAGTTCACATAACGCAAATAAGACTAATTTACTCTAAGGAGTTAACATACCTTTTGTTGCTTACAAATCTGAAGCATGTCTATAAATTAATCACAAAAGTTTTGAACGGTGTTCAATGGGTCCTCAAGGAATGCTTAACTTCACTAGGATGTCGTGTCCTGCTTGCTTTTAGTTCATTACATTTGCCATTGGATTTAATGAAAAAATCTTTTAATATCTTTGGTAAGGCTCCGCAAAACATATTGTTAAGGAAACAAAACCTTCTGTTTACTGTTGAAATATACAAATGTATATTTCTTGAGTTACACTAGCTTTAATCTACTTTTTGTAAACCCCCATTCCTCTTCTTAGCGAGTCGGTGGCAAAAAAAAACCTTAATTTGAACGATGTTAAAGACATTACTAAATGTACCATTTAATAATAAAGTTATTATCAGAAGTAGGTAAGTTTATTGATAACTATCGACATTGACAGAAAAATATAAAGTTTACAAATCGGTAGACGCGGGATCTATACCCAGCGGAGTACATATATTTAGTACTCTGTTGGGTTGGTGGTAGGACGTTTTAAATGTCCGCCTGGCCAGCTACCACCAGCTTATTTAAGTCCACCGCTTAAACAACAATGTTAGTAGCATTGTTGTGTTCCGATTGACAGAGATAAGATAGCCAGCCCCCGAATAAGCTGGAGTTTCCGGGTCAGTAAGCTTCCACCGTCGGCCTCGTGTGCATAAAAAGAAGTACTTAGATTCCTTGGATACGTTTCCCGAATAACTACTCGGGATATTCATATGACCCATAATATTACATTTGAATTTCAAACAATTCCTGTGATAGGACAAATCAAAACACAATTATATGGAAACTGAAATGTTCTTTAACATGACTATTTCTATCGTCCGACGCAAAAGCGTTGTAAATTTAAATCTTTTGTTTGACATCTATTGTAGAGCTCCCGCTGAACCTATTTCAAAACGGGCTTTGTTCTGAAGGCTGGTGTTTGGCAAATGGTTGAGCAATGTTTGTCGGTTGAGCCGTTTTCAAGACAATTAGCTTTTATGATGGTTTATTTTATAATTGGACAGATCTCTGAATTTTCAATATATCAACAGCACCTTTGCCGTTACGTATGCGTCACTTCATAATGCAATTCAATAAAGATTTTTCGCCTCCGCGTTGTTAATGTCATCAAACGGAAGCTTATTTCCAAGCTGTCAACATTTCGTAGGGGGAGGCACGAAGGCTTACATGAACCGAATGTTATTCATTTAATCAACGTCATTTAAACTATAAGGGTTTCAACTTTTCGAAGTTTTGCAAAACATTGGAAAAAGTCCGCAAGTTATTTCGACGGGGCTTCTATACAAAGATATTTTTATTTGTCGATTTGTTCCAATTATATTGGCTCAACCACTGTCACGTGCGCATTTCTTTCTATTTTGAAAGGTGAGCCGAGCATTAAACATTTTATGTTTGGAACACTCGAACACTTGTGTTTGGTTATTTGTGGTGAGTGGAATAAATATTTTTATTGTTATTTATTATTATATATCTGACGTTATGTATTTAAACAAAATTGATAAAACTAACAGGTCCTTTTATTATGCCAAGCTATTTTCCAATTTAGTTTTACGGAGTTAAGCAGTGTGAATGAAGACGTAGTGACAAAGATTGGAAAAGGTATACCAAGATGGTTTGGCCATGTGGAGAGGATGAATGAAAGAAGACTTACGAAAGAGATGAAAATGAAAATAAAAAGAAATTTTTATGCTTGACGGGTTCGCACTTGACCTCAATCACATCTGATGTTAAGTGAAGATGAGGTCGAAGGTGGAAGCGTACTGACCCGGAAACCCCAACACAACAGTATTCACAACTTTAACGACCTGTTTGGTGTAATGGTTAGCAACTCTGACCACTATACCAAAAGGTTGCGGGTTCGAATCCCGCTAGGGGCATATGTTTGTGTGATGAATACGGACATGTGTACCCGAGTTATGGATGTTTTCATTTATAATAAGTATTTATTTACAAAAAAAATGTATTTATGTATTATATCAACCATCTGGTATCCACAACACAAGCATATAGTTGCTTACTGTGGAACTAGATGGCGCTGTGTGTATGTCTAAGGATATTTATTATTATATTTATTATTATTATTATTTATATAACTTTGAAAACAAACAAAATTATCGTTCGTGTGTGTGTGTAGGGGGGCACGTACCATAATCAAATCGGGGACGTCTTAAAGGAAGCCCAAGTAAAGAGTACCCTAAACCGACGAGCATGTATGAACAATATTATGAGAGTGAATGAAGCAAAAGAGGTGTGTCAGGATCGTAGTAAGGGAAGATCGTAGATCGCTACGGGAAACAGGCGTGACATTATGTATGTATGTTTTTAAGATCAATTAAATTACTAGGTACATAATCAATCATTTAAAAATATATTAAAGTCTATACATGTCAAAATATATGTTAAATTCATTTTATTCGATTTTCGTCATGGTACTTTATAAAACTCACACTCAAGAAAGTTTTATTTCGTAAGTTATAACAATAATATTTGAAAACATCATGACATACATAATACATACGAGACGCAAGTTAATGGACATGGGGCTCCTATATGACATACTCCACTGTAGAATTGACAGCCCTGGGGGCCTACAATCACCTCTTATAGCAATATTACAGTATATTCAGTATTATTATTGAACTTTTGGCTGGAATTTATTTTTCAACGCCGATCAAACGTACAAGACATACTCCCCTATTTAATGTACCCCATCATACTACAAATTATGGCAGTAACTGTACCCTAACACGTTTGGTTCGTACGTATAATCAACATTTCCGTAATTACGACTTATTTAATGTTTCTAAAAAAAGCTTTAAAAGTAAGATTAGGAAGGAGTTGCTTAACTTCCCCATCGTCCGTTGATTTGAGTTGATTTGGCTCCATGCCTACTTATTGAACTGGTAACGAGTTGACAACTTAATTATCTATTTATCTATAGTATATTGTATTTAATTTATTATATATTATATTTATTTTCTATATTTATATAATTCTATATTTATATGTAATAGTATTGTATATAAGTCAGTATTTATATGTAGTTTATGTATGCTTGTGTTTGTTTAGTCATCATGGATTAGAATATAATCTCTAGATGAGTATGCAAATTATCATTCACTACACTGCTTTCCTCACTGTAGGTGTGATCGGCAGCACATCAGTGTGTGCGCGAAGACCTAAGTACCGGTTACTTTAATATAGTTTATGTCTCAAAATGCTTCAATTGCAATCCCTGGTATTGTTGGTTGGATAGGTTTTAGTGTTTTGTCTTGCAATAATATCACATAATGTGCTGTCGCGGTACTGAACTCAACTGTATATAAACAACATGCATTATGCTCTCAAATTAATTAAGTTGTGGATAGCTGTTAATGACTAGTATAAGAAATCAGATCCATTGTAATCTCTCGAATATGATAAGTTGTTGTTATCCCGAATAATTAAAACAATAAAATAAAATACATAGCTCGTTCACAAGGCATCTCAGGCACAGATTACTAATAAGTTACTAAAGTAATCTCAGGGGTTGCTCTTTTTAAATAAGTAGTTTTACAATTTATGATTCGATAAAGAAGAAAAAGCAATTAATAGACTGAATATCTCTGTTCTCTTATCATCTAGATAGTCAGATTTTTTTTTAACTTTTGGCACATAGTTTCCGTTTAATGGTGGTTTATGGAAATAGCCTACGCTCTTTAGGCCTTATGTTTTGCCTACTCCCTCCTTTATTAAATAATTTTCGATTAGCAAAGTTAAGCAATGTTTGGCGTGATAATTTCTTGGATGGGTGACCACTAGTGGCATTTGAATACGAATATTTTCATGCTTCGGATGGCACGTTGAAAAGGAAGATTGTTTTCAATTGAAAGAAGGTGGTGTAAAACACAGTGGGAGGCTGGTGATGATACAATCTTTATTTTTTTATTTTTTTTATGCACAACAGGTTGGTACTTGACCTCAATCACACCTGATGTTAAGTGAAGATGAGGTCGAAGGTGGAAGCGTACTGACCCGGAAACCCCAACACATTTGGGGGACTGGCTATCTTATCTCTGACAACCGGAACACAACAATGCTATTAACATTGCTGTTTGGCGGCAGATTTAGATAAGATGGTGGTAGCTAGCCAAGCGGACATTTAAAATGCCCTACCACCAACCAAACCGAGTACTTAAAACATGTACCCCGCTGGGGATCGAACCCGCGACCTCCGAATCGTAAACCCAATGTTGTTGACATTGAGCCACGGAGGCGGTTAAATTATACTATATGTAGTATATAGTATTATCTAAATGAGATCTACCCCAAATATATGTATAAATTCGAGAAATTTTCCCAATTTCAATGTAATTGTCGATGAGGGGCTGAAGCGAAGTGAAGTGAAGTACTCAGCGAGAAAGTCGCAGCCACTTCCACTCAGCCGGCGGTTACCAGCTTAAATCAATAACGTTGTAAATAAAACACGCCGCGGTAATGGAGGAGCCATTTTTTATCAATTCCCTTTACACTCTATATACATTTTAAGTTGGCGCAAACAAAAGAGGCCAACTTTTAACTCAGTTGCAAGATTATTTCTCACTTCCCTTTCTTTTGAATGAGATTTAAAAAAGTTTCTGCCTATCTAAACTTGTTTAATGTAAAGGCAGCATTTAAGCGAGCATCTGGAAATTCACTTTTCACAAAACGCTTAAGCTCGCAAATTTATTTAGTTAAGGTGGATTAGCCCGACATGTCGACTGGGAGTGATGGCACTGTGGCGTCGGTGACCTAGGGGCCTTCGAAATACCGTGATAATTAAATAAATATCTGTGCACATACACAGCGCCATCTAGTTCCACACTAAGCAACTATTATTGTATTATGGATACCAGATGGTTGATACACTACACAAATATATTTTTTTTTTTCTAAATAAATACACATATATAAATGAAAAACATCCATAACTCGGAAACACACGTTTGTATTCGTCATACAAATATATGCCGCTAGCGGGATTCGAACCACTACACCAAACACGGAATCCTTGTAGGATCACTGTTGTGCCTATGTTTTCCTATTCAATTTTAAGTTCAAACCTATAAAAGACAAATGCCTTTCACCAACATATTTCCAAACTGACTGGTACTAAATAAATAGATATTTCGGACACTTACACCAACCATCTAGTCACCAAACTAAGCTATGGATACTAAATAACGCATAAACATACACAAATATTTATAAAAACATACATGATCCGGGAATAAATGTTCATGACGCCGTCGTGCGTCGGCTGAAAAATCTGAAAGTAATAATTTTAGAGAGTGATGAATATGGTTGTCGATGCTTGGAAAGGAAGAGGATGACCACGGAAAAGGTGACTGGATTGTGTGAAGAAGGGTGATAATATGAACGTGAAGCCCGTGATAAAGTAACGGTTGATAGAGGAGATTGGAAGAATATTTTGTTCAAATCAGATGAGAAGTTCAGAATTATCCCCAGTTACAAGAAATACAGGGCTGGGTTTTTACATATTTTTTTTTATGGTTAACTGGATACGCATTTGACCACAATCTCACAAGGAAGTGATGATGTGGCCGAAGATGAAGCATGCGATCTCAGTAGATGCTTATTCACCCTGCTCTTGAAGATCCCAAGGTTGTAGGATTCAGGAAAGACTGACGCCGGATTCAGGAAAGATTTCGAATACACATAGTACCCATGGGTACTTCAATGACACCTCATTTATCACAATCGGTCCCGTAGTTTGATCGCTATGACGGAACATCTATACCCACATTCCGGGTCAGTACGCTTCCACCTTCGACCTCATCTTTCACTTAACATCAGGTGTGATTGAGGTCAAGTACAAACCCGTCGTGCATATAAAAAAAAACATACAGTAAAAAATCGTCAGGAAAAAAATACGTACTGCGCCGACCCCAAAATAAATTAGGAAGTCAGATTAAAATTTAGAATATTGTAAAATTTGTCGTTGTTCTTTGTTATTAGTGACAGATCATTAAAATATACGGTAATAATAACGGTAAAATAAGGAGAAATAAAAGTAATTTTCAAGATGGGCCCCGCATCGAGTATTACGTCACATTTGGTCCCCAATCGAACCAAAGATATAATTTCGTGTGTATAATAAAACGATTTTCCCCTTTTGTGTTTATTCAAAAAGTTCGGCGCGCTCTGTGAGTAACAAATGTCGAGTTCTCACAGAAAAAATTCGTTTGTAGTCAACTTTGCCGGTTGATATTTTAGCTCGTTTGTTCATTCCCTTTGTAAAGTTATTAATAGACGGTATTATTTCTAAAGAGTTCCCCTAACTTTATCTGCTTAAGTTTTTATAAAGCCGTCGTTTTCAGGGCTTCGTGGTCGGCGAGGATCACTTATATAGTCTCGCCATGTCCGCCTGTGTCTATCTTTGTATTAGAAAGCTGTAATTTGACATTTTTTTTTATCCACAACAGGTTAGCACTTGACCTCAATCACACCTGATGTTAAGTGAAGATGAGGCCGAAGGTGGTAGCGTACTGACCCGGAAACCCCATCTTATTTGGGGGACTGGCTATCTTCTGACAACTGGAACACAACAATGCTATTAACATTGCTGTTTTTTAAAATGCCCTACCACCAACCAAACCGAGTACTTAAACATGTACCTCGTTGGGGATCGAACCCGCGACCTCCGAACCGTAAACCCAATGTTGTTTACATTGAGCCACGGAGGCGGTTCCTACGTAATAGAACCCCAGAATGTGGCCAAGCATACTGTATTGTGTGTGACATCGTAGAGGTCCAGTAGAGCACAAGTAGGGCTGCTCATACTTAGCAGAGCTCTGTATATGCTGGTTAATAGTGCTTAATGAATTTTGTTTTTTTACCTACGATTTTCCATTCTTAACTAAATTGTTCATAATTCGCTCGCAATACTAACTAACAAAATCCTAAATGATAAAAATTTACAGCTTGACATGTTTCGTATAATTTAATCTATTCTAATAATCTAATATACTCTAATAATATATTGATAATAAAAATAGATAAATATCTATTTAACTTAATAAATATTGAATTGATTGATAATAATATAATTTATTCGTCGACCATGACACAATAAATTATTTACAACTCAAACACCCTATCTACTATAAACTTAATGTTTTTTTTTTCTTCTGTTATTTAAATTGACGTAAAACATTGTTCTTGATTGACAGCAACAACAAGTGATAGTAATCTGTGGTTAATGTTGTTGATGTTACATTTAGTAATGCTATTGATATAATTGTGGTTGTAATATACATTGTAACATTGTTTGTTAACCCAAATAAATGAAAAAAAAAAAAAAAAAAAAAAAAATATGCATGCAACAATGAAAACTCGGTCTCTCCCTATTGTTGCACCCTAAGGGGTACACATGTGATACTAATATTTCGTAAACCTAAGCCCTTAAAACCCATGTGAAAGCAATCAATTGATTGATTGATTAAATGATGGATGACTTAAATATTTTATGTAAATTTTCTCATGTAAGTGAATTGTAATTATTCTTTTGAGCAATTTCTTTACTCACACAAGTGTAGGGACACTCAGAGCAGCATAGGAGATGCCCCATAGTTTATGGTCTGTCAACTCACAAGCACCGATTGTCGTCCGTGTAGCCCCATTTGGACATCTTCTCTCGACTCTACCGACCCCGGTATACAATCTATTGAGTGATTTCCATACGGGCCACCCCAGACCGTGACCCGATGGGAAATGGCCAAGTGATGTACAAACACGTTCAAGGAAATCACTCGTGCTTGGACGTACAAAACGTACTCACGGTCTAAATCGCTCGAACGCGCTTCCACCTAATTTCGTAAATGTATGATAGGTACCAATGTTATGGAAAAAGTTGCCACATATTTAAATTTTGCGACACATTATACCGAAACCAGGCGACGTTACAGCTTCAACTACTAAATTCTTAAGTTTAGTGAATTCAACGTTAAAAATATCAACTTCCAAGAAATATTTATTGCAGTCTTGCGTGCTCCACAGCAAAACAGAATGTTGTGCATAGTTCTTATGAACAGACGTTACACTACACAATCTAGGTTGGCGTTGTGACGATAAATAAAGTTTGCGAGATGGCTATTAGGATGATATGATTTTGTACTTGACCTCAATCACACGTGATGTTAAGTGAAGATGAAGTCGAAGGTGGAAGCGTACTCACCCGGAAACCCCAATACATTTGGGGGACTCGCTATCTTACCTTTGACAACCGGAACACAGCAATGCTATTAACATTGCTGCTTGGCGGCAGATTTAGATAAGATGGTGGTAGCTAGCCAGGCAGGCATTTAAAATGCCCTACCACCAACAAAACCGAGTACTAAACATATACCCCGCTGGGGATCGAACCCACGACCTCCGATTCGTAAACCCACACGTATGCGGTTAAAATATCCAATAAAACAGAAAAGAAACTTATTAAGAATATTAAAAAATATCAGATTATTTAGATGATAAACATTCATGGACATAAACAGCCCGTTCGCATAACCAGGCTATTTCACAATTAATAATGAAATATTATAATATAAAATAATAATTAATAATTTTGTAATATAAAAACCTTTTTTTTTTAAAAGAGCGACCTCTCGAGTTTCTTGCTTGTTCTTCTCAGGGGAAAATTGCCTTTTGAACAAGCAGTAGCTTTAAAAATGTAAAATCTGACTATTTTAAGTGTACCCTGTGTACCTACAAAATATAGCATTTTTGATTTGATTTGATTTGAGTGTTTCTCGGGGATTTTGTAAATTTTTGTCGTTGTAATAATAGTTGTATTGGAGGTAATGTCTCGATTTTTCTCCATCGAGACTGTTTTCTATTTTGACCGAACACCCAACAATGTTGTTTGCTATCTACTATTGTTTGTATTATTTTTACCGAACACCCAACAATGTTGTTTGCTATCTACTATTGTTTGTATTATTTTTACCGAACACCCAACAATGTTGTTTGCTATCTACTATTGTTTGTATTATTTTTACCGAACACCCAACAATGTTGTTTGCTATCTACTATTGTTTGTATTATTTTTACCGAACACCCAACAATGTTGTTTGCTATCTACTATTGTTTGTATTATTTTTACCGAACACCCAACAATGTTGTTTGCTATCTACTATTGTTTGTATTATTTTTACAAACTAGGAAGATAAGTATTTAGTAAGTACCTACTTATGGCGGTAATGACGACCGGTTGGTGTAGTGGATAGTGACCCTGTCAGCGAAACCAACGGTTGCGGGTTCGAATCCCGCGAGGGCTAAATGTTTGTGTGATGAATACGAACATTTATTCCCGAGTCATGGATGTTTATATAAATATTTATGTATGTTTATCCGTTATCTAGTATCCATAGCACAAGCTTTGCTTAGTTTGGGACTAGATGATTGGTGTAAGTGTCCGTAATATTTATTTATTTATTTATTTATTTATTTATTTATGGATTTACAAAATTATGATAAAACTTCCTTTGATAACTTCGCTACAGAAATGTTGCGTAGGTTTTTCAGTAAGCGGTACTGGCAGAATATGAGACACTGTCTGCTTTGTAGTCCATCGCTGGGTAAATCTTGCTTGGTGTACGTTTGTTTTAATTTATTTTTAAAGTTTATTTTAATCAAACATAATTAATGCTATAATATAGCTATAATAGAGCCAACTGAAAGCATTCCCAGTATACAGACTGTATTGAATGTAAATTTTTATGGCTCAGGTATCGTCATAATGAGTCCACGACCAATCTCTTGTCCACGCATTTAAGTACCATCCACTACACCAATCAGACGTATTTGTATTTCATTAACTAATATCTGATTTCTTTTGTTTCAGGTTCTCGCTACTAGTATCGTCCCCTCCCCCTCCCCCCTTCCCCCCTAACTATGTTCTTCTTGCCGTGCGTGAGTGATGACTTTGTAACTTAACTGTTAATATAGTTTAAATTTTCTTCAGTAGTGCGTGTACTGTCATTAGGATTTTAATCGGTGTTAGGTTATATTCCAGTATTTCTAAATCGTAAGCTTAGGTTATATTCCGGTATCTTGTTATCATTAGGTTAGATTCCTTTATTAGTAGTAGTTAAATCGGTGTCTACGTTAATTAGTGATAGATATGAATGCTTTGACAATCATTGAAACTGACAACAGTGTGACCAATCGGGACGGATTATCAGTGTTCTAACTTTGAAAAGTGACACGTTCCGTTATATAGATTATGAAGCGACAAAGACGCGCAATGTTTGCCGACGGTTAGTGTAGTGCGTCTGAGGGTGAAGGAGCAATCATGGCGCAGGAGCCAATGAAGAGGTCGTTCAGCTCGGAGGGTACCTCCTCTAAGCGGGACTGGAAGATGCGCCTTAGCCTGCGCAGCCGCAGCGGTCAGAGCATGGTGAGTGTTACACTATTACATGCTAACAACACGTCGGAAATTTTGAAATACTTCGTAGATTATATCACCTTAGATTAAGTAACTTCATGGGTATCGTTGTCGATTACGTTGACCAATGAGAAGCCGTCAAATTGCCGAGCGAGCGATGGACCAACCAATCACAGTCATGTCAGAACGTAACCGATGACGATATCGATGAATATATGTAATAGAACCCCTGATCGTCGAAAAATTCAAAATGGCCCTAACTCTTTTGTATCAAGTTGTGAATTTGAAGTAGGGTTGCCAGATAGTCCCATTATTTCGTGTGATATCCAGCATCTCAAGGATTAAAATTAGTGGAGTCCGTATTCAATGGAAAATATATGTAAATAGATAGATAGATAAGTATTTATTTGCATCCATGTACACACATAACAAATCTTACATATGAAAAATACAACTAAAATAGAACACAAGTACAGAAACAACAAATATTATGTGTGTGCCGCAGTATACAAAAAGGCTACAGCTCAGTGTATGGATTTGCCCGAGGCGGGCAAAACACTGGTATTCTGCTCGTGGGACAAATGGAATTTTGAAATGTGTTTGGTGTTATCAAATTAAAACTAACGTTATTGGTAAATGAATATTGTGTAAAATTATTCCCGTAACATATTGGATTCAATTAATAAAATATGCCCAATTAAATTATTGAACCAATTATTATTATTGTTATAGAATAAATTGATAATTAATGAAAAATTAAGAAATTATTAAAATTTTCGATTTCATATTCAATACACGTTATAATTATAATAAGCTATTTCAATTTGTGATGCCCAAGCTATGGATCCAATCCATAGCCCCCTACTGCTTCATATATTATCTTCATTGACAGTGGAAAGGTAGCGGTCCGGAATACCAAGACCGATTGGTGTGGTGGATAGTGACCCTGTCAGCGAAACCAACGGTTGCGGGTTCGAATGTTTGTGTGATGAATATGAACATTTATTCCTGAGTCATGGATGTTTATATAAATATTTATGTATGTTTATCCGTTATCTAGTATCCATAGTACAAGCTTTGCTTAGTTTGGGACTAGATGATTGGTGTAAGTGTCCTAAATATTTATAAAAAAAAAAAAAAAAAAATCTTCTGCTTTTACCATAACCGTATAGATTTCTCTTAGAAGGAATTACTATCTTTGTGAAGTCGGCTAACTTGAACACGTAACTAGTTCTTGTTCCTTATATTAACATTGTGCCTTCTATTTCTAGAGTGTTAGGTACTCGTGTTTCGTGTAACAAATTCTCACGTATTGAGATGCCACTGTGAAAAAATTAACTTCCTTAAACTTATCTCAATTACATGGCAATTCAGAGATTAATCGGATAAAATTCATTATTAGGTTGATAAATTCGATTTGCGTCAACGATGGCTTAATGAGTATTGGCTCTCCGCCAAATTCCTTTTAAATGTTAATTAATTTAAACTTAAGTAAACGTATCTATGAAAACTCCATCAAAATCCGATCAATAGTTTTTCTGTGATGCGCTGTCATACATACATAAGTAAATATTGGGTCTTTACCTATGAAATTGGAGTTTTTTTTCTTCGTCAATCATATGTACCAATTCCTGCGATTTTCAAAGCTATTTCCAAATATCTTCATTATTTGGAAAATTGAATATTATTTCAAGGTTTCACATTAAATATTTTTTTAATTTTTGGGCTAAATCACATAATAAAAAAAATTTGAATAGAGCTCTTTTCATGTGCTTCCCATAATCATTTCTTAGATTCGCTGAAACTTTTATAAAGCGGTTACTTTTAAAAATTAACGCTGCCTATACTTAACTTAATGTTACAAAGTTTAGCTAAATTTGTATGTGCCGTTCCCAAAAAAAAAATGAAAAATGTTTGTATGGAGAAAACAGTCTAAATGAAATTCTTCATGCAAAACGCCAATTTCATACATAATGTCACGCCTGTTTCTCGAAGCGGTAGTCTTCCGCTTGCTACGATCCTGACACACCTCTTTTGCTTCGTTCACTCTCATAAGGTTGTTCGTTCATACATGACTTGGACTTTTTAAGACGTCCCCGACATGATCATGGTTCATTCGCTTGGGTCTTCCACTACCATCCACATTCCTATATCTCTTTCGTTAGTCTTATTTCATTCATTGTTTCAGTTGACGACCTGTTTGGTGTAATGGTTAGCAACTCTGACCACTATACCAAAAGGTTGCGGGTTCGAATCCCGCTAGGGGCATATGTTTGTGTGATGAATACGAACATGTGTACCCGAGTTATGGATGTTTTCATTTATAATAAGTATTTATTTACAAAAAAAAAAAATGTATTTATGTATTATATCAACCATCTGGTATCCACAACACAAGCATATAGTTGCTTACTGTGGAACTAGATGGCGCTGTGTGTATGTCTAAGGATATTTATTTATTATTTATTTATTATTTATTTATTCATCCTCTCAACTTGTCCAAACCATCTCAGCATACTTTTTTCAGTGATGCTCTTTCAAACAAACAATTTAAGATTTCATTAAATTTGGTAGATAAATTTGAGATTCTTCTTAAATGGTAATGAGATTCGAGTTTAAACAGTTTTTGTAATAAATTAATTGGGCTGAGTGTTGAGAGCGGCGGCGGCCGCGCCCGCGGCGGCGCTCTCCGGAAAAAACTTGATTCTGCGCTCGCGAGACAAACAAATTATCGGAGGATCGGACGAGGCACGTTTTAATTAAAAATAAATGCTCATTTTTTATCAGTTTGCACAACTCGGGCCCTTCGGATTCGAAGTGTTTGCTTGTGACATGAACTAGGGCTGACTCCTAAACAAAAGTTTAAACGGAGATAAGATGGGGTTTCCCAAATAAAATGTTTGCTGACCCGCAGCATGTATTACGATTCGGAGGTCGCGGGTTCTCCCCAGCGGGGTTCATATTTAGTACTCGGTATGGTTGGTATATTAAATGCCGGGCTAGGTACCACCATCTTACCTAAATCTGCCGCCAAACAGTAATGTTAATATCATTGTTGTATTCGGTTGTCAGAGATAAGATAGTCAGTCCCCCAAATAAGATGGGGTTTCCGGGTCTTACGCTACCACCTTCGCCATCATCTTCACTTAACATCAGGTGTGATTGAGGTCAGGTGCGATAGAATAGTAGGCTGATTGATAATATTTTCTGTTTATACCCACGCTGTACAAAATAAAAGTTGCGTAAATGATATTGAAAACTATTTCGCTTATTTGGTTCCACCAAAAGAGGTTAACGTAGCAGTGTTGCCACAAACAAAAAGTAGTTATCAATAACTGTTACTCATTGAGTTTTTATACCGGATGAGTTTTTTTAACGTAAGAAAAAAAATAGGGCATTTTAGGTATGAAATAGAAGGTATTGGCATGGATAGTTTAATTTTTTTTTTTCAACAAAACACCCACTCCGGCAATGCGAAATTTATTTGAAACTCATATCTTTTCTCCACGTTTTCTTTATTTATTTAATTAAATTTAATAATATTAAATAATTCAGTAAATAAGATTATTATTTAATTTAATATGCCCTATTTTTTTTCTTACGGTAAAATAACTCATCCGGCATGTTCAATTATGTATTGAACTCTAGATGTTGCTCGCGACTTCGTTCCTGTGGAATATTTCATCAAAAACTCGCCAAAAAATTGGCTTATATGTTAACCATGGTCCTATTCTGTTTACCAACTAAATGTCATCCAAATCCATCCAGCAGTTTAGGCGAGAAGTAGTAAGAAACACACATACAGAAAAACGCAGTTAAATTATACCATTTATTTTCCATACACACATAAATATAAATATAAGCTGTATATAAGTATAACAAGACATTGGGAAAATAAACAGGTATACATTAATGTTACCGTAATGCGCGAGATGCGCGCATAGTCTCAATTCTTTGGTTCTGGCAGAATTATCACCGTTGTGGGGTCTCCCTGCAACTTTATGCTGAGTCAGATCCATTTCGTTGGCCTGGTACAGGGCGCACATAGATTATAAAATTGTCTGGCTTTTTGTACTTTTATTGCTTGTTGTGAATTGTTTCTGTGTACCTTGTATTTCTGTCAGCGAATAAAGTTATTCTAAGACATTAAAGAAGGATCGTACTAATAAGTATAAATATCCCAAGACTGAGAAAAACTAATAGAATGATACTTGAGATTATTCAATTTTCAAATATATAATATATTATTGAGAGTGAGACTCGATCTCAATCCTGAGACTGCCCCGTCAATACGGCCCTTAGTTTTCAAAAAAAAGAAGCTATTTTACAAAAGATAATAATAAATTAATAATTAGTAGGATTTTTTTTTATATGAGAGGGCAACAAACGAGCATGCGGGTCACCTGATGGAAAGCAATCACCGCCGCCCATGGACAACCGCAACACCAAAAGGGTCACAGATGCGTTGCCGGCCTTTGAGGAAGGTGTAGGCTCGTTTCTTGAAGGTTCCAATGTCGTACTCGTTAGGAAGTCCGTTCCACAGGGTGGTCGTACGTGGTAAGAAGTTTCTTGAGAAACGTACAGTGGTAGACTTCCTATATATAATAACACAAATCACCAACAAACCAGTATAGCCAAGTAACAAACAGTTGTATTGTACAATTATTAAGGCAATTAATAAAAATGAAATTGAAAAACTATATTATTACAAAAGCAAAAGTGTATTTGTCAATTTGTCTCTCGTTCCCGTGCAACGGATGGAAGTGATTTTTTTTTAAAGAGCTAATTATGAGCCGGATGGTACCATTAAGCTAGTTTCTACCCTGGGAAATGAACAACGGACGGAGTCACGGGCGGAAGTACTAACTAATGAATACGTACAGGTACAATGGCGGACAGTGTTGCACATTATAACACCATAGACTTATGTATGTTACAATACAATACAATACAAATACACTTTATTGCACAAAAGGAGAACATACATTTTACAAAGCACAATACTGACAAGAGTACAATTAGGCGGCCTTATCACTAAGAGCTAAGGCACAGATTACTGCTAAGGTTTATAGAACAGGCAGGTTGTGCAAATATGAAATACCTACATAATCAATTACTTATTAAAATTAACAAATATGGAGACATCGGTTCCGAATACATTTTCCTAGCTTTCGGAGTCGAAACTTTAGGTCCTTGGTGGCCGGGCGCTCTTAAATTTTTCTTTGATATTTCAAAGCGCTTAGTCGATGTCACTGGTGACCCGAGAGCTGGTTGTTTCCTCGCCCAACGCTTAAGTGTCTGCATACAACGAGGAAACGCCGCCAGCGTTTTGGGTACCTTGCCTCGCGGCCCCAATTTTTTACATTTGTTCTAGTTTATATTTAAATTCCATCTCTTTATTTGTTACTGTTTTTAAATAAATATATTGTATGTATTACTTATTTAATAAACAAAAACTAAAACCATAATAATAATAATAAATAATGGTAAAAATTGTTTATTTTCTAACCGCAAATGACGCTTTACAAAGTGATTTTAGGACTAGGTAATACATAGAACTCATTTGTGGCAAAACTGGTGCCTGAAAAGGAAGAACCAGAATTACAGGTCAGCAGGCCCCCCATACATTTATACATATATATTATATCAAACTTCAAACTTCAAGCATTTATTTCAACGTTAGATACATGATATCATTTGTTGAATGTCAATTTAGAAATAAAAAAAGTTTATTGCATTTATCTGTCAGTCGGTATGTCCAAGCTACTACCGCTTCGGAAAGGGAATTCATCTGTGGGAAAAGAAGCGGCGCAAGAAACCCACAGGATAGGATGTACATAAACAGCTATATATATACATATAGATGGATAGCACATACATAACAAGAATAATACATACATACATAGTATATTACTGCGTAAACCCAGGAGTTTGAACCAATGGGACTCAGTCACACACCAATTTCGTTCGCGAACTATCGCTTTAAATGCTGATTAATGTTGTAAAACAATGCGTCACATACCACAGAAAAGTGACCAAAAAACATGCGAGTATCATTTAAGTACAATAAACATAATTTTAATCAATCAAAAAAATCAAAATCAAAAATGTTTTATTTCGTAAGTTATAAGATTAACATTTGAAGTCGTCATGACGTACAGTTATCGCTCATTCACTAGGCAGTCTCCCCAGAGAAGAACGAGCAAGAAACTCAGGGGTTGCTCTCTTTAAATAAGTCAATACAAATACATTTTGGAATAATTGTTAAATTTATGATTCGACAAAGAAAAATAAGAATAGAATATACTGGATATTGCCGAGCGGTTCATGTCCACGCATTCTTATCATCCAGATAGTCAGAAATTTTATAATAGCCTTTGGCACATAGTTTCTGTTTAATGGTTGTTTTAAATTTATTTAAAGGCAAATTTTGAATGTCTACCGGAACCTTATTTAACCGCCTCCGTGGCTCAATGTAAACAACATTGGGTTTACGATTCGGAGGTCGCGGGTTCGATCCCCAGCGGGGTACATGTTTAAGTACTCGGTTTGGTTGGTGGTAGGGCATTTTAAATGTCCGCCTGGCTATCTACCACCATCTTATCTAAATCTGCCGCCAAGCAGCAATGTTAATAGCATTGTCGTGTTCCGGTTGTCAGAGATAAGATAGCCAGTCCCCCAAATGTGTTGGGGTTTCCGGGTCAGTACGCTTCCATCTTCGACCTCATCTTCACTTAACATCAGGTGTGATTGAGGTCAAGTACCAACCCGTTATGCATAAAAAAAAAAAAAAAAAAAAAAAGTATACATTGTCCCTTGAATGACTTAGTGACTTTGTGTAAGCGACTGCTATGGACAGCAAGTTTATTTTTATATCTTGTATTTACATTGTGTATTTCACAATTTTTCCTAAACAAATGCAGATTCTTTCTTATGTACATTAAGTTTTCGTAAATATATTGCGATGCTAAAGTTAATATATTGATTTCCTGGATTTTATTCCTCAGAGATATTCGGGAGCCTAACTTGTAGATCGCACGAACCGCTCGCTTCTGCTGAACAAAAATACAATTTATGTCCGCGGCATTTCCCCATAACAGAATGCCATAAGCCATTATGCTATGGAAATAGGTGAAGTATACCAGCCTAGCGGGGTCCACGTCGGTTAAATAGCGGATTTTTTTAATAGCGAATACTGCAGAACTGAGACGTTTCGACAACCTTTCGATATGTGGACCCCATTGTAGTCCTTTATAAAACAAATCATTTTTGCACAGACTAAAAAAACTTGGGTTGTTTTCGAGGATTCGAAGGACGAGGTAGAGATGGCGCTGTTTTATCTACTAAGAATAGCGCGAAAATGATTCGATCGCGCGACCTAATCTATAGCTTCTAAATCAATAGCGACCCATAAATTAATCAAGTTATCAAATTAGCTGTGCGCTTCCCATAAGGATATCCCACGTCATGGGCAAATCATAGCCCATCATCATTACATGAATTGAAACTGGGAGTGTACTGTTCAGGCCTCGTTACCGCCGCGCCAAGTAATTACAGATGTGGCTGGCTATATTGAACGCCACTAATTGGGACCACCGTGTACCACAATTGTTCCCTAATTATGCTCTGATAACTGAGACTTTGCCTCAATTAATTCACCCTCGCCCCGCGGGGATGCGGCCTGGATGATGGAGGCCTGTGAAAAGATATACGTGAAAGAGCGCCTGTTTAATGTTAGGTAACGTTTCATTTATGGTACAATTTTATCCATTATCTGCTCGTACCTAACTTTACGGAGGAGAATTGTAATTAGCAATAAATTTAAAGATACTATAAAACGGAAAAATATTGAGAAAGCTTATGTATCAGACTATTAGATAATCATCTTTGGACATAACCAGCTCGTTCGCATGCCAGGCTATTTCACAATCAATAAAGAAATATATATAGTGCATTTGGTAATATTGAAATTTACTTGCTTGTTGTACTTTGAACGTCAGGTTGTGGTAGAAATTACCGTCCATCGCGAGGTTCTGAAGGCCACTGATCACTTCAAGCAATGTAGATCTATCTAATACTCCAATGCAGCCTGGATCCAGTGAAGGACACAGACTCCTTTTTAAGTAAAAGAGTAGGTAGTCCGCGATAAGCACGAAGCTGCAAACGAAAGTTCTTCACGTCCCACCGCCCGCTCACCGCCCCTCTCCCTCACTTACCGAAGCTCAATGAATAACAAAGCTGGTGGCCATGATAAAAGACCTTACATTGGCCGGACATTTTACATTTAAATTTAGTCCCCCCCCCCCCCCGCCTCTCCCCGATCCGCTCACCACTTATCAATTTCCATAAAACAACAGTTTTATCCGGGGAAGTGCTCGCCGATCGAGCGGGTGTCACAATCAGGCAAATCCGGTGATCAGGGAGGCCGAGCTAACTTATCTTGTGGCTACAGCTGGCACCGCTGTGACGTCACTTGCGTCTTGTGTCGCTCGGAATAGACTTCTAGGTATGTGCTGTAGCTCTGGTATATAAAATCAATAGTTAGAGCAAAATACTGTTTAGTTGCAAAGCGAATGACAGACAGTCGCTGCGCTTCTAATTCTCTCATTACAGAGCCTTGAGGTCTTACGACCATGACTGTTACCCAAGGTGGGCGCGCGCTCAACTGGAATCCTCAACTTAATTGGGGCTACGTGATCTTAAACAGCCTTAGATAGCGGCAAACCTAGATAAGATGGTGGTAACTCCCTACCGGTTGCCTATCACAAGTTCGAATTTGAACGAACGAACGACGAAATGTCTTTTCATTGTTTCCCGTATAATTATTTTCTAAAAATACAATGCCCATTTTGGAATTCAGATTTTTAGTTTGCCTTCTTTTTATTGGCCGTTGTTTTATAATTCAGAAGAACGACTTTTCACAATTCTATTAACTTATTTTCCCGAAATTTCATATTCCATAAGTACATAACATAGTCACACCCTGTTTCCCGTAGGGGTAGGCAGAGACCACAGACTTCCACTTGCTACGACCCTGACACAAGTACGTTTTCCATATATAGATTTTCCAAATTCTTAAAACCGTATTGTTGAGCTTAACATAATTTTGAAGCTCAATTATTTTCATTGCTACTTTGCTATTTTGTGTGATATACAATTTGCAGTCAAACATGCAGCAAGGCTTACCTTAAAATTGAGCCACGGAGGCGATAAGTATTTCTAATTGAAAATTAAGCAACTTCTGGCGATACTGTGGATTTCATATAAAGTTATATCATTAGCCCAACTATTTTCCATCCTAGTCAAAGAGAACCAACCCCTTGCTGTTTTCTCTTTCAAAATGACATCCTTATTTGGGATTACTAATTTTTGGGCAAAGTATATCACATGCCAAAGTACGTTTCCCAAATTTTCATTTGGCAAAACAACTTTTCGCAATTTTACAGTTGGCAATACTATTTTTGACAATTTATTGTTTAACAAATAATTACATGGCAATGTTTCATTTTACCAAGTATTATGTAGTCAAATATAGATTGGTATAACATGCTCTTCACAAAATTATATTGTTATTATACAAATCAATTCGCTTCGCTCGCTCGGCTCGCGCTCTGTTGGGGTCACAGTTCTAACCTAACCCACTTTCCTAGCAGTTCTAATCTAGCCTACGTAACATTGTACTTAACTATTGTACTCACTTGTTTATTCTGATTGTGTGAAGTGATAATTTAATAGGTAATAATTTTAATAATAATGATTTATTATGAGACTATTCACATTTTTACAATTTATCACCCATATTAAAATTAAAATTTGAACGAACGTATGTTTGGAATATAATTTTTTTACAAAATAAAGCATTTGCTTAATTATGTTTATTTTACTTAATAAAACTTGAGCAAGTAAAAAGTTGCCAAATTAATATTTGACCGAGAGATTAAAATGCGACATATAAATTTGCTAAAGAAACTTTTGGGAAATGAAACTAGTGCGAAAAGTTTTTTGGTAACTAAAATTTGAGGAAAAATATTTTGTCAAACGGAAGGATTCGCCTTATTTTGTCTTCCAAAACCAACAGGCTATATTTAGCAGTTTGCATTGCAATGCGGTTAATCAGCCACCTGGCAGCAACATGGGGCTATAAAAAGCGCCGTCAGTTACGGAAGTCCATTACTGCCCGATCTAGTGCAAACAAACGAACGCGTCTTGTTTTGAACGGGATAATTAAGTGCGAATCGTTCCGCCGCCCCCGCGCACCGCACCGCCATTACAACTGCAAGGGAAACTAGTTCAATACATATTGGTTTACTGGGAATTAGGAATGATAATGATACATACGGACCGATAAGTATAAGACCTCCTCCCACGGTCCTAGAGACCATTCAATTGTTTTGGCCAACTGTAACTGCTCTTGGATCTGTCTGTATCGAAAAGTAATGTTGTGCGTGTCTGTTCGGAAGTACGAGGCCCCCCCTCGTACTCACCTTGATCTATCTGAACTCTCTACAAATATTTAATAATCGCTGATACAGTTCACCCTTTTGGGGCATGCTTTACAAACATAGATGCTTGGCGTTGAAGTATTGTGTTAAATAATCAAAATCAAAATCAAAAATATTTTCTTCAATGTAGGATACAAAAATATCACTTATTGAAAGTCAACATGTTATTTTTTTTTAAACTACATCGCTTCACAAGGTGTTATGGTTAGGTAGAAGAAGCGACAAGAAACTCCCCAACAACACATCTTTTTATTGTAAAAGCGTATGCTTGGAAAAGGATGTGCTAACCTTGCTAAGTCTAAATTGTGGAATTTCAATTTTATTCTTGTTTCTAGTATTCAAATTATGATTATCAGAATGTTTGCGAAATAGGCATATATTTTTGCGTACATACATTATACTGTCATATATATATTGGGATGCAACAGTTAAAATACTTATTTCTTTAAACAGATCTCTTAGAGAATCACGGCAGCGTAAATTATATATTGCTCTGATAGCTCTTTTTTGTAGAACAAATATTGTTTGAATATCTGCACCTCTACCCCACAGTAGTATACCATAAGACATAATGCTATGAAAGTAGCTAAAATACATAAATAATATCATTTAAAACTCCCAAAAGGAAATGTAAATTTGTCACGTTAAATGCCAGTCGGCGCAACGTATGTTTTAGTGTGTGTAAGTTCGGTAGCTGTGACGTATTTACAAAAAATAATAAAACTACCTTGATATATTATAGGTTAATAAACTAACTTCGCAACAAACGCATCCTTTTACTTGTTCTTCCCGAATCGCCCTACATAATACCTGAGCGTCTAGACTTAACAGTTCACTCTGAAAACGTTCTCATATTTTTCTTTCTCTTAATTAGCTGTGACGTATGTTACAAAAATTAATAAATAAGACTACCTTGATATTGTATAGATTAATAAACTAACTTCGCAACAAACACATCCTTTTACTTGTTCTTCCCGAATCGCCCTACATAATACCTGAGCGTCTAGACTTAACAGTTCACTCTGAAAACGTTCTCATATTTTTCTTTCTCTTAATTAGCTGTGACGTATGTTACAAAAATTAATAAATAAGACTACCTTGATATTGTATAGATTAATAAACTAACTTCGCAACGAACACATCCTTTTACTTGTTCTTCCCGAATCGCCCTACATAATACCTGAGCGTCTAGACTTAACAGTTCACTCTGAAAACGTTCTCATATTTTTCTTTCTCTTAATTAGCTGTGACGTATGTTACAAAAATTAATAAATAAGACTACCTTGATATTGTATAGATTAATAAACTAACTTCGCAACAAACACATCCTTTTACTTGTTCTTCCCGAATCGCCCTACATCATACCTGAGCGTCTAGACTTAACAGTTCACTCTGAAAACGTTCTCATATTTTTCTTTCTCTTAATTTTCTCTGCAGTATGATTAGTATGGTAACACTCAAAGTTCTGGGACTCGTCTCCTGTAACTTCTGTCAAGCCAGAATCCAATAGTATTGGAATGAAAAGATGCTAAATGTCAGTTCCATTTCATAAAACTTCAAGGGCGACATTTCCATGTGCCGAAGCTCTAAACTAAACACCAAACTTCATGGGATATGCACAATAATTTGGCAAACCTTTAAATTCTGAAAATAAATAAATAGAATATCCTCAGACATACATACAGCGCTATCTAGTTCCATAGTAAGCAACTATAGGCTTGTGTTGTGGATACCAGATGGTTGATATACTACATAAATATATATTTTTTTGTAAATAAAACATCCATAACTCGGGTACAAATGTCCGTATTCATCACACAAACATATGCCCCTAGCGGGATTCGAACGCGTAAATGTATGTGTCTTACTGCCTTTGACTCCAGATTAATTACCACTGGTACCAGGGGCTCTATTACATAATGTCATCGTTATCGTCATCGGTTACGTTCTGACTTGTGATTGGTCGCTCGGCAATTTAACGGTTTCTCATTGGTCAACGTAATTCATGACGATACAGATGGAAGTTACATAAGCTAAGGGCAGATTTACATAATCCAATGAGAGATAACCAATACATTGGTATTCTGCATTGCGCCCATTGAAATAATTTCTAACATAAGAAAAATTTACGTCCTTTTGTTATAATTTTTGTTGTTTCGTTGTAATATCTACGATATTGCAATATTTATTTTATTTATTTTATTTAGCAAACTTCACAGCGTTACATGTTCATTACAATAAAGAAACTAATTACAATCCATCTAGCCAAAAATGAAGCTTGACAAATTAAAAAACTAAAAATGTGGGAGAAGAAGAAAAGTAACAAATCGAAATATGATAGATAAAGAAATGACAGCTAATATAATGAATAGTGAATACGAGTGTTAGGTGTGTGTTGGTGTGTGTGTGTTTGTGTGAATATGTTTGTGTGTATATATCTGGTGGATGATGAATGAGTTTAGTTGAGTGAAAGTAGTGCAGTGCCAAGTCGACCAGTTAAGTCTGAGAGGCGGTTTCAGACAGATGTTGAAGGATACACCGGATGAATCCAATACGACCAAATATTTTTAAAATATTTTGAAGTACAAAAGTAAAAAATATATTGTGTACTACTTATATTGATCCAAATCTTACCGAAAATGACTATGATACTCATGACTCCCTATATACAGCAGGGCGTATTCTTTGGCCTAAGTAAGTTATACCAGCACTCTTGTCATGTAATACTGATAATAACCGTCTAAAAACAATGTTAGCGCCTAATATCCATAACCCAAATTTGCGATCTTCACTCACATCAGCATATTTGCGACGCTTGACGTTTTCTGGTAAAATAACCTGTTCAACATTACAATTTGCAAACCTCCTATCCCGTATCATCACAATGTGATACATCTCCGAAAGTCTACGCCGCCAGTGGTGCGCTGGAGACCATTTATTGGCTCATAAAGCAGTCCCGCGTATGTAATACAGCTGCAAAACCGGCGCAATGTCTTTGGCTTCAGTTGCATATCGCAATGTTATTGTGTTTGCGCCGCAAATATTGGTTCCCTATCTTCCCCACCGACATGGAGCACGTCCCCCTCCAGCCCTATCCGCGCTATCCGCCACACAATCTGTGTAATGTACCCGACATAAGCGAGCGCAAAAATGAAAGGAATACTTTAGCAGTTTCTCATTATAATAATTCGTTTGTGAAGCAAAATGAAATTATATTTGCCAAGGGGGAAAAGGCAAAAAATACTCCTGCTCGAGCATGCCCTTATTTCACCGTGTAATTTACATAAGTAGTTCAATTCCCCCAGATGTACGAATTACGAGATGAAAAGTAGCCCGAGTTGCAAAGAGAAGTGGTGTATTTTTTTTAAAATTTAATATTCACGTTTCCGTCAATTTTGTCGCTTGATTCGTAGGTAGGTTTCATAGGAGTTATCAGGGAGTGTATAATTTTATAAATTGCTAGAAGGAGTCCGACAAGTTTTGGATCGGATGTGGTGCATACGTATTACGTTCGCTGATGACTCCATAGTACACATTGCACGTAGCGAGAAGCCGGGAGGAGGTGCAGCGGGGCGGGAAGTTTGTTGACTAAACAGAACCCAGAATTAGATTATACGATGACTCTATTCACCTCAAAGCTAATCGTTCTCGAAACAATAAAATTCTCTTTCATGTAGCATCGACTTGCTGTGTTTGTGACGTAGAAATATTTTCTTCCTGGGCTATAGAAAACGTAGCCGAAATCCGCGAATTAACTTTTTAAAACACCAAATCATTAGTCTAGATGTTCATCTACGAATGGAACAAAGAATAATGACGATGATAATGTTTTAGAAGAGATCGATCATATCCAAATATTTACTGAATATTTCTAAGAAATCTGCAATCATATTGTTCTTAAACTCAGAGTCCATAAGTTTTACCTCGTGACTTATAAAAATAATATTTGAAAACATCATGACATGCAATTTTCGCTCATTCACAACGCTAAGTCCCCAAAGAAGAACGAGCAATAAACTCGGGGGTTGCTCTTTTTAAATAAATCGATTTTACTATTTATGAAACGACTAAGAACTAAAAAAAAAATAGACTGATTATCCATGCATTCTTATCCTCTATATTATTATGGCCTTTTGCACATTGTTTCTGTTTAATTGTGCTTTAAAATTTAACTATCGCAACCTTATTATATAAGCATATATGTCAGGGAAACGCGGGCGTTGCTAGGGACTGGGACGGTGCCAGCCTCTCGTAGTGAAGGTTAGCTCGGGAAATTGAGATATTATTTCAAGCTACTAAAGGCGAATATGATATCAGAATTACACTAGGATTTAATAGAACTAGATAATGGTCTGCCACTGACGGAACACAGTCCTGATAACCTTAAATCTTTAAGTAAGGTGGTAATTACAGACCACATACAAATAATAATATTAAATTATGATCTTGAAACCTGAGATGCTTACCGGTGGACAATAAACATTTCGCGGTATCCTTGTCGGTTAAATATTCGATTTGTTTAATAGAGAAAACTGCGGAAATTAGACGTTTCGACAACCTTTCGACATGTGAACCCCATTGTAGTCTTTTATCTAACATAATAACTAAAAATAGAGTAGTGCGCAAGCTTCAAGTTTTTACTAAAACAGTATTAGCTACTAGATAATGAAAATGTTATGCATTTAGTTTTTGTTTCCATAGAGGAGTAGGTTATTTGACGTAAACCGTTCAACCACTTTAGAGATAGCACTATTCACGTCGTCAAGAGTTTTCTGACGTCTCATAACATTGAAGAGTAAGGAAGTGTCATCAGCAAATGTCGTCATCTCATGATTTCCGTCTATACAATTAGGTGGATTATTGACATAGACAAGAAATAGGAATGGCCCGAGAATTAAGCCTTGTGGAACAGCTATGCAAACTGGAGACCCTGACGACCTCTTACCATTTACATCAACCCTCTGAACTCGATTATATAAGTACAATTCTGAAAGATCGAGGGCACGGCCCTTACGAGTAATGCCGTAAAGGTGTAATTTCCTGATTAGACTATGATGATGTACGCAATCAATAGCCTTGGATAGATCACAAAAAATACCTATCGCATCCTACGAACTTCCCAGGCTTCAAATTTATGTTCAATAAGCGCAACACCGGCATGGGTAGTTGAGTGTGTGAATCCAATTTCTTTGAATCCGTGGAATTGAAATAATACAACAACTGATTTAAAATTTCAAATGAAATGAACATGAAATTAACTAGCGCAAATTGAGTAAGTAACAGCGCACTCAAACAGTAAGCAGTATTACAGGGTTTTGCAATCAAACGAGAAATAGTACCTAATTGAACAGAAGTGAGATTACACGGCAGCCATTAATCATTAATTAGTCTCAACACTTCCACCCACCGATCATAGAACGCAGTTGGAGACGTTTGAGGCTCCTAATTTTTACACACAAGCTATAATGACGGTGCATTTGTTAACATAAAGATATGCTTGTCGACAACTGCACCATTATTGTGTGACTACAAAGACCTCATTGAAAATTCCCTTAAGAATTTGAAACTGCCTTCATTTGTAATGCAACCCATTTCTTCTCTAACAAACCTAACTACACTAGTTAGTCGAAATTTTAATGCAAACGAAATGAGTTGAGGTTCATAAATATTCTCTTTCACATCAAAACTTAAATGTATAATTTGGACGAGGGCCGAGGTAATGTCAACACTTTACATCGCAAAGCGTTTACTCGAGGTGAAGTGGTGCGGTGCGGTGATAGTACAGGGGGCCGGTACTACGGCCGGTACGGGTTGGTGTACTAAATCATGCTGCGGCACAGAAGTGGTGCAGAGATTCTGAATTAGTAAGTACGGTTTAATCAATTGGTGACGAACGCATTACGACTTATTATTAATGCGAACCGGATAGCTACAGATTAGCAAATACACAAGATTATTCACAGAATATTGGATCGAGCGTCATCATCTGTACTTAAAGTATCAGTGAACCTTTGAAACGCTTTCCAAAGAACTAAAGTTTTAAAATACAATCAAAGAATTTAAACCGTACAAATAGCTAATATTTAAAAAATAGATTTCCGCGTCGCTCATATGTTTTTGCAAGCTGTTCAATTGATTCAATTTATTTTTGTAACAACACAACACTTTTATATTTGTTCAATATCTAATACGTTTTTGTTTAATTTTCAGAGAAATTCTAATGACGACACAAGTTCCGACATTGGATGCGTTTAGTATTAATTAAACGAATGGGCCTACATTTTCTTTATATTGTCAAAGTTTCTTGTCACTGAAAAATTTCGCCATACCTACGTAATTTCAATTACAATGTCTAATTTATTATCTGTGACTTTGACAATCAAAGAGTCTTACAAAATTTACAAGTTTCATTGATAAAATTTAGGTCTTCACCAATAAAACTCTTCTACTGTGCACTTTTCATCTTGCATATTTAGCGGAGCATTTTATCAATTTTTTGTAAAAATATACTCTAATGCTGGTCTCCGTTTTCTACGCAACCCTAACCTGTCCCTGAAGTTACACAGTCGCTCTAGTGAGTGGAATTCAACAAACGGTCTCAATCCCACGCTCTTGAATTTTAACGCCAGGAGCACTTTTTCGAATTAGCTGCTTCATTCCTGGCACAAAAAGTTTTGGGGTAGGTAACTTTTGAGCTTTGTATTGTTCTTTCAACTCCATTACGAGTAATTCATTATTAACATACATATACCTTGTGGCGCAGTCGTATTTGCTAGTCGATTAGCGAAGTTAAGCATCGACTAACAGTGGCATTTTCTTACGAATGTTCCCGTGATTTTTAGGGCACGTTTAAAGTAGATACTCTATGAGTATCATACTTTAAAAAAATATTCGTTTTGACTAAATATTTCCTCTCTGCGGCAATGACAGGAAATCATATCTCTTCTTGCTTTATTATACCAGCTGATTGTTAACACGTTGAACATGAAAACAAATGTTGAATTGTTATTATTGTTCGGGAGGGTGAAATATTTGGTATTGACGCGAGCCCTCCTGAACTCGAGGCCAGCTACCAATGGATAATTCAAAACTCGCCCATTTTATTCTGAATTTATTTTTAGAAGGAATTTTCTGAGCAAAATGCTGTCATTAGTTACTTTCCGAAGATAGAATTACCTTGTTTTTAGTGAAATCTGTAAACAAACGAAATTACAGATAATGCCGTTGACGGAAAAAATAATGTCTGTTTTCGAAAAGCGAACTGTGCTGTAGGTAAAGTGGGCTCAAGAATTATGCTTAATATTAACAGTGGATGGGATTTATGTCAATTAGCATTTATTTTTCTAATACCAGAGATAGTATTTTACTTTTCCCTGTAGGTCCTAATCTTTTGTAAACAATTCCACTATTTTTCGTATTCGATGATTATATTCAGCTCTATAATGTGGCAAGAATATACTATATTTATCAGTTTGGTTTGATCACTAAACAATTTTCAAAGAAGTTTTACATGGATGCGAGCACAACACCAGTGAAATGATCCGCCCCATTAACTTTGGACTCTGAAATAAACGCAACAAAGCTTAAAACTATAGCCTTACTCTTGGCACTTCCAGATTAAGAACAACCTTGGGAACCCTGCAGATTTACCACACCATTTTTTTATGTAAATAGTCTGATCAGACAATCGGAAACAAACTCGGACGTATATTCCCGCCCTTAAATATCATGTTCTCACTTCAATGTCAATGACATTCAAAGCGACGGAATGAAGAGGTTTTTATATATAAGAAGCGTTTGTGTATGCGGACGTCAGAAATGAAATCGGTGGGTACATATATGGTCACTCGAACTTACGCTCATTAACCTAACACCAAGTTATTCTAGACCTAATAATTAGCACAAATTCAAAACCTTTCGTTTAAAAATAACTGTATGTCCGTAATAAAAATAACTTAGACTATTTTTATGTTGCGGGGGCACTTTGCCGGAGAGCAGTGCGTCACACAATAACACGGGCTAAGTTTTTTTTAAAGTCTTGGCCTGGAATCTAGGTTATATTGCTTATTTTATTCAGAACTACAAATAGAACAGAGGGTATTAATAATCCTCTACAAGTCTATTACTAAAAAGTTTATCTTAACATCAAAGATTTAAATATAGAAGAAAGGCATACCGATATCAAAATTTATCGATGAAAATTATAATGATGATAAATAATCATCGCGATTTTAGAACTAAAAATTATTCTGTATTATCTGGGAAACGTAATATACTCGTATATCGCTTTGTCGTTGTGATTTCCCCGATTCTGCCGCTGACAGGTAAATAAATATAATCGTAAATTCCCTATTATCGGTATTTAATATACCGGATAAGTTTTTTACCGCATGGAAAAAATGAGGCATATTAGGTAGGTAAGTAAAATAGAAGTTATTGGCATAGGTAGTTTAATTATTTTTATTCAAATGCGACGGTCGGGATTAGTAGGGTTCCTATCGTGCGAAATTTAATTGGAACTTTCTTTCACAATGGACTAGCACGCGACCTCAATCACATCTGATGTTAAGTGAAAATGAAGCCGAAGGTTGAAGCGTAAATATTTGGGGAACTAGCTATCTTATCCCTGACAACCGGAACACAACAATGCTATCAACATTGCTGTTTGGCGGCAGATTTAGACAAGATGGTAGTAGCTGGCCAGGCGGACATTTAAAATGCCCTACCACCAACCAAACCGAGTACTTAAACATGCTATGCTATGTTGTTTACATTGAGCCACGGTGGTGGTTTAATTTTCTCCAAGTTTTTTTATTTACTTAATTGAATTTAATTATGTAATTCTATGATGGTTTTGAAAAAAAATTATATGGTTTAATCATTTCGAAAAATTTGCACTTGAAAGTTTGTATGGGATACTGTGTAGGATAAACCCTCTTAATACGTATAGTTTACATTCACCATCAGCCTATTCTAGTTCGCTGGAATTAGGCCTCTCCCAGGCCGTGCCAAAGAAAACAATCTTCGGTTCCTTATTTCCGTTATATCTTATTAAGGCAAACTATATGAATTCTATATGATTTTTCATTGATAAATACCCATATATAATCCTTATACATTGTTATAAACATAAATATAACAAAATATGTTATAGTGGGTAATCATATTTCCCTCTGCCAGGGGACTTGCCAATCATGCGGCAGGGGAATGGAATCGACACCCCTAGATCAATCAATTACCGCAATAAAACACCAACAGATTTTTTAGAAAATAGCAGTGCTTAATTCCGTTTTTAGGGGTCCGCAGTCAACAATAAACCCTTATAGTTTGCCAGGTCCGTCCGTCTGTCTGTCCGAGGCTTATATTAATTCTGTGGCCCAGGGAAAATACGGTTTGACCTCGGAAAAACGAATAACGACGATTTTCTTGAAATATTTAATAAAGTATTGTAAATGTAGTAACAATTGCTAAAAATTAAGCATTTGTAAGAAACGCAAGTACTAAGTAACTATATGCTATATATGCTCAATTTGATGGATATTTCTTTAAATTCAAAACATTTAGGTAAATTATCGTTACAAAATATTTGTTCTCTTTTTTTTATTTCTTAATTAATGCAGCTCGACGACATTTTCAGCTAAAACCCATGCATGCCTAACTATAACATGCTTAGTTTTTATCCATCAATAAGTTAACTGTGTTTAACAAAAGTCTACCTAATTAAATATCAGTTAGTAGTTTCTAAAAAAATCTATACTAAGGGCTGCTTTTTTTAGGCTTAATTATTCAAAATTACAACTCTAAATATACCTCAATAACATAGCAATTCTATAAGTCGGTTCTGAATTATGTCTGGCTAAAGCTCATTTTTTACCGTATTTTCCCCTGGGCTATTAGCTCAGAGGCTCTTAGTAATAGAAAGCTGTAATTTGGCATGTGTATACATAATAAATATCAAATAAGCCGACGAAGTGGTAAAATAAAATTTAATAAAATATCTATTTTTAGAGTACTTCCCCTACACGTAGAGTGGGGATGCATTTTCTTTTATATTTGTACCCCATCGTGTGGGATTTAGTTCGTTCAACAAATGTTAAGCTGTAAACTGCTAATTTTTCGTATATCGTCTTTGAATCTGTGTATATGCCATAGAGCTTACAGAACTGTGGCCGACATTTTGATTTTCAGGTCAATTTGATAGGTGGCTGCCACCATCTTATCTAGGATAACCAGTTCCCTAAATAAGTCTAACAACTTGACAGATCGAATAGGGCAAGCCCGGTAATGTTTTTGTGGATCTTACACAACACAACAAATTAGATAGGTCATCAATCACTACGTTTCAGTTTGACAAGTGCGAATGTTTAAATCAACCTATAGTTAGTTAGGCTTTCGGGCTACTATGAAGTAGTTACTTGGATAAAAACTCTTAAACTATCGGGATACGGTATATCTATTAACATATACAATGAATGAATAAATATATATACATATATATATATATATATATATATATATATATATATATATATATATATATATATATATATACACACACACACCACTGATACACACTATACACACATATATCATCACACACACACAAACACACATACACGATTATATAAAATGTAAGCTTACTTTAAAAATTTTATAAGACATTTTGTTATGTAAAAAAAAAGACCTTTGCTAACATATGATATGGAAGAGTGGTTCCTCTACTACAGGCTTTTGTAAGCTTAAGAGGAGGATCCTACAACTTGTATTGCCATACTTGTAGTAAAGGAAATAAACGATTTTTGATTTCGATTTTGATTTTTTTGATGAAGATCCGCCTCACGTGGCTTTCTCGGCGGTTGTATATTTTTATTTTATTGATAATACAGAAGAATCATTATAAAAAATATTACACAAAATTTACAAGCCAAAGTAATGCCAATTACAGATTCTCATTTTTCATTACAATTCTTTTTAAATAATTATAAAGTGGAAAGTCTCTATTAAATAATAATCATTATACAATCTAGAGGTAAAAGTGAATGGTCAAATAATTCAATCAATGTCAGATAATCGTCGTATGTATGAATTTCTCGGTGTCGTGTTTTGTGTGTGTGAGTGTACATACACTCACACACACAAAACACACACATGTGTGTGTGGTTTGAGAATGGATCGATGGGAATGACTAGTTTTTTTTAATTTATTTATTTAGGCTCACCAACAGACATACATTGCATCTTACAAAATCATTTAAACTAAAATTTTCTGGTATGAACTCTAATTACAGACGAGCACAACACTCAAATGCATGTAGTACAATAATACTATAAAACTGTAGGCGTAGAATTTTAAACTATAAAAAAGTATTTTGAAAGTACCTACCTACACTTCTCGCCGAAAATTAAATTTCCATCCACATCACCTGGATGAGTGGAAGTCTACCACTGTACGTTTCTCAAGAAACTTCTTACCACGTACAACCACCCTGTGGAACGGACTTCCGGCAGCGGTATTCCCGAACGAGTACGACATTGGAACCTTCAAGAAACAAGCCTACACCTTCCTCAAAGGCCGGCAACGCATCTGTGACCCTTTTGGTGTTACTTTCCATCAGGTGACCCGCATGCTCGTTTGCCTCCCTCTCATATAAAAAAAAAAAATTTGGGTAGGTTAAATGAAATATTTTCAAAATTTTACTACTAACTACTTATAACTAAGTGTGTGTAAAGATAATACGTACAATTACACTGTACACTAAAATTAAATAACAATAACAAAACTAACGACTAGTCGTGCGGACAGGTGATATATATATACATAGGGATTCTTTCAGACTGTGTCACTTGAGTCGCGCTTAGTTGCGCCAGCCGTACTGATGTGACTAGGTCAAGCGCTAACCCGTTATACGAATAAAGTCCTCAATGGATCACCCCACATACGTGTCCTATACCCAACTCGAGTTTCACTTTACAACATTATTCATTGAGTAAGTTAATTTTAGAACTGACGGGACGAGGTTTTGTGTGAATGGTGTGTGAGTGCGTAAATATCCGAGTCTACTGGGGTAAAGGTCAGATTGAGCAATTTATCTGACATTCATACTTAGCAAACCATTTTACTTAAGTTCCATAGAACAGTTTCATACAGATGAGCTATTGAATAATATCAAACGTTATCTGGGAGATTATTTTAACTTCAAACTTCAAACATTTATTTTCAACGTAAGATACATGATATCATTTGTTGAAGGTCAATTTAAATCTACTGGAAAGTAAGTCAGTATGTCCAAGCTACCACCGCTTCGGAAAGGGAAATCATCTGTGGGAAAAGAAGCGGCGCAAGAAACCCACAGGGTCGTTTTTCTTTTCTTTTCTTTTTTTTAATATACAGAGTGTAATCGTTAAGTGTGCACAGGCGATTATTCCGTAACTATCATAGATATCAAAAAACTTTAAACGATATCGAAAGTACTTTACCTAATGAGTAAAATGACATTAATAACTTTTTAAAAATAAAACGAGAAATATCCAAAAAAAATATATTAAACACTCCCATACATTTTATTTCTTAGTAAGTACAAAATTTTGTACCTATTCAAAGCAGATGTTCGAAGTGACGTCGCGCAATAAATTGGCGGGAACGAGAATCCGCGATAAAGAATTTGAATTTAGAACGAACACCAAATAGTATCTTATTTTTTTGTTTTTATTTAGTATGTTGCTTTTCAGCCAGTTCAAATCAATGCGATATTGAAACAAGGTTTATTATTAATTTGAAGTGGCGAGACAATTAACCTACACGTTTATCTACTTGAAATTCAGCACTATCATAATACATAATTATAAAATGATAAGGGTAAAATGAGTTGATACTATTCCACTTAAAATAAGGAAACTAAAATCTCTGCTATCTCATGCTAAATGTATGGGAGTGTTTAATGTAATTTTTTTGGATACTTCTCGTTTTATTTTTAAAAAGTTATTAATGTCATTTTACTCATTAGGTAAAGTATTTTCGATATCAGTTTAAAGTCTTTTGATATATATAATAGTTACGGAATAATCGCCTGTGCACACTTAACGATTACACCCTGTATATGAAAGTATGCAACTAATACAATTTTATAATTTTTGGAAGCTGGGCGAAGTATACCAAGCGTTTTTGTCATTCAGGTAGTCACTAATTTTGTAATAACCTTTTTTTGTTAATGTTGTTTTGACATGGTTTATAAATTGTTTTTCATTTAGATCAATGATATTCTCAGGTATAAGGTTATAAAAGCGTATACAGGGTCCAATAAATGACGTATTAACTTTGCTCAGTCTGAACATATCACAGACAACAACCACGGTCCCTTTCGAAAAATACAGAAATATGTTTGGTGTAAAGCCCCTTAGTCGCCTTTTACAACAACCACGAGAACAGGCGGATTAGTTCTATACCGAAACCACACGACATTTATGTAAATCATATTAGAATTATAATTCGTCTAAATTGACCTTGATTTCGTGACGGGTAATTCTCATGCGTTCGAGATTGCAATGTCGGTAGATATTGGTATATCTATCATTTGTACGCACACTTGTACGAATTCACACATCTATCGGCATTGAAATCTCGAACGAGTGACAATCACTGGACCCCGATTCTCGTGCGTTCGAGATTTCACTGTCGATAGACATTGGTATATCTATCTCTTTCGTGCTAATAAGGGCGTGCAAAAGTGACAAACCTATGGATGTCTAAACCTGATGAAATGTCGATCGTGCGAGAATCGGGGTCCAGGACCCCGATTCTCGCGCACTCGACATTTCATCAGGTTTATTGAAACCTGATGAATTATCAAACCTATTGGATTTGACACTTTTGCACACGCATATAAGTGTGAAAGAGATAGACATGCAAATGTCTGTAGTGAAAAGTCGAATGCGCGAGAATCGGGATCCTGAATAGAGATGTGCTGATACAAAAATATTTTCGAATAATTTTCGGGTTAGTGTTCACAAATATTTATATCAGTTAATATCCCATATTAGGTACTATTTATTCCTAATCCAAATCACTGCTGCTGAATACAAAGTGTTTTAAAACTCCCGTTCTAACCAATGAAGTCGCGCCAATTTGATTATTTCAACGATCCGGTCCATACGCAGTAATAAAAAGTCTATTTTTTTTTTGTTTTATTCACTCCTTTCGGAGAAGGCAAAGGGATCTAAGCCCATGCAGCCATGTCTTATTTCTCTTATTTCTTCAATTTATTAGTCAGTCTCAGTCAAAACAAGTAATTCGTCGTATACTTGGCGTATAGAGAGTCTAGTCAGGGTCAAGTCAATTTCTAAGGATGACTCACTTTTATTTTTCTTTTATACGGCACGGCGTAGGAGACAATTAGCCGGCGACAAAAAAAAATTTTATTGAATTTTGTTCTTTTTATTGTCGTCATTATAAGTGGCCACTTCTAACCATTTCAGTGTTAGGTTTACTACATTATTCATGTGTATAGCGTCCATACCGCAGGTGGTGTATGTCGGACCTCGAACACAGAGTGGCGTTGACTGATCGGGCGATCGATCAACGGCCGGCCACGCGCCTAATCAAATTAACGAGGGGAAATGACGTAATGATTTGCTTACTGGTTGATTAACTGCCGAGTTAGCGTAGGTCTGGGTTCGGGACCGAGCATCAAGAATTCAAACTGTGCTTCATGGAGTGCCGTAAATATTGTGCAGTATTGGAAAGCAACTATCATTATCAGATTATATTGATGCTGCTCCTGACCAACATTTAAGACCAAATATGGATCTTTTTTGATGGAAAAGCACAAAATTGGGATCATTAAAGGATGGGTACATGAAGCTGCGTAAGACTGTAGCTTTCACATTACAAATTCAACTGATTTATTTTCAATATAATATTAACAATATATTTATAATCATCTCCGATCAACTTCAGACATACTTGGAAATCAATGTCTCATCACCCTTTTAAGTAAATTGTTTCAAGTGCAGGTCAGTCCATCTTCTTCACGTTCAGACTCTTGACGTTTGGCTCCTCTGAAAACCAGCGCTGTAGCATTTGCTGCTGATCAATCCATATTTGACATCACACTGCACTCAGTACATTTCAAAATCTCCTCCTGTTTTCTCCATTGTGTTGTAATTCCAGTTACTAATATTATTGTGTGCTGTCAAATCTATGTTTTCGGGTTAGGTAGTGAATTCGCTTAAATCTCTTTCGCCAAAGCCCTTCTTTTTACATGTCAGGAGTTGATAATTATCTACTGTTAATGCTCCTATAATGAATGTAATGGATCTTGCTTGTCTACAACAACATGTAGTGTTACCCGGGCTACTGCAGCTCGCCGTAGGCCGAAGGTGAATTAATTGAGGTAAAGTATCAGTTATCAGAGGATAATTAGGGAACAATTACGGTTGGTCGGCTTGTGGAACCCAATTATATTGTGATGCCTCCTGTATGAAAGGAGATACTTTCAGTGTGGCTGCACATAATTTGTTGAAGATAAAATGGTTCACTCCGGAGATAAAGGACATAACTCTATTGAAGTTGTTTGAAGTTTGTGTTTCAATGTCAAGATCAGAGTCAAAAATGGGGTACACTTAAAATAGTCAGATTTTGTCTTTTTTAAGCTACTGCTAATTCAAGAGGCAATTTTCCCCTGAAAAGAACAAGCAAGAAACTCGAGGGGTTGCTCTTTTTAAACAGGTTTTTATATTACAATAATATTTCATTATTAATTGCGAAATAGAGCGATCTGATTGCGTCCATGGTTAATTATCATCTAAATTCTCTGTTATTTCATTATATGATTTTTTAATAAGTTTCTGTTTTATAGAATCTTTAAATTTATTGAGAGGAACATTTTGTACATCAATGTACCTTATTGCTGATGCGGATATTACTTACCTGACCTGCTAGTTTATCTTTATTTCTTGTACTGACAAATGTGTTGGGGTTTCCGGGTGAGTACGCTTCCACCTTCGACCTCATCTTCACTTAACATCAGGTGTGATTGAGGTCAAGTACCTTTTGTGCATTAAAAAAAAATATCTTATGACGTATGCGGCTGGCATAAGCCGGGATTTTAACTAGTTCTGGCATTCTTACTGCGCCCCGAGGCGCCGTCCGTGCTGTATTCTATTTCCATTAGTGCCCCACTCAGCCCCTTTTTCCAATTATATTTTTAACCTCCAGCGAGGTGATTGTTTTGCTTTCCTCAGGCTGCACTCTCATTACAAGTGAGAGAGGAAATTATTTTTTTCCTTTCCACCCCTTTATTTTGTTTCTCAAACAATTTTGGGGCCCAAGTTACCGTAAATTCAATTCTCGGGACATGCTTACCTTCAGTAGGCGACATTCAGCTGTACTCTTGTTGATCCTAGCTATACAGGAGTTGGAGTGGGAGGGTTTGGAGGTAGGTTAGCTGTATGAGCTTCAGCTTACATCGTTTACCATTGCAACTGAGTTGGAGATAACATGTGTTTAACTTGCTTGTTCTTCTTTGAGGAGTCATTGGCTGTCATTTTATTTTAAATTTTACCTTTTCAAGTGATAAGTTTATGAAATAAAATCTTTTGACTATTGATGGTATCTACTAGCCTGGTGTAACATGACTTAGGCGATTTAATTTATTCCGCAACTTTACAGCCGTGCTCGTGTAAGCGCATTGGATCCAAATATATATCAATTTCCGGATATATAAAATGTCACGCCTGTTTCCCGTAGGGGTAGGCAGAGACCACAGACTTCCACTTGCTACGATCCTGAGACACCTCTTCTGCTTCCTTCACTCTCATAAGGTTGTTCATACATGCTCGTCGGTTTAGGGTACTCTTGACTTGGCCTTTCTTTAAGACGTCCCCGATTTGATCATGGTACGTTCGCCGTGGTCTTCCCCTACCAACACTACCATCCACATTCGCTTTGTATATCTCTTTCGTAAGTCTTCTTTCATTCATCCTCTCCACATGTCCAAACCATCTCAGCATACCTTTTTCAATCTTTGTCCCTACATCTTCATTCACACTGCTTATCTCCCTAATTACACTATTTCTGATTCTATCTTTCAGAGTCACCCCATTCATACTTCTCAATGATCTCATTTCCACTGCATTTATTCTACTTTCATTCTTCTTTTGCCATACCCAGCATTCACTCCCGTAAGTCAGTGTTGGAACCAGCACCCCGCCATGAACAGCCAGACGAGCTTTTTTGGACACATTCTGGCTCCTCATAAAGGCATGCCATTCACTCTTCTTTCGATGTCCTTCTCACACTTACCATCCCTTGTAAACAGTGAACCCAAATACACAAATTCACGCACTTGCTCCACTTTTTCTCCGTCTATCAAAATATAATAATGTATGGGACATTAAAGATTCAGAAAACTCCCGAAAGTATCAAACGCGGGCCCAATACAGGATAAATATCCTGCATTGGGCCACCATGCCGCTCATATCATTACGGGCTGAGATGATGGTGATGAGTTACAGGAATTCCAAGTATATTCTCCGACGCAATGAAATATTTATATAAATAATAATTTTAATTTAATAGTCTATGTTTTATTAACAAATACCTATACTGTATCGAAAGCTAGCTACCGATTTGTTGACAGGTACTATGTCCATGTGCAAAAAAATCACGGCCTTTATAGGATGTTGTTTATAGGAATTATTGTCATTTTGAACGTGGAATTCTAACATGTGGTTGTTGTCAGGATGCCCTGCGCGGACGGCGTTGCGCATCGCTTCGGTCGGCTGCGGCGGCGGCGCCTCTGCGACCCGGGGACGACTCGGGGCGCAGCACCCCCACCCCTGCGCGGAACGCCTCCCCCTCGCCCGCCGATACGCCGGCGCCTAAGAAGTCAAACTGGGAAGTGATCGAGCACTTCTCATCATCCCGGAGTAAGAAGAGCCCTACCACGGTAAGTGTTAGCTGAATATCGATTTGTACACTGTTCAGGGTATGGACAATTCCTTCTTCTGGTATTCAAATAAAAATGGAGACAGGTTGTCGCTACGTGGAGAAGGTGTCTGGGCTGTGACAAGCGACACTTCGCTAGTGCGGTGTTTCTATATTTGCAAACTCATACAATTATGATTGTCTACATTTCGCGATTTAGGTGAACGCCATCATTTGTAAAGAGATATAGAAAAGCCGACAGTTTAGGAAATCTTGATTAAAATATATTTTACTCTGTGCTCCATTTTCTCGCTGCATTTAAAAGTTGCATTTCACTTCGATGTTCAGTTGGAATTGATGAGTGACATAATTCAGAAGCAGTCACATGTAGGGTTACCAAATTCTAAAGTGGGATGTTATTAATAAACATTTATTTGTACCATTTCATTTACTACTGTGCTGGGGGGGGGGGACGGGACTCCCTCATCTCAACTTTTGTTCTAGTTCTAACAAACTCTTAATTAATTAATTTATAACGAAATTGTTTATAATAATATTGTATAGATATACTCGCATTAACTGAGAAAGGTAACACCTTTTAGACATTAATAAATATATAATATAGAAGATAATAAACATAGAAGATAACGCGATAGTCAGCGGACGTCGATTAGTTGGAATATATTGGGTCTTTACCTATGACATTGGAGTTTTTTTCTTCGTTAATCATATGTACCAATTCCTGCGATTTTCAAAGCTATATCCAATTTTTATTTGGAAAATTGAATATTATTTCAAGGTTTCACGTGAAATATTTTTTAATTTCTGGGCTAAATCACATAATAAAAAAAATTTGAACAGAGCTCTTTCCATGTGCTTCCCATAATCATTTCTTAGATTCGCTGAAACTTTTATAAAGCGGTTACTTTTAAAAATTAACGCTACCTATACTTAACTTAATGTTATCCGATAATGCACACAAAGTTCAGCTAAAATTGAATTTGCCGTTCCTAAAAAAAAATCAAGAATTTGTATGTATGGAGAAAACGGTCTTAATGAAATTCTTCATACAAAACGCCAATTTCATAGGTAAGGACCTCATATAACTGTCCACCCTTTCATCATAGTCACTTTTAAGACTGAGCTAAGTTTAAATTGGAACCAAATAATTTTGGCACTTAAGTTCGGTTTTTGATACTTTCTATCTCTCTGTATACATTTCTTAACTTTTTTATTAACAATACCTGCCATATTAAATACGAGTAGATTTTTTTTCCACCAGCACACCGCTATAGCTATGGTCTATATTATTATCACAAACTCAAATGACGCCCGGTGTCCTATCAGAAGGTCAAAATTGCGAAAAAACGTGAATATTCTTGTCGTTGGTAACCCTAGTCACAGTTGAGCATCGACAGTGCGAAGCGTCAACGGCGGCTTAGACTTAATACCGCGTCAACTCTAGCCTATTGGATTAGTGAGGAGGCTCAGCCAGCAAAGCGGTTTATCTTGTAGGGGACATTGTCGTGCGGTTTCCAGCTCTCTTGGCCTGTATTCTTGCCAATGTTAATGCACTATTCAAACACCAAGGTACAACTATATGATTTATGAAGAGAAATAAATATATATATATACACGGTGTCGCTTTTCTTATGGATCAAACGAAAATTATCGGTAGAGGCCTCCATGGACTATCCGATAGACCCCCATGTAAGTGCCGCGATAGTTGTTAGTTTTTGAGAAAATCGCATTTTAATAATTTTTTTTTAATGTTACCAAAAAATTCACATAAATTTTGTTTTTGCGCCCGGACTTTTAAGACTAGAGCGTTGATTTTTTTTTTTGTGAATATGGCCAACTAAATAGTCTTTGAGAATAAAATGTCAGTTAGGAGTTTGCACAAATACTTTTCTGGAAAAAGAAAAGAGATGACCCATTATTTACGTAGATCATATCTTACCTCCAACTTTTCGGGCCTTTTACTCCAAAAACTAACTGAATAATAATATTTTATACCTATCTGAGAAACTTGTCCAGACTACTGACGATTAACCTGCAAAAATTCATTTGACTAGAGCAAGTGCTTCATAAATCAATTCAAACCTATAATAAAACAGAAATTAGTTGTATATATAAAATTTCTTGTTATATGGGTGATAAGCAAGCATTGTTATAGGCCCCTCGGCGATATTCAGTCTAAATATACAATATTTATCCTTGTTTTCTTGCTCGTTATTCTCTGTAAGTATAGTAATAATAATAATAAATAAATAAATATTTATATAAACATCCATGACTCGGGAATAAATGTTCGTATTCATCATGCAAACATTTACCCCACGTGAGATTCGCAACCGCTGTCAGGGTCACTATCCACTACACCAATCGGTCGTCAAGACTGTAAGATTTATTTTAAATGTTGTATGTATCCAACCTTATTTTATTTGATCATTCTAAAGGACCTTAATTAAGTTGCATCAGGTGCAAGATGTACAACCGACAAGGTCACATCGGCACTTCAATCGGCGCCGGCGACGATCGATCACGAGCCGTCAAAACGGAATTTATTATAACGCTAAATTTTGCGCAGACAACTTGAGCGATCGGCTCTGAGATTTAGCTCTCGACGACGAAGGCGCGTCTTTTGTTTGTCGATGTACTGTTGTTTCAGGTGGTCTAGTCGTCTAGGTGAATCAACTTATTAGAAACTACAACGAGCTGTCTGAAGTTTCCTATTGATTTTGGTCTGTAGAATGTCATTGTCATCCTTTATTGGTCATGTGGTAATATAATGTATTTACCTATGAAATTGGAGTTGTTTTTTCTTCGTTAATCATATGTACCAATTCCTGCGATTTTCAAAGCTATATCCAAATTTGTTTTTTATTTGGAAAATGGAATATTATTTCAAGGTTTCACATGAAATATTTTTTTTAATTTCTGGGCTAAATCACATAATAAAAAATTTTTTAACAGAGCTCTTTTCGTGTGCTTCCCATAATCATTTCTTAGATACGCTGAACCTTTTATAAAGCGGTTACTTTTAAAAATTAACGCTGCCTATGCTTAACTTAATGTTATCCGATAATACACACAAAATTCAGCTAAATTTGGATTTGTCGTTCCCAAAAAAAAATCTAAAATATTTGTATGGAGAAAACAGTCTTAATGAAATTCTTCATACAAAACGCCATATTCATAGGTAAGGATCTAATATTTAAATTGAACGCACACGAACCCTGTGAGGGGCACTGCAATGTCAAAGGTATCTATTATTATTTATTACATAATTACATAAATCTCGATTCTAACCAAAATTATTATTAGGCGTATTAAAATAAAAAATATTATAACAACATTTAAATATCTCAATAATTTAAATAATTTAGATAACATTAATCACTATTATATAAAAGAATTACAAGTAAGGCCATATACCAATGAGTTTTTAAATTTAATTTAATTACTTATGTGCATTTATCCGACGGTGAGGGAAAACATCGTGAGGAAACCTGCATGTATGATAAATAAAAATTCGAACGCGTGTGAAGTCCCCAACCAGCACTGGGCCAGCGTGGTGAACTATTGCCCATACTGTATCATTATACGAGGGTAGGCCGATACCCCTGCAGTGGGATGTTTACGGGCGGATGATGACATAAAAGAATATATATATGAATAAGACAGTCCATGAAATAAAATGGACACCCTATTAACGCAAATTGCTAATTCTGTGAAATGTCAAAGAAACTGAACCTATGTGATACTGATAAAACAGTTATTTAAAAAATATCAAATCATAAAACACGAAATCGTAAAAAAGTGAGCTAAAAGAATTAAAATTTTGCCCCGCCATTTGCCACGACTCCTCGGATAATATTTTATTAGTTTGAAATGATTTATTCAAAATCAAAATCAAAAATATTTTATTCAATGTAGGATACAAAAGTATTACTTATTGAAAGTCAATATGTTACTTTTTTTTTAAACTACATCGCTTCACAAGGTGTTATGGTTAGGGAGAAGAAGCGACAAGAAACTCCGCAACAACACATCTTTTCAATTAGTTTCCATCTTTACAATAATATTACATTTTATATTACATATTACAAAACAATGACAATTAACATAACGACCAGCTAACACCAGACCTCCTTTAACGCCTAAATAATCATCTATCCTGTAATAACCCTTCTTACACAGAGTTTCTTTAATGTGGCGTTTAAATTTCTGCTCTGTTAAACTCAATACATGTTCTGGTGTTTTATTGTAAAAGCGTATGCTGTGTCCCACAAAGGATGTGGGAAGTACCTTGCTAAGTCTAAATTGTGGAATTTCAATTTTATTTTTGTTTCTAGTATTCAAATTATGATTATCAGAATGTTTGCGAAATAGGCATATATTTTTTCGTACATACATTATACTGTCATATTGGGATGCAACAGTTAAAATACTTATTCCTTTAAACAGATCTCTTAGAGAATCACGGCAGCGTAAATTATATATTGCTCTGATAGCTCTTTTTTGTAGAACAAATATTGTTTGAATATCTGCACCTCTACCCCACAGTAGTATACCATAAGACATAATGCTATGAAAGTAGCTAAAATAAACGAGCCTCGCTGTTTTAATGTCAGTAAGTTGTCTAATCTTACGAACAGCATAAGCAGCTGAACTGAGCCTGCTCGCAAGTGTCTCAATATGCGACCCCCACTGTAGTGTAGAGTCCAAAGTGATGCCAAGAAAAACAATGTTCTCAATCTATTCTAGGTTAGGTTAATAGTTCTATTTTAGGAGATAAATAAACAGCCTGTATATGATTTAGGACCTCACCCACCATAGTTCTCCTATTTATTATTGTGATACACAAAGCTGTGAAACACGCAACACTCGTCTTTCTTAGGTTAAAGATACTCGAATTCATAATACTATTTAATTAAAATGTTAAATATTAAATATACCTAACGTTATTCAGTCAGGGAATAGTATAGTCAGGGAATTTAGTGATTTGAATTTTTAGGCTTACCTGAGCTCTATTTGATACTGATTTTTAATGATCATAATTCTAAACATACCAGGGCAAAATAAATACGCAGAGTGTAAATTCCGAACGCCTTGTATAGCTTCGAGAAAGTAAATATTTTCATCTTTTATTTTTATATGGGTTAGCGCGAGACTTCATTTTTTTATGCACAACGGGTTCGTACTTGACCTCAATCACACCTGATGTTAAGTGAAGATGAGGTCGAAGGTGGAAGCGTACTGAACTGACCCGAAAATCCCAACACATTTGGGGGACTGGCTATTTTATCTCTGACAACCGGAACACAACAATGCAACATGTTAATCATGGCGGCAGATTTAGATAAGATGGTGGTAGCTAGCCAGGCGGACATTTAAATCGCACCTGATTTATATGATTTAATAAAATATATCGTGATGGAATTTACATAATTACATATTCTCACTTATAAATTAAGTATTTCAATGGAAAAATTGCAACGACTTTCATACACCGTATTAAAAATTTAGGCAACGAAATTTATATCAAGGGAATGTTTTAGTAAATGTCATGCACAAGTGATAACTATAACTATACCAATAGCAAAATAACAATAATAACATTAGGTTTACCAATACAACGATGATAACAATGTTAATAATAATCTTGTCCAGTAAAAATACGAAAATTTTTGTTCGTATAATCTAAAGTTTCTGTTTTTTTTTGTAGAAGGATAACAGTACCCGTCAGTAATAGAATAAAATTGTGTTCTAACCATTCTGTAGCTTGCTTTAGGTATAGTATTATTTTATTATTATTATTATTATTAGGAGCCCAGACTGTCCCACTGCTGGGCAAAGGCCTCCCTCCCCTCTCTCCACGGCTCTCTATTGCAGGCCTCCTCCGACCAGTTGGTTAGGAACTTATCCAACTCATCCCGCCATCTCCTTTTCAGGCCTCCAGGTGGTGGCGATTTTGGCCCACATATCGTCTGGCATGCGACAAACATGGCCCGCCCAGTCCCACTTCAGATTGGCGGCCGTTGTGGCTATGTCAGTAACAAGGGTCTTAGAGCGAAGTGTAGTGGTTCGGACGCGATCGGTCAGTTTAACATTTAGTACACTGCGCTCCATGGCTCGTTGGCACACCTTGAGGCTGGACCTTTGGGCTTCTGTCAAAGACCAAGTCTGAGCGCCATATGTGAGGATCGGGAGAATGCACACGTCCATGGGTTTGCGCTTTAGTGACAGTGGAAGGTCGCCCTTCATGTGTTCCTTCATGGACCAAAAGCTCCTCCAGGCATTTTCAATGATTCTCGCTATTTCTTTATCTTGTCGTGCCTGAGGTATTTAATTATAAACCCTGCGTATATTAAATTAAAGTTACCACCGTGAACTTCATTGCGTTGTAGAAGGTGCTAAGATAAAACATTTTCTATAAAAATTAATCAATGTACGACGTCATACGACGTTGTCATGACGTACATGTTGTATCCTTCCTGTGCAATACTCAACAACTCTTACTCTCCCCCTTACCTTCGTGATCGATTTGACTATCTTGTTAAACCTTGCAGAACAACCACATCCCTCATGCTTAAATGCCTATCACACTTGGCAACACGTTATAGTGATTTTTTATAAAATAATTTTCAATTGTTGTGTACACTATTTTCTGCCTAATCTAATAAACAATATGTATCTCTAAGGTTTGCTTGTAGAAAACTCTATCGGAGTTAAGCTCGCCTTTGTACATTTTATATACAATGCATATTTCTGTAACAATTTTGTGTACAAGATATAAATACAAATGGATCGATCGATTTTTTGAAAATATTTACAGGAGTTCCAAGTACTTATATATTCTCTGACACAATAAAATTCTCAGTGGTAATTTTAATCATATAGTCTATGTTATATTATTAAATACCTATCGCTATATATAAAGCAAGCTACCGATTTATTAGAAAACATATTTATTCTATCACAGACAGGTACTATAATAAGGAACTTGTCCCATATCAATTTACATTAAAAATTACAATTTAAATTTAAAATTTAAATTCAACTTCAAAATTTAAAAATTACATAAAATTTCTAAATTATTATTATAATTGTGTCATTAGTATCCATAATTTAGTCATTTATATATTACATATTATTTATAATATATGTATTTACTATACTCGTATCCATGTGCAAAAAATTAAGAACTTTTTTTAAGAAGTAAAAGTCGCTCGCTGAAGTAAGTTGAGAGTGAAGGTGGAACGGCTCAACAGCTTTTAAGTCTGAAAATCACGAACTTCAATAGACTCATTGATGGAAAATGAAACAGATTTAATGGCATTAGCTCGATTCATTGGCGCTGATGAAGTGAGTCTGAAATGGCGAGCTCTGCCTACCGATGTACCTCTTTTCATTAGCAATCGGAAAATGCAGTTTTTTCTCGTTTCGTTTTGTCTATTAAGTTTCCGCCACTTCAGTATAAAATGTGTACCGTCTTGTGGTCAAACGCGTATCCAATTAATTATATTAAAAAAAAATTGTTTCTGCCTACCGCAACGGGGAAACAGGCGTGAGTCAGGCGTCACATAATACATACGCTAACATAATTGTATTATTAAATAATTAATTACTATTGACGACCTGTTTGGTGTAGTGGTTACCAACTCTGACCACTATACCAAAAAGGTTGCGGGTTCGAATCCCGCTAGGGGCATATGTTTGTGTGATGAATACGGACATGTGTACCCGAGTTATGGATGTTTTCATTTATAATAAGTATTTATTTACAAAAAAAATGTATTTATGTATTATATCAACCATCTGGTATCCACAACACAAGCATAGCAACTTGCAAGTTTATAGATGTCTTTAAAAAAAAAAAAAAAAAAAAAAAAAAAAAAAAAAAAAATAGTTGCTTACTGTGGAACTAGATGGCGCTGTGTGTATGTCTAAGGATATTTATTATTTATTTATTATTTATATCAAAAATATTCATATATTATATCGTCAAATTATCCAATATTACTACGGTCAGGTCGTCGTGCCCACACCAATATTAGTTAGGAACGCCATTCTCGAAGTTTTTATATTATAAAAGGTGCAATTTATTTCATTATCACATTGTAAAATAGCCTGGATCGTGTTCGTTACGTCGATGGATTATAATCCAAATAGTCTGATATTTTATAATGCTTTCTTAATAAGTTTTTTTTTTTTTTTTTTTTTTTTATGATTGACTGGATACGCATTTGACCACAACCTCACCTGCCAGTGACGATGTAGTCGAAGATGAAGCACGCGATCTCAGTAGTAGCTTATTCACTCTGCCATTTTATTAGTTCGACCTGCCAGGTGTTATCGAATATCAAATCAACAATTTGTCTACAAGCAAAAGTCAACTTTAAGATGGCGAACCTTTTCATTCCGTGACTGTACCTATTGGTGAAGTATATCAACTATCCGGTATCCATAATACAAGCCTAGTCGCACTGTGTAACAAGATGGCGCTGAATGTATATCCAAGGATATTTAATTCCAATCTTATGTAGGTCCAAAGTATTTCAAATAACATTTTCTAAAGATAAATTGAAGTACTACAGCGGGAATTTCGTCGAAAGGGTCGGTGTTTTTTCTATTATTATTTTTATTGGCAACATCGTTATTGGGAATTCTTTGGACCGACACAATCACGTGTTCAGTGGACCAGTACTAATTAATTAGGACCTTGCAGTATGGACGCAACGGAAATTGTTATTTGCAGGAAATTGTAGAAATTGATTTCTTTGACATTAATTAATCATTATTACTTCCTGTAAGTAATTGTGATATAGAGAATCCAAGTTGTTATTAATTAACTCATTTTATTTTTTCCGTACGGTAAAAATACTTATCCGGTATAATATCAATATTCAGCTCAATCAGATAACAGCAAGTGGTAGATAGTCTGCAAATGAAACGGACAACTTACTTACATACGAACATTGTAACCTAAATAAAACAGTAGTGCATCATATACTACAACGTCGTAACAAAATCTCTGACTACCCACTTCGTATCAGAAATCAAAATTCATAACGCTTCAACGTCATTCCGAAACTGGATTACAATGCAAATGAATACCGTGGCTCATCTTTTGCCGGCTTGTATGCATCAGACTTGTCGTTCGCTTTTTCTCGTCTGCATTGTGAGCAGCTGGGGAAAAGGCGGGAGAAATTTGCAAATTCTGGCACCGACCGAGCTCAGACGGGTTTCATCTGGAGCTCCAAGGCCGACGGTTGATAAAGAATTCAGTGGTGAATGGAATATCGAAGCTAATGGAACCGGCTTCATCTGGTAACCAATCATTGAGCTGGAAGATCTTGTCGTACTTTTTATATGTATTCTTTTCAATCTCCAGGTGAAATAGGTACGTTATCTTCGTCAACGATTTTATTAAATGGTTTTTCCATTTCACAGACGGCGGGGCGTGAGGGTAGGAGGGGGGGATGATAAAGCAAAGGGTTCGTCTAGTTTATTCCTCGGCACGAAAGCATTTACTGTCCGCACTTCGCTTTGAATAACTGATGATGATGGATCGTATTTGACGAGGCTCCGGTGCTTACGGAAAAAATGCAAAAAACACACGATTCTAACATCGATCCTAAACAAACACTGCGATTAAAACCATGTAGAATGTAAAGGAATTAGAAAAAAATTGGATCTACCTCGTGATTTGCCTTCACCCCTCCCCTCCGGTGGCCCCTCCTCCAGGTCAGGTCCTCGCCCCAAGTAACCTCGATACATTAGCACTTAAAAAGAGAGCAGTATTAAATGTCTGCATCCTTTTCGTCCACATTGCCATGCCTGACAAGGTATACTTTCAGTGTACTAAGTATCGGGAATTTGTCAATAAAACAAAAAATACAAATTATTCATCTAAATTTATTTTATCGCCTTCAAAGTAGGCCCCATCGCTTGCAATACAACATCTCCACCGCTTCACCCAGTCTTCCATACATTTTTCATAGGCTATTTGCGGTATGGCCTTTAGCTCATTCAGCGAATTTTCTTTTATGGCTTCTATCGACTCAAAACGTTTTCCTCGAAGTGGTAATTTTAACTTGGGAAATAAAAAAAAGTCAGACGGAGCCATATCAGGTGAATACGGTGCTTGGTCGAGAACTTTTGTTGAATTTTTCGCTAAAAACTCTTTCACTATAATGGCTGTGTGTGATGGTGCATTATCATGGTGCAGCATCCATGAGTTGTGTTGCCACAAATCTGGACGTTTTCGGCGGATACTCTCACGCAAACGCTTCATGACACCTAAATAATATTCTTTATTCACTGTTTCTCCCTCTGGAAGGAATTCGGAGTGAACCACACCACGGTAGTCAAAAAAAACTGTCAGCATCACCTTGATTTTGGAGCGACTTTGCCGCGGTTTTTTGGGTTTCGGCTCGTTTTCGAGACGCCATTCTGAAGACTGTTGGCTTGTTTGCATGTCGTACTCATAAACCCATGTCTCGTCGCCAGTTATTATACGTTTCATAAAGGTCGGATCCGTAGAAGCTCGGGAAACCATGTCTTCAGCGACATGCTTTCGCTGCGCTTTTTGAACAAAATTGAGCTCTTTTGGAACTAGTCGAGCGGCGACGCGTTTCATGCCTAAAATGTCAATGAGAATGTTGTGGACGGACTTAAAAGATATGTTCACCTCACTAGCCAACTCTCTCAGACTCATACGTCGATTTTCGAGCACTAGCTTCTTGATTCTGTCGATGTTTTCTTTGGTCGTAGCGGTTGAAGGTCTACCAGAACGAGGCAAGTCTACTACTACTTCTCGGCCTTCTTTAAAAGCCTTATACCATTCATAAGCCCTTGTTTTCGATATACACGATTCGCCGTAGGTATTTCGCAACATTTTTAGTGATTCACCACATGAAATATCATTTGAAACACAAAATTTAAGGCACACTCTTTGTTCAACAATATTTTCCATTGTAAAAATCGCCGAGGACTCAAAACTATGACCAGCAAAAAGTGTAGTTTAAAACAAATTAAATGACAGATCCCGCTCAAATTTTGCGCGCTAAATCAGTACAGTGCTACCAACATGCAGTAAAAAAATTAGAACGACCTCTTTTACGCGGGTCTTTTTATTGACATATTCCCGATACTTTTTACACAGAGTAGTATGTGTATATTAGTTACTTATGTAGGCGTGGTGAGGGATTTCACCCGTATGTAGTTAACATACCGAACATTCGCACTAAGCGGTTCGACTCTCCATTCATTAGGCGAACAGCCAAAGCATGGAACTCCCTTCCGGCGTCAGTCTTTCCTGAATCCTACAATCTTGGGATCTTCAAGAGCAGGGTGAATAAGCATCTACTGAGATCGCGTGATACATATTCGGCTACATCGTCACTTTCCATCTGGTGAGATTGTAGTCAAACGCGAAACCAGTTTTTATTAAAAAAAAGTGTTATGTTATAGTTACAATACATTTTTTTTTATGGTTAACTGGATACGCTTATTCACTCTAGACTTGAAGATCCCAAGGTTGTAAGTGTCGGAAAAAACCGACGCGGGCAGTGAGTTCCATACCTTAGCAGTCCGCATTATAAATGATGAAGCAAAGCGCTTAGTGTGGATGTTCGGTATGTTGACAACATATGGATGGAAACATAATGCAATAAGTATGTGAATTAGAATACTTTCATTTCATTGGTAGCAGATACATACACATACACAGCTCTAGGGTTGTTGAATAGGAAATAATTTGATTAGGGTTGGCATAGACACGTAACGCAATACGCGCCGACGCCTTCGAGTTGGCAGGGATTTCTGTTCCATTGTAATTTATACAATATTATCTGGAGGTTGTCGTCTTCATATCAACCAAAGCACGTCCACCGCTGATTATGATCAGGTCTTCCCCACAGGTTTACGATTCGGAGGTCGCGGGTTCGATCCCCAGCGGGGTACATGTTTAAGTACTCGGTTTGGTTGGTGGTATGGCATTTTAAATGTCCGCCTGGCTAGTACCACCATCTAATCTAAATCTGCCGCCAAGCAGCAATGTTAATAGCATTTTGTGTTCCGGTTGTCAGAGATAAGATAGCCAGTAAATGTGTTGGGGTTTTCGGGTACTGTACGCTTCCACCTTCGACCTCATCTTTACTTAACATCAGGTGTGATTGAGGTCAAGTACCAACACGTTGTGCATAAAAACAAATCTTCCATCACAACTTGTTGGACGATATTTTAATCTTCAAGTTTTCGTTTAAATTATTCACTCAAATTGTTCTCATTGAATATGGAATTAGATCATCTTGGCTGTCCTGTGAGAGTACTATGAAGTGACTTTTGACAATTTTTTCCCATCAAGAACATTTCATGTAAAAATTTAGGGCAACTCTCGAGACTGAACGTTAAAATGTTCCGAGAACTAAATGGAATCTGACGCTCTTTCCATTTGAATCCCCATTTAGCTAAATACCTTGCAGTCTCTTTTAGATATAATAAATAATAAATATCTTTGCACAAACACACAGCGCCATCTAGGTCCACAGTAAGCATCTAGGCTTGTGTTATGGATACCAGATGGTTGATAAACTACACATATACATTTTTTTTTTGAAAATAAATACATGTATAAATGAAAAACATCCATAACTCGGGAACACATGTCTTTATTCATCACACAAACATATACCCCTAGCAGGATTCGAACCCGCGACCATTTGCTGTAGTAGCAGAGTGTCTAACCACTACACCAAACAGGTCCTCAACAGATATACTCAGTTATAAAGCCTAATTTTTATACGACGTTTTTCTTCTCGCGTCTCTTTCCGAGTAGTAGTTAAACCGAGTACTTATCGAACCCGCGCCCTCCGAATGGTAAACCGAATGTTGTTTACATTGAGCCCCGGCGGCGGTGTTTATTGTAAGTCACTTGATAGTACTATTAAGCATTATCGGTTACCCAATCACAGTTTCCAATTTGGTATTCCATCATTCATCTCAGTGTAAAGCAAAAATATTGGAAAAAGTGCGAACAATCAGATGATTGTTCGCCGGTAATACGTTTTGTTTAAAGTTGGCCCTTGGAATTGTACTTGAGCCAAAATGACCCTCCTTAACCTTGGGCTGACACAGTACACTGTTGTTCCTAGTTTAACGGAGTTACAATGAGATAAGTGGCAGGATTGCCTTAGCAAGTACATATATACGTACCTATTTGTCAACATTTACAAAATAGCTACACAGAGGAGCCACAAGTCGAATTTTCGCTCTATTGGAGCGTGTCACGCGATAAGTGGTCCTCGTAGACTGTTGGCCGCCGTCTTCCTACGTACAGTCGGCGGCACGACGACGGTAACAATGCCAGTGTAAGCTGGCCGCACGACGGAACCGAAAATGTAAACGCAGCTAGACCAGTGGCTTATTCATAACTTGACAGTCTAGAGTCGTAATGACTTTTTAAAGTATGGCGTCGGATGCTCGCTGCAGCCTGTGGCGGCAAAGATAATATCTTGCGTCGTTCCTCCCGCTCGAGGAGTCTCTTCCTCCTGGACACGATTTCCCCTGGCCGACATGGAAATCCTTAAATCGGTTCCAGGTCGGTCGCAGAAAAGATAATCTGTGCAGGTGGGGCTTCTCCGACGATAGGAGTGATCGGCGCGAGTACGGAGTCTCCCCACAGACAATGGATCATCTATTGTCTTGCTCCGCGTGTCCTGACAGCTGCACGGTTGACGACCTCCTCCACCACAGAGAGTGCTGTTAAAGTGACTAAGTTTTGGTCTAATAAAATTTGAAAGTTGCCTCGACTCGAAAAGAAGAGGAAGAGTTGTAATTTACTGTCACAATTCGGGATGCATTGCTGAAGATACTCTTCGCTCTACTAGGCGTGGGGAGGGATTCCACCTCCAGGGAACATTCACATTAAGCAGTTCGACTCTTTATTCTTAATGCGAACGGCCAAGGCATGAAACTCCCCATCTGGCGTCAGTCTTTGGGACCTTCAAGAGCAGGGTGAATAGGCATCTTCTGAGCTTCACCTTTGACCACGTCATTGTCCATCAGGTGAAATTCTGGTCAAACGCGTATTGATTGTTTATTACAACACTTTATTGCATACACAAAAAAGAAAGGGGTGATTGAGGTCAAGTGCCAAGCCGTTGTGGATAAAAAAAAAAATTACTGCGATCCTTAGCTATTAATAAATAAGATATACAAAAGGCGAGCTTATTCCTTAAAGCGATATCTTGCAGCAAACAGGTGAGATTGTAGTCAAACACGAAACCAGTTTTTAATATAAAAAATAATAATAAATAGTGAAGGGGAACATAGAGATACACAAATCATTATCTTCCTGCCCTGGTTGCAAGTTATCCAAAGGAATGATTCGCAATTCGGTCGTATTGCAACTCTGTTTTATCGACTCGACAAGCAACAATAATTTAGCCTTAATTTAGGGTTCAACAATAAATTTAAAACACTTTTAACTAGAGCAAATTATCAACTCCTATAACTTGGTCGAGCAGTCAATCGCGCTTCATGTCTAATTAACACCAACACCATTTACGTTTTTTTTTATTATTTAAAACACATGCAATTAATGGCTATAACAAAATTGTTAGTTCATCTCTTCACTATTTAATTAATATATTAACATTAGCATCGCAATATATTTACGAAAACTTAATGTATGTAAGAAAAAATATAGAATCGTTTAAGAAAAATAGTGATATACATAATGTTAATACCAGATACAAAAATAAACTTGCTGTTCATGCCAGCCGTTTACACAAAGTCACTAAGTCATTTAAGGGGCAATGTATACGCTTTTATAATAAGGTTCCAGTGGACATTCAAAATTTACCTTTAAATAAATTCGAAACCATCATAAAACAGACATTATTTACCAAAGGCTATTATAAAATTTCTGACTATCTAGATGATAAGCAAGCATGGACATAGACCGCTTGGCGATATTCAGCCTAATTATACAATATAATAGTAACCCAAACTTATTTAAAAGAGCAACCCTTGAGTTTCTTGCTCGTTCTTCTCTGGGGAATCTGCTTTGCGAATGAGCAATAATGTCAATAATTTTAATATTAAGATAAAAAATGAGACGTTTTCAAGTGATAATCTTTATCCTACGGAATAAATATTTTTTGACTTTGACTATTAAGAGCTTTCCACTATAATATTATATATTAAACGGTCCGCATCTTTATATCTCTATATCTTCAAATTCTCCACTACAAATATATCCTCTCTCTGCACTCAATAAGAAAACAAATATAAAAACAATGGTTATTGACTAGGTAAGCTAAGCTAAGTTTGACTTTCAATGTAATATTATTGTTTAAATATAATCAGCAAAGTACGTCGAATTGTCACAGTAAATTACCATTGTCGCGTTTTTGAAATAAGGCCCAAGTTATACTGGAGCTAGGGTCTTCGAGCGACAGCGAGAGCGGTGCAGGCATACATCGTGCATGTCACCGCTACATAAAGCGCTCCATGAGCTAGACGTTGAGCGCTTGATCATGCAATACAGTACTATATATTTATGTGATACCTTTATCTAGTAACCATAGCCAAAATACAACCTTAGTTTGCGTATAAAGTTTGATCAGAATCGATTTATTCGTTTCGACAAATTTGGACTTGAAAGTTTGATTGGAATACCGTGCGGGATAAACCCTCTTAATGACGGAAGAACTGAGCACGGTCAAAACAAACTGAAACCTCCAGTGGATGCTAAAACATTAAAGCTAACAAAGCTGATATTTTAATTACAACCATTAAACTGTTCCGGCGAAATCCGTCACGTCTCCGACAGAGCTGGCCAATCCGAGTGGAAATAAAATGGAAGTAATCTCCATCATAACCTGTTAATTAATTCTACGCCATTTCTACCTGAAAAGGAACGCCGCGGAATGAATGGGGTAAGGATCCATTTGCGGGACAAAGCTCGGCCGGAGATGGACACGGCGTCGAACACAGGCGGGATATTTTCTTAGGGTCTTCGTGGGGTTTACAGCATTGTTCGCGGCAACAAAGCGGTCAGCAGTACGACGGGGGGCAACAATAACAATTGTTTCAGTGGCGTCTAGCAAGAAGTGTGTTGCCCTTTAACTGACTCCCAAAATGGAGGAGGTACTATGTTCCTCTGTTATGTAAGTTCAGCAACATTTGTAAATAGATTTTGATGATTGTTTCGGGTTGGAATAATTTGGTTAAGATCTGATGATGCACCACGGAGTGGAACCTTACTGAAGTCAGTTGTCGTGACAATTTTTGGCGGTTCACTGTCACGTGTACATATTTCGAAGGGCAAAGATATTGTTTCAAGCATTAAACTTTATTTTTTATGCACAACGGGTTGGTACTTGACCTCAATCACACCTGATTTAAAGTGAAGATGAGGTCGAAGGTGGAAGCGTATTGATCCGGAAACCCCAACAATACAATGCTATTAACATTGCTGCTTGGCGGCAGATTTAGATAAGATGGTGGTGGCTAGCCAGGCGGACATATCAAATGCCCTACCACCAACCAAACCGAGTACTTAAACATAACCCCGCTGGGGATCGAACCCGCGACCTCCGAATCGTAAACCCAATGTTGTTTACATTGAGCTACGGAGGCGGTTATCCTGTACATTTAGAACACCCAAACGCTTATATTTGGGAGATCTCTGACCACCTTATTTGGGATAAATGTCGTGACTGTCGTATTACTAGGTGAAATACTACTGCGTGCAATAGCTTTAATTTGTTTATCCCGCGGGAACTACTCACTTTATCGGGATAAAAAGTAGTGTCTTAGTCCAGGGTTATTCTACCTGTATACCAAATTTCATAAAAATTTGTTAGATATTGAACAGCTCTGTATAAATGACGCCGACTGTACCGACTTTTATTATTTATGTGAATCTTGCTAATTTCAAAAAAAAATCTGAACATAATCAACGTAACAGCCACACACTTTTATTGAGAATCGAGACAAGACGAGACTGTTAATGATTCCTATATGGTGGTATACTACAACACACAGTACAATACAAGTAATTATTGGGTCTTTACCTATGAAATTGGAGTTTTTTTTCTTCGTTAATCATATGTACCGCTTCCTGCGATTTTCAAAGCTATATCCAAATTTGTTTTTATTTGGAAAATAGAATATTATTTCAAGGTTTCACATAAGAAAAATTATAATTTCTGGGCTAAATCACATAATAAAAAAATTTGAACAGAGCTCTTTTCATGTGCTTCCCATAATCATTTCTTAGATTCGCTGAAACTTTTATAAAGCGGTTACTTTTAAAAATTAACGCTGCCAATACTCAACTTAATGTTATCCGATAATACACACAAAGTTTAGCTAAATTCGGATTTGCCGTTCCCAAAAAAAATCAAAAATGTTTGTATGGAGAAAACAGTCTTAATGAAATTCTTCATACAAAACGCCAATTTCATAGGTAAGGACCTAATATTAGCGAAAAGCGATCTTACAATCCAATGTTTCGTTTACCTTATCTCATTCAATTTCACCGCCCGTCCCCTGCAAGTTTTTCCAACGTACATGAAGGTAATTATGTTTACCCCAGTATTATAAATGGGTATTACGGGTTAGATGAGTTAGGTAATGAACCCAATTCCGTGTGCGCTGCGAACGTCGGTAATCGCCACAAGTTTGTTGGTAGAACAGATGAAGGCCCGGCAGCGGCAGGCGGCGCGGTGAGCCAGCTTCCATCCACGGAATTATCCCGAAATGGAAAAAGTTACCAACATATATTGGAGGAACCCTTGCTCGTAGCCCTATTTACATTTAAACTGGGGTTATAAAGCGGCGGAGATAGCGTACCACATTATTACATAGATATGTCTATTTAGACGGTGAGTTGGGGCCACGGCAGCTCGTTACAGCCTTCCACAATTACTGTGTTTGTGTTACCAACGTTCAGTTTTCAGGAATTATTGAACTGAAACTTGTGTTTCCTTTCTAAGCGTGTCACGAAGCTGAGTATCCTTTAGTCGTCTGCTAGGAATGTTCATGCCAACCGATATCAGTCTTCATTTACATATCGCTCCTCTTGCGATTAGTATTAGGTCTTACGATTCTATAGCTATTTCCAAATTTGTTTTTAATTTGGAAAATAGAATATATTTTCAAGGTTTCACATGAAATATTTTTTAATGTCTGAGCTAAATCACATAATAAAAAAAACTTGAACACAGCTCTTTTCATGAGCTGCCCATATTATTTCTTAGATACGCAGAAACTTTTATAAAGCGGTTACTTTTAAAAATTAACACCGTCTATATTTAACTTAATGTTATCCGATAATACACACAAAGTTTAGATACACACAAAGTTTAGCTAAATTTGGATTTGCCGTTCCCAAAAAAATTTCATAATTCTTTGTATGGAGAAAACAGTCTTAATGAAATTCTTCATACAAAACGCCAATTTCATAGGTAAGGACCTAATATAAGTATTTAGCTACTTCTTACAGGTTGAAATGGAAACACTGTTCTTTAAACTGAGCTGTGGATGAATGTTACTCATTTTTAACCTCAGTGTGTGTTTTACTGCGTGTGTATGTTCCGTCATTGTCCGGATGTATGTCAGTAATGAGTGACTGATTTAAGAGGGGGTGTTTTTTTAAGGAAGAGAATTGGTTAAGCCATTTTTAAGATATTTAACGTTTAATATAGTTTATTTTGATTATCGCTTGTTAAATTAGGTTAAATTTACACTTGAAATGAAGGGTCTTCTTTTGGGAAAAGCCCCAATTTATATGTCATTATAATAATAATATTGATTCAAAGTCAAAAGTCAAAGTCAAAAAAATATTTATTTCGTAGGATAAAGATTACCACTTGGAAACGTCACATTTTTTATCTTAATATTAAAATTCTTGACATTATTGCTCATTCGCAAAGCAGATTCCCCAGAGAAGAACGAGCAAGAAACTCAAGGGTTACAATTATATTATATTGTATAATTAGGCTGAATATCGCCGAGCGGTCTATGTCCATGCTTGCTTATCATCCAGATAGTCAGAAATTTTATAATAGTCTTTGGTAAATAATGTCTGTTTTATGATGGTTTTGAATTTATTTAAAGGTAAATTTTGAATGTCCACTGGAACCTTATTATAAAAGCGTTATTATTAAAATATTATATTAATTATTATAATGTCCTCGATAAGAAGTTTTTGGGCACCTGCAGCAGTTCTGAGATAAGATGTCGAGGTTTTCTACTATTTCAGTTATTATGTTTATTCTTGTGTTGTCCATGTTTAAACTACTTCTCGTAACGTCAGATTTATTTGTAGTATATACATCTTTTCACTGGCTTGTCACGTCATTTCAACACAGGCACGTAGACCGCAGGTATGTTACTAATAGACGGTTAGAGACAGGTGACAGGTAGCTTACTGGTACACGTGGCTCCAACCCCCCGAATGGCTTAGCGGGTTCAACTAGCTAGATGTGACGTTTATCCAGCGGCTGTCCGGAGAAGCCAGACAAGTGGCTTAGTGGACTCACCCGTTGACTGCTCCACTCTAAACGAATTAGGGTTTTTGACACTCGACTGCTAGGGATTTGAAGATCAAAGACTAGCTTTTATTTTATTGCAACAATTCTGTTTCAAATAATTTATTAGCCCCGACGAAACATGACGGATGTTGTGTTTGACGGCGATGTATATGTGTGTGTCCAAGTCTTTGTCCAGAGGTATGTGAGTAATGCGTGGTCGGATTTGAGAGCGGTTTTTTTATATGAGAGACTAATCGTTCGGCCTATTATGGACATGGTATGAGGGATGAAGAACATGTTACTAAGAGAGTGATGTTTATGAATGTCGATGGTTGGAAAGGAAGAGGTAGCCCACGGAAATGTGGATGGATTGTGTGGGGGGGGAATGAAAAGGGCGTAAATGACGTAACGGCTGATAGAGGAGATTGGAAGAATAAGACTAACTGCGGCGATACCAAATAAATTGGGACCAGGGCAAGAATATAATGATTATAATTAGTTGCCATATTTGTATACATATATTGTATACACATATATAATTATGCGCGACTTTATGTATGTACCGCCTCCGTGGCTCAATGTAAACAACATTGGGTTTACGATTTAGAGGTCGCGGGTGCGATCCCCAGCGGGGTACATGTTTAAGTACTCGGTTTGGTTGGTGGTAGGGCATTTTAAATGTCCGCCTGGCTAGCTACCACCATCTTACCTAAATCTGCCGCCAAGCAGCAATGTTAATAGCATTTTTGTGTTCCGGTTGTCAGAGATAGGATAGGCAGTCCCCCAAATGTGTTGCGGTTTCCGGGTCAGTACGCTTCTCCTTCGACCTCATCTTCACTTAACATCATGTGTGATTGAGGTCAAGTACGAACCCGCGGTGCATAAAAAACTTGACTTGGCCTTTGACTTCCCCGATTTGATCATGGTGCGTTCGCCGGGTCTAAGTCAAAGTCAAAGTTGCTTTATTTTGTAGATACAGAGAGTACACTTAAAATAGTCAATTTTACATTTTTTAAGCTACTGCTTGTTCAAAATTCAATTTTCCCCTGAGAAGAACACGCAAGAAACTCGAAGGGTTGCTTTTAAAATCAGGCTTTGATTTTACATAAAAGTATTTATATTACAAAAAGGTTTTTATATTTCATTATTAATTGTGAAATAGCCTGGCATGCGAACGATCTGATTATGTCCAGGGATGATTATCATGTAAATAGTCTGATATTTTGTAATATGCTTTGTTAATAAGTTTCTGTTTTATAGTATCTTTAAATATATTGAGAGGAAGATTTTGTAAATCAACTGGAACCTTATTGAAAAACCCCACTACCATCCACATTCGCATTATCTCTTTCGTTAGCTACTTTCATTCATCCTCTCCACATGTCTCAACCATCTCAGCATACCTTTTTCAATCTTTTTCACTACACATATTTGTGTGCCTTGCATTATTAGAAGTCATTCTTATTCAAACCTGCCATTGCTTTTCTCGGTTCTGATTGCTGCTATCAAACATTTGTAAATATACGGAACGCGTTTACATAGCGTGACATCTCCAATATAGTTGCTGACAATAGCTACCATGCATTGTCATATTTATTATAAATTATACAACAATATATTATATTTACGCTTCGTCAGTGAAGGCGTCCTAAAATCTCATTCACGTAGCGTGACATCTCCAATATAGTTGCTGGCAATAGGTACCATGCATTGTCATATTTATTATAAATTATACAACAATATATTATATTTACGCTTCGTCAGTGAAGGCGTCCTAAAATCTCATTCACGTAGCGTGACATCTCCAATATAGTTGCTGACAATAGGTACCATGCATTGTCATATTTATTATAAATTATACAACAATATATTATATTTACGCTTCGTCAGTGAAGGCGTCCTAAAATCTCATTCACGTAGCGTGACATCTCCAATATAGTTGCTGACAATAGGTACCATGCATTGTCATATTTATTATAAATTATACAACAATATATTATATTTACGCTTCGTCAGTGAAGGCGTCCTAAAATCTCATTCACGTAGCGTGACATCTCCAATATAGTTGCTGACAATAAGTACCATGCATTGTCATATAAACTATACAACAATATATTATATTTACGCTTCGTCAGTGAAGGCGTCCTAAAATCTCATTCACGTAGCGTGACATCTCCAATATAGTTGCTGACAATAGGTACCATGCATTGTCATATTTATTATAAATTATACAACAATATATTATATTTACGCTTCGTCAGTGAAGGCGTACTGAAATCTGTCTAGATTACTATGCTCTCATCATCATAACCCCGTAATTATTCCTTTGAAGTGGCGAGCTTTGATATAGCCATTGGTCTAGTCTCCGGTCGGATGCACCCACGTGCCTCGGCTGTTACAGCTTAAACGAAGTGGATGATTTTATTAACCGACTTCTTTAATATAAGCTGGCAGGTTATAGTGAGCGCTAATGCATACACAAAGTAAGTTATCTTTGATTTCATTATGTCACAACAGAAGAAGTGTCTCGAGGTTGAGAAAATTAATTAGAATAGAATGAATAGATGTTTGTTTCTTGTTGAAAACACATAATGAAAATAAATGAAGAATCTTTTTCTTTTTCTTCAGAAACATGACACAAACAGATCATTAAAAATATTTTATTCAATACATACACACACATACACACATGCATACAGAGGTACAATAACACTAGAATAAAACATAGTTATAAGAATTTTTATTTTGTTCATGTATTCTTTTTTCTACTGAACAGTCGTGGAAATCTATAAAGGCTTTTGCATTGTAAAAATACTTTGAAATATATAAGCAATACATGTTAAAATTAAGCTATTGATTTCCCTAATAAAAATATAAGATACAAAATTATCACCTACTGAAAGTCAACAGGTGAATGTCGTGTCGTACCAAGAGGTTAAATTGAGCGCGAAATGCAGAGAGGTGGTCATTACTCCACCGACAAGAGTTCTTAAATTGAAGCAGAAAGTCGATATGTCTTTCAAACTAAATCGCTTCACAACTTGCTTACGGTTAGTGTATACCGCACATACCACCGGAGGCGGCGTCAGCAGTTTACGCCATAATGCATTTCTTTCATTCGCCCCTCAAATCAGTCCACGTTTAACAAGCAATCGTCATACTCGTGTACTCGTTAGCATCATCATTATTATAAGTTTATATCAATAAATTAGTGTCTTACGTATCAAATTATTATCATTTAAAGATTGTGCGGTAAGCAACCGTACAACTTTATGGTCCTTCGAGCCGGATTAGAAGCGACAAGAAACTTTTTACATAAAGCTACTGTAGCCGTCCGGCCAAATGCTGCCAACCCATTGTAATATAATTTCTATGGTAAATCACAATACGCAATCAGAAATTCTCCAGCAGCGGGACTCCTTTGGGAGGTTGCTATTGTGTGTTTGAAATAATTAAGTTCAGCTCGGTATTTCGAGTTAGACGACTTATGTCCTATATGAGAAACGTCTAAATGGGAAATTGATTATTCCACACAACCAATCTCAGATCACCATCAGCAGCATTACACGTATGCTGTAAGGCATAATAAAAACGAACATAACACAATAATATTTGACAGGCTTTAACATAGTATTAATCAACGAAGGTATAAGGACCTAATTGGTTATATTGATCCACTGATAACACGGTAGGTCCAAAGTATTAAAATAATAATTGTGTTTATTAAAATAACAATAAAATAAGTATTTAAAAAGCAAATTTCATTTGTATTATACGGACGCCATGTTACAATTTTTACCACAAAATGTATCATGACAGTCCAGGTATACCGAACATTCGCACTAAGAAGTTCGATTCTTCATTCATAACGCGAACAGCCAAGGCATGGAACTCCCTTCCGGCGTCAGTCTTTCCTGAATCCTACAACCTTGGGATCTTCAAGAGCAGAGTGAATAGGCATTTACTGGGATCGCGTGCTTCATCTTCGACGACATCGTCACTTTCCATCAGGTCAGATTGTGGTGGTATCAAGATGAATGTAACGACACTATACACTTCGAAATCGGTGAATGCGCCGAACGAACATACATACTCTAAAAGTATTACCCTCCTTCCTTGGGCAGTCATTATCACTTGTAGTTATTTTCTCGTTCACTGTCTTAATAATTATTATTTCTAGTATATTAAAAAATCATCGAAGTCAGCGTCAATGTTGAAAGTAAATAAAAATACTGCTAAAGTCTGGATGTTTGTTGCCCAATAACGGCGAGACGGATGAACGAATTTGGATGATAATTGGTATAACGTACCCTGGTTTACAACAGGAAGTTTTTAAATCCCAATAAAGTGAATAGTTCCCGCGGGATAAACAAATTTCCGCGATTAGTAACGCATAAACTAGTAAATATTAGGTCCTTACCTATGAAATTGGCGTTTTGTATGAAGAATTTCATTAAACCTGTTTTCTCCATACAAACATTTTTGTTTTTTTTTTTGGGAACGGCAAATCCAAATTTAGCTAAACTTTGTGTGTATTATCGGATAACATTAAGTTAAGTATAGGCAGCGTTAATTTTTAAAAGTAACCGCTTTATAAAAGTTTCAGCGAATCTAAGAAATGATTATGGGAAGCACATGAAAAGAGCTCTGTTCAAATTTTTTTTATTATGTGATTTAGCCCAGAAATTTAAAAAATATTTCATGTGAAACCTTGAAATAATATTCCATTTTCCAAATAAAAAACAAATTTGGATATAGCTTTGAAAATCGCAGGAATTGGTACACAATGATTAACGAAGGAAAAAAACTCCAATTTCATAGGTAAAGTTCCAATATTACCCCAATAAAGGTATTCCATTTTATATAAACATTGGATCATATTTAGTTTAATTATCACTTTGAACACAACCGAGTAATGTCAGAAGAATATTTACATCCTCATACAAAAAAAAAATGTAATCTGTAATGTGCAAAGAACAAATATTTCTTAATATATTATCCGGTTCTGTGCGAACAAATATTTTTCCTTGTACATTACTGGTAATTTAATGGGTTAATGTACGAGTAACAAGGGAATTCTTCGTACAGGACATAATTAGCCTAACCTAATACTTCTAAGATAGCGTTAAGATAATTTGACTAGTTAGCAGACTCCTGACATTCCCTCCCTCCCGTGAGAGAGCCTCCCTAATGTAACTAATGAGCACAACTACGAAGCCGCGGGGTGCTCATCGTTTCAGTTAAGTATCTCCCCGTAGACAGGGGAAGACATTTTCCATATATCACCGCTATTTTGCAATGAAATGTTTAGTTCAAAGAAAGTTATTTATTTTGATAACATGAATAATAAATATCTGCAAATTGTGGAACATAAGCATGCGAATATATGATTGAATGGATTGCATTTGTTATCGATTAGTGAAGTTAAGCAATGTCTGTCATAGTCCATGGATCTTCATTAACATCTTCCTGACTTTATCCCACTCTAGGGCCCGTATTAATAAACCATTGTCAAGATTGAGAACAGTCTTGTGACCGGTCTGAAGTAAACGTGTTGATTAATAAACCTAACTTGAGAGCTGAAACGCACGTGAATACTCAAGCAGTACTCACTTGAGAGGTGCGCCGAGTTTCACGTATTAATAAACGAAACTCAAGCCTTATCATTCATTCGCCGCTGAGGCGAATACTTGAAAAGTGATCTCAGCTGAGTAGACGTCAAGATTGGTTTATAAATTAGCGCCAACTGCTTAAGACGCTTTATTAATACGGGCCTAGGTGGGGTCGGCACAACATATTTTCCTATTCGACTTCCACAAAAAATAGTCGTTCCTAATTGTGTTCAATTAAAGACCGTCGTTAAACGAAGTGGGTGGACTTAGGGGCGACTTATGAACACTGACTGTCTGGTGGCCACTACTAGTGTGATACAAATGTACCAATCTGCACGGGGCCCGCGTGGTCGATGATGGCCCAAACCCCCTCCAAAGGAGACGAAGCTGAGTCCCAACAATCGGGACGTGTAAGGCTGATGATGATAGTATGCCTAAAACTATGAAAACACCAATAAAATAAAAAAATAAAAATCAATATGGCGCCTGCTAAAGTAAAATGGCGTCTGCTTTCAAAGGTTCCATTAAAGAATTTGTTTATCCCTCTCTCTTTGGGATACGTCCGCCGTTGTACTCAATTTATGTATCAATGCAAAATTAATGTATTGCCTTTTTGTACAATAAAGCCTTTACAAACAAACAAACACACAAGAATTTTTAAAGTGACAGTCTTTTGAGTCACTTTTTTATTATCTAACTAACGTAAATTCTAATCACGCATATGAAAAAGCAAGTACCAATGCCGATAAAAGCTAAATTATACACTGTACTAATTCACTCGACGCACAAATAGCTCACAGGGTAAACGTTACAAGCTTAATAACGTTGAGACATGGGGCTTTAATTAATAATTTTAAATTAACGGCAAGTAGCAACGAGCCCCGCTCTACCTGCGTGTAACGGAACGGCGCCGCGTTCCGTTATACGCAGCCGGTATTGGCTCTCCGCCAAGTAATTAAACACCTAACTCAAACCCGGCCGAAGTAACCGAACACGGTGTTCCCCTGCTATTGAAAATCTACAACGAACGTCGAGTTATCAAAACAATTAAATTGTTTTAACTATTGGCTTCCCCGTGGAGCGAAAATTGTTGAAAACGTTAATGAAGACAGACAATATAATATTACTAACTGCTCGAGTGTGTTTCAAATAATCTGGTGCGAGTATTAAAATATTTAGAAGCAAGTATGTAGACTTTGACCTGAATAAAGCCGGATCGATCGTCCACCGCTTAAATCAAGCGCTGAAGGGATCTTTTGTCAAAGTAAAAATACATTTTACATTTTTAAAGTCAAAAATGCTTTATTTTGTAGGTACACAGAGTACACTTAAAATTGTCAATTTTAAATTTTTTAAGCTACTGCTTGTTCAAAATGCAATTTTCCCCTGAGAAGAACAAGCAAGAAACTCGAAGGGTTGCTCTTTTAAAATCAGACTTTGATTTTACATAACGGTTTTTATATTACAAAAAGGTTTTTATATTTCATTATTAATCGTGAAATAGCCTGGCATGCGAACAATCTGATTATGTCCAGGGATGATTATTATCTAAATAGTCTGATATTTTATAATATGCTTCGTTAATTAGTTTCTGTTTTATAGTATCTTTAAATTTATCGCGAGGAAGATTTTGTATATCAACTGGGACCTTATTGAAAAAGCGTATACATAACCCTTTGAATGAATTACTGACTTTGCGGAGGCGACTTATGTGACCTGCAAGTTGATCTTTATTTCTTGTATTGACTACTTTCACTATTTTTCCTAAACGATGCTATATTTTTTTTGACATACATTAGATTTTCAAAAATGTACTGTGACGAAAAGGTTAGAATATTATACACTTTAAACCTATCTCTAAGTGACACTGCAGATCTCAATTGATAAATTGCGCGAACGGCTCGTTTTTGTAAAAACAAAGATTTATATCCGCGGCATTTCCCCACAGCAAGATACCGTAAGACATTTAAAGCTACTGCTTGTTGCAATTAAATGCAGTTTTCCCTTGAGAAAAACAAGCAAGAAATTCGAGGGATTGCTCTTTTAAGAACAGGGAATCAATCGCGCAATTTTACAACGGGTCTATCGATCGAATGGAGCGTTTTTGGTTTTAATTTGGATTTTGTTTAGCTGACGTAAAAAATGGTAAGGCGCTATTTTGTGTGAACGATTATATCGTTGACGTCACCAAAGTAACACCAAACCCAAAATGTTTAGAGCTAACCACGAATATTAAAAAGAACTAACTTTAATTTAACCGCCTCCGTGGCTCAATGTAAACAACATAGGATTTACAAATCGGAGGTCATGGTTTCGATCCCCAGCGGGGTACATGTTTAGTACTCGGTTTGGTTGGTGGTAGGGCATTTTAAATGTCCGCCTGGCTAGCAACCACCATCTTATCTAAATCTGCCGCCAAACAGCAATATTAATATCATTGTTGTGTTCCGGTTGTCAGAGATAAGATAGCCAGTCCCCCAAATGTGTTGGGGTTTCCGGGTCAGTACGCTGCCACCTTCGACCTCATCTTCACTTAATATCAGGTGTGATTGAGGTCAAGAACCAACCCGTTATACATATTAAAAAAAAAAGACATTTGACGTGTTTTTTTCTTTAATCCTCTTGTAAATAATCTGCATATCCTCCAATGGAAAGTGATGCAAATGTTAGCAGTGCAATTTCATATGTATGATGTAAATAATAGATATTAGAGCGCCTCGCCCGCGACTGCGCCAGTTAAAGTTGAGTTTTACTTTACTCGTGGAATAGATATTGGGTCTTTACCTATGAAATTGGAGATTTTTTTCTTCGTTAATCATAATGTACCAACTCCTACGATTCTATAGCTATTTTCAAATTAGTTTTTTATTTGGAAAATAGAATATATGTTCAAGGTTTCACATGAAATATTTTTTAATGTCTGTGCTAAAACACATAATAAAAAAAACTTGAACACACCTCTATTAATGAGCTTCCCATATTATTTCTTAGATTCGCAGAAACTTTTATAAAGCGATTACTTTGAAAAATTACCACTGCCTATATTTAACTTAATGTTATCCGATAATACACACAAAAGTTTAGCTAAATTTGGATTTGCCGTTCCCAAAAAAAATTCAAAAGTGTTTATATGGAGAAAACGGTCTTAATGAAATTCTTCATACAAAACGCCAATTTTATACGTAAGGACCTAATATTTTAAATTTACGAGTACCATTCGATTACCTTTCTTTTGACGTACACACATCTAAAATCGGTTTACAGCTAGCTCACTTGTCAGAATCGGGTAGGAGCGATGTCCTGTTAAAATCCCCTTGTGTATTCGGGTAACCACGTAGTAAGGCGCCAAAGTGTCACACAAACGCAGACGTCTTATATGTAGTTGTTAAACATTGTGGATTGTACGGGACGCGCACGTATTGTAACTAAAATACCTGCGCGGATTATGATATGCTAATGATTTCGTACTTGGGGTAATAATTTATAATTCATCGCTCATTTGTGGAGAGTCTCTCGGGGCGGACGGTACGGGGGCGGTTGGAAATAATTACCTCTGCACACTAGAGGATGTGCTGGTATACCGTCGTTTAAAGTATAGGAAACTCGGTACTAGTTAGCTACATCGTGTGACGCACACCTGCTTCTATTTAAAACAAATGCGAATCACAATTGTGTGAAAAATTTAGTTAAGATCTCTTTGTTGTCGCTACTTTCACAATGAGCATACTTATGCTGCTTATGCATTAGGTCCTTACCTATGAAATTGGCGTTTTGTATGAAGAATTTCATTAAGACCGTTTTCTCCGTACAAACCTTTTTGGATTTTTGTTTTTTGGAACGGCAAATCCAAATTTAGCTAAACTTTGTGTGTATTATCGGATAACATTAAGTTAAGTATAGGCAGCGTTAATTTAAAAAAAAAATTATTATGTGATTTAGCCCAGAAATTAAAAAATATTTCAAGTGAAACCTTGAAATAATATTCCATTTTCCAAATATAAAATAAATTTGAATATAGCCTTGAAAGTCGCAGGGATTGGTACATATGATTAAGGAAGAAAAAAAACTCCAATTTCGTAAGTAAAGACCCAATATTAACGAATGTTCCGAGTGCTCGGGCAGTGAGCTGCACTGGAAAATATTACTGCCTATTAAACAACGCAAAATAAATAGCAACTTATAAAATATAAATTTTTTACATTGTGACATTTTTGACTCTTAGGGCACGGCCAGAAAAAGATTTTTGAAAAAAAAAAAAGAATTCTTAGTCGGCAATTTCATTTTCATCTGAACAGAGAGAAAATAGCAAGTAAAACATAAATCCTTCCCAACTAGGACTTTGAATTGAATTGGGTTATTTGGGAGATCCGGTTCGATTCCCAGGCAGGCCATGCACCAATGAGTTTTTTAATTTAATTTAGTTACTTATGTGCATTTATCCGAGTGCTCTTAAACTGTGAAGGAAAACATCGTGAGGAAACCTGCATGCCCGAGAAATAAAAATTGTAAGGCATGTGAAGTCCCCAACCCGCATTGGGCCAGCGTGGTGGACTATGGCCCATACTCCCTCATATACGAGGGAAGGCCCCAACCCCTGCAGTGGGATGTTTATGGGCCGGTGATAGGGGGCTATTTTTAGTTGCATAATAACACCCCATCAATCTGAACAAAATCAGGCTTTTTTTTTTTTATGCATAACGGGTTGGTACTTGACCTCAATCACACCTGATGTTAAGTGAAGATGAGGCTACTTAAAGTCCTAAGATAAGTATTTGAGATAGCGAGATAGGTTGTCAGAGATAAAATAGCCAGTCCCCCAAATGTGTTGGGGTTTCCGGGTCAGTACGGTTCCACCTTCGACCTCGTCATCACTTAACATCAGGTGTGATTGAGGTCAAGTACAAACAAGGCGTGCATAAAAAAAAAACATTTGGGTGCTAATCAAAAACCTAAGAAAATTGGACTTTGTAAAAATGTTAAATTTCTTTTAATATGTATATGATTATGTACGAGGTTTTTTGAGATTTTAAATTATTGTTTTTAGAGTTATTTAAGAGCAATTTTTCTATTTGGGCTGTCGGTAACCCTAACCAGACGAATTTGATACATCACTCGCACATAATACTCTATCGGTGCACCCTTGAGAGCGTCCTACTATTTGTAATGGCCGCACTCAGTGCACCAAGTTGTTTGTTCTGAACTCGTCAATTGCAACCGAAGCCATTCCCGCGCGATTCCCAACTTTATTGACATCCATTAAGTTATAAAACTTTCCGTCCAAAGTTAAACCTCAAGCTAATTAAACGAGCGCAGTAACTTAGGTACCTTTTCTTTACTTAATCTTCTTCTATTTGTTGTAAATCACTTTAGGTAGTAAGGCAAGTAACTCGTTTAGAAAATAACTGGATCATTTAAATCGCTTCGCTGGTATAGAAGCATAATTGATCACCAGTCGCCGTGACCAGGATTATCACGTGCTCTTTTTGGATAAGGTATCGTAATTCATTTTTAAAAAAGGAACTCGTCATTTTGTTGTCTGCGTCCGTCCTTCCTGTCCTTCCTTATACACAATTTTACATCCAAACTGAATCAAACTAATATTATTAGTATTTTTTTTTTTAATGAGAGTGCGGCAAACGAGCATGCGGGTCACCTGATGGAAAGCAATCGCCGCCGCCCATGGACACCCGCAACACCAAAAGGGTCACAGATGCGTTGCCGGCCTTTGAGGAAGGTGTAGGCTCGTTTCTTGAAGGTTCCAATGTCGTACTCGTTCGGGAATACCGCTGCCGGAAGTCCGTTCCACAAGGTGGTTGTACGTGGTAAGAAGTTTCTTGAGAAACGTACATTGGTAGACTTCCACTTATCCAGGTGATGTGGATGGAAATTTAATTTTCGGCGAGAAGTGTATCGGTTAAATTGAGCAGCGGGATTACAAATGCGAAATTTGGATGTTCCTTCAATCACGGCAAAACGAGGAACGGATTTTTATGAAATATACTCTTTTATTTTTAATTTTTTTTTTTATGCATAACGGGTTGGTACTTGACCTCAATCATACCTGATGTTAAGTGAAGATGAGGTCGAAGATGGAAGCGTACTGACCCGGAAACCCCAACACATTTGGGGGACGGGCTATCTTATCTTTGACAACCGGAACACGACAATGCTATTAACATTGCTGCTTGGCGGCAGGTTTAGATAAGATGTGAATAGAATTGTTGTGTTACGGTTGTCAGAGATAAGATAGCCAGTCCCCCAAATGTGTTGGAGTTTTCCGGGTCAGTACGCTTGCACCTCCGACCTCATTTTCACTTAACATCAAGTGTGATTGTGGCCAAGTGCCAACCCGTGGGGCATAAAAAAGATGGCGGTAGCTGACGGCTGAAAAGCCATACCACCAACCAAACCGAGTACCAAATATGTACCCCGTGACCCGCGTTTTGCAATTCTTATGTTACTTACATAGAGTCACAGTTTACAAAAAGTAAACTGGAAAACCATAATTTAACTTTTTACAAAACATTTGGGCTACGATATTCAACACTACTAGGTATATTTCAATTAATTGGGCAGACAACTAGCTGATTCATTAAGCCGTTTTTTTATGTGCCTACTGAGCACTAAAAGTTGTCCCGTTGACCAGCCCTCGAGTGGAGGTGAATCCTTGACGCTGAAGCGTTCCCTCGAGAACACTCCGGCTCCTACCTCCGGAACACTCGGCAATAAAATGGATACCGAGTTATTACATGGGGCGCTAGTGCCAATCCGTCACAGGGTCTCGTACAAAGGAATAAATTTTATTTTGCATAGGTACCTACGTATGATAGAGTCGAATTCAAAAAGTTTTTTACGTGTCGTGTTCCAGTTAGAAAACACGGCTAATTAAAAAAAAAAAACTTTGCTGCTTGGCGACATATTTCCGCCTGTTTCATATAAGATAGCCAGTCCTCAATTAAGTTGTCCTTCGGCCTCATCTTCACTTAACATCAGATGTGATTGAGGTTAAGCGAAAATGTGCTTTGTCGTGTCTTTTAAAGCACTAGTGACCGTATACAGTCAACTCTTACTGCTGCTGCTTAATGTGACGAACATTTAACATTGGGTTACATTTAACCATACTGCATCTCGGCCCTCAGTCAGATGGTAGGTACCTCTCACCTTCTTTCACTTTCACTGCGCGGAGATAAAATAGGTTAGTAAGTATGTATGTTATGTATATATTATTTTATGTACTCATAGTTTACTGCTCCTATATAACATGTAGGTTTGTATATATAATATAGTGTATTATTATTAAAGACTTCATTATATTATTGAGAGAAGGAGATGTACACGCTATGTATCCTCGCATGTAAACTACATCTTGTTAATTACTCCTATTAATTATTATAAGTATGTGTATTTGTTGACCAGTGTCCGTGCGTCATTTGGAGGCTCCACTGAAAACCAGCGTTGTAGTGAACGGCTACAACCCATGCTGAGTTGGATACCTTTTTGACTCCTTGCGACACCGACAATTAGATGGCAAACACAATGTTTACTTTTTGTATGTGTCTCGACTGTGTAACATTAGGTCTTTACCTATGAAATTGGAGATTTTTTTCTTCGTTAATCATAAATCATTCTAAAAAAAAATATATTTTCAAGGTTGCACATGAAATATTTTTTTTATATCTGAACTAAATCACATAATAAAAAAAACTTGAACACAGCTCTTTTCATGAGCTTCCCATATTATTTCTTAGATTCGCAGAAACTTTTATAAGGCGGTCACTTTTTAAAAATTAACACTGCCAATATTTAACTTAATGTTATCCGATAATACACACAAAGTTTAGCTAAATTTGGATTTGCCGTTCCCAAAAAAAATTTAAAAATATTTGTATGGAGAAAACAGTCTTAAGATAGATAGATAGATAGATAAACGTTTATTTGTTTCTCCAGCCACACACATACATTAAATATTATTTATAAATAATTAATTACACATAATTTAGACTACAGTACAGTTGCAATAAAAAAAAAACAGAACATATAAAATCTTAAGGAAATTTTTCATACAAAACTCCAATTTCATAGGTAAGGACCTAATAATTATATGTACCTAATTGTTTGTGTCATCTCGCACTCTACGACAACAGCCACTAGAAATTTGACAACCCTAGATGTGCCTGTCAACTGCTACCCACTTGAGCTCACACTCGGCACTTTTATTAAGCTATACATACGATTTTGTTAACATTTAAATGATAATTATAATTTATGCAAAGTGCGCTAGTCAGTCGGATATAGAGTATATATTTTTTTTTTTAATTTATTTATTTAGGATCACCAACAGTTGTTACACTAGTACATAGTCCATTTAACAATTAATGTAGTTGGTATTAAATTTAAATGTACAACCTTTTATAGGTGAACACATCATGCAAAAAGCTTTAAAATCAGATAACAGTAAAACAAAAACTTATTACTCTAAATTTTTTTTTTTTTTTTTTTTTTTTTTAATTAGAATGGGATCGCTCTTGACCTTAATCTGGACTAATGTCGAGATAAGGTCTACGATGAATTTACCTCTATTAAGCTTTGATTGTGTAAACTATTCATGTAATGTGTGTGTCCTCGCCTTAGGCTCCACTGTAAGGCAGCGTTGTCGCTTTTTCCTCTCGACTACAACTTATACTGAGATTAAATTATCTTGATATTACGAAATTTAAAAATCCTGAATATCTCCACTCTAAGCTCGTCTGCCACTTGTAGTCCATAAACATAAAACGGTAGCATTTTAGGGCAGCTTCCGCTACCAAGTGACGAAATGCTGGAACAATATCCCTCCCCCCACAAGAACTTTGATGTCGAAATTCACTTTCAAGAAAAGGCTATCTTCAATTCTAGATTTACAAAATGTGTCAAGAATGGATCGTGATCGTTACAGCTGCCTTAAGATAATAATTTGACAATCCGTGGCTTTATGAATTCACACTAAATTATGTTGAGCACCTTGTGATCCGTTTTATTTTATTAATGAATCTTAATTATAATTGTATGTCGTTGTCTCAATCTTTTGTAAGCTACTTCGCATATTTATTTATACCATACCTACTCTAAAAAGCTTATTTTATTCACGCAAAACAGTGAATAAAAAGGCCTTTTATTCACTGTTTTGTTTTTATTCACTGTTTTGGTGTTTGAATTTGGAACACAAAATATATCCGATCTCCATTTCAATGCTTACACAAACTCCTTGCGGTAAGATTCGAAATTCAAACTCTTTGGTGCAAATAAATTCTCGATATTTGATTGATCGATATTTGCGACAAGGAGTTTGGCATTAGATTAATAAACATTGTTTCACAAGTTGACCACCCTAATGATAATAATAAGAAAATTACGCTTAATTTCCGTCATTGCTCTAATTTTAATGTACATTTCAATTAATGTAACATTTATTATTTCTTGATTAAATTTCTATTTTCGCTTAAGTTATGTCTTTTTCTCGTAGTCATGGTATAAAGTATAGTATGCAACTCCTGAATAAAGTACGAATTTATATCGAGGGCCATGAATCATTCGCGTCGCTCAGGATTCTAACAGCCCTCTAACTCATCTACGGCCCTCGCTTTAAATCCGTCCTTTATTCACTAGTTGCATAATATACTATTCCTTATTTATTCGAATCTACAGTAACCGACAGTGTATCTATCTGCAATGTATGTGTGTCGCTAAATGGATCAAATAAAGTTTTCTCATTCTTACTATGAAGTCTTCCAACATAGCGTGGTCATATTACAGAACGCGTGAGCGTATGTGGATGTGTTCACAGAAGCTTCGCATGCAAAAAGGAAACTAAAATGTTATTGGAAGAAATTGGCCTTTTCCGAATAATACATTATCTTTTGTATATATAATGTAACCTTATAAATGAGATGGTGCGTAGTGTATCTCGGGAGCGCCCGGCCCGTCAGCGCCACACGCGGCCATATAGGGAATGCTTACCTCATTCCATTCTATATTCAAAAAAGATTCTCTGTTATCTTTGCGCGTGCCATAACATTCTCAGCTTTAATGCGAATCCGTAGAGGGCAAATCCGTTTGCAGGCGGGCCCCGCGAGGAGACCCCGAGCCTCTTGGCACAAAAACAAAGTGAAAGGATTGGATTTATTCCCAGCTTGTTAGAGACGCGTGTGCTATGCTAAGTGGGGACTGGGGTCACATATTATAATATTCATTGGTTATTTACGGCGTTTGGTGTTGTAAATCAAAACGGATTTGCAAAGGACACTATATTGGATTTGCAATGTTTGTCCCCTTTGTGGTTGTCCGAATTGAACGATATGTATATAACATAATTTAGTTTAAAGGTTTATATTTGGTCGTTCGCCGATTTATTTGATCGATCTAGTCGTACACTGCATGAGTCCAACTGACAGAATATTTGATTGTTCAACGATACATTAGGACGTTATCTACCGCTCACAAATATGTACCTCGTGGTTAGCCATCGACAATATTTTTTTTTTGCAAAACGGGTTGTTACTTGACCTCAATCAAACCTGATGTTAAGTGAAGATGAGGTCGAAGGTGAAAGCGTGCTGACCCAGAAACCCCAACACATTTTGGGGACTGGCTATCTTATCTCTGACAACTGGAACACAACAATGCTATTAACATTTTTTAGATTTAGAGATCCAAGTGGATGAAGACGCGGGCGGAACTCACAGAGAGCTAGTGACAAGTGTCATCATTCAATAACGTTCCTACTTCCGATGCTCCACCGATCATTCCCCAATCTCGACAACTAACAGCAGTCGATATACAAATAATTCAGAGCCACAGTAGAGACTGAAATTGGTCGCCGTGAGATGTAATCAGCACTAAATAAATATGTTCGAGCGGTCGGCTGTTTGCGGGGGTGGACCGCTCCAGGCCCACTGTTTGCTGTCCACGGTTTTTATTGCTACCGAAAGTTGGGGCAATTTATTGGTTGCTTCGGTTGATTAGTACCGCGACTGTAACGTTAATCGGGATGGGTTCGATTCACGATCGAGATGGTGTTGAATTGGGAAAATTAACAAAAGATCTTATCTTTATGATTTAACCACCTCCGTGGCTCAATTTAAACAACATTGGGTTTACGATTTGGAGGTCGCGGGTTCGATCCCCAGCGGGTTTAAATACTCGGTTTGGTTGGTGGTAGGGCATTTTAAATGTCCGCCTGGCTAGCTACCACTATCTTATCTAACTCTGCCGCCAAGCAGCAATGTTAATAGCATTGTTGTGTTCCAGTTGTCCCCCAAATGTGTTGGGGTTTCCGGGTCTCATCTTCAATTAACATCAGTTGTGATTGAGGTCAAGTACGAACCCGCAGTGCATAAAAAAAGAGTGGTTACATCCTACGAGGCACACAGTGTCCAAATTTCGCGTTATTAGCTTCAGACGTTTAGGTATACATGTAGAATTCCTATTGTGAATGGACGACATAGGCACACAAAGCAACCGCAGTAACCCTGCACATTTGGACCGAACTGCGGGTATATCTTGTGGTTTTCGAATATTGAGTCAAGTGTGGCGATGACAGCCCTAATGTACGCCTGGCTTGTCTGGTGCATACCGCAACTCAGTAGTAGACACTAACCCGATGAGCGCTGCCGTAACTAGTTTAGAGCCCGCTCATAACCCTACTCGTGAATGTTAAATTTAAAATGCACAGTCGGACATTTAAACAAAATTACGGCGCTCAAAAAGCACTCACCAACTTAATAATTAAGGGGCGTGACAGACGCGGAACTAGCTTTATGTTTTAAGTATGATTTTAGCGATAAAATTTCGTCGGTGAATATCAACGTCGGGAACATTTCAAATGAGATTTCGCGTAGTGTCACAATTCAAAATTTAGAACTGACACTTAGTCTGGCCGTAAATATAATTACAATAGGAAAAAAGAACAATAACTTATATTTGAATTTGGAATCTGTCTTCTCATATGAATATTTGTATTTGTCAATATGACGCCAATCGTTGTTTAATTACAATAAATTTTTAAAACTCTCCATTCGATGGTATTAGTCGAATGATTATGTACTCGAACGTCCTCCGTTTATGACACCAAAAGATCTGGTCGTCCGTTGGATCGTCCACGTAGCATTCCTACTAAAACGGCGATGAAAGCAGTGAGCCTGAGCATATACGGAGAGTATACGGAGAATACGCGTCCGCAAGCAAAAGATTTCAATTCAAATTCCAAAGAGAAATTGAGTTGGCGAGAAGTCCCATCTCCGAATTGTGCCGAGTTTGATGTGGTGGACGATACCTATCATGTGCTGACGAAACGTGTCCGTAAGGAACATTGTTATAAACAATGACATACGGGTATTGGGCGGTAATATAATTAGTAATATACGTTATTAAAAAAAAAAGGACAACAATGATCCTGTGGGTTTCTTGCGCCGCTTCTTTTCCCATAGATGAATTCCCTTTCCGAAGCGGTAGTAGCTTGGAAATACCGACTGACAGATAAATACAATAAACTTTTTTTATTTCCAGTAGATTTAAATTGACATGCATTCAACAAATGATAGATTAGATTAGATTTATTTAGTTCACTTTTACAATAGCATGTCATACATACAGTTCGTAAATTTATGAAATCTAAAATAAAAGTGATTGTCAAACATAAAACAAAAAATAATAACATAAAAAACAAATACCTGTATACAATAGTAAAACATATTGTTATATGTATGTCAAAATTAATTAAGAAAGTATAAGTATGTAACCATTGTTACGTCAATGTCATACCATTTTAGAATAATCAAAATGAAATAAAATAAAACAAAATAAAATATAAACCATGTCATGAGATTATTGATATGCCATAATCACCTTTGTCAAATTATAGTTGAATACAAGTTAAAATAGATATATTAAAATAGAAAACATGTCAGGAGGTTATGAAAATGTCATATCCATATACTCTTTAATAGAATAAAATTCATTTTCCAACAAAAAGTTTCTCAGTTGGCGATTGAATGCGTCGTCATTTGTTTCGTGACGTAAATCTGCGGGTAGATGCTCATAGTATATCATGTATATACTATGAGCATCTACGTTGATCTACGATATCATGTATTTAACGTTGAAATAAATGCTTGAAGTTTGAAACAGTGGTTCGGCACACCCTGCGTCCTTATCAGACAAAAACATGTACAATTTATATAAAATTGATGTTCAAAATTGTAACAATTTTGAATGTTATACCATTTTTTTAATGCTATTATCATTGGTCAAATAACACAACTACAATTTCTTTGTAACAATATTTAAGACAAGAGTAGGTATATGGGTCATTTCTGTCGCAACCCTAAAAATGTTATTTGTCGTCAAGTGATACACGGGGGAAGAAAATAGCACAATTATCGGCGGAATTTCTCCGGTGCGTCGCGCTACCGCGGGCCCTTTGGGACGGGTCAAACGGGCCGCATTCCGCAACGTAATGAGTACACCCGACCCCTTGTGGGCCCCTTTCATAATGGAATACATATAATATCACTAATTTCGGCAGGCTGTACACACACGGCACAATCTACGTGAACTTGGTAGAATTAGTAGGAGTTTTACTTCCTCTACAAAACTGGAAGAGACCGTCAAATGATTCTTTTTAGAGACACTTTACCGGGAGTATTGTATCCTCTGTTCACATAATCCAATGATTCTTGTCAATATTTTTTTAAGGTTCTTATCTAATGTGCTGACTGGGATAGGTGAAGACAGGAATCCTACCCTCATTGAAAAGAGACAAACCCTCTGAGTTTCTCGCTACCTCTTCTCAGTAGTGGTCGCGTTCCGAGCTAGTGGTAGTTTAACAAAACAAATGACGTTCATAAGTGCATATTGTATTGCCTACATGAATAAATGATTTTCATATCGTTTCATTTCATTGATATTTTACCACACATTTCTGTTTTTTTGTTAACTGAATGTATCCTACTGGATGTGAACACAGCATGCACACAGGTAAACAGTTTCAATATTTAAGAATAAAATAGACTATTAACAATCTAAATCACTAAGACAATACAAAAAGACCTATTTATAATTGTACAAAAAGAGAGGATGATTAATAATACATATACAACCATAGATAACTTTCTTAGTGGAGGCGATGTTTCTGTAACCTTTATCCCAAATGGAGTGGTCAGTGGTATACCAAATATACTAAATTTGCCATCATATTCTTGCCCTGGTCCGAATTTATTTGGGATCGGCGCAATACGTCTTTTTTTTCAATCTCCTCTATCAGCCGTTACCTCATCATCATTCACGCAATCCGTCAATTTCCTCCGTAGTCTTTCACTTTATGCACAAAATGATTCCTACATTGAGAAACCAGCTACATTAATATTATTGAAATTTTGCTCATTTAAAATGTTATTATATCATAATGTGCGTTTTTACTTTTGCATAATGTTATACTTCATCAGGGTTCATGTTTGATGCTTCTATTTAAAATTGAAATATTGAAAGCTTAGTACACACAATTCACCTTACAAAATAAATACAGAAATGAACATCGCCCAAAACGATGTTTTTGGTGGAAAGTCCCTCAGTGGTCTATTACGACATTCACGGGAAGAGACGGGTCGATTCAATTCCTTTTACATATACCTTACTCTTTCACTGAGGTGTTCTCCGGACCAGTATTCATTGACAAGTCTTTGTTGTAATGCTTTGCATTATGCAATACCTCATGTTATTCCAGCATACGTATTAAATGATATTTGCTTTGTGTTTGAGTCTATGAGCGTTCGTATGAACACACGTCCGGTGGCCAGCGTCCGACGGAAATCCGGCATCAGTTCCCTTTTATCCAAAGAGAATGCTACAGCTGAGTGAGTTTAATGCCGGAATATTTGCAGGCTCTGCATCGTGCCGACTGCGCCACCTGATCAAAGGAATACCACAGCAAAATATTAGCTCAGAATTCATATTTATTGAAGATCAATGTAGCGCACGGCTGGATGTCAAACGTTTCGTGAATTTTCATATCTGTTCTACAAATAAATTCAGAGGAGTTTACATCGACAGTGTCTGTTGGTAAATAATGGACACGAATAAAATTAATACCATTTTAAACTGTTACTCGATTGCCCCATGCTATCGGGTGTATGCACGAGTGTGTACATTTTTGTGTTACCTTTTGACTTGACCGATTTTGTAGGTGTGTCGTTAGATTCGTCTTGATCGTCATCTGTCATTTTAAAGTAAAAAATTCAACATTTTTTTTTTGTATTCTTTCAAAGCTGTATTCATAAGTGGTACTATCTCTTAAAATTCCCCCTGTGACGACACAAGGATTACTTGATCATCGGCATAGAGGAGACATTTGACAAATAACCCATTCATTATCAATCCACATTCATACTCTTTCAATACTTGCAAATATTGAAAGAGTATGAATGTGGCTTGAGAATTTCTATATATACATTCGTAAAGATACATACCATTCACAAATAAGAGAGGGGGACTACCACAGCAGTGAGGTAGTGTAAGGCTGATGATGATAGACACGAACTCATGTACTTCAGTAGACCCTTCAACATTCAACTACTCAACTGTGAGTAGTTTCGAGCAAATGCATTAATTATGACGTTAGCCACATATTGTGTTCCACCGCATCGTTAAACTCACGAGAGTTATTGCATAACAGGCAGTCCGTGTTATTGCTGACCATTAAGTGGGTTGTCGAGACTGGTGCGAGGACCGGGTAAATTGTTGCATCGGAGCAATTAGGTACAAGCGGAGTGGCCATTTTACGGCCCTTGAACGTAGTGTTGGGAAATGGGATCACGAGTAAAAGCACTAATATGACGCTATCGTATGGAACGGACAATGTTGATTTGACATCAATGTAATTAAGCCGATGGTCGTGTCTAGTGTCGAATATATAAAAGTTTTAAAAATATTAATCTAATAGTGCATCAAAGATTTAAATTTATGTAGAATATCAAAAACAAGAATGTTAAGCTACATGCAGCAAATAAAAGAGAAGTTGAACGTCGTGTCGTATCAGGAGGTCAAGAGGAAGGCGGAGAGCAGAGAGATATGGAAAAATCTCCACCGACAAGAGCATGGCTCTTAAATCAGATGATGATGATCAAAAACAACAAAATGTACTTACTGAGTCATATGTTAATTTTTTAGAATACCCAAATACATTAAAGTAGTCAAAAGCTAAATATCTTAGAAACTGTTTCTTTGTGTTTCTGTGTTTTAGGATTCTTCACAATGAGTAGCCTAGGTAGTGAAATAAGTTTATTGTCTATTCACAATTTTGTAATTGATAGAGAAAATGCATAAGAATGTATAAGAAAGTATTTTTTTCAAAAGCGGTGTGTCATCGACTCCTCTGATGCACCTCTCGGCGCCGTGCTCACTCTCCCCTCTCCCCGCGCCCCGCACCGGTCCCGTGCGCTCGCGCGTACAGAAACGTTTAACCGCTTTTCGTCAAATACACAACACTCGTCATTTTTTGTTGGGTATTAACAAACCCGTCTACACGGTTATAAATAACGACGTATAAAAACTTTACCCTCCTTCTTGTGCAGTCGGGTAAAAATCTAAAACAAGACGAAATAACTCAATTGATTTAGGCCGGAGCTAACGGCAGCTAAGCGTCCTACATAATACTTTTTTGCGAACTTGACCTGGGCACTGCCGTTCTCTTCGATAAATTAATAAACCCACAGTATTTGACTTTGAATGTTGTTTCAATATTCTCAAACATGAGTATGGTAGACTAAAGGGAACCCATGAGAACGTGATATATTAGAGATGATAAATTGCAGATGATAACAAGAGTATATGAATATAATCAACCACATTCATCCTAAATTCATCTCATTAATGATAAAGCCACTGTGGCCCTTTCACGGCCATCATATATTCCACATACCACTGTCATATGTGTCACATGTCTACTGGGGTGTGAGTGGACTGTGGTTGACTCCGGTTTGAAAACGATTTAATAATCTTCTTTGTCATTAAAATAAACATAATAGAAAATGTGCAAGAGGTGTTGAGAAGAACCGACACTTCTTCTGAGCCGACAGGCCGCTCCCTCAAGAGGCTATTATGTGTAACGCTACAAAAGAGATTAGGCTACAGATATACATACAGGGCCTATTGTTAGTTTTCGAGGAACGGAACTACTCCCCGAGTTAGTGTCTGTACCACTCGACTTCTTCGTGGGTAAATGTAAAGTGTCACACTACCAATAAAAGCACTTACGTCACGTCATTCATTGGCTATTACCTAATCATGTGACGTCATGCGAGCAATACAACAGAGCTCATTGGCTGTCACTCTCACTAAACGAGCAATTTACTGCATATTCACCGTTTTGATTGGTGCACGGTCGCAATTAATTTGTACTGTTCGCTATTGTCAAACACGACTTTGTTCTCAAAAATGTTATGAAGTAACAGGTATAAATAATGGACGAATACGGTAGAACTGAGACATTTTAAAATGCTAATCGACTGAAGTGCTAGCACTTAGTAAGAACAATTTATCCATCCTTGCAGGGCTGGCTGAGCAAACATAATAATAATATGCTAAACATGAAGCTCCGGGTCACAGGAAGATGCAGATTTTGTTTCCTTGCAGAGGGAGAGCAGTCTGCTGTATAAATGTGGTTCGAAGCGGTTAGCGCAGCGTAGGACGTTCACTCACAAGGTGGACAGATAACCTGATAAAAGTCGCGGGAAGTCGCTGGACCGCTGCCAACCGGTCGCTCTGGAAATATATGGGAAGTCCAGTGGCTGATATTCAGAGTTTGGTCAAAGTCAAAGTCAAAAATGCTTTATGTTGTAGGTATACAGAGTACACTTAAAATAGTCAATTATACATTGCTACTGCTTGTTCAAAATGCAATTTTCCCCTAGTATAAGCTAAGCTCTCTGTCACTCTCCGCGCTTGCGCTCAAAACTTCACATCTAAAATCACAGCAACCGTGCATGTGACAAACTTTTACTGAGGCAACCTTATACTGTTAGAAAGAGAATAAAATAACGTTTAATTTAAAAAAAAATCAATTAAATAACTGATGAGGGTATATTAATAACGCTTGCTCGCATGTTTATACATGACAACTCCATAGTTATGCTGAAGGGAAAGTAGGCAACCTATATTTTTCCAGTTCCTTATGTTATGTTCTTTCAGATAATGGTCGATTTTTATAAATAACAAATCGGGGAAGTTAATTGAAAAACAATTAATTTGGATTTACATTAATTAACCGTTTGGCCCGCGATTTAGCTAGGCAACCCATTTTCAATGTATTAATATATTCATTAACTAACATATTAATTTTGTCATTGTCGAATAACAGATGAGGGTATATATTTCTATTGCCGGATCTTATACTATAAGAAGAACAAGCAAGAAACTCAAAGGGTTGCTCTTTTAAAATCAGGCTTTGATTTTACAAAAAGGTTTTTTATATTTCATTATTAATTGTGAAATAGCCTGGCATGCGAACGATCTGATTTTGTCCAGGGATGATTATCATCTAAATAGTCTGATATTTTATAATATGCCTTGTTAATAAGTTTCTGTTTTACTGTCTTTAAATTTGTTAAGAGGAAGATTTTGTGTATCAACTGGAACCTTATTTCAAAAGGTGTTAAACACTTTCACAATCTACGTCCAAAACTTTAAATTGCTACACTAAAATAATGTTCAATGTCAGTAGGTAAACATATTAACACCCATATTCCACTTAAAACTTTAATTGGCCTTGATGAGGTCAGAGATGAAACATCTGACTGTATGGTGATAGTTACCATTACATACAAGTTAATTAGTTTCCCAATAAAACTTTATTCGGAAAGGTCTCACCTCTTTCTCCGCTCAGGTGTGTAAGTGCTCAACAAAGTAATGTTCTGTGTATGATGTCGGAGCCTTACCCTTGTCAGCAACAACTGGATAGTTTTTCCACGGAAAAGCCGTCCGTTGTTCTATTCGGAACTTGGCGTGAACTTTTCCAACTAACCCTCGGAACATACTGCTATATACAGCAGAGTTGCCAACAAACTACCAAGTTCGCTTCGAGTACGTAAACAGAGGTACACCTATCATAATCTCACGGACTTGTTCAAGAATTCCGCTCGTGTGCGCGGGACGTGTGAATATGCGCCTGTACACACGGGCGTTTTGTCTAAACACAACGATAATTAACAGTGTGCGAAGTGCGAGTTTTGTCTCGTTTTAAACTTTACCATCGCGTTCGCGTTTACGCAAAAAGTCCCAATGAAAAAAATCGTTTTGCAAACTATCCGCTAGAGGCGCTGCACATTTCTTCATACAAATCGTCACGTAAACGTAAAATTAAGTCGTCACAAAACTCACACTCCGCCCTCAGTATTCACTCACAAGGTGGACAGACGACCTGACATAGGTCGCGGGAAGTCACTGGACCGCTGTGGTTGACAGGCTCTGGAAATCTATAAATAAATAAATAAATGTCTTTGTACAAACACACAGCGCCATCTAGGTCCACAGTAAGCATCTAGGCTTGTGTTATGGATACCAGATGGTTGATATACTACACAAATACATTATACATATTTTTTGTAAATAAATACATATATAAATGAAAAACACCCATAACTCGGAAACACATGTCTGTATTCATCATACAAACATATGCCCCTAGCGGGATTCGAACCCGCGACCATTTGGTACAGTAGCCGAGTTTCTAACCACTACACCAAACAGGTCGTCATTGGGACATCTATGGGAAGTCCTATGTTCAGCAGTGGACATCCAGTGGCCTACGGCCTAGTGCGATGTCAAAGCGGAAAGATCGCGGCGTCAGATTTACGTCCGTCTGTGTAGACTCCAACGTTCAGGGCTCGGGAGTGTGACGTGTTGAAGGATGAACTACTCGCAGTGTTAGTAGAGTCGTGTAGAGGCGTGTGTATATAGCAATAATTTCCGTTAAATCAGTTCTATTAGCCATGAGCACGAGCTATAAACAAGGTGGCTTTCACTGGCTCGTTGCATTATTGTCGAGTAACTATGGTCCTCCTGCAATAGATAGGATATGTCCACTCTATCGTAACGTGATGTCGTAAACATGAGATACGAGTTGATAAAGTTTTATTTGCTTCCAATAGTGAAGTAATTGACTTTTCGCTGACATAATATTGTAGGTTTTTCTTTTTTTATATTAGAGGGCGGCAAACGAGCGTGCGGGTCACCTGATGGAAAGCAATCACCGCCGCCCATGGACACCCGCAACACCAAAAGGGTCACAGATGCGTTGCCGTCCCTTGAGGAAGGCGTAGGCTCGTTTCTTGAAGGTTCCAATGTCGTACTCGTTCGCGAATACCGCTGCCGGAAGTCCGTTCCGTCGACCGTGGTAAGAAGTTTCTTGAGAAACGTACAGTGGTAGACTTCCACTCATCCAGGTGATGTGGATGGAAATTTAATTTTCGGCGAGAAGTATATCGGTTAAATTGAGCAGCGGGTATTAGCTTGAACAGTTCTTCAGAACCCTCCCCATGAAATATGCGATAGAGAATGCAGAGGGACATGACGTCTCTTCGCAACGTCAGTGTGACTCTCTTGGCCGTCAATTCGGACTGCGCAACGTTGAACGCGGTCAAAAGGAAGACGGTGATAGTAGATTACCGTGCTGACATTGTACGACGTAAAAATTTTGCATTCGATTCCGAATAATTTACCGCTTAATGCGCTTGCGTTCTACCGCTAAACTGGCGGTTTTTTTGGAACGGTAGCTAATAATTATCATTGCAACACTTTAGTTGCAGTTTAGTCATATCTTTACACAAATGCCATTATAAATAACTTAAATCAAGGTGCGTAATCTACTATGAATAAGGTAGTTAATATACCGAACATTCGCACTAAGCGGTTCGACACTTCATTCATAATGCGAACAGCCAAGGCATGGAACTCCCTTCCGGCTTCAGTCTTTCCTGAATCCTACAACCTTGGAATCTTCAAGAGCAAGGTGAATAGGCATCTACTGAGATCGCGTGCTTCATCTTCGGGCAGGTGAGATTGTGGTCAAACGCGTATCCAGTTAATCAAAAAAAAAAACGATTTGACGACCGATTGTTGTGAAACCAACGGTTGCGGGTTCGATCCCGCGAGAGGTAAATGTTTGTGTGATGAATACGAACATTTATACCTAAGTCATGGATGCTTATACCTATAATTGTTTATGTATGTTTATCCATTATCCAATATATATGGTACAAGCTGTGTAAGTGTTCGAAATATTAAAAAAAACTGTCATAAATTATATATAAGTTAAAAAATTTTGCAAACCCCCGAGGTACCAAACTTTATTATCATTCATGTAATAAAATTGGCCACGCGCGCAAACAACGGGATCAATCACATTGCACCCGTCGTTTTTCGTCGAGGGTGCATAACACTAAGTTGGCATACATTGCTGGGAGGCTATGGTTCTGTTAATTCAAATATCCTTACTTCAACTAGCAATGTATACGAATTAGTTGTAATAGAATTTCGGTTGGTGTAATAGGTATTTAAATAAAGGACACAAACAACGTTGAAACAGAGCGGAGCGATTTTTGTTCCCATATTTTCAAATTCAAATTAAGTACTACCCGCGGCGAACAACTAGAATGTTTTTAATTTAAATGCCTTTGGTCTGCATACCAACAAGTTTCTCATCTCTTTGGTCAGCCGCATAAAATTTTAAAAAGAAACAAAATCATGTGCAATCTATGCAAAATTGGTTCTTCGTACAATTTTATGCCCTAGAGCATAAAAGCGCCGCTTTGTGAGCGCCGTATAGAAACGTTATAAGGAAATTGCAGCGTAGTTGGAGGAAAAATTTTATAACCGCCTCTTCGGTTTAATATTAGGGTTACATCAGCTAAGGAAATAGTTCGACCCGTCGAATAGTATAATAGTAGATCGTGCAAAAATATTTGCACCTAAACACACGAGCGTAGGGTCGGGCGGGGGTTAGGTAAGGGGTCGTTATATCGATGGATGGAATGGTGAAACGCGGATGATGTTTCAAGCATGTTCGAAACACACAAATGTTAGTTGTAGTGAAGGATAGTGTTGCCAGATGCGTTTTCCAAATATTGGGACTTAAATCAAGAAAGCGGGACGTCGACGAAATAATCGAGAGTTCGAAAAAAGGCTTAATAGTTGATACAAATTGAAATTTTATATAAGTAGAATGAATATGGAAATATTTTATTTGACTATTTTAAAAACGATACAAGCGTTTAACTACTAACAAAAACTAACTAATATGCAACAGAAACAGAAATAAACAGTAATTTCTTTTTATTTGTGAAAGAGTGTGCTCTTTTAAGGAGAAGGAGAAGAGATGCCTGTTAGCCACAGTTGAGAACCGAAGAGGAAAGATGATAGGTCACTTGATAGGACACGATATTTTTTTGAAGAACATAATTGAGGGAAAGATTGAAGGAAAGAGAGGAAGAGGAAGACCTAGGCGTAATTACTTTGACCAAGTGAAAGAAAAGGTGAATGTCGTGTCGTACCAAGAGGTTAAAACGAGGGCGGAAAGTAGAGAGACGTGGTCATTACTCCACCGACAAGAGCATAGCTCTTAAATTGAAGAAGGAGTGCTCTTTTATCCCCAGGCACGGAAGGACTGTCGCGAATATGCGCTGGTAATTTGTTGCACAACTGTGCAGCATGTAGAGTGTAACACTTAAAAAAGAAATTAGAATTAGAATGGTCTATACCTACACATTTAAGCTAAATTATATTTCACAGCAAAAGTTTTTTTCGTCATCGACCATACAAATCTTAAGTGACAGGCGCGGGGCACCTGACATCAGGAATCAGGATAATAGAACATGTGCCCATCGGACCACACATTACTGACAAACATTCGGACAAAGACGTCGACGAAGTCTTACAAGTCGAAAAAAATATGACACACATTTTTCTTTGGGCGTTAGAGATACAGAAAATATCGCACAACTTTATAGCAATGGTCGATTATAATTTGTAATACATCAGTATACAGGAGAATGGAACAAATGCTTAAAACTGTGGCTTTCAAATTAACACCAATACACCGTGGGTCACGATTTCTAAGTATAGATTGTAATTAGAATTTAAAGACAAAGGTATAATTGACCCATTTAGCGACACACGTGTTTATAAATGTGAGTAGACAATAAACACAATCAATTGACAACTGAAACGATAAACGCTAACCACAAAGCCCTTAATAATATCGTTAAACAAAAGATTTATACCATCAGCGGTTTTCGGGCGCAAGTAGCAGATCATCATTATCTGTGGCTTAATTCTTCATCATTCATGAAAATAAAGACTTACTCGTACGTCCAACATTAGCATGTAGGGTATGTTATATACCCCACGGTTGTATCCCACGGGACGCCGAACTAATTCCACGTGAATCTGTCTCGTTGGTCTCGTTTAATTTCTTTTGTCCGTATTTCCCTGTTGTATAAAGGGGCCAATCTTGTTCTTCGTTCTATCAATATTACCCGTTCTAAAATCACATCATATGGACCCTATCCGACAAATAACCATTCACTTTCCATTAATATTACAAATTGCAATTGTTTGAATATGCATTACTCGATCACGGTATAACGCTCAAAAGGCTTTGCATATTTGCTTCAGAAATAGACCATCAGACATAATGCGTCCACAGCTAAACTAGGTCTGATATATAGATTAGAATGACCGATTGGGAGCTGTCTGCATCCAGTGACATCCCACCACCTTATCAGGTCAGCTATCCACCTTCTGGGTGCACTGTCAAAGTCGACCCTATGGCTTCCACTCTAGAACTTTCATGCCCAAACGACGACCAGTCCTACGCGCTATGTTCCTAACGGGTCATGGTAATTTTGAATCCAAACTTTCCTTAATAGCTCTGGACGAATCTTTTGAGGAGAGTAATCGGCATGTCGCATTCGAGAATGCGAAAATTGGAGTAAGGACCGAAATTCGTGCTTGACGACCTAATTCAGAAATCCGTCGCTACTTCTAAGCTATCAAGCGTTTTTGCCACTCTTATTACTGGCACTATTACTCGCGGTAGGCTTCTGGTACTGCCATGCTCACTGCATGTAGCAGTCATACGAAAGCAGGGCGGCGAACTTCACTCGACTTCATTCCTCATTGGCCCTACCATTTTCCATTTATTAAAAGGGAACTGGGAACCCTATTTTCTTACTAATCTTTCTTTTCCTACTTCTTTTCTAATTTATATAGGTAGCAATAGTGTCACGTGGGGTACCTTTTACCTGTAGGCGCCGTGTTGACCACTGTCGATCCCACTTCAACTTAGCAATCCCCGGGACTATGTCGGTTCAATTGACATATAGGTAACTTTTTTCAATTCCAAGAACTAGTGGACTCATATGTAACAGCTGTTTGCTCTGCGAGCGCTCGACCCTGACGCAATCAGGCCCCCCACCCTCCCTCCTCCAACAACTCAAACACCAATCACATTACTGACTCAATTCGCCCGCAAACGTTCCCGATCTGAGATTCTAGAACAATTCAAACGCATAACAAGTAAATTGTTGAACTGCTACAGCTATACGAGTTGTAGGTATTTTTCAAAGAGGATATGGCAACAAACCGTCACTATGATTTCGGGGTTATTTGGCACTCTACGAGATGAGATATGACGGATAAAGTACACGTAAGGTTATGTATGATTGGTATCAACACAGTCTGCCTTTTTTTTTGGACGCGGGGAAATGCATTACACGTACCGCTCGCCTAGGGGACGGCGAGTCGGTTATGTGGGACTCCCCTCCCTATCGAGAGGGATACCCACTAAAACCCCGCGGCGACCTTCCTCGGCAGTAGAGAGGACCTGGGAAAGCGTAAGCGGCATTTTCCATTCATAATTATCAAGGCTATTTTCTAGATTATCAACTGATCTATTTTTTTTTGTATTTCACATTACCAAAATTAGCTATTTTGGCGGTAATATTAATCGCCCCCATGACTCAAAAACAATAATAAGGTTTACATAAAGGAGGTTCAATTTCTGGACAGTTATCATCATCTTATCTAAGTCTTCCACCAAGCAAAAATGTTGATATTGATGTGTTCCGGCTTTTTGAGATAGGACCCACCTACAGTCTCTTTTCCCTTGCCATCAAGCGTGATTGAGGTCGACCGCCTAACTTATGCATAAAACAAGGTAATAAGAATGTTGAAAACACATGAAAATGTAATTTATATTGCAATGTCTATTACGAAAATTATAAGAAGTACTATTATTTTCAAATTTAGGCTGTGTGTATTAAGGGAATTGTAAGTATGTCAACTATATAAAGAGTAAGGTCTCGAACAAGCCGCACTCAGGTGAGAAGTGATCAATCACTATCTCCTGTGACACCGATGTAACCTCTCACGACACTTCCGATCCCAAACTCAGGAATCACAATGCGTTCTTACCAGTGACGCTCCTGTACTTTGGGGTTAAAGAAATCTAAAAATATAACACAATTTACAAACTGACTGTCATGGAAAGTGACAAAGTGGCCGACGGTGAAGCACGCCATCAGTAGATCTCAAGATTGTAGGATTCAGGAAATTGCTGCTTGCTGTTCGCATTATGGGTGAAGAGTCGAAGCGCTTAGTGCGAATGTTCGCTGTGTTTTTTTTCTTTTTATGCACAACGGATTGGTAGTTCACCTCAATCACACCTGATGTTAAGTGAAGATGAGGTCGAAGGTGGACTATACTGACCCGGAAACCCCAACACATTTGGGGGACTGGCTATCTAATCTCTGACAACCGGAACACAACAATGCTATTAACATTGCTGCTTGGCGGTAGATTTAGATAAGATGGTGGTAGCTTGCCAGGTGGACATTTAAAATGCCCTACCACCAACCAAACCGAGTACTTAAACAAGTACCCCGCTGGGGATCGAACCCGCGACCTCCGAATCGTAAACCCAATGTTGTTTACATTGAGCCACGGAGGCGGTTAACTACATACGGGTGGAATCCCTCCCCATGCCAGTAGTCCGAAGATGAAATGGCGATGGAGGAATAAGAGGGCCTGCTTCAGCAATACACAATATACCTATCACAGTCGATTTGACAGAACACCTCTCGACGACATAAAATATTGTTGTTGAAAGAAAAAATATTTTCTGTTCTGCGCTGAGGGCCATTCCAACTGATTTATTACGGCGCCACTCAGCATTGTTCCGTGAAGATTTTCATAAACGACATTTTGCAGGGGACTCTGTCAAAGTAGAGCCGGGTTCATTAAACGTGGGTGAAGCAGCCTCGTGTGAACAAAGGGTGCGAATTACCAAATTTCCTGTATCGAAGCGTTCTTGGCAGTCAACACCAATTACGTGAACGACCCCGCGAGTGGGGCGACGACGACGTAATGATGATTTTATGCAGATTTCCTGACGATAATGTAAATGTATTTAACCTTTACAGTTATTTTACAAAACATTTATGTTAAGTTATAGTTAATTACGACTGAAGCGGTTAAGTTGCCCTCAAAGTTTAAATGACCATTTAAGTATTTAAAATCGCTCGTATTTAAAAGAGATCGCTGTTAGCGATAAGGCCGCCTAATTTGTAGTTCCTATAAGATATTTAAATGTACCTTCCTTATTTAAACAATAAAGCGTATTTGATTTGATTAATAACTAAAAATAACGCGATAGCATAAACTGTATTTTGAGGGCGCCATGTTCGATTTTTCACCTTTCAGTCGGGTAAAACATAAAAAAAAGCCCTATGTCCTCTATCTCCGAGCCTTCTGTAGCCTTATGTATACGCTTTTTCAATAAAGTTCCAGTTGATATACAAAATCTTCCTCTCAAGAAATTTAAAGATACTATAAAACAGAAACTTATTAACAAAGCACATTATAAAATATCAGACTATTTAGATGATAATCAACCCTGGACATAATCAGATTGTTCGCATGCCAGGCTATTTCACAATTAATAATGAAATATAAAAACCTTTATGTAAAATCAAAGCCTGATTTTAAAAGAGCAACCCTTCGAGTTTCTTGCTTGTTCTTCTCAGGGGAAAATCGCATTTTGAACAAGCAGTAGCTTAAAAAATGTAAAATTGACTATTTTAAGTGTACTCTGTGTACCTACAAAATAAAGCATTTTTGACTTTGACTTTGACTTCAACTGTCCTTGTGCAAACCAATAAAGTAAAACAAATCCGAAAATATGAGGAACCGCCAAGAGTAATCAAATTTTTCAAAATTTTGATGGAATCTAAAACTGCGTCATTGTATTTTTGAAGAATCAATAATACTAGCCAGGAATCGAACCCGTTCATTGTGAAAAAAAAATACAATTTTTTTTTTATATGAGAGGGCGGCAAACGAGCGTGCGGGTCACCTGATGGAAAGCAATCACCGCCGCCCATGGACACCCGCAACACCAAAAGGGTCACAGATGCGTTGCCGGCCTTTGAGGAAGGTGTAGGCTCGTTTCTTGAAGGTTCCAATGTCGTACTCGTTCGGGAATACCGCTGCCGGAAGTCCGTTCCACAGGGTGGTCGTACGTGGTAAGAAGTTTCTTGAGAAACTTACAGTGGTAGACTTCCACTCATCCAGGTGATGTGGATGGAAATTTAATTTTCGGCGAGAAGTGTATCGGTTAAATTGAGCAGCGGGTATTAGCTCGAACAGTTCTTCAGAACACTCCCCATGAAATATGCGATAGAGAATGCAGAGGGACGCGACGTCTCTTCGCAACTTCGTCATCTTCGTCGGTCAGTGATTTCGATAGTGTCGCTTACGAGGAACTAATGACAATTAATTCTTGGAAGTAATGACATACGGCAAACTTAAGTGAAGAGCACATTCTTAACAAAATTCTCATTTTCCTTACTTATTTTATAGATGTTATATTTAAGTAGGTATATATGTCTATTGATCTATGTATGTATATGTAAATATATGAAATTTATTCACGTAGTTTGTATCTGCATCCCTATTTAATACCGCACAACCTATTTCAAATGTACTGTCCTTATACCCAAAGGTTGCCTGGAAGAGATCGCTTTTAGTGATAAGGCCGCCAAATTGTACATTCTATTCTTACCACTTTTCTGAAACTGTATTTTCTTTTCTGTTGTGCAATAAAGTGTATTTGTATTGTATTGTATAAAATCACGGCGAAGGATTACGTGCGGAATGTTTTTCTCCTTTTGTATGTATACAGGTTCGAGTCACCTTAATTTCCGGGGTAAAGTTACTCGAGTCACGCGGCGTCCCCCGGGGCACCGATCACTTAAATGCGTAGGAAATACCGCGATTACAACGACGCATTCACTCGCAATTAGAGCAGGTGTTACTGAATTATGAAGGAATTATTAATGTGGTAATTTTCGACATTGCATATGATAAACACAATCAAGCTTTTATATCAACAATTTTATATCAACCGCCTCCGTGGCTCAATGTAAACAACATTGGGTTTACGATTCGGAGGTCGCGGGTTCGATCCCCAGCGGGGTACATGTTTAAGTACTCGGTTTGGTTGGTGGTAGGGCATTTTAAATGTCCGCCTGGCTAGCTACCACCATCTTATCTAAATTGCCGCCAAGCAGCAATGTTAATAGCATTGTCGTGCTCCGGTTGTCAGAGATAAGATAGCCAGTCCCCCAAATGTGTTGGGGTTTCCGGGTCAGTACGCTTCCATCTTCGACCTCATCTTCACTTAACATCAGGTGTGATTGAGGTCAAGTACCAAGCCGTTATGCATAAAAAAAAAAAAAAAAATATTGACGACCGTTAGGTGTAGTGGATAGTGACCCTATTAGCGAAACCGTCGGTTGCGGGTTCTAATCCCGCGAGGGGTAAATGTTTGTATGATGAATACGAACATTTATTCCCGAGTCATGGATGGTTTATATAAATATTTATGTATGTTTATCCGTTATCTAGTATACATAGCACAAGCTTTGCTTAGTTTGGGACCAGGTGATTGGTGTAAGTTTTATTTATTTTATTGTATTGGTTAATCTTTATCGGCAATAAAAAACTTTAAATTAGGTTTTCCTTCCGAGGGTTTGCGGGAAGAAATCTCTTATATAAATATATAAGCTAAATAAAAATAAATAAATAAGCTCGCCTTTTGTGTATTGTAATTTATGTCCATATGTTTGTTCAATATATGTTTGTATATACTTATATGCAATAAAGTGTTAAATAGATAAATAAATGGAAACACTCCTACTAAAATGCCATTAGTGGTAACCCAACCAAAGACTGATCGCGCCAGACATTGCTTAACATCGCTAATCGAAAACGATATCGTACAAACAAATTGTTCACAACTAATTTTGCTCCAGGTCACCGTGACCGGCCACCATCTTCCAACAAACATCCGAAACAAAAAGCATCCCTAAGTGTGCTTATTATAAAAGTTTCCACCAGCTCAGTGGAATGAGGCCTGTTATTGAATATTCGAGCTGGAATTGTTTCGCTTTGTACGCAAAGCAACCTTTTATTATGAAAAATGTAATGGAAACGTCCCCTTTGAACGCCGGTATCTAATAATGTTCAAACTTGTAACAAATGGGGTTACAGTTGGAATGTTTGAGGAACCTCCACGATTTGGCGAACACGAACTGGGCCTCTACAATAATTAATAAAGGAGCAATGTCGATGGACATTTATGGAGAGGCCTATGTTTGTCGTCGTGTGGACGATATATGAACTGGACGTCCTCTCCCATGATGTATATAGATATTTTACGTATTAATATGAATTTGGGGAAGATAATTATAAAAACCACTGAAATGATATCATCCAAATAAACCAACTCTCCTGTTATAAGCTAAATATCTTTGAAGCGGCTCAATCGAATATGGCTAATAAACTTTTCACTTGTTTAGTCTCTAACATAAAATAAACCGCATCCAAATCGGACCACGCATAACTGAGATACATCCGAACAAAGACGGACACACACAACGCCATGAAACACATAACACCCACACAAAGTGACGATGTGGTCGAAGATGAAGCACGCGCAGCAGCATGCTTTTGAAGATCCCAAGATTGTAGGTTTCAGGAAAAACTGACGCCGGAAGGGTCTTCCATGCCTTAGCTGTTCGCATTATGAATGAAGAGTCGAACTTCTTGGTGGAATCCCTCCCCACGCCTAGTAGTCCGGAGATGGTAAGGCGACGATAAGATTATGTTACTCCAACGCACACTCACCGAAATGCACCCTGTAATAGACTGAGACAAAGGCGAATTTGCAACGGTGTTCGATGCTGTGCAATTTAGCAGTCATCAGAATCAGAATCAATTTATTGTAGAACTGTGGTACATAGGTGATATTACAATATTGTCAAAGTGAAAAATACTTTATTTTTTAAGCATTTTTTAAGCTACTGCTTGTTCAAAATGCAATTTTCCCCTGAGAAGAACAAGTACGAAACTCGAAGGGTTGCTATTTTAAAATCAGGCTTTGATTTTACATAAAGGTTTTTATATTTCATTATTAATTGTGAAATAGCCCGGCTTGCAAACAATCTGATTATGTCCAGAGATGATTACCATCTAAATAGTCTGATATTTTATAATATGGTTTATTAATAAGTTCTGTTTTATAGTATCTTTAAATTTATTGAGAGGAATATTTTGTATATCTACTGGAACCTTATTGAAAAAGTGCATTGTTGCATTGGTTCGACAGTCCTTACCTCTAACAGGCGTACAATATTAATTTTCATGCATGTAAAATTTAAATTAAGATTAATCCATTCAATAACACTGTCACAATAAATTTATCTTTATTTTAGTCGTTCATAATTTGTAAAACCTATAACTGTAACCTGTTTATTAGCATTACAGTAAGCCACTGTTATTATAAATATCATATTAAAAAAACAACTGAAGGAAGAAGATCTAAAATCAGTCATTTCTAATGGCGAATAGTACAGAGCCACACTTGTCTTGCTTATTAGTTTGAATTAAATACAAAACAGTTACGGCTGTCGTCGCAAGCTGAATTATGGAATATTCTCTGTGGCCACAATCGAAATTCAATTATCACTATAAACGTCCGGGCAGTTGAAACACCTCGTAGTAGGCCGGAGATGGGAGTAATTAAATGACGTATACACAGGAAAGCACTCGTGGCGTACCGGACAGTCACACGTCGGAAAATTAGTGACGTTAGTCAAGTGAGTAATTGATTGAAGATGCGGTGACATAACCCTTCTTCGTAGTTTCAAAGAGTACATTCTCTTATGACGTAGTCGATGTCAGTAGCGTAGCTAAGGTAAGCTCGAGGGACAATAAACGCTCGAGGCCAATATACGTAGCCAGCAGTGTATTCATTGCGGACAAAAGGCTTGTATGTTCTTTACTCAAATAATGCGAGAAATTTAAATAAAACCAGCTTAGTATTTACTAAAAGCATCAATTGTTAACAGTATCAGTTACTAAAATTCAGGATCGCTTTTTCCGGGGGTTTTGCAAAAATTTTCACTGTGGCGCGCTTTGGTCTCTTCCCCGCGCTTTCTGTTTTTTTTTTTTATAAGGCGTTGATGATTGCCTAAACAGCCAAATTCTGAATAAAATCTTTTTGCCCCTATTTAACTTGCAATGTTCGTACTTTTCAAAATTTGCATTGGAGTGGGGTTTTTTTTTATATTAAATGGTAAACGAAGGGACGGGTTCTTGTCGCTGTTTTGGATCGAGTAAACCGTTTAGAAGTTATTTAGCTTATAACCAAGGTTATGGTGTATAAGACTTGATCTAACCCTCATTGGCAGAGCCCCGACAAGCACTTGGTACATGTAAAACCACTAAAGCCATAAAAGTTGAGTAGATTGTTTAGTCCAGTATCACTGGTCCTGCACTCTGCCCCTCGCCCCCTCTACCCCCACAGCACTAAATTAGGTGACCAAACTTGCGTACGTGCCCGTGCATAGCCGGTTTTACTCCATTGTTCGGGCATTCTATAATGGACACTTCCCTGCCCGAGTAGGCAGTTTGTTGACCGACAGAAGACTATAAATTGTGGAGATGTAGCCAGCAACATGTGACGATTGCTATAACATCAATTATTATCTATGCTTATCTAAATCTGCCGCCAAACAGCAATGTTAATAGCATTGTTGTGTTCCGGTTGTCAGAGGTAAGATAGCCAGTCCCCCAAAATGTGTTGGGGTTTTCGGGTCAGTACGCTTCCACCTTCGACCTCATCTTCACTTAACATCAGGTGTGATTGAGGTCAAGTATCAACCCGTTGTGTATAAAAAAATAAAAAAAGTTATATTACTAGTATGTATATAAATAATAAATAAATATTTTTATTTTGCAAAAGAGAGCAATACGAGCAGTTTTTAAATCTGCGTCTACTTGACTCTCTCCGGGACAGATTTAAAGAAATTAATATTTTAACTATTCCTTCACTGTTTATTTGCGAAAATATTGTGTACGTTCGAAAAAATATTTCTGTGTTCCAGAAAAATAGTGACAAGCATAATTTAAATTTGAGATATAAGAACAAATTGGCTACCCCTATGTTCAGACTAAGCAAAGTTAATACATAAAGTGTGGGACACTGTATACGCTTTTATAACCTTATACCTGAAAATATCATTAATCTGAGAAAAAAAAAAAAGTTTATGTCAAAATAACAATAACAAAAAAAGGTTATTGTAAAATTAGTGACTACCTGAATAACAAACACGCTTGGTGTACTTGGACCAGCTCCCCAAAATTATAAAATTGTATTAGTTATATACTTTACTTAAAAACAAAAAAAAAGCACGACAATGATCCTGTGGGTTTCTTGCGCCGCTTCTTTTCCCACAGATGATTTACCTTTAAATGCAATAAACTTTTTTTATTTCCAGTAGATTTAAATTGACATTCAACAAATGATATCACGTATCTTACGTTGAAACAAATGCTTGAAGTTTGAATACACACAGCGCCATCTAGTTCCGCACTAAGCAACTAGGCCTGTATTATGGACACCAGATGGTTGATAAACTACACAAACACTTTTTTTTGGTAAATAAATACTTATATAAATGTAAAACATCCATAACTCGGGAAACTTTGTATTCATCATACAAATATATGCCTCTAGCGGGATTCGAATCCGTGGCGTTTTAGTGTAGCATTTAGAGTTTCTAGCCACTACACCAAACAGGTCGTATTCCGCGCGGTCCACGGTTCATTTCAATATGAATACGCCAATTGAAATGAAACGCAATATGAATATGCATATTGAAATGAATCGTGGACCATGCGGGTGCTAATGACGTTATTGATTGAATTAATTACACTATTGATGATTCCATTCCAGTTGATTCTCAGTTTCAAACACCTCGGTTTAACCCTATTTTATGGTTCTGAAGTCAACAAAGAATCCTTATATCTGTCTCTCCGAGGCTCAGCTCAGAGGATCTTAGTATTAGAAAGCTGTATTTAGCATGGGTATACATAATTAATCACGCTGACAAAGATTTATAACTGTTTAAATAGTTAATCGTCCTGGTCGAGTATTTAGTAACGCAAGTCGACCTTTTGGGCTTATATGAAGGTACGGCTACGGCCTACCACCAACCAAACCGAGTACTAAACATGGACCCTGCTGGGGATCGAACCCGCGACCTCCGAATCGGTTAAAAAGTCTATGAAGTTAAAAGGATAACTATTACGGTTAAGTAGGCTTTACAAGTTAATGAGTAAGTCAAACAACTGAAAGCCCCGTTGTGAGGGTAAGCACGGAACCCTATAATGCGCGTGGCCCCACACGTACTTGGCCATTTTGTTAAATTTGATTAAAAGCTACTGCTGATAGCCTGGTAGGCCGTTTCAGTTGTGCGTTCACGCGTAGCCGTCGATACGCACTTATGCATCTCGATACATTCTTCCCTGACTTTGGACCGGGAGCAGTCTGACGTACCCCGAAGCACTTAAGGCTGAGTGCCCGTAGAGTTGACATCGGTGGCATAGCCGCGGAGGACCTTTACTGCGGTTCAGGGGCCCCACTTTGAGACCGAACAGATTACAGACAGTCGTCAATTTATTGGCGATTGCCTTACCTAGAGGAGACATGGGGTTGCCAGCACTATGTCATAGGGTGCTTTGGTGTGACCATTGTACATCCGATGTACTTCTAAGTTTAGTACCTGTGCCACGATCACCTTGAAATTCAGCTCCCTCGACACTCCGCATATGACGGCACGGAAGAAGCGCTGGTCTTCTACGGCGTAGGTTTGTAAACCGACTGATTCAATTTGAGGAGCGTCGTGAAGTGACGGTAATCGTCTGAGGTGGGTATCTCTTCCTGGTCCAGGTATAGCTGAAGGCTATCTCTCCTAAGGGAGGGTGCTACATTTACCCTTTTCCTGTAGGCAGAGAAGGGTGGTTGGAGCGGTATGTAGAAACTGAGATAGGTAAGAAACCCGCCACATTTGAAGAGGTCATGGTCGAATAACTCCTCATCACACGCGGTTTGCAATTCCTCCTCAGAGGGCGTGACGTCATCCTCATTGGTGGTGGTAGCCGGAGAGGCAATCATGTTGCCCGGAGTGGTGATGACCGATCACGCTCAGAAGGAGTTGGGCTGAGACTGCCTCACCAGTATTCGTCGGCGAGAAACAAAGGCAGCGTAACATCAGTCTTAGTGTTACGGGGTCCTGAAGGTAGGAGTGCTCGAGGATGTGTACTTTACCCTTCCTGCCGAGTATAAGCAGCGAGATTGAGTAAGGCCTAACACTAAGGTGTGTGCAAACGGTCTTCTGCCAATCTCAATGTGCTCCCTAACTGCCCAAGCCGTGAGCGGTCCCAACAGACGCCCAAAACATCATGAGCATATGATGTGGAATGTGTAGTGGGTATGAAGGACACAGATAACACACGACTAGGAGAGCCCCCAAGGTCGTGCGCTAGCGCCTCTGATAGCATGTTTCCTAGAAGGGGCACCACGCCGCTCGGGTCAACCTTCTCCCAAGACGCTGTTGTCCCCTGCTAAGGGATGTCGGACACTTCGGCCGGATTTACGTTGAAGTACGTACTCGCTCAAAACAAATAGACCAAGCCACAGTGAAAACTGCGAGGCGGTGTCTATATAACGTATACCTACGACGTCGTTAAAATTAGGGAGGTAGCCGGCCACCGAGTGTCGCTAGCACCGGCGCGGTGAGAGCGCGGCGCGGGAGGGGATGTACGGCTGACTACACGGAGAGAGAGCTCGGGGGTTGCGGGGGTTGCGGACGTGGGGCGCGACGCTTAGTTACAGGGTGAGTTGACGCGTAGAACGGGCGATAACGACGGCTGGGAGCGGAATCCCCGAAAAATAAGTCGCTCTAATTAGATTCAAATCCATACATAAACCTTCATAATAGTCTATGGTCTCCCTAGAGTCCTTTTAATTCACATCACTCACAGAGAACACACCTTCTTTAACAGTTACTGTCCACAAACAAACTTGAAATGTCAAAAGCGAAGAAGAAAATCAACACGCTTCAATCAAAAGTCAAAGGAAACATTTCGCTGGGAAAATTTGTGAATTATCTCACAATGAGTCAGAGGAATCGAGAAGGTTGTCGTCTGTGATAGTGTGGACTATAGTCTCTACCGAGATACTATAGATAGTATCTCGGTAGTGCGCGGCGCGGGCCATGGTGGGCGCAGCGGCGGTGGTGTGGGGGGCGGCGGTGCGCGTGTGCTGCGGCGCGCTGGCTCTGAACGTGGCGTACAACATGCTGTCCGTAGGGCTCTGCCTGCGCGTGCTGCGCGTGCTGCGCGCGCTGCTCTCGGTCGGCAATGCTACACACTGACACCCCGCACGAAGGCAGGAATGTGAGCCACCTCACTTACATTAGCATACAGGGTCAATTTGGATTCGTGTAATTCCCACTAACGACGTCACTCTTGATTACGACCAACTCTCCACAAGGAACCATAGACGAATTCGATTAAAAAATTTTCGACATACAATGAATTCGGCTATGTTTCATAGTGGAGAGTAGTTCATAACTTAGACCCTGTAGACTTGGTACTCTTTATTTGATATTGTATGATATGCATGCCATACATGCAGCGTAGTAAATTACTTGATATATTTTTCAATATAACTTTGTATAACGACAGGTTTGTTCTGTTTCTGTCCCCGCGTAAAGTTTTTGATTCATTCCGTTTCGATATTCCATCATATTTATATTCGATTTATCAACCTTTTTCTTCGTTAGAGTCCGAACTTTCATCATTTTCAGTGTATACCTACTATACCAAAAGGTTACGAGTTCGATTCCGGGGATGTTAAATACCTATAATAAATAAGATAAATACGCGCATTATAGGTACCCGAATTGTGAATGTTTTCATTGTAGGTAAGTAATATATGTATGTATTTATAAAAAAAATGTGTTTGTATAGGTAGTAGGAATGGTCCCATCTGGTATATATATTACAAGCCTAGTTGCTTAATGTGGAACTAGATGGCGTTGAGTATTATGTTCGAAGATATAATATTATAGGGACTAAAAGGACAACTCTTCTTATAAGAATAAACACTTAAAAAAATGACTTTGAAATAAAATGAATATTCAGTTTCTAGATCCGAGAATTGGTGAGGATAAAATGTAAAAACATTATTAATTTCGATACCCCAGAGCAATCCCTTATGATAGCGGGCTTCCCAACTTCGGGCTTGTGGCCCCAAATTTAGGGCGGCAATATGTCAATTGGGGCTTTTCTTTTGGCCCAAATAAAATAATACTTATGTCGTATACTAGAAAATATTTGATTAATTAATATAACTAAAAACATTATATTTTATTATATGAAGCTTTAAGCGCCTATTTACTTTTAAAACGTAATAATTATGTACGTATAATATATGTACTGGAATTTTGGATTTAGGGGTGTTTCGTCTCGTTTTTAGGGGTATGTTTTTTGAGAGTAACCTGGCTTGATGGGGCCACAACGTTGTTCACACACACGTTTGTTCAGACCTGCCTGCATTTACATTACTACATATACATATATATGCATTACTACCTATACCGGTGAGTGTTTTTACCGTAAGGAAAAAAAAGGACATATCCGGTAAGTGTGTAGTGTGACCATGGCTGTACGTTGGAACGTGTCAAAATTGTATGATCCGTATTGATAAAGATTTGTCTATGCTGATGATGTAGCACGTATATAGTTAATATATATAATAACATAGAAAAAGATGTAAAATTAATTACTATTGCAGCTTTATAAGGCTCAGGTTCGGCCTCACATGGAATACTGTTCTCATATCTGGGTCGGAGCGCCTAAATACCAGCTTCTTCCACTAGATCGCATCCAACGTAGAGCAGTTCGCGTTATCAATGATCTAGCTCTCACCAATCGTCTTGATTCGTTTTCCTTACGAAGGGTCGTAGCATCTCTTGCTGTTTTCTATCTATTTACCATGGCGAGTGTTCCGAGGAATTGTTCGTTTTGATTCCTGCTGCTGAGTTCCATCATCGCACTACTAGGCATAAACTTAAATTCCACCAACACCACCTAGACAGTTGGAAATCCACCACGGTGCGGTTCAGTAGACATTTCCTTCCACGTACCGTTACTTTTTGGAATAAGCTCCCGGCGGATGTCTTTCCGAACCGATACGATCTGGGAACCTTCAAGAAGCGAGCATATTCCTTCCTTAAAGGCCGGCAACGCCACTGCGGATCTTCCGTTTCCGTAGATGGTTATGGGCAGCGGTGACACTTACCATCAGGTGCGCCTCTTGCTCGTTTGCCCACATCTTCAATAAAAAAAAAAAAAAAAAAATACTATTTACTATTAATACTAGTAATATATTCGATTGACACAATGGCTTCAGGCAAAGTGTTTCTATGATGTTAAGGAATATTTAAATTATCAGAATGCTATGTGAAGTGTCACAAATCATATTTTGCACATCTGCATGCAGATTGAATACATGATTCCTAAATTTCTTATCAGATCTTGTAAACTGTATTCTGGCAAATAAATAATTTCTTTCTTTCTTTCTTTCTTCCTTACGGAGCCTAAGGGCTAAGTTGTATTCTACCGTCAATGTAATAAAGTGATTATTATGGAAAAACCCAGCACTTCATATTTCCTCCGACATCACAAGTGAAATAGAAGGTATTGGCATACTTAGTTTACATTTGACAGTAGTAATTGTAGCCTATTGCACATAATTACATCAAATAAATTTTAAAAAACTTGGAGATAATATGAGCCCTAATTAACATTCGCATGGTAGGAACCCTAGAAATCCCGCCGGCAGTCGCATATCAATCTCCGGCAGGCGCGTCGGTCGATGTTGGTTTTGAAAATACATACAATGGCACCTATGCCAATAACTTCTATTTCTTTCCTTACGGTAAAATACATACAATGGCACCTATGCCAATAACTTCTATTTCTTTCCTTACGGTAAAATACATACAATGGCACTTATGCCAATAACTTCTATTTCTTTCCTTACGGTAAAAAAACTCATCAGGTATATATATATTTTACCTGTTTGGTTTAGTGGTTAGCAACTCTGACCACTATACCAAAAGGTTGCGGGTTCGAATCCCGCTATAGGGGCATATTGTTTGTGTGATGAATACAGACATGTGTACCCGAGTTATGGATGTTTTCATTTATAATATTTATTTACAAAAAAAAAAAATGTAGTATAACAACCATCTGGTATCCACAACACAAGCCTATAGTTGCTTACTGTGGAACTAGATGGCGCTGTGTGTACGTGTGGATATTTATTTATTTATTATTTATATTGAAATTTAATAGATATTTTCCTCAGTGGTCATTATGTACTGCGGTTCTTTACCTAAAGAATCACTAGCTCTCATGTCATTCATAGGGGAACACAATGCTTGATATAAAGTGACGACGAGGCCGAAGGTTGCTTACTGGGGGACTAGCTGCACATCTGACAGTCTTATCTTAACAGCCGGAACACATTAATGCTAACAACATCGCTGTTTAGCGGCAGACTTAGATTATGGTAGCTAGCGGACATGTAATTGGGTATTGACAAAACATGTGGGGTACCTACATGGGGTACTGGGAATCGAACACGCAGCCTCCCTTTTGTAAACATACCACGCCCGTCTTGATCCATCTTTCAAAGGGTACAAATCCTCAGACTGTTTCTCATTAGAGCGACAATTACTAACCGTGTCACGTGTGCAGGTGGAGACGGAGGGCGGCGTGGTGACAGCGGCGCCGGCGACGTTGCCGCTCTGTCCCGCCGGCCGGCCCGACGCCGAAGGGCAGCCGCTGCTCAACGATGGTGAGTCCAAACACTTGTACTTCAGGTTGTGAACATAATGGTGATATATTGCCATTGTAAATTAAGACTGATTGTAGGGTGTCGCCTCTTACAAAGCTGTGTATTTTGCACACATACAATTGGAACTAGGGCCCGTATTAATAAACAATTCTCAATACAAGTCTTGAGGCTGTATCACACGAGATGCGTCTTAAGCAGTTGACGCTATCTCAAGCTCCGTACTAATTTATAAACCAATTTTGACGTCTACTCAGCTGAGATCACTTTTCAAGTATTCGCCTCAGCGGCGAATGAATGATAAGTCTTGAGTTTCGTTTATTAATACGTGAAACTCGGCGCACCTCTCAAGTGAGGTTTATTAATCAACACGTTTACTTGAGACCGGTCACAAGACTGTTCTCAATCTTGAGAACGGTTTATTAATACGGGCCTAGATGTATATAAATGAAGCGCATTTGCGAAACAATCTCGTTGGTACGGTAATATTCTGCCCTTATCCCCCTTGCAATGAAATGAAATCATTTATTAGCTTGATTTTGAGCAAATACATTAGAATTAGACGTTAGTAAAAATAATGAAATAAATTTAAATGTCAGTATAACCTACGCCAGATTATAACTGTGGGAGATACTCCCTAATCGAATAGAATCATTTACTGACTAGACGTTCATGCAGACTTCTTCTAAACTGTCTTCCCGTCAATAGCTTTAATAGGCTTTTGCAGTCACAGAACACACATTTTTCTTTGACGTTACCAGTTTATATTTAGGTAACCTTAGGTGCTTCAGAAGGAGGTCGCAAAGCGGGATCGGGAGAGGGCCGATCCTGCTCGCAGGAGGCGACGCAACGCTCGCTAGCCCCCCTGCACGTCGACTGAGGGTAGCGGGCGGCTACATCTCGGGGCGATGTAGTCGGGGGCGGGGAGAGGATAGATCGCTGATTGCGATGCGAGGCGCGATAGCGCCCCCCCGTGGATTCCCAGATCCTCTCTACTGTCGAGGAAGGTCGCCGTGCGGTTTTAGTGGGTATCCCTCCCGATAGTGAGGGGAGTCCCACATAACCGACTCGCCGTCCCCCAGGCGAGCGGTACGCTTAATGCGTGTCCCCGCGTCAAAAAAAAAATAAAAGGTTATATTTAGATACCTACCACCAACCAAACATTGGCCTATCGAACCAGGCCGGGTATCGAAATCGCGACCTCCGAATCGTAATCTCTATGTTCTTTACATTGATTCACGGAGGCGGTAAATATAAGTACATCTAATATTATGATCCATAAATTCCTAAATGAGACAACATTTTGAGAGTCTATGTTAATTCAAGTAATGGCGTCAACAACAACTCTTAACTCGTGTGTAGAGTTGTAAAATCTGTGCGAGTGAAACATAAATATACGCCTATATGTAAGTATGTATGAGTGAAAGATCAATTAATCGTTGTGCAATGTGTCACTCGTACGTTAGTAATGAGACGAGCCAACACCTCCGTCACGCGAACTGTCGGCGGTGTGGCGCGCTAATATATAATGTCAAAGTGATGCTGATCTTACACATTAGATACACTCCATTATTAAGAGGGTTTATTCCGTCCAGTGACGCTCTCATTAAGTAAATGCAAAAAAAAACACTTGTTATATCAAAAGAGAGTTACAATAATAGGTAGTAACGTAGCCCTCGTCCCCACACTAGGATTCAGGAATCTGGTTCGTGTAACCAGTCTCTTAAGTAAATTATATGTTTCTTTTTATATACTGCATAAATCAAAAATATTGCTCTAATCTGCACTCTAAAAGTATAAATTACTGTTATTTTCAAAAACGGCTACTTTTTTGTTATCGTAAATTGACAAATTCAGATAATAAGATAGACAGACAAAGCGTTTAATTGCATGTTACAAAAACACATACAAAAATATTAGACGCAACAATCATTCTGCTTGGTGTTATTCTTACGAAATGTAGCCTTATTTCACAGTAATAAAAGTAAAAACGACAATTAAGTAGGTACAACTGTTAGAACTTGTAATAGAGTTGTATGTGTATCTGTACCACAAATAATACTGTATACCAGTATTTCCCAAAGTGTGGGTCGCGACCCACTGGTGGGTCGCGGGTAGATTTTAGATGGGTCCTGAAACTATAGGACGATTGTCGTACTCGTTCAATTTTCATTTTACTCGTTCGTTCGTCGTCGTTGTCCAGCAGTGAACGTCAGTAGGCTGATGATGATGGTATGGTGGTGAACTTACGATAAGAATAAACGCGTAAATGCTGCGGCAGCAACATACCGCTGCTTTTTTGTCTTCATGATTCAAGGTGGGCCGCGAACTTTAAACTTTCTTGTAGATGGGTCTCGGTTCCGAGAAGTTTGGGAAACACTGCTGTATACTGTCAAACAAAGCACACTACCCGGCTGGGTGATCATTGTGGAAGTGGATCATCAGTCGCGGGCCGCATGTTTTTAACTGCTAATGTCATTCGTTGGTTCACACATAAAATACAAAGTGTAGGTGAAACAGTCCGATGGATTTCTAAACAAAATAAAGTGAGTAAGTCTCCGAAGTCTAGTTCAGTCACGGTTCGCTGCGAATGTAATTTACTTTGTAAAAATTCTCGCGTTCGATAAGAAGGTGCTTTAATAAAACGCTGGCGCTCGCGTCGACGCGGCACACAAATCAGTATTCACTTTACATTGAAGTCCAACAATACAGTTGTACATTAATCAACCTGGGCAATTCCCTAAAGATGCCTTGATAAATGACTTGTTCGAACAACACCACGGCCGGGTACAAATCAGTGCTGGTCCCCCCGGTGTCTCACCCCTCGACGCTTGCCCCTCGCTCGCCTGTCCCTTCCTAGGGTCGAGGAACTTTCGAATAGCTGCAAATTCTCTTCTCGAATCCTCTTTTTACACTGTCAGTACACAATGCTATCAACATTGCCGGCGACAGAAGGCAAGATGGACGGACATTATAAATGCTCGACCACCGGCTGCCAAACATATCCGCGCTCGGTTTGCATTGAGCCACAGAGGTGGCTCAAGAATCGATTACAAACAATACAGAAGCCTAGTTCCTATCATAGCAGAACATTTTGTAGACTGGAACCGACGCCTAAGACGACCGACGTCGGCTTAGGGCGTTGCATGAGGGAATTTAGAGACTTGACTACCATCGCTTCGTAACGTGTATAGTCAGAGAGAAGAAACGACGCAAGAAACTCTTTGACATACAATTTTGAATTTGGAAAAAAGCTAATTGTAGTGTGCTACACATAGATAAATAAATAATAAATAAATAAAAGGCATTTATTCACCACAAAGTTAATTTAACAAGTAATTAATTGATTATAAATTAGGTCAAACTGTGATGAAAAGGTCGGGACTCAGCAGATTTGCTGATTTTCAGTCCCCCCCAAGTAGAGTAGTTGCAGCCACCAAGGAATTAATTATTATTAATTTTATTCACTAAAAACAAACAAAAAGAAAAAACTATATCTAAAATAACTCAAAAACAACTGCAAGTGATAAACCATAAAAAGCTAGACACGAGAAGGTATCATATAGGTAGGTATTAATAAATTTTCACTACTTATGTGTGATTGTGCGAGTGAATTTAATTGTTTTCAAATTATTATTACTAATTTAACAAATTTTAAATAATATCCGAATCATACTGGCAGGTTATATACACTGGCACTACATAGGTATGTTTAGTGACAAAACAGTGAAAGGCCTAGACGACCTTAGTCATACTAAAATCGCGGTGACTCTAGGATGTGACAAAGACGCGAATCTATACTCTCCGGCGAGTATAGAGTGTCGTTTGTAGTATAACATGTTTACGGCGAGTGAACACCTATAGTGGCGTTCGCGTTAAATTCGAGATTGAAGCGAAAAAAAAAGTTTAGATAGTTGAACAGTACAATAAAAGGAAATCGGACGGCTGCTGAGCGTCTATCGACTGGTATGTTTCCTGTAACGACCGGACGTCCGGAGCAGCGACCAGTTAGCGAGCCGTGCCTCACAGGACGGTCTAACAGAATAACCATATAGCCAAGTACTAATATTATAAATGCGAATGTTTGTTTGTTTGTTTTATTTGTTCGTTTATTAGAAAGAGATATACGAAGCGAATGTGGATGGTAGTGTTGGTAGAGGAAGACCACGGCGAACGTACCATGATCAAATCGGGGACGTCTTAACGAAAGGCCAAGTCAAGAGTACCCTAAACCGACGAGCATGTATGAACAACCTTATGGGAGTGAATGAAGCAAAAGGCCTACCCCTACGGGAAACAGGCCTGACTTTATGTATAAATAATAGAATATCCGTAGACCGCGTAATTCGGCGGCTGACTATACGCTTGGTGTGAACACAGCCTAAGAGATAAAACAAGGTAATGAAGAAGGGTAAATTTATATACTTATTTTAATATTCTCATTTTACTCTAGTCTTTTAGATTTGTTTGTAATGTACATATCTTTGCACATACACACGACGCCATCTAGGTCCACAGTAAGCATCTAGGCTTGTGTTATGGATACCAGATGGTTGATAAACTACACAAATACATTTTTTGTTTGTAAATAAATATATATAATATATATATGACGACCTGTTTGGTGTAGTGGTTAGCAACTCTGACCACTACACCAAAAGGTTGCGTGTTCGAATCCCGCTAGGGGCATATGTTTGTATGACGAATACGAACATGTGTACCCGAGTTATGGTTGTTTTCATTTATAATAAGTATTTATTTACCAAAAAAAAAAATGTATTTATGTAGTATATCAACCAGCTGGTATCCACAACACAAGCCTATAGTTGCTTACTGTGGAACTAGATGGCGCTGTGTGTATGTCTAAGGATATTTATTTATTTATATATATATAGTAAATGAATGTTATAACTAATATTATAAATATAAAAGTTTGGATATTTGTTTGTTTGTTTGTTGTTCAATCACGGCGAAACGGATGAACGGATTTGGATGAAATTTGATATATAGGTAGAATATACCCTGTATTATAACATAAAATAGTTTTTATCCCGATAAAGTGAGTAGTTCTCGCGGGATAAACAAATTTCCGCGATAAAGTTAATCCACGCAGGCGAAGCCGCGGGCGGCAAGCTAGTCATTGTATAAATGTGTTATATGTTATATACGTTATTGTCAAAATCAATCGTAGTAGATTAGTAGATTCTGTCTAAGCGTCTAGAAATATTTATGAAAGGCAAAACGTAAACTTTTTTTTTTATGCACCACGGATTAGCACTTTACCTCAATCACATCTGATGTTAGGTGAAGATGAGGCCGAAGGTGAAAGCGTACTAACCCGGAAACCCCATCTTATTTGGGGGACTGGTTATCTTATCTCTGACAACTGGAACACAACAATGCTATTAACATTGCTGTTTGGCGGCAGACTTAGATAAGATAGTGGTAGCTAGCCAGGCGGACATTTAAAATGCCCTACCACCAACCGAGTACTAAAAATGTTACCCACTGGGGATCGAAGCCGCGACCATCGATTGGTTAACCCTATGTTGTTTACATTGATTATCCGCCTGGCTAGCTACCACCATCTTATCTAAATCTGCCGCCAAGCAGCAATGTTAATAGCATGTTGTGTTCCGGTTGTCGGAGATAAGATAGCCAGTCCCCCAAATGTGTTGGGGTTTCCGGGTCAGTACGCTTCCATCTTCGACCTGTATAATGACAGTATAATGTATGTACGCAAAAATATCGTAAACATTCTGATAATCATAATTTGAATACTAGAAACAAAAATAAAATTGAAATTCCACAATTTAGACTTAGCAAGGTTAGCACATCCTTTGTGGGACACAGCATACGCTTTTACAATAAAATACCAGAACATGTATTGAGTTTAACAGAGCAGAAATTTAAACGCCACATTAAAGAAACTCTGTGTAAGAAGGGTTATTACAGGATAGATGATTATTTAGGCGATAAGGAGGTCTGGTGTTAGCTGGTCGTTATGTTAATTGTTATTGTTTTGTAATATGTAATATAAAATGTAATATTATTGTAAAGATGGAAACTAATTGAAAAGATGTGTTGTTGCGGAGTTTCTTGTCGCTTCTTCTCCCTAACCATAACACCTTGCGAAGCGATGTAGTTAAAAAAAAAAAATAACATGTCGACTTTCAATAAGTGATATTTTTGTATCCTACATTGAATAAAATATTTTTGATTTGATTTGACCTTACCTTCACTTAACATGAGGTGTAATTGAGGTCAAGTACCAACCCGCTTAGCATAAAATAAAAATTGAGCCACGGAGCCGGACAAAATTAATCAAAATTAAATTTTACATTATGTGAGCCCTATTACCTTTAGAAACGAGACGGCTTATGGACCTCGGTGAATATGAAACCCGATAAGACGTCAGTGGGAAATAATGTCGACGGTCCGTTATAATCTCACATTAGTGTGCACGACAAAGATAAAAGACATCCGCATTTTTGGGCCAGTGTTTTGTCACCTAATAAAAAGTACACCTAAAAAAAGCCGGTACTAAAGACTATCAACTTAGCTATTCAAAAGAATTTTTGGAACCTTAGTATAGTTATAAGAAATATTTGAAAATATCGCTCTCAGAAAACATTTTGGCTCACAAACTATACAAAAACTAAATTCTTTCAAAAAAAAAAAAAAAATAGACAAGTGACAACTGACAACTGACATTTTTGACTGTGAGGTTATAATTTAAGTAGGGATAACCATGGACGTAACAATCAAACTGTTACGTCCATGGGGATAACAGCAACAGCGAGCGAGCGACGGACGACTCTGAAAAGAAAAAACAATTTTTCTTTGGCCTAGCATCTTGTTTCCATGCGTGAGAATGCATGTGGTTAATGTTGCCAGTATATAATTTCAAAGTTCCCCAAACCATATTTCAAACCTCTTTTGTTCTTTTCTAAAGTCCTTTAAAAATATATGTGTTAGGTTTTTAGCACGTCTGATACTAAGAGTTCAAGACTATATTTATTAATTGAAGTGACAACAAACTGGCCCAAAGATGTATGGATCTGTGCTGTTGTCCTTTCGACGTGCATGGTGATTAAATTCGTCTTGGTACCTGAAGTGTCATAGGAAACATTTTATATTAAAACATCCAACATGGCGTACGCAAAATACACAAATATGTTCTCGAGTTTTTTGGTTTATAAATATTTATTAATTTATGTATTCCGTTGAGAAAACAAGCGTAGATTGTCTTGTAAGTGTTGTAATTTAAAATTAATTGTCCAATGAAGTGTTGTTCACAATCTGCTGAAGTGTCCATTCGGAATCCATCGGCGACAAGATGACACACGTCAAAGGAATATTCTAATTATGTCTGTGTTGTGCTATTTCTGTACTAAAATAGACATTTGGTGTCAGAACGATATAACGGGCTGAGATGTTTGTTTACTTTACAACTAGTGAGGACAAATAATAGTCTTTTGTAACAATAACGTCGAGAAACACTTCGGAAGCGGGGCGCGGGCCACGCTCGGCGAGCCACGAAGGTTTCATACTAAGTTCGTAATGTTTACGGACCACTGATTAACAGACAGACACATTATGCTGATTTTAAGGAATTTAGTCTATAAGTGAAACATTACTTAGGTATTTTTATTGTGTTTTGTAAACTGCATTATGAGATAGGAGTACCTATATCCTGTTACATGAAACTGTTTTGTGTACTACTTTTATATCACTCGGTCCCAATTTCACTGTGTATATTTTCACATTTCATGTAATAATAATATGTGTGTCGGTAAATGGGTCAAATAAACTAAAAAAAATAAAAAAAAAAACAAAAAATGCTTTATTTGTAGGTACACAGGGTACACTTAAAATCAATCAATAAAATAATAATCAATAATAAATATTTCGGACACTTACACCAATCATCTAGTCCCAAACTAAGCAAAGCTTGTGCTATGGATACTAGATAACGGATAAACATACATAAATATTTATATAAACATCCATGACTCAGGAATAAATGTTCATATTCATTACACAAACATTTACCCGTCGCGGGATTCCAACCCGCAACCGTTGGTTTCGCTGACAGTGTCACTATCCACTACACCAATCGGTCGTCTTCGTCGTCGTCAAAATAGTCAGATTTTAGATTTTTAAAGCCACTGCTTGTTCAAAAGGCAATTTTCCCCTGAGAAGAACAAGCAAGAAACTCGAGAGGTCGCTCTTTAAAAAAAAGGTTTTTATATTACAAAATTATTATTTTATATTATAATATTTCATTATTAATTGTGAAACGATTCTTATTCTTCTATTCTTATTCTCATTAGAACTTTAGAAAATTGACGATAATGTTGCAGGTTTTGTTTGCATACCTCTGACCACCCCATTTGGGATAAAGGTCGTGACATCATATATCATCACCATTAGTCCGTAAACATCCCACTGCAAGGATATAGACCTACCCAAATATGGCGGGTTGGGGATTTCACATGCCTTAGAATTTTTATTTCTCATGCAAGTTTCCCACGATGTTTCCCTTCAGCGTTTAAATTACATTTAAAAAGTCATTGGTACATGGCCTACCTGGGGATCGAACCTGGACCTCCCAAATTGGGAGACTGTGTTTCCCCCACTACCACCGACGCTATGTATGTATGTACAGACGAATCATCCTAAAAGTATCACATGGGCTAAAGTGTTACCTCCAAAAATTTTTACTTTTCTTATTTTCCTTACCTCTTTATTATTTTAATGAAGTGTTTACGGTTTATTTTCCTTTATAAAAAGAGAAAAAAAATCCAAATAGAAAGAAAAATCGAATAAAAATTGTCTTAGCCGGATTCGAAAACCGTGTCTTTTCGAAAGACGTTACCTAAGCACTCGTGTCGCTTGCCACTAGACCACGATATCAATTAGCAGAGCTGACGAAATTTTCTTACTCATTTAAATGTGACATATTATTATGGATTTGGTTTGAGTGTTAATATTGTATGAATACTTTCTAATAGATGGTGCTAGAGTGCTTCGGTCCATACGGTCCATATAATACTTTTAGGGAGATCCGTGTGTACGTTATGTATGTATGTAACCAATAAGATATACAGGTTGAACAGAGAGCACACCCGTTTCATAGTGAGTGCGCTGTGGAGCGAAGGACCTCTTAATATGTCCGTTCCTTTTGTCGCATCCTGTAGCTTAAACTGCGTGACCGATTTCGAAGTGTATAGTGTCGTTAGATGCGTCTTGATACCTGGAGTGCCATAGGATACATTTTACGGTAAAAAAATCCGACATGGCGTACGCAAAATACAACACGCTGTCCGGTTTTTTGGTTTTAAATCTTAAATAATATTATAAATGCAAAAGTTTCGATATCTGTTTGTTTGTTGCCCAATCACGGCGAAAGGGATTAACGGATTTGGATGAAATTTGGTATATAGGTAGAACATACCCTGGATTAAGACGTAGGATATTTTTTATCCCGATAAAGTAGTTCTAGCGGGATAATTATTCCACGCAGGCGAAGCAGCGGGCGGAAAGCAAGTTCTTAAATAATAAAGTACACAAGGACTGCTACGTACTAGGGAACAACATATCTACACTTTATTATAACAATTCATTGTTTGTTCATATAAGTCAATGACAAGTACCCGGTCGCATACCCCCTGTCTGTCGTCAAGGGACGAATCGGTCCGTGACTAAGAGACGCTGCCCCCACTAACCTTGATACAATTAAGCTGCCACTGAGCCGTGTCGTCGTCGGCGATTACTGTTGGCAACTACTTGAGAGGCTCGTCATTTTGGAGCTCGACTCAATTAAAGGGACCCGAGACTTAATTAAGTCCTAACTCTCAAGTGGGGTTTTATTGTTACTTATTCGTTATCTTCATCGCTCTAGTTTTCAAACTTGGATGTCCGACGTAATAGTGTTGACGGAACGGGATGAGCTTTTATCAAAAATTTGTTGAGGTTCAGATTTAACGGGCAAAAACTAACTGACTGCCTGACGACCTGTTTGGTGTAATGGTTAGCAACTCTGACCACTATACCAAAAGGTTGCGGGTTCGAATCCCGCTAGGGGCATATATTTGTGTGATGAATATGGACATTTGTACCCGAGTTATGGATGTTTTCATTTACAATACGTATTTATTTACAAAAAAAAAATGTATTTATGTATTATATCAACCATCTGGTATCCACAACACAAGCATATAGTTGCTTACTGTGGAACTAGATGGCGCTGTGTGTATGTCTAAGGATATTTATTTATTATTTATTTAAAAACATTGGAATCCGTATCAATGAAAATCGGTCAAGTGCTTGTCAGACAGACTCGCACTGTGTCGCACTCCCGCGCAACTTTGCAGCTATGATCAAAGTTTATTTCACGATGCCCGTAAAATTAAGTTCGGACTATTAAAAACAAAAGAGACTCGTTAAATGTCAATTGTGACTCGGGCAACGATTGTGCACTATCAGTTGTAGACTGCAGCTCTAAAATTAATCGTTTTCAATTCAATTAAATCGTTGTGTGCTAATAAAATAATAAAAGTCGGTAACCATAATTAATACTTAACCGCAATAAGGTCGCTTTTTAATGACTAATATTAGGTCCTTACCTATGAAATTGGCGTTTTGTATGAAGAATTTAATTATTTTTTTTTGGGAACGGCAAATCCAAATTTTAAAAGTTAAGTGTAGGCAGCGTTAATTTTTTAAATTATCGGCTTTATAAAAGTTTCAGCGAATCTAAGAAATGATTATGGGTAACACATGAAAAGAGCTCTGTCAATTTTTTTTTAATGTTAATATTAATAGCATTGTTGTGTTCCGGTTGTCAGAGATAAGATAGCCAGTCCCCCAAATGTGTTGGGGCTTCCGGGTCAGTACGCTTCAACCTTCGACCTCATCTTCACTTAACATCAGTTGTGATTAAGGTCAAGTACGAACCCGTCGTGCATAAAAAAAAAACAATTTTTTTTTATTAGGTTTGTGATTTAGCCCAGAAATTAAAAAATATTTCATGTGAAACCTTGAAATTATATTCCGTTTTCCAAATAAAAATCAAATTTGGATATAGCTTTGAAAATCGCTGGAATTGGTACATAATTATGATTAACGAAGAAAAAAAACTCAAATTTCATAGGTAAAGACCCCAATATATATTTATATGTATGGGACGGTCGGTATAGTGGTTCCCATACAGATTTTGCTGGATTGCAAGGATTAGTCACTGAATAAAAAGCCACACTTAAGATTCCACGGTGCTGATGAGAGAGGCAGGACGAACCCAGTAGTTGCGTACTTGTAGGTATGTTCGCGCCGGAGGCTCGATCGAAAGTGAAAGTTTTTTGCGCAGGGGCGCGGTATTATATATTTATGCACAACGGGTTAGCATTTGACTACAATCGTTATTGATGTTAAGTGAAGATGAGGCCGAAGGTGGAAGCATACTGACTCGGAAACTACATCTTATTTGGGGACTGACTATCTTATCTCTGACAACTGACTAAATACTATTAATATTGCTGTTTGGCCACCAAAGTTTGGTAGATAGCCCTACCACCAACCAAACCGAGAACTTAACATGTACGCCGCTAAGGATTGCTCCCGCGACCATCGATTCGTAAACCCAATGTTGTTTACATTGAGCCCCGCAGGTGGTCAAATGAATATACGGTTCTTATAGAATAGAATAGAATAGAATAGAAATCGTTTATTTGACACACTCGACGACACATTAGTTATACAAAAAAACGGAGAGACAAAAAATAACAATAACATACTTAAACAGCTAAAAATGATAGATCGATTAGAAATCGGTGTCGTAAAGTGGTGCCAAAAAGGTCTCCACTCAGCATGAGTTGCTACAACGCTGATTTTCTGTGGAGCCTCGCGTGACGTACGGACGTTTCACCAACACTGAATATAAATAAAAGTAGTATGTGGAATAAAAATTAATAAAATTGAGTAAGAATGTTATAAATACCTATGTGTTAACAATATAAAATCATTTTATCAATTATCACTAATCGTTTAAAATCAACATCTTTTAGTACAACATCCTTAAAGAGTAGAGATATCGCTAAAGAATTTGCTTTGAATCAGTAATGTGTCGTCGCAAAACGAAGCCTAAGTTTAAGAGGAATTTTTTTTTAAATGGGAGTAGGAGCAGGGGGGCAGGTGTTGGGGGGAGGGATAATTTGCATTGCTAATTGAAGTGCGCGAGACGCTACACTCGTGCAAATGGAAAAATTCAGTTCCTAACGACTGTGGCCCCAGTACTGAGGAGGTAGCACTTACAATTCGGAATAAGTACGCATTTTTTATTGAGACTGTCTCACAAGCAAGCAGTGCTGGGCCTGCAAGAGCGTGGATAGACGCTTGGTGTACGACCTTGGCTCCCAAAAATTATAAAATTGTATTTCTTACATAATTTGTATTTTAAAAAAAGATCAAAACGTGACCTTGTGCTGTCCTTGCGTCCCGCTGCTTTTGCCACAGATAATAATAATAATAATATCCTTAGACATACACACAGCGCCATCTAGTTCCACAGTAAGCAACTATAGGCTTGTGTTGTGGATACCTGATGGTTGATATACTACATAAATACATTTTTTTTTTTTTGTAAATAAATAATAATCCATAACTCGGGTACACATGTCCGTATTCATCACACAAACATACGCCCCTAGCGGGATTCGAACGCGCAACCTTTTAGTGGTCAGAGTTGCTAACCACTGCACCAAACAGGTCGTCAAGATGATAGTAGGTTGGACATACTGCTCACAGGTCGTTTAAATCGACAATCAACAAATGATTATGATAAAATAAAAAATAAAAATAAAAATAAAATAATGTACAAAAGCTGGACCCAAAGTTCTTAACTGTTTTTCCAAATCTACAAACAAAATACACAACTTTATCTGAACAGTGATATTCCAAATATAAATAATTTGGGGTGTACCAAGCAAACTTTAAACCAATATTCACCATCCAACTTTTTTAACAAAATCTATGTGCAAACATTTGCGCAAACGTTTACCCTGCTGATCTATGTGTGGGGAGTATGTAGGATTACAAATTTTTGCGACTTAAAATTTAGACTTCCTGATGTCCGCGAAGTTTCTGACTTCACGTCAATGCTATCCGTAGAATGTACAAAAGGTACAATGAGCTGTTTATCGAAATAGCTTAATTGGTCATCCTAAATTTACAAATGAAATTATCTCCAAACTTGAAAAAGAATCCAAATATCAAAAATGTGTATTTTCATTGTGATCATATTTAGGGTTTCCTTGTATTGGTACTCGTGTTAGAAAACCTCGCACTTAACCCAAAAAGTTAAGATTAACAAATTTAAAGGTAGGTATTTTTTTTATTTTATTTATTTATCTTTTTTGTACACAAGAAAAAAAACATACAGATACAACATAATAGAGACGACACAACAGGTTCTGCTTATTTCTACAAAGAAATTTCTTCCAGCAGACCTACGAAAGTGTAAGTGTACTATATGTGTAAGTTTGTGTGTAATGGCTTCTCTAGTAAATCTTTGGTCTATGGTAACATAATCGAAAATCATATTTTACTTCATTCCCATTTGCTTGATAGTTGCATATAACCGTAATGAAGTAGATTATCTTTCCATTCCAATATTGATATAACATCCACACATTTGCTTTGAAATACCAATGCAGTAATGTGAATAGTGCCTTTGTCTACCAACAAATCCTGTACAGACCTAACTATAGGTTGCCACCAAAATAAGTATTAAGCATGAAGAGCTGGACCTTGTGGACACAACTGTATTCCTTCGTCTTGATACGAGAATCTTAAATTCTGGGTTACAGTGTGGACCCCATATTAAAAACCTAATGAAAAGACTTAGTTCTGTCGCATAAGCAGTTAAGAAAATTCGAAATATCTGTGATATTGAAACAGCGCGCTTAGTCTACTTCAGCTACTTTCACAGCTTGATGTCATAAATGGTATCTTGCTGTGGGGAAAACGCTGCTGATACAGATAGCATATTTGTCTTGCAGAAATGAGCTATTCGTGCAATCTATAAGTTAAAGTAAAGACATACATTAAGACAAATATTTAAAGAAATTAATATTTTTACATTTTCGTCACAATATATATATATGAAAATCTTGTATATGTTAAGAGAAATATATATTCATTCGAGAAACATTGTGACCGACATAATGTCAATACAAGGAACAAAAATCAATTTGCTGTACCTTTTAGTAGACTTAGTAAAGTTAAACTTATTATAAAACAAAAATTATCATTATTAAAAAGGGATATCACAAAATTTCAGACTACATTAATGAAAGTAATCCATGGGATTAAACGGCTCCTCTACACGATATATAATAATTGTTGTAACCTTTCTAGATTGTAAATGATTGATTGAAAACAGACAAACCCTCTGAGTTTCTCGCTAGCTCTTCTCAGTAGTGGTCGCGTTCCGAGCTAGTGGTAGTTTAACAAAACAAGTATGACGTTCATAAGTGCACACTGTATTGCCTACATGAATAAATGATTTTCATTTTCATTATACAAATTGTAATATGTAACAAATGATTACATCGTACAGGTAAATTTGACCAAAAGAGAGTGTTAAAAGTTATCTTGCCAACCATGGCTAAGAACGTATCTCCGGGTTTATACTTACATTTATTATTAAAAAAAAACAATATTTAGAAAACGCTTGAAACAGTATGATACCGTCGATATTTTTTTATTTTTTTTTTATAAATAAATAAATAATAAATATTTAATAAATATTTCGGACACTTACACCAAACTAAGCAAAACTTGTGCTATGGATACTAGATAACGGATAAACATACATAGTGATCCAGACATTGACACCTTCCACGACTCGTTTAGCAGCTTCAAACGAAAGCTGCAGACTTCGTCAATTAAGTAGCTATTAGATTATTTTCGTTTGATCTCAATATTCATTAGGTTATGTTATTATTTTATTTTGGTCAGTGTTATGTACACCGTAATTGTCACAAATATTAGAAATAATTACATCTACAAAATTTCTAAAATTGTATAAATATATGTGATGTGGTTGTGCTATTATAAATAAATAAATAAATAAATAAATAAATAAATAAATATTTATATAAACATCCATGACTCAGGAATAAATGTTTGTATTCATCACACAAACATTTACCCGTCGCGGGATTCGAACCCGCAACCGTTGGTTTCGCTGACAGGGTCACTATCCACTACACCAATCGGTCGTCCGATAATGTATCATGGCTGTCCCCTCGTTTAATATTTCATATAATAAACCGCTCGCGAATCGTTTCACACATTACTGAGATATGTTAGGACAAGGACTGGACAAACACACTGGTCAAGCACATAACACCCGTCGTTTTTTCGTCGGGGGTCAAAAGAGTGTAGGTAGATGAAACGTAGTATACGTAGTTATCATTGAACATCACGTAGTTTTGAATACACAATAACAAATTAACTATTCGTGGTCTCATTAACGCGAGATCGCGTCTCGTCGGCCGCCGCCGCCCCACACCCCGCCTAGCGCCTGCTCAAACAAATTGCGTTACTTTATAGAGCTCACTCCCATTCTGATCACGAAATGGAAACCCGCCGGGATGCCCTCATAGAATTAAACGTGGCTTTAATGGATCTAGGCGCCGTCCTACCTGATGGCTTATTTGAGCTTGTTACACACTCGACAGAGCAGAAAAGTAATGCTAAAATTGAAGTCGGCACACACACTGCGTAAATGACGGCGACGTCGAACGCGTCGAAGGGAAAGTTTTAAAACGGACATGAAACCCAACCGATGCTCGCAACACGGAAGGGTACACTTTTGATAAATGTTAGTAATGTGTACTCGCACGATTCCACTTTTAAATTGACTCGTTTACCGCTTTCAAGTGGAAATGTGGAGAGCGTTAAGAGGGTGAAACTTTCAAGATCTTAGAAATTGCTGGAGGCTAGTTGAATCTAAACTGGAAGGATTTTACGTTCTCCATAATAATTCACAAAATTATCTTTTGCTTAGACATTTTGTATATGTCTTCTACTATCTACGTCATCGTTTTCGATTAGGGTTTAACAATGTGTGGCGCGGTCAGTCCTGGGATGGGTGATCACTAGTGGCATTTTTAGAATTTCCGTACTCCGAAGGGACCCGGTTGTTGTCAATTGAAGAAGTAAGGCTGTTGATGATCTGCGCCGTGAGTGCTTCCATGTGATTCTTCTTCTATTTAAGAGCTATGCTCTTGTCGGTGGAGTCCTTTCCATACTTCTCTACATTCCGCCTTTTCTTTGACTTCCTGATACGACACGGCATTTACTTTTTCCTTGTACCATGTATGTTTCTAGTCCTTCCTCTCGTCCTCTTCCCCTCCACTTTTCATTCATCATTGGATATTCTTGATAAAGTTGTCGTGTCGTGTCCGATGACCCAACATCTTTCCCCTTCTGTTTCCATGTGATTACATTTACCTATGAAATTGGAGATTTTTTTCTTCGTCAATCATAATTTACCAACTCCTAAGATTCTATAGCTATTTCCAAATTTGTTTTTTATTTGGAAAATAGAATATATTTTCAAGGTATCACATGAAATATTTTTTTAATGTCTGAGCTAAATCACATAATAAAAAAAAACTTGAACACAGCTATATTCATGAGCTTCCCATATTATTTCTAAGATTCGCAGAAACTTTTATAAAGCGGTTACTTTTAAAAAGTAACACCGTCTATATTTAACTTAATGTTATCCGATAATACACACAAAGTTTAGCTAAATTTGGATTTGCCGTTCGCAAAAAAATTTCAAAAATGTTTGTATGGAGATAAGGGTCTTAATGAATTTCTTCATACAAAACTCCAATTTCATAGGTAAGGACCTAATATAATAACCAACTCGGAGGCAACACAGTTAATATTACCTTTAGAATTGGCATTATTATTGCATCATTGCGTGTCAACACAACCCGCTCTAGTTGGCACGTAGTCCGCAAAGTCAAACAACTAACTCGCACTGTGTCAAGATATACCTGATACTTCACTATAGTTAATTCAAGTGATCGTTTTGTGGTGTTACAGTAAGTAATACTCGATGTCGGTCTGTCCGCGCTATAATTTTTGAATTAGTAATGAAACATGTGGGTAGACATTTCACCTAGAATAAACTTAAATATGTACAGAGCCGCACTTTTTTGCATTTTTTTTTTATGCACGACCGGTGTTTACTTCTCCTCAATCACACCTAATATTAAGTGAAGATGAGGTCGAAGGTGGAAGCGTACTACCCAGAAATCCCAACATATTTTGGGGGACTGGCGATCTTATCTCTGACAACCGGAACACAACAATGCTATTAACATTGCTGCTTTGCGGCAGATTTAGATAAGACGGTGGTAGTTAGCCAGGCGGACATTTTAAAATGCCCTACCACCAACCAAACCGAGTACTTAAACATGTACCCCGCTGGGAATCGAACCCGCGACCACCGAATCGTAAACCCAATGTTGTTTACATTGAGCCACGGAGGTGGTTTACGTATTATTGATGTGCACTGACAAAAATATTTTAAAATATGATATACGATGGAATGATGAAGATGCAAGAGACTGAAGGGAGAGGTGAGCAGTGTACGGAATTAGCCCCATTGTCAAATGATATACTGAGTCTGAAAGAACCGCCCGCTCAGCTGAAGTACAGCGAGGATCCGCGGTCAGCCGACCGATTCAGGGATAGAGGTTATCGCTCTAGAGCGTAATAAAATTTGGATCCGAATTTAACTAGCTGCTTTTATTACTATTCGTTATTCCCTGCGGCGGCATCTTTTTGCACGAGCAATATTTTATTATGGGAAGTTGTGACATCGGGAAAATGTTTACTCTGCACTCCTTGACGTTGTATAGCCTGTGCTCAGACTCTAAAGCTGCTCTACATATCAAGAAGTACCTAAACACTCCTATTTCCCGCGGTGGAAGTAAGTTCTTTTCGCTCTTGAACTCCATCCCTGACTTATAAAATAAAATGCATAAAAAAATTGCCTTCTGAATGTAAGCGCGGTCGTAAAGCTTGCTTTGGGGACGATCAGACGATATTAAAAAATATATTTATTTTAAGAAGGAGGGTAGTACGAACAATATGTAAATTCAATATTAAATCACTCTCCGGTTCAATGTCAAAGAAATTAATATTTTTAGTTGTTCCTTCACAGTTTATTTATGGAGGCACGAACATACATACGTACGTACTCACATACATACGGACCACTAGACGTGGGGAGGGATTCCACCCGTATATAGTTAATATACCGAACATTCGCACTAAGAAGTTGGATTCTTCATTCATCATCCGAACAGCCAAGGCATGGAACTCCCTTCCGGCGTCAGTCTTTCCTGAATCCTACAACCTTGGGATCTTCAAGAGCAGAGTGAATAGGCATCTACTGGGATCGCGTGCTTCATCTTGGACCACATCGTCACTTCCCATCAGGTGAGATTGTGGTCAAACGCGAAACCAGTCAATCATAAAAAAATATTTAAAAAAATACATACGTACGTACTCACATACTTACGTACGTACTCACATACTTACGTACGTACTCACATACGTACGTACTCACGTACATCCTCTTCCAAATGGCTTTATTTCACCCCCGTGGATTTTGTTTTATAATATTTAATTTTATAATATGTAATTGCGTTTATATATATAATCTGTTCATTTCACGGGCCCTACGAATAATACTCACTTTATCGTAAATCAAAAAGTATCCTACCTGTGCATCAAATGTCATCTAAATCCCTTCATCCGTTTCATCGTAATTAAATATTTCTCCCGCAATATCTATATTATGAACAAAAATGTCTATCTGTATCCGAGCTGTAGTTAACCTTGAGTTATTAGCACACTAATTTATATATTAATCTGTGGCACTGTGTGGGAACGACCACAAAAAGTCACACAATGCAAATGGAGGCGGTCATGGTGTCGCGTGATGCGCGTGCGCCGCGATACTGTCGCATGGGGTTATAATGCTTTGTTTACACGAACCACCGTTACTGTCTTTCATCACTATAACATCTTACTGGAATAGTTTGCGTCTGTTCTCTCCATAGCATAGAATTGATATAGTATACGGGCGCTCGAATGACCATTTTCACGTCTTTTAAATAATCGAGGGACGTTGGGGATAAAGAGGCTTTCTTGCTATTTAAATCGGATTTCTATTTAATTTTCACAATTCTGAGACACTGTTGTATTAGGTCCTTACCTATGAAATTGGCGTTTTGTATGAAGAATTTCATTAAGACTGTTTTCTCCATACAAACATTTTTGATTATTTTTGAGAACGGCAAATCCAAATTTAGCTAATCTTTGTGTGTATTATCGGATAACATTAAGTATGTATAGGCAGCGTTCATTTTTAAAAGTAACCGCATTATAAAAGTTTCAGCGATATAAGAAATGATTATGGGAAGCACATGAAAAGAGATCTGTTAAAATTTTTATTATTATGAGATTTAGCCCAGAAATTAAAAAATATTTCATGTGAAACCTTGAAATAATATTCCATTTTCCAAATAAAAAACAAATTTGGATATAGCTTTGAAACTCGCAGGAATTGGTACATATGATTAACGAAGAAAAAGAACTCAAATTTCATAGGTAAATACCCAATATAAGACTGAAAAAGAGAGAGGCGGATGTTTGTTTGTACAAAAAATAATAAACACATATTTGTTGGTGTGTTGCCAGCATTGTGTCAGTGTCTACCGAAACTCAGCTTTTGCTATCAATTTTACTTGAAATTGTGTTTTCACTGGGTTCTACCCGCTACAAAGCTTGGTTTTCGAGCCGGATTATTGATGTTCCTCACTCCGACGCAGAACATGGTAAAAACGTACGAAGGAAACCTGGAATTACATTTTCACCACCGCATATTTTCTGGATTCACTTTTAAATTTTTAATGTGGAAGCACAGCTCTCCCACTGCGACTGCCGTGCACCAGTCCGATGCGAACATGGCTTTACAATGCCTCAGTGCATCCGCATAAAAAGTGCTGCATTGTATCATTGCTTGCAAACGGGATAATTGTTTCATAGAAGTTGAACTCACTAAAAATATCAGGAACCTACCGCTTACAAAATTTCAGACTACATTAATGATAGTAATCCATGGGATTAAACGGCTCCTCTACACGATATATAGAAATTGTTGTAACCTTTCTTGATTGTAAATGATTTATTGAAAAGAGACAAACCCTCTGAGTTTCTCGCTAGCTCTTCTCAGTAGTGGTCGCGTTCCGAGCTAGTGGTAGTTTAAAAAACAAGTGACGTTCTTAAGTGCATATTGTATTGCCTACATGAATAAATGATTTTCATTTCATTTCATTTCATTTCCTAAGCTCATGAAAACAAAATTGTACCAATGGCTCTTGAATTTCTGCTTTTATAGTATTAATGAATTTTTAATTATACAATAATAATGGCTCTCGGATTCCTGTTTTATATTGACGAATTTTTAAATGGATATTATTTTTAAATTATATTTTATTACTGAAAGTTATATTGCATGCTACTGTATTTTAGCTGAATAGAAGATACTCATTTATGTAAAATAATTGTAACACTTAGATATTATGTACCTACCTATTCACAGCAAATAAATTCTATACTATTCTTTGTGAAGTCGAGAGTGAAATTTGAAATGCACCTAACAATTATTTGAGTGGACATTATGGAATATTACGCGTTTAATGCGACTATGTGCAAAGTACTACAAGCAAAATGCGGGGTGTAAAATAAAATATGAAAAGTCCAGGTATAAAATAGTTTAAGCTCCAAGGAGCATGCCAAGGCACGCTCGCGTCGGTCTCATCCTCAAATGAAAAACCAGCGGAAGAGGCAATTAATGGACTTTTTTGTATTTAGCTGAACAAGCAAATTAAGTCGAAATAAAACATGAAAAACCTCATGCTAGTCCACTGCATATTGTCACAAGTTGACAAAAAGCTGGACGGCTAGCTGGAACACAACTACTTGCTCATTGTCATTTCAACCTGCTAACGGATCACCTCATTCCGGATCACCTCATTCCGGATCACCTCATTCCGGATCACACCATTCCGGATCCTGTCTATAGTCAATTAGTGAAAAACTATTATTCCTTTTCTTAATTGTAATCACAAACATGGACTCAACAAAAGTACAATGCCATTAAAATCTAGTTTTTTATTGAGTTACATTAGAGACCTGATTTTTACAGCGGTATGAGTATTCGATATTTTTAACTTGATACTTTCAGCCGTTTCTGAGCTTTTTTTGAAGTCTGTTAAAAATTCTTTTCGAATTTGTTGACCCATGGTTATTAAAAAATCATTAGTTTCTCAAACATATTACAGTATAGCTTTTCTGGGATTAATTGGTTTATCTGTGGGTAATCTGTCTCAGTAGCTGTTACCAATCATATTACTAATCAATAACAATGGGTTTACGAATCGCGAGTTCGATTCCCGTTCGATCGGGTACATGTTTAGTACTCGGTTTGGTTGGTGGTAGGGCCTGGCTAGCTACCACCATTTTATCTAAGTCTGCCGCCAAACAGCAATGTTAATAGCATTGTTGTGTTCCGATTGACAGAGGCAAGATAACCAATCGCCCAAATAAGATGGGGTCTGTACATTTCCACCGTATCCGTTCGTATCGTAATACCGTTTACAAAATAAATCTAATATTTTTGGTGCATATTCCATGTTGTAAGTTAGGAGAGGTTTTGCAATACTTTCCTTTCGCCCTCAAAATAGTCAAGCATTTTTCGCGTCAGGCACAGGTTCAACCTATCTACTAATTAACTCCTTCTCAATTGACATTAATCTTCAAGTAAATGTTATTATAATAACTATTCTTTTTAAATAATTATGTTTGGAAAACTATCAGCTACTCGGTCAAGAATTAATATCACAGAGACCTTTTCAAACACCATACTAAAAGTCGTCAGACGAACAGGGTATCAGCTGTCGTCGTGGTGACGGGCGTCCCCCTCCGCTGACAATGTGAGACACGTTGCGTCGTGGACGAGTCCATTGTTGACTCTCACATTATACAGCCCCCACTGAGTCGCACACAGCCAATATACAGACGCTTGATAGCGTCAGATCGGAAATTGAAAATTTCGTCGTTCATCTTATCTAAACATTATAAATAAAAACAAAAGACAGTCGCTCCGTTCGTCACAATAAAACATAATGCAACGGTTACGTTTCAGGAGTTATACGTTTCGTGGTATTGTTGTCTGTTTCATATTGATTTTACGGTGTGCTTTAATCTTAAGAGCATTCGTTAGGAATCACCCTTTTTACAAGCTTTCATTTAATATGCAATGTTCGTATGTAATTTTACCGTTACAACATTTTCAAAGCATTTTTCAACCACTTGCTAATAATAATACAAACTACCTAATAATAATTAGATTTAAAAAAAAAATTGCCTTACAGATGAATCACTCTCCGCCTCCGTGGCTCAATGTAAACAACATTGGGTTTACGATTCGGAGGTCGCGGGTTCGATCCCCAGCGGGGTACATATTTAAGTACTCGGTTTGGTTGGTGGTAGGGTATTTTAAATATCCGCCTGGCTAGCTACCACCATCTTATCTAAATCTGCCGCCAAGCAGCAATGTTAATAGCATTGTTGTGTTCCGGTTGTCAGAGATAAGCTAGCCAGTCCCCCAAATGTGTTGGTTTCCGGGTCAGTACGCTTCCACCTTGGATCTCATCTTCACTTAACATTCGGTGTGATTGAGGTCACGTACTTTTTTTTTTATACACAACAGAGAGATGAGATCGAAGGTGGAAGCGTACTGACCCGTAAACCCCAACACATTTGGGGGACTGGCTGTTTTGGAAAAATATTGATATACGCAATCACAGAATTAATATGGTGCTGACACAATGTAAATACAAGATATAAAAATAAACTTTCATACGCTTACATAGACACAAAACGAATTCAAGGGACACTTTTATAATAAGGTTCCGGTAGACATTCAAAATTTGCTTTTAAATAAATTTAAAACCACCATAACGATAAGAATGAATGGACATTGAACCGCTCGGTCATATCCAGTGTATTATTTTTTTTTCTTTGTCACAGGATAAATTGTAAAAATATTTATTTAAAGGCCAACCCCTGAGTTTCCTACTCGTTATTCTCTAAGTAGTCTGGCTTGTGAATGAGCGATAATTCTATGTTATGCCGATTTTATTGTCATAATTTACTTAATAAAACTATACAAATATATAAAGTTTATAAGAAGTAGTTATTCTCGCCGATGATCGTTACCGTGTCGACGCGACGAGAATCACAACAAATATACTTTTTTTTTTTTTTTTTTTTTTAATTAGAATGGGATCGCTCTTGACCTTAATCTAGACTAATGTCAAGATAAGGTCTACGATGGAACGAGCTTTCCCAGAAGAAGATTCACTACAAGTTCACGTTTGACGTGAATTAACAAGATCCGAAGTTAAAACAAGTACTCGGAGACAATCTGTGAACGTACCCCGAACCCCAAGGTAAGGGCGCCCGTATAAGTTTCAATAGTCATGCTCGTAGCTTCAACTCCAACTAAATATCGGTATCAGGAGCCGCGGCCAAGTTATTACGCCGTAAAGGCGCTTTCAATGGGATCCGCCCCGGGTAAGTACCGTTCCTTCATCGCCGGCGTCGCTCGACGCGACTTTTGAGGAAAATGGGATATCCTTCAATAAATGTGAAATTTGCCAGGAATGTTGTAAGGTTGTAAGAAGGGATTTTTTAAATTCCACTCCTAACGAAAATTGGTATGTAGACTTCACTTCAAACTTCTAACTTCAAGCATTTATTTCTAAGATACATGATATCATTTGTTGAATGTCAATTTAAATCTACTGGAAATAAAAAAAGTTTATTGCATTTGTCAGTCAGTCGATATGTCCAAGCTACTACCGCTTCGGAAAGGGAATTCATCTGTGGGAAAAGAAGCGGCGCAAGAAACCCACTCAACGTCATCATCATCATATCAGCCGAGAGACGTCCACTGCTGGACAAAGGCCTCCTCCAAAGATATCCACAACGTTCGGTCCTGTGCTGCCCGCATCCAGCAACAACATTCAGCATTCTTTCTAATTTTGGATAGCGATAGTTCTATAAAAAAATGCTAGATGGCGCTAGCGTTATTTTAAAATGCTCTATTGTTTTCCTTTAGGTATTTTATTGCTATTTTATATACAGGGCGTCCCAAAGTTATGGGACATGAAGGGGAAGTACCTTAAATATTGTAGATAGTGAATTTTGCTCAAAGAAGACTTTATGTTATTTTTAAAAGTTAGTAATTCTGCATTCATAGATTTTCTAAAAATTACTTGCTTCGGCTGGGAATCGAACCGACTTAAATGTGAAAAAAAAAACACCCTACTTTTATGATGCCAATCGAAAGAATAGCTAAAAAATAATAACTCTGCCTAAGTAACATAGTATTTTAAAAGAAAGGAACAACATAAAATGATTGAGTCAAATTTCAAGAAAGTTATTTATTGCCGACGACGTTCGAAAAGTAGCGATATTATCATTCCAAAGATAGCATTGATTATTCGTAAATAAGTACCCACTTCATAAAATCAACAGGCAGCGGGCTCATTAAAAGATTGGCGATTTGCGTAAAACAAGAGGGATCACATTTTGAGCATTTAATTAATTAATTTACAAAAAAATACCTACTTAATTGACTACGGCAGTTTCATGTATGTTTTTTATTTGATTAAAATGATTAATTTCACGTTGTTCCTTTCTTTTAAAATACTATGTTACTTAGGCAGAGTTATTATTTTTTAGCTATTCTTTCGATTGGCATCATAAAAGTAGGGTGTTTTTTTTTTCACATTTGAGTCGGTTCGATTCCCAGCCGAAGCAAATAATTTTTAGAAAATCTATGAATGCAGAATTACTAACTTTTAAAAATAACATAAAGTCTTCTTTGAGCAAAATTCACTATCTACGATATTTAAGGTACTTCCCCTTCATGTCCCATAACTTTGGGACGCCCTGTATAGTTCTTATTCCAACTTCAAAAAAGAAAAGGTTCTAAAATCGACTGCATATTTTTGTATATTTATTGGCGATATCTTCGTCAATTGTTAACAGATTTTGATGATTATTATTTTGTTTGTGTTTATTGGCGAAAAGTTCGTCAATTGTTAACCGATTTTGATGTCTATTGTTTTGTTTGATAGGGTTTACTGCTAAATCGAGAACGAATGATGAAGTCTGTTGTACATCTTTGGCGATTCAATTGTTATTTCGGGATCTGCAATAATAGGCATGGTTCTTACCATGGAGCGGATCGGATAAATTCATGCGAGCTGAGCCGTAGGCAGACCTATTTACTATAGTTTGGATTTTTTTACAGACAAGTATGTTTCAACGCGAAATTGAAAAAAAATTACACTGACGACTTATGCAACCCTAGTATCTATATGAACAACTTAATCATAAATGTGAAAGTTTGGATGTTTGTTTACGGATTTGGATGAAATTTGGTAGGTATATAGGTTGAACATACCCGGGATAAAAACAGGATATTTTTATTCCGATAAGGTGAGTGGTTCCAAAACCAATTAAATTAAATTATATATATACAGGGCGTCCCAAAGTTATGGGACATGAAGGGGAAGTACCTTAAATATCGTAGATAGTGAATTTTGCTCAAAGAAGACTTTATGTTATTTTTAAAAGTTAGTAATTCTGCATTCATAGATTTTCTAAAAATTATTTGCTTCGGCTGGGAATCGAACCGACTCAAATGTGAAAAAAAAAACACCCTACTTTTATGATGCCAATCGAAAGAATAGCTAAAAAATAATAACTCTGCCTAAGTAACATAGTATTTTAAAAGAAAGGAACAACGTGAAATTAATCATTTTAATCAAATAAAAAACATACATGAAACTGCCGTAGTCAATTAAGTAGGTATTTTTTTGTAAATTAATTAATTAAATGCTCAAAATGTGATCCCTCTTGTCTTACGCAAATCGCCAATCTTTTAATGAGCCCGCTGCCTGTTGATTTTCTAATCATTTTATGGTGAACACTCGATGTGATATGGCACAATTCTGTTTGCAACTCGCCTACGTTCTCGTATCGCTTTTTGTATAGCATATCTTTCACGTATCCCCAAAAGAAGAAATCTAATGGTGTGAGGTCCGGGGATCTGGCCGGCCATCTAATCGGTCCATTTGTACCAATCCATGTAGGAAAACATTCATTTAGAAAATCTGCTGCTCTCCGACTATTATGAGCCGGAGCTCCATCTTGTTGGAAAATTAAGTTTTCTTGCTCCGCCGCGGAATGGTTTCTTATCTTATCCCTTAAAATTTGAAGTATTCCTAAATACTTTTCTGTGTTCAAGGTTCCTTGGTAAAAATGGATTAAGAAAACCCGGTTTTTTAAAAGTCCGCACCAACAGTTGAGTGAAAAACGCACTTGGTTATTAGTTTCAGTCACTCGTAGGGGATTTTCTTTAGACCAAATACGATTATTGTTGCGGTTATACATACCGTTATTGCTAAAGTTAGATTCGTCTGTCCAAATAATATTATCCAAAAAATTTGGATCTTCGAGCAATCGTGCCTGGATATCAAGACAGAAATTTTTTCTCCTTTCTGTATCGCCCGGAAGTAATTTTTGAACCAATCGTCCTTCAACATAACTCTTAAAACCGTGTTTTTTTAATACACGGTGTATTTTACTTTTTGAAACTCCAATTTCATGTTCTCCTTCTCTCACCGATGCTTTCGGAAAAGCCGAAAAGTAAATTAAAATACCAAGTTCTTCGTCGTTGATCGTATGGTTTTCTTGCTGTGGTTCTCTTGGGCGTTTATCGAAACGTCCCAGAGTTTTCAAATTGTTCACAAGCCTTTTCAAAACTTTACGAGACGGTATTTGTCTATCAGGATATTTTACGCCATACCACCGCAAACTTCTAGAGATATCTTTATCGTTCAAAAAATATGCTTCCATTAGATCAAAACTTACTTGATATGCCATGTTCGCAATAAATTAACACAATAACACTTGTGTAAGTGAATTGAGACTAAACAGATCAATATCCGAAAAACAAACGCTCGCACATACTGTTCCATTTTCAAATTTAAGAACAACATTTAAAAATATCACTTCTTTTTAAAATATCTTAAAAAGTATGCATTCAAACAAACGCTGTCATAAACTGTTCCATTTTCAAATTATAAATTATTTATTTTTGTTTTTAATTTGCCTTCTGTCTAGCTTACAGAGGACGTATTGAAATACAAGTTTTATCATTTCATCTACACGTGCACTTATAATAAGGAAAACTATGTTAGTACCTATTTTATGAAGTGGGTACTTATTTACGAATAATCAATGCTATCTTTGGAATGATAATATCGCTACTTTTCGAACGTCGTCGGCAATAAATAACTTTCTTGAAATTTGACTCAATCATTTTATGTTGTTCCTTTCTTTTAAAATACTATGTTACTTAGGCAGAGTTATTATTTTTTAGCTATTCTTTCGATTGGCATCATAAAAGTAGGGTGTTTTTTTTTCACATTTAAGTCGGTTCGATTCCCAGCCGAAGCAAGTAATTTTTAGAAAATCTATGAATGCAGAATTACTAACTTTTAAAAATAACATAAAGTCTTCTTTGAGCAAAATTCACTATCTACGATATTTAAGGTACTTCCCCTTCATGTCCCATAACTTTGGGACGCCCTGTATACGTAAGTATTTATTAATATGTATTTTAGTATTTATAGGCTTTTATATTATGTATTTATTGTGTGGAATATTTATATATTTTTTGGTCTTATAAAACAGTCCTATAATCAAACCGTTATTGCTATAAATGTTAATGTGTTGTCTTTTGTCAATTGTGTTCCTTAACAGTGATGTTTGCTTAATGTCATGTTCTATATTTTAAGTATCGCTCATTGTCTGCAATAAAAAACTTTAAATTCGTTTTCCCTTCCGAGGGTTTGCTGGAAGAGATCTCTTACAGAGATAAGCTCGCCTTTTGTGTATTGTAATTTCTGTCCTATGTTTGTATACTTTCATGCAATAAAGTATTAAAACTGAACTAAACTAAGTAGGTACGTATATTTTCGTAAACTGATTGAAACGTGACGGACGCTAGTGTATCATGTACTTAGCGGGCGGGGGTGGCGGCGGGGCGGGTACGGTCGCGTAGCAACAGGTGGGTCCGTCCGCACATTGTTGCAGCCGCGAGCTCTGCACCACATTGTAATAAAGAGTATTGCTTGAATCCACCTCGGTATTACATTCATTTGAATGCAGTTTTCAATTTAACTCAATTGAATGTTGAAGTTTAGTAATTACGGTTTGTGTGCAGAGAGCGCTGCGGTCGGACATTCTCGTCAGGGCACACAGGGAAGTTCCACTGATTAATGTACATTGTGTAACATTATTATCCGAGTTATACAATTCCTCATTTATTACTCTCGCTCCGATATGAAAACTACCAGCTCGATTGTACTTCGACAATACGTGTACCGATTTCAAGCTCGTAATTAACAAGGCTTGTTTCTGTATTTGTACGTGAATGTAGATCCAATTCTGGGTATTCCATCGCACTGAAATTTGGCACACATACAGGGTGTCGCGTAAATAATGATTTTTTTTTTTATTTTTATGCACGACGGGTTCGTACTTGGCCTCAATCACACCTGATGTTAAATGAAGATGAAGTCGAAGGTGGAAGCGTACTGACCCGGAAACCCCAACACATTTGGGGGACTGGCTATCTTATCTCTGACAACCGGAACACAACAATGCTATTAACATTGCTGCTTGGCGGCAGATTTAGATAAGATGGTGGTAGCTAGCCAGGCGGATATTTAAAATGCCCTACCACCAACCAAACCGAGTACTTAAATATGTACCCCGCTGGGGATCGAACCCGCGACCTCCGAATCGTAAACCCAATGTTGTTTATATTGAGCCACGGAGGCGGTCAAATGATGGTTGATGATTCGAAGTAATATAATAAATGTGAAAGTTTGAACATTTGTATGTTCACGAATTTTATACATATTAAAAGAAAAAGAAAAGAAAAATGATCCTGTGTCTTTCTTGCCCCGCTTCTTTTCCCGATGGTTTCCCTTGCGGTGGTAGCTTGGACATACTGATTGACCGGAAAATGCTCAAGCCCTATTTTCTATTTCCAATAGATTTAAATTGACATTCAACAAATGATATCATGTATATAACGTTGAAATAAATGCTTGAAGTTTGATGTTTCAAGACTCGTTAAATGTCAATTGAGACTCGGGCAATTATTGCGTAATATCAGTTGTAGACTGCAGCTCTAAAAGTAATCGTTTTCAATTCAATTGAATCGTTAGTTAAATAATAAAAGTCGGTAACCATAATTAATACTTAACCGCAATATTAGTTCATTAAATCTAGATGCAAATGGAAGTTGTCCATGCAGTTGCTGTAAAAACCTTATCAAAAATATGAACGGAATCTTTACTTACATTCTAAGGATTAATCTTTCGCAGAGTCCAAACGTTTTGTTCGTTAATTAACTGATCCGTGAACATTCGTCACCTGAGACAACCGAGGCACTTTGTGTTAGAATTAGTCAAGTCTCTAAGTATCCCGCGGGCCCCGGGGCGGTGGGGCGCGGGGCTCATAGTGAAGCGATCCCTAGACGTGTGTAAGTGCTTATGTGCACCGAAACGACACTAGATTATTTTCACATATCGTGATTGTCCTGGAACGTTATATAGATTATGAAATATTTACTATTATCGTCGATAACGAATGCGGGAAGACCTTGGACGTTATTACTTTTTAATTTCTAATGTATGTTCTTCTGGACACGTATATATGGGACACGCATTGTGTACGATAGTATAAAAAAACCTAGAAACACGCTAGAGTTCCACCAGCCACCTCCTGGCTTCATAACCGGACACACGACACCAAGTGGCAATATATTGTACTAATCAAAACGAATTATATGAGCCCAAACTCGAGTGGTTTACTAGTAGCCACCTTCCTATTTCCTAATTAGAATTCTACAAATAGGATAGTGTAATAAGCGCCTTCATCATCTCAGCCCGTAAACCTTCCCTCATATAATGAGGGACTTTGGGCCATAGTCCACCATGCCGGCCCAATGCGGGTTGGGGACTTCACACTTTTTTTTTCCTCAGGCATGCTGGGATCCTCGCGATGTTTTCCTTCACCGTTTAAGAGTAATTAAACTAAATTTAAAAAGTTTAAACAGTACATGGCCTGCCTGGGAATCGCCGGGTTCGAAATTGGGAGACCACGTCTTAACCGCTGAGCCATCGATGCTCCACCTTGAAATTGCATCAAATAAATCAGTTTGTCGTGTCGATGTTGTGCACAAAGGTCTAGTCGGGTCGGGACGCTCCGACCGCACGCCGCAGCCCGTGCGGAAAGTTGGGCGATTGCCGTGAAGCAGGCGGGGGGTTAACGAGTCGATATCGTCTTCGTTAACCCGCTCGGCAACAAGTCGGCGGGCACGTGCACACAGCGGTTATACAGGCTGAGTCAAATAACGAGACCCGGAGGAGATGTGCCGAAGATATTGAAGTTAGCAATTTTTGCTAAAAGGAAAGCTTAACTTACTTACTAAAAATAAAATAATAAAAAAAAATATTTCGGACACTTACACCAATCATCTAGTCCCAAACTAAGTATACATTGTGCTATGGATACAAGATAAACGGATAAACATACATAAATATTTATATAAACATCCCAGACTCGGGAATAAATGTTCGTATTCATCACACAAACATTTACCCCTCGCGGGATTCGAATCCGCAACCGTTGGTTTCGCTGATAGGGTCACTATCCACTACACCAATCGGTCGTCAAACTGTTACAAACGTTATTGTTACAGAAATCGCATTTAAATAGAGAGTATACTCTTACTTTTGTTAGATAACGTGTCCCTATTTTTAACCCGACTGCCCAAGGGAGAGACATGTATGTACATTCCTATGTTACCTCCGTCTGGAGCGATTTCTAGGGTCATGGTGTCGTTGATTCGTTTTGATCCCTGGAGAGGCATAGGTTTTTTTGGTTTTTTATCGTAAAAAATCTAATATGGCGCTCGCGAAATGAATATTATGCTGTCGGGTTTTTTGGTTTTTTTATCCGATAATTAAAAAATAGTCTTTGTTGTATATTAGACGTGTAATAAGTAAGACGCCTATATTCTAGTCCCACGCTATAAAACTTGAAAGCACGGGTTAGCGGATGAACTTACATAAATTTATGATTTGCATATTTTATACTTTTCTGTCACTAAAGTTCTTTTTTCAAAATTCCATAAATACAATTTGCAAATTCAGTAGCGAATTTCTTTAATAGTCCGAATATTTTTCCCCCGGGCTCGTTCTTTTGATTCACCCTGTATTTCTGTCGCAAACTGTTCAACTTTTCTCATTAAAGTGTTTTCACTGAGACTGGGACGCTGGAATGTTGCTTTTGACAGCTTCAGTTGACGCTGCATTGTGTGGTGGACTCGCTGCCGTGAAATGTCAAAATGTTAGTGAAAATAAATTTCAAAACGCGTTTCATTATGAATTAGTCGAATAAGAAAAGTGACATTTAGAGGCGTGTCGAAAGCGAAGCGCTGTATTGGAATTAGCTTGCAGAATACGATTACGAATGTTAGAGAGTGCTAGGAATACTGATCAAGCATTGAAACCACTCACCAACAGAGGGTTACAAGTCACGATGGCTAATATTTTTAATTATAAAATGCGTGTGCCTTCATGCTTAAATCAATAAATAGGGACAATTTGCAAAATTTGCACATATTCTCATAACACAATACATACGACGGAAGAGATGTCTGTGACCGTCCTCCCCACATACAATTTACTAATCAAATCATTTCGCAGTCACTGCATATGGCAGACGGATTCCAACAGGCGGGAGCTACGTCCAGACGCATCGCCTCCAATAATAAATCTAATAACAGAGCCTGCAATCAACAGTGTCGCTTACAATGTGGTAATCCGTGCTACAATTCCCTAGAGTTTGTCGCAGGAGCTGAATATAAACGCGCCGTACCGCACCGCTTCGACAGTGCACAGTTCATTTGAATCTGTTTTGCATTGCATGCCGACGCCGCACGATCGCGCCGTTGTTGCTGTGCTCTGTGAATCCCATCACATCCCAACGGATATATCAATGTATTGAGATTCAATCCTGACGTATCTAAATAATACGTGGTCCGGTTTAACCATGTTTGATGGATATTTGTCTTAACGGCTTACCGTTTCGAAGATGTTTAGCTTGTAATACAGGGTTCAAGGGTTTCTAAATTTTAACTTTATGATTAAACTCTGGGTTGGTTCATAGCCATGTTTGATGGAAGTCGGTTAAACTGAGATTTATATATTATTTTTTTACATAGTTGGTGTGGTTTATCTGGATGTTGTGTGAACGCTTGTAATCTCGCGAGATTTTTATCATTTTCAATTTATAGGTATTATGTTATTATTTCATTGTTTCGTAGAGGACGATTTGACGCGCCAGTAGCTTTCGATTGAAGGTAGTGATGAGCACTCCGCCGCTGACTACGATGTAGCGCTACGTCGTAGCGCGTAGCACCGTTTTCCGCTATGCTGTAGCGAAATTGAGTTAAACACACAAATTCACCTACATACACCGGGCCCATAGCTACGTTAACAGAAAAAGGTTTAACAAAACTGTGATGGAAAGGTACAGTACTTGCTTGTGTGGATGCTTGTTGTTGAGCTACGGAAAAGCTGATGAAGGAAGTGAGATAAGAATGTTGAGATAGATGAGTGGAGTGGCAAGGATGGATAAGATAAGGAATGAATATTTATGAATAGCAAAGTTGAGGTAGTTAAAAATAGGAATGAAAAACGTGTTAATAAAAGAGTGATGAATACGAATTTCGATCGATGCAAAGGAAAAGGAATACTATTACGAAAAATATGGTTGAATTGTGTCACAGGCGATTAAATGAAAATTAAATGAAAGTGAAAGATGAGGTAATTAAAATCTTGTCTAAAAATCGCACAATAAGACAACTGCAACTATAAGTTGCAAATTTAGAGAATCGACGTTAGTACTGCGTTAATTCTGCGACTGCGTTTAAATGGCTTAGACGATTACCAGTATACCTTTTCCTTAGTTTAATGTTACATATAAGATGAAATCACTCCAAAATTCAATCACGCATTATTAGATAGATAGATAGATAGATAGAAACATTTATTCACTGCACAGTACATACAACCAAAATAGAAGAACACAAACAATAAATCATATGTAATCAACAAATAAAATAAATAAAAGCTTAATATACTGACGCACAACATACAAGATTTTCCCAGCGACGGGCTGTACCCACTGTGCACTGAAAGGGCTCTGACTCAGCATATGCTGCAGCAAAGATAGTGGTCCATACCACAGCGCTGGTTATTCTGCCAGTACCACTTACTGAAAAACGCACGCAAGGTTTTTGTAGCGAAACCAATACAATTATTATACCAATATAATTAATATAGGCAGTTTTAAAAATAAAAGTATTAATGTTTTTGTGGGGTTTTCCTTGTACACTGTACACTCATGCCATTATGCATACTGTGGCAGAAGATATTATATTAATATATATATAATAACACAACACACGACTACACAAAACACTAAGCGTGCGATATGAAAAAAATGTGAACTGTGAATAAAAGCCACCACATAATGTACCCAATTTGTAGCAGAGCAAAAAGTATAAATGGAGTGTGTGTTTACTTAAACAGTGTAAAAGGTAGTTCAGTAGGTCTGCTTTTGAGTGGCTAAGAGGTGTTGTCGATATCGTGTTTTGAAAGCTCCTAGCAAATTTTTATAAATTGAAATAGGCATATATGTGAGACCACAGACTTCCACTATATTATTGAAATATATATAGACAACGTTTTTCGACGAGGTTATAAATAACTATAATTTAAAACTTTGGTAAGTACCTACTTAAGAAAAAGGAAGCGAAATTATACAATACAAAATAATTTTAAATGAAATTCAGTGGGTACTCCATAAAATTTAGTTTGATCAATTTTATATCAAAGAACAGTATGTGGATGACAGACAGCATGCGAGGATTCAAATACGCTTGACAAGCCAAAGCATGTTGTGAGAGTGTAAACATTCCAACCATATATTTGCCATTGAAAATTTCAAACAGTTTTACAAAGAACTTAGTTTGTTTCAAACAATAAAACTGCTTGGAACGTAAGTGGGAACTGATGGGATCAAGTCTCGGAAGTATCTCCACCCTCGCGGCGGCGGTACACGGGCGAACAATCCACTGAAACTATTGAAAAGTTCGACAAGAACAAGTGTATTGGCTGTGTCTGCCCGACTTCAGCGGACAGCGCTTGCTGTCTTTTGATTTGTGTAGGTTCATGGATACTCCACTGCATTTGTCTCTTTGAGGTTGCGACAATTTTATAAGCCAAATTGTAGCTGTATTTCCTTTCACACCAGACAACAGAGATTTAGGGAATTGACGAAATAAAACTTATGCTGCTACATATCTTGTGTTTTCATCAAAATCGGTATAAATAAAAAAAATCTTTATTTTCAAATAAATAGTCGTACATCAATTTAAATCAGACGTTTAACGACCAACCTTTTAAGTATTTAAGATACTTGTATCAGGATCCCTCGCTTTTCTTTTGCTCGAACATACTTTAAACTTGACTATACTATAAACCTGTCCCCTCATTTAGTATTTCATATTAAAATACCGCACACAAATAAACATGCATTACTGAGATCCATCTGGATAAAGACTGGAAACACATACACACACAAGACAAACACAGAACACAGTACAGAAACTAAAAAGGTTTAACGTAACCCTGCGATCTCGGAATCTGTAATGTACCCTGAGGCCTGCAGCGGTCCCAGCTCAGTAAACATGGAGAAGTCCGCGCGAGACGCAGAGAGAATGATCCAATTACTGCCAGCCAGCGGATCGTACGGACTGGAATGATACGATCCTTATTAGATTGGACTTGCTGCCGGTCTTCACACTGAAATACATTTCACAACCCAAGCGTTGAAAGCTTGTCTTGAGAGAGCTCGAACAATGGATATTTCCCTAACGAGCTTATTTTAGGCGCAAAATCTGACTATGTTTATTTAATATTATATTACTAAAACTTTGTGCGGCTTATTAATCACAGGTTTTCTATGGAACTTGAGGAAGGCTTTAAACGAATAAATTACTTTCGCGAGTTCCGACGGTCGCTTAAAGTAGTCAAAACCGTTCACAAATAAAGTACAAATTGTGAAAGTTGTTGGCGTAATTTGAAACCGACTAATACTTGAGAGCTTCCAATTCGGAGGCTCGATTATTTATCTAACATCTAATTTTTATTGAGTTATATTAAAATCTCCGTAAATGCCTTCTCCCCCCGGGCTGCGCCCTCCCCGTCGCCTCGAAGAGGACTTGATCCTTCAATAATTAGGCTCTTCCGCGAGTTAATTGCAGAGATAATCGAATTTCAATAAAGCCGATCAGATTTACACTGAGCTATCTTATCCAATCACATGTCTAAAATTTTAGCTTAATTTAATTTATTAATAATTTGTTTTTTATTTTTGGCAATGATTGAATCTGGTATACAAAGTGTGGTAATGCATGTTATTGAATTTTATAATGTATTTCTATTTGTGAGGACCTGTAATTGGCTCTCTGTTTCCTATAATAGTTTTTATTAGTGTTATTGCAGCTGTTGGTTTTCCGAATAAAAAAAAAACTAGGGAAAGTTACCAAAACCCTTACAAGTGCCCGTTCAAGCCGACAATTGTTTAGGGAATCTCTTCCTACGACAAGGAGCGTAACCATTGTCATGGAAGGGGCTTACGATCAGCAGAGGACTTACACGTTACGATTTCGAATAGCTTTGGTCACATCAAATGGAACAAATTTTACTATGTTACCTACCCTCAAAACGTAATTGTATGTCTGACCGACAGCTTATTAGTAATTAGGGCCACCGTCGAGAGTGGTTAGTGGTTAGAGCGTCTCATGTTTCAAAAGTTTATATGTAAGTTTTCCTAAAGTAAATAATAAAAAAAAAATACAACGCGAGAAAATTCTCACTACGGCGATTTTGAGGGAGGCGCTGAGGCGAGTTCTGTTAGACTGCTAACTCTAGACACCAAGTCGCTGTGTTTTGTGAAAGCATGTCCCAACAGAGATGAACTGCATCGAGAACCGAGAAGAACCAAGCAAAAAGAGCTCCGAACAAAACCGCATGGGAATTATTATGAACATAATTTAGAACGATCTCCCAGCTGCATAATTCTGTACTTGTATGACCTGGTCACTTAGTGATTTTGGTATTCCGCTACCAATTGAATATCAAATTGAATTGGAACCCTACACACGAGTTGGCGTATTCAAATGGCTTTCTATCCGGAAAATATCCCCATTTCCAATGCAACCTGTTCCCGGCGGACAATAGCTGTCGTCTAACAAAGGCCACACTCTGCCTATTGGGATGACGCGTTGGCCCGCGTCGTCGGTGCGATATGGTATTGGAATCTCTAATACTGTTATAGCCTTTGGCACCTACATCCCGTGAGTGGGTGCATCCAATCACGCTCTGCATAGAGAGGGAAACTGAACCGTTCATGGAGACAACGTGATCCCGGGCTTATTGTATTCTCCGGATTGACTTTGTGCTTTGAGATGGTCCATTGGAAATATAGCCAAATGGTGCAAAAACATTAACACTTAATTAGGCTAGAGCCAATGGTTCAGATATCTGGAATACGGTAATTTGAATTAAATTATAGTACAACTGAGGGAACTCGAAGGAAGCCACAAGTTTACAATAATATCGACGCTTTTGATTGTAAAAAATTAAAATCAGTTATTTCTAAAATAATAGCCCAAAATAGCCGCAGTGGAAACAAATGAACAGTTGAACTCGAAACCTTGCCACGTCGCTCGATTGCGAATCTTTTGTACCGAGGTACCTATCGACTGCCAAGTGGTTGTCTGTCGCGACGACAGCAGGAAATTGTGCGTGTGTATCGGAACCGACACGCCACGCGGTCTGGCAACTTCCTCCAGTGACGTGCCATGAAGTTATTAATAGACCATGTATATTCTCGTACGTAATGCGCACGCGGTCGCTGAACAAGCGTCACACTTCCAGAGTAAGCAGGTGTTGTTAACGTCGCGCATCCAGACTATAGCGGTCATCGTGCCGTCTCGACTGCGTGGCCTTTAACGATTAGGTGTAAGGATAAATAAACTTGATCCCCTTAGCGACACACATCATCATCATATCAGCCAAAAGACGTCCACTGCTGGACATAGCTCTCCCGCAAAGATCTCCACAACGATCGGTCCTGCCCTGCCCACATTCAGCGTCTTCCCGCGACCTTTACCAAATCGTCACGACGCACGTACATTACAGATAATTGTTCGGGTTGTATGTTTTATATACAGCATTAAATAAGGAACAAGTTCTACGCACAAGAACTTCGCACTAAGCGGTTCGATTCTTCATTCATAATGCGAACAGCCAAGGCATGGAACTCCCTTCCGACGTCAGTCTTTCCTGAATCCTACAACCTTGTCATCTTCAAGAGCAGGGTGAATAGGCATCTACTGAGATCGCGTGCTTCATCTTCGGCCATATCGTCACTTCTCATCAAGTGAGATTGTGGTCAAATCAGTTAACCATAAAAAAAGGAAGCAGTCGCTAGTTTTCGGTGTTTTAAACTGGTATCAAATCAGGTCTCCATGCGCCTCAGCATAGGTTGAGTAGTCGAGAGGGAAAACGACTACAACGCCGGTTTTCAGTGGAGCCCAAGGTGAGATCACGGACGCCAATGGAATGTGTTCCATTGTTTTATTGTATTGTATTGTACAAGTATTATTGGTGTGTGCACCAATAATACTTAAATACGTAATCATATGTATAGCATAGAAAATTACCACATTGGCACCGATCGTGAGCGCGCTCATAGCGCACAGATCTCGCGTAGCGTGAACCGGACCGCAAGCGGAGCTGTCAGATCGAAAAACTGGTTTGTCTTAGAATTAGAATATTACATTTCCGTAGAGAAGTGGGTGGTAACTGATTTCTTATGTCTGGTGTATCCTTCAGAAGTGTCAGAAGTACCTAACAGGATTTCCTTGAGTGCGCTTCCTGCAATGCAGTGTCAGAACTAATTTCCAGTTTCTGAGTAGTCGAATTATAAGATCCATTTCCCGCTGTAAATTCTGCAGCCGGAGAGAAAATCACTGCAAAGTACCCGTAAACCTTTGTCATTTAGCGTCTTACACATTTTAAAGCATCTACCGTTATTAGTTGTAAGAGCTTTCAAAGAGAGGATCTTCACGCGAGCATTTTGTGCCGAGAAATAAGGTGATATTTTTATTTGATGCAGGCCGAGCTCTCACTCGACTCGAGGGTGTAACTACAGAGCCTTTCACACTCAATATATTGGGTCTTTACCTATGAAATTGGAGTTTTTTTTTCTTCGTTAATCATATGTACCAAATCCTGCGATTTTCAAAGCTATATCCAAATTTGTTTTTTATTTGGAAAATGGAATATTATTTCAAGGTTTCACATGAAATATTTTTTAATTTCTGGGCTAAATCACATAATAAAAAATTTTTGGACAGAGCTCTTTTCATGTGCTTCCCATAATCATTTCTTAGATTCGCTGATACTTTTATAAAGCGGTTACTTTTAAAAATTAACGCTGCCATACACACAAAGTTTAGCTAAATTTGGATTTGCCGTTCCCTCAAAAATTTCAAAAATCTTTGAATGGAGAAGTCTTAATGAAATTCTTCATACAAAACGCCAGTTTCATAGGTAAGCACCTAATACACTATAGCGATTCCCTAAAGGAGTAAAGTCGAAAATTATTTTCGTATCCGGAATGTTGGAAACTTTCCCCGGGCTGGGCGAAACGCGATCCACTCGCGCACTCATCGAGTATGCCGCCCTCGCTAACTTGGACACAGCTACTTCGCTCCGAACTGATCGGTGAAGTTACTTCTGCATTTATTTTCCAGGCAACTGGGCGCTGTGTATTGAAATTTAAATGACGTTGCCGTCTATGAATTTAAAAGACTTCGAGCCATTTCACAAATTTCTTAGATTTCATGGCAATTATGGTGACGTCGGAGCCTTACGCATCCACTGTTCAGGCACAGCTTTGTGGCCTATGTGGTATATCTAGAGGTGTGTAGTATCAAGCATCAAAATGATATGACTGGCTGTACGTGTATATCGTAGATATACTGATATTGATAAGTAAAGATAAATTTATTAACATCGAACTTAAGAGTTCACATAAAAAGGAGAAACCTGCGTAACTCCGTACATTTCCACGCCCTACATTAGGTCAACCTGTGTTGTAGGTACATGGCTTCACCTCGGATTACATCACCATTAGAAATTGTTATTAACCTAACTAATGTTCTATATTTACTTACAAGACTATGGATATTAAAGTATTAATGAATTTATTTATATACAGTATGTACAATATTTATAATCAACTTATTATAATATAATACAATTTATTATTAAAAAAAAAAAAAAAAAAAAATCACAAATAAAAAACTAGCCCCAAGTCTCTGGTTGATGGAAAGGTACCCAGAAGGCTGGCCGCATTGCCTCGCTGTATAGCGAGGCTGATTCTCTGACCAAAGTATTGGCCAGCCCTCCGATCGTGGGATGCATCAACCAGACGCTCAGATAACTCCCTATTAATGAAGAAATACTTTAATATCTATAGTTTTGTGAGATATGAAGAAAGATATGTAATGAATGAAGTAGATAGGTAGATAGGCAATAGGATAGCAATGTTAACAACAGCAATGATATACTTAGGTTAAAATTTAACGAAATTGAAGATAGATTCATGCAACAAGGAGTGAAGTCTCACTTATTTCCCCACTTCACGTTCTCTCACTATAAATGAATGAATGAATTTATATTCAATATCCACGCTTAAGAAGAATAAATACTATGTTAAACTAATAGCTTGTGGAGTGGCAGTCTGGTGCTGTAAAGGCTGGCCAGCTCAGCATTGTGCTATGGTGAGACCACAGCTATGATATTCAGCTGGTCCTTGGCGACCCACGAACGAGAGCAACATCAACAATAAATACACACTTCACATACTACTCTGTGTAAAAAGTATCGGGAATATGTCAATAAAAAGACCCGCGTAAAAGAGGTCGTTCTAATTTTTTTACTGCATGTTGGTAGCACTGTACTGATTTAGCGCGCAAAATTTGAGCGGGATCTGTCATTTAATTTGTTTTAAACTACACTTTTTGTTGGTCATAGTTTTGAGTCCTCGGCGATTTTTACAATGGAAAATATTGTTGAACAAAGAGTGTGCCTTAAATTTTGTGTTTCAAATGATATTTCATGTGGTGAATCACTAAAAATGTTGCGAAATACCTACGGCGAATCGTGTATATCGAAAACAAGGGCTTATGAATGGTATAAGGCTTTTAAAGAAGGCCGAGAAGTAGTAGTAGACTTGCCTCGTTCTGGTAGACCTTCAACGGCTACAACCAAAGAAAACATCGACAGAATCAAGAAGCTAGTGCTCGAAAATCGACGTATGAGTCTGAGAGAGTTGGCTAGTGAGGTGAACATATCTTTTAAGTCCGTCCACAACATTCTCATTGACATTTTAGGCATGAAACGCGTCGCCGCTCGACTAGTTCCAAAAGAGCTCAATTTTGTTCAAAAAGCGCAGCGAAAGCATGTCGCTGAAGACATGGTTTCCCGAGCTTCTACGGATCCGACCTTTATGAAACGTATAATAACTGACGACGAGACATGGGTTTATGAGTACGACATGCAAACAAGCCAACAGTCTTCAGAATGGCGTCTCGAAAACGAGCCGAAACCCAAAAAACCGCGGCAAAGTCGCTCCAAAATCAAGGTGATGCTGACAGTTTTTTTTGACTACCGTGGTGTGGTTCACTCCGAATTCCTTCCAGAGGGAGAAACAGTGAATAAAGAATATTATTTAGGCGTCATGAAGCGTTTGCGTGAGAGTATCCGCCGAAAACGTCCAGATTTGTGGCAACACAACTCATGGATGCTGCACCATGATAATGCACCATCACACACAGCCATTATAGTGAAAGAGTTTTTAGCGAAAAATTCAACAAAAGTTCTCGACCAAGCACCGTATTCACCTGATATGGCTCCGTCTGACTTTTTTTTATTTCCCAAGTTAAAATTACCACTTCGAGGAAAACGTTTTGAGTCGATAGAAGCCATAAAAGAAAATTCGCTGAATGAGCTAAAGGCCATACCGCAAATAGCCTATGAAAAATGTATGGAAGACTGGGTGAAGCGGTGGAGATGTTGTATTGCAAGCGATGGGGCCTACTTTGAAGGCGATAAAATAAATTTAGATGAATAATTTGTATTTTTTGTTTTATTGACAAATTCCCGATACTTAGTACACTGAATGTATACAATAAATATATTGGGTCCTTACCGATGAAATTGGAGTTTTTTTTTCTTGGAAAATGGAATATTATTTCAAGGTTTCACATGAAATATTTTTTAATTTCTGGGCTATATCACATAATAAAAAAAATTTGAACAGAGCTCTCTTCATGTGCTTCCCATAATCATTTCTTAGGTTCGCTGAAACTTTTATAAAGCGGTTACTTTTAAAAATTAACGCTGCCTATACTTAACTTAATGTTATCCGATAATACACACAAAGTTTAGCTAGATTTGGATTTGCCGTTCCTAAAAAAAAAAAAAAAAATGTTTGTATGGAGAAAACAGTCTTAATGAAATACTTCATACAAAACGCCAATTTCATAGGCAAGGACCTTGTATATACATACGTATGTGATAGACACGTACATTCAATTAACATATCTAAACTAATCTATCCGCAATGTGGCCGTAATCCACCACGCGGGCCCGGTGCGAGGGCACGATCGATATAGATCGATGGTAATTGATCGACGTTGATTATTACACAAAACCTGTTATTAGCTTCTTGATAGATCAAATTATATACAGCTATTGTTAACCCTAAAACAATAAAATAGAAATAAAATCAAACTGATCAGCCATTAATCGGCGATTGATCAATTGTTTTCATTCAGCTTTGGTCCATCGGTTATGGATCTATCGAAATATTATTATGAGCCACAATCATCGATTATCCAGCTATTACACCTATGGTATTGACGTTTATTTTAACATAAATCGTGCGTAATGACACATTTGTGCTTGAGATATTCAGATAAACCGATTTACAGATTTACCTCAACCATGGCTACCCACCTTGCATCGAAATAAAAACCGTTTCCCAAGCTACAATGCTCCAGACTTAGGCTTTAAACTATCACTCCTCTTTTCGCATCGGAAACTCCCACGTAATGTGTCCTCTTGAAAATATGCTCAACCATCCAATAACTATAATCGCACCTTGAGTGCTTCAATCCTCATTACAATTCGCGTCAATGTTAAATATTAAACAGGATTCCTCTGAAATCCGCACATTGAAATCGACCCTTGACATTAGCGGCGACCACTTTGTTGGTCGGCTCGCAACCGCGGTGGAACCTGCGACCGCGTCAACCGCATACATAAAGTTTGAAAGCCGGGAGCGGTTTCGACCCTACAGCGTAAATCACTTGTCGATATTTATCTCTGTCGTCATCAACGGCCCCTTTCAAATGAAATATATGACCCTAGTATTCTTGAAAAAAGACGGAAAGATATCGTTGCCCCTATAATTTCTGTGGACTCAAGCTTTGCTGGAAGACAGTTTGTTAAACAAGAATTTTGCATATATAATTTAATTAATAAACAAATATATATCTACCCAATGACGTACTATGAATGTAAAAAATCTCTAAGTAACTGGCTAAACACTAAAATCTATGACGAAGTTGAAACACTGATGACACATTAAATAAATAAATACACACTTCAAACAAACCCATTTCCCTATCATCAGGCTGCAGATGCACTATAAATATATATACACTCATACACACTCATACAAAAACACATACTCGCACACAAACATACATAAATTAGTTTACATTTTTATTTCACTCTTATTTTATAAGTAGCATAATATTAACCTATTTCACCTTCACCTTAATTGGACAAATATTTGACATTTAGTTAGAGCCTCCTAACACCGGTATTTTATATTTGAAGGGAGACCCCAGATATCTCATTAATTGTTATATTAAGGTACTAAAATAAACATATTTCACTTTCATTTTTATTAATTCGCATGATACCGCAATGATATTCGCAAGGTGAACGCCTGGTCTAAGACCTGTCGGCGCGTCTCATCGAGGCTTCTGGTGACCGCAGAGCGGGCGGCTTCCTAGCGCAGGCTATTCAGCGCGGGAACGCTGCTTGCCTGTTGGGCACTTGCCGCCTCGAGGAGATACGCTAGACGCAATTTTTTACCTATAACAAGGATGTTTGACATGTTCATAAATTATGAGTAAATAAAACAAGACATCAGTACATAATGGTACATTAGAACATATAAAATCTACATAATAATAGTAACACAAGTGCCTGAACTAGAAAAATAGAGCGAAGCTAGAGCATAATGAAGGTATTGATTAGATCAGTCGTTAATTTTGGTGGGAGGAAAAACTAGCACACTAGCAGGCAGTTCCAATCCAATGACATCTTTTTTAACTATTAGATCCTTACCTATGAAATTGGCGTTTTGTATGAAGAATTTCATTAGGACTGTTTCCTCCATTCAAAGATTTTTGAAATTTTTGAGGGAACGGCAAATCCAAATTTAGCTAAACTTTGTGTGTATTATAGGATAACATTAAGTTAAATATAGGCAGTGTTAATTTTTAAAAGTAACCGCTTTATAAAAGTTTCTGCGAATCTAAGAAATAATATGGGCAGCTCATGAAAAGAGCTGTGTTCAAGTTTTTTGTATTATGTGATTTAGCTCAGACATTAAAAAATATTTCATGTGAAACCTTGAAAATATATTCTATTTTCCAAATAAAAAACAAATTTGGAAATAGCTATAGAATCGTAAGAGTTGGTACATTATGATTAACGAAGAAAAAATCTCTAATTTCATAGGTAAAGACCCAATATAACACCCTGTACTTTAATGCGATTCATGCAAATAAATATGTTCATCTATTATCTAGTATTGCGCGGGCCCCATCATTTGGGATATTGATCGTTGGTTGCATCAGGTGTTGGGTTTGAAGCCATATAAGCTGTAGTGATTAAAACAGTCTGTCTCTGTTAACAGGACCGGCTGTTTCAATAAATAATTAAATATTTCGGACACTTACACCAACTATTCAGTCCCAATCGAACAACTACAAATAAATAAAATTACAGTGAAAAATTACCACGAAGATTATTCGAGAACTAAAGAAGTAATTAATTTATAAATAGCTACATTGCGGTTTGGTATGTCACCAGTTAATTTTTTTTTATTACTTTCATGTTTAGGACTTTTTGTAGGGCTACCCTTCATCAAACTTCAAATAGTAATTAGGCGATTCCATTCTTTATTTGTGCCAAAAATTAGATTTCAATCTGTATAAAGACGGTGTTCGAAACACTAAACGAGTCTCGTTGAAGAGAGTAAATCAGGAAGCCTAATTCTGTACAAAGTGTTCAAATAAAATTACTGCCGGTGTCGTTTGCAATTAAAAGGGCTCTTGTTTAGAAAACGGGGCGAGACGCGCCATCTCATGTCAAGCTTGTACTGTTGGCACAGCGGGTGTTGATATTAGGAAGCCAAGTCAAACACTCCGTCCCTACACCGCACGCGCCACTGCATCACGAGCTTTCATAATTTAAGAGCTTGGATCTCGTCGGGATATGTAGGTAAGGATAATAATCGCTTTCCAGTTTACGGTCGATATATTCTCTCTTGGTGCACTCGTGGCCGAGTCGCATTCGTTTTCGATTAGCGAAGGTCGTCAGTGCTTTGCGACTGGTCGCATTTTTCGTTGGACGACACATTAAATAGTCTGTTGTTTTCTAGTTAATACAGTCATTACAAGCCGGTGGTTTACACGAAAAGCCTAAAAATACTGCCTGTCCGATGGGCAAATCTGCCAATCCGCACTAGGCCCGCATGGTGAATTATGGCCTCCCATGAGAGTAGACTGTATCCCAATAGTGGCAACGTGTTAGTCTCTACATGCGCTCATTATAATGTCATCCTCTCTTCAAGTAATCTAAATGAATGAATGAAGTATCACTGTCAAGTCGATACCATATCTCTCAAACATATTAAACGAAATTGATAGAAGTGTGAGCGGAAGTGGTCTTAAATACGGAATATGCGATAAGCGCACGTTTACAGCTATTTGGAGATTTGTGTCATGAGCCGTTATGGTCGTCGTAACGCAATATCGCCGCGATAATCTGCACATTTCGCACTTTCTGGTGCCGAAGGGTGCTTACCTACCGCGGCTCGTCAATGGGGCGATAACTCGCGACACCTGCCACAGAGTCGATGTCCTACTTAATTCAATCGACATCTGCTCGAGCAGTTACGCGTTGCGATTACTGGCGGGCCCCGAAAGCGACGAGAGTGCAATATTGGACAGTTTCAAAGCACCTGTTTCCTGGCCCCGTGTCAACAAGCTCCTTCTAGGAAGCCATTAACCGCTCAGGTGAAGACAAACGACGTTTTACGAACAAACTTTACTGTTCGGGGACGTGCGTCTCCGTGGTCGACACACATGACCTGTTTCGGAAGCTGACCTCCTCCCTCCGCCCCTCGTTCGTTTGCGCCATTGTCGAGATAAAACTTTTATGTCTGACATTTATTATGTGTACATGCGGCGAGGGGAGTAACAGGTAGGAGGACTCGTTTTGCTAATTTTATTTGTGGGTGCTTGATGCCTCCGACCCGGTAACAGCGGCGTTAGCGGGAGCGTGCAAGGAGCGTTACACCAAGATTGTGGGCGCACGTGACGAACGAGCCCGCCGGCGGCGCTGGGCGGCCTGCGTACTCACTTGGGGAAACCTTTCGTTTGCCATTAGGTAGGTTATTTGACTACCCTCTCCTATCATCTGGTTTTTCATTTTATGAGTCAAACGCACCTAATATTCATGTAGCCCTGTAATACGTCGGATTTATTTATCAAAAAGATATATTCATGATACGCATAATGCTGTACGCTTCCGTTTGATAGGTGACTTTGTCGATTTAATATTTAAACAGGATATCTTTCCCTTTGTTCTTTCTTTGTTTTGTGTGAACTAAACATATATGTAAATGTACAAATTGTCATTGAATATTAATCGGTGCGTTCTGTTTCGGGAAAATGTCACCTGTATTATTTACTATTTATTTACGTATACTGGATGCGTTTCTTTACCGTGATGAAAAAAATAAGGCATATAAGGTAAGTGAAATAGAAGTTATTGGCATAGGTAGTTTAATTATTTTTTTTCAGAAACGGACCCGCCCGGCGTTTGTTGATGCGCGATTGGCGGGATTCCTTGGGTCTCTATCATGCGAAATTTATTTAGAACACCATGTATTCTCCAAATTTTCTTTAAGTGGCTGATTACTAATTCGAAATTCGAGCTCAGCGTAGGACTTTCACCACAAGGTGGACGGATGACGATCTGAAGGAGTTTGCAGTAGGCCGATGAATCGCTTCTAATCGGTCGCTCTGGCAATGTGTGTGTGAGGTTTATGTTCACTAGTGGATGTCATGTGGCTGGTGTGATGAAGATTCGAATTACACAAGTTAACAACTTCCCAGCGTTCAAGCGCTTCTGCCATACCTACTATTGGCACTTTTACCTACGGTCGCCTTCCGGCTACCGCACCATCAACGCTCACTGCGGTCTGGCCCTGTCCGTGGTGTATTAAATTAGGGAGTCGAGATTCACTTGACTCTCTCCCCCATAGGGTTAGCCGCTTTGGCTTTTTGCGTCACGTTAGCTACACTCCCATTTGCTGGGAGGGAGGTGGGACTTTTATTCTTTCCTACTTTTCACCCTTCAATTCTTTCTTTAATTAGTCTGGGGGTAGCTATAGAGTCACGCAGGGTACCGTCTACCTTCAGTAGGCGCCGTGCAGAGTACCACTGTTGATCCTGGCATACAGGAGTTACAGTGGGAGGAGAGCGCAGGTGGGTTCTGTTCAAGTCTCCATTACATATCAATGGTCAAGTGTTGTCAGTCGCCAGACACTCTGTCGACTTCGCCCATAAATCATATACTTAGCGATTAAACACAACACACACAATCATACATTGTATTAATACAGGTGCCAGAAGCGATGCTATTGTTGTTGACGTTAATGCCGTGTAAATAAAGTAACCTGAGGTTGCCCAACAAAATGAAACACACAAAGTACTAGATTCCCCACTAACATGAAAATCTGCTAACACATTTCGAACGAAACTCGTTCAACCGTAACAACTGTGAAACAACGGGGTGGCTCCGCTTTGTATTGTTGTGTTACTCTGCTTTTGCGAATCAAGACCCTTTGTTCTCTGACTTTAAACTGCCAACAGCCGCCTAGTGCCTTTACTCATCGCACGATGTTTGGGAAGTTTCCGACATTTAGCTTTGTTACAGACTATGTAGCGGTTCGGTAATATGAAAGAATATTAGTTGAGACTATTCACAGAGTCGTAACTGGCTTAATTAAAGTCTACTTTATTATCAGCGTAATTAACTTTGGGTTTGTCTGCTTTCGTTGCACGGTAAAAATAATTTGAGTCGCTGAAACACACTGGTGTTTATGTTAGAGCTTAAATATATGTTTTTCCTTTAATTATCTTGTGTTGACTGGCCATGTTTGTCCGCAGAGATACGTCAGGATGCGGCGGGCGCTGGTGGAGTCACGGAAGATGAAGAGGAGGAGGAGGAAAGCGGATGCTGGCAACGCTGTGTGGGAGTGTTGCCGCCGCTGCTGCGTCCCCTCTGCACTTCGCACCGCTTCCAAAACTTACACGTAAGTATCAACTCTGGCACTTCACACTCACCGGACTTAGGGGGACTTTGGGAGAACTTCAAAAGAGAATCACGATCTTATCTATCATAAAATTCGATTCGAGCGATTTCATTCCTATTTATAATAATAGAATTCCGCTGTGTTAAATGTTAAACAATTTAGTATTATTTATTGTAAAACACAGGTACAGCGGATATTACTTATTAAATTACAAAATCTTAGATTTGATCGTAAACGCATAGATATAAATATTTCGGATACTTCCACCAATTATCTAGTTCCAAACTTGGCAAGATATATATATATATATAGATAACGGATATATGTAGATAAATTATCGTATTCAACACATAAACTTTTACTCCAAGCAGAATTCGAACTTGCAACCGTTGTTTTCGAAGCTAGGGTACTCACAAATTACATTATAGAATAGCTCTTATATTGAAGAGAGAGATTAAAATGTATTAATTTAAATGTAATTTCAAATAATAATTTATTACTCTCCGTTTAGCAACTTTAGTAAACATTTAGAAAGCTAAGAAAATACTGAATATTGTGGCCCCGATCATCCTCTACACATAACTGTAAGATAAGTGCATGTTAGTGTATCTGCTGTCGGCACCCTAAAATACAAACACGTTCCCGCAGTACGGCCCACATGTCGCCGGCAGCGCGAGTCGTATCGCCAAGTGAAGTTTCGTAGAGCGTGCGCGCCTAAATGTCTCTCCTCGATGAACAAGTTTTTATTAAAACTCTCTACAGAACTCGATTCGACTTCGAGCCGCTAGTCGGATTTTTATCGTTACCGTTATTGTTATGGCAATGTCTGACCTTGCGTCTGTCTGGGGATAGTCTCTAAATGAAATAAATGAGGACTTAACCGAGACAGATGGAGAGGTATGGACTACGAGCAGCACGGATACTTGGTGAATTATTGCAATTCTTACACAAGGTACATACAAAAAGGTCGTAGACAAAAGTAGCTCTATAGGACCTTATTATAAAGGTAAGCTTCGGAGAAAGGCTCATAACATCAATCTATTTACCATTTGTCTCTTAGTTTGTCGTAGCCCACGGCTGTTTACCATTTGTCTCTTTGTTTGTCGTAGCCCACGGCTGTTTACCATTTGTCTCTTAGTTTGTCGTAGCCCACGGCTGTTTACCATTTGTCTCTTAGTTTGTCGTAGCCCACGGCTGTTTACCATTTGTCTCTTAGTTTGCATACCCATGGCTGTTTACCATTTGTCTCTTAGTTTGTTGTAGCCCACGGCTGTTTACCATTTGTCTCTTAGTTTGTCGTAGCCCACGGCTGTTTACCATTTGTCTCTTAGTTTGCATACCCATGGCTGTTTACCATTTGTCTCTTAGTTTGTCGTAGCCCACGGCTGTCTACCATTTGTCTCTTAGTTTGGCGTAGACCACAGCCGTCTACCATTTGTTACTTACAACGTAGATCACGGTGTTTCACCATTTTGGTCAGTAGCTGTAGAGTACAATATAATATGTCCTTATTTCAGTATTCAGTAATATTTTATCATTCGAAACTAACTAGCATACGGTATTTTATGGTCTGTCTAAAATATTCCTTGAAAAAGTTGTCTTTCGACATCACTCTCTTCCGGCTTCGGTTTTCACGAATACATGCAATCTTGATCTTCAAGAGCAGGTTGAATAGACATTTACTGAGATCGCGTGCCTTATCTTCGACCGTATCGCCACTTTCCATCGAGTGTTATTCTGGTCAAAAGCGTATACAGTTTATCATGAAAAAAGGTTCAATATTACAAGATGAGAGGGAGTGCACAGTTGAGTGTTAGTCAAAGTACTGTTCATCCCAACTTCTGCCTTTTTTTCAAATTGAAGCACCAAGCCAATAAGACAAAGCAATCCAGTTATATAGAAAAGAAGAAAAGAATACAATTGCTGAGAATTGAGGCCCATTTTATGCATTTCATGAATTATAAGATAACAATTTGTACATAGACGTAAATAAATGGTAAATAGTGATCCAAATAAATTAGTTTTGGTTTCGGTTTTCGTGTGAACTAAGTGTACCTTATATTGTATTAATACGTCAATTTTCTCATCTAGACCGGAGAAAACCAGGGACTGCACAATCAATCTAAAGATTTCCCATTTCCCATAAAAATCAACCAATCTGATACGGCCACCCGGCCCAGACCTGGTCACTTGTGTCAATCGCAAGATTTACTGTAATTGACAGATGAACTAATGTGCTAACGGGACCGTTTAGAGCCCCACCGCAAGCCAATGCACCGGCTAAATGCAATTTCCTCCTCGTCCCCTAAACAATGTTGCAAACAGTTAGTTAATTGGAGCCAACAAAATGCCTCTGCCCTAGTTTAGTCGGACACTCCCAGCCGCAGACCTGTAGTGCTCGTTTATGTTGTGGCCCCTGCGTGTGCTGCGCTTCTGTCGCATTCCTCGTGAATTCCGGACATTGAGGTAGGTTGTGTTCGTCGAGAATTATCACTTTGTATTGAGATTATTGCAAACTGAAATGAACGTCGGGTGTTTTGCAGAGCGCTTCCAAATTATTGTCTATTGTGTAATAACATAATGTACTGACTGACTGATCCAGATATTATCTCAAAGCCTTTAGGTGTGGATTGATGTTTATAAAATGTGGCAGTTGTATTCCATACATTATACGGCTCTCATTGAGATGGGATATATTCTTCCACTCCTATAAAAGGTTCAAAGGGGGGTCAAATTTTTCAAACAAAAGTCAATATCTCCGGAACTAAACACACTAGCAAAATGCACTAACGAGTTAAATGAACGTGTTTCAGCATTTTTCTTAATTCTTTAAAGTGAGACTATCCGATGGCGATTGTTCTGCCGCCAAAACAATGCTATTAACATTATTGTGTTCCAATTGTCATAGATAGATAAATAGCCAGTCCTCCAAAAGGTGTGATTGAGGAATAACACAATGGTAGAGGGCATATTTTAAAACGCCATTTTCTCTATGATGTGTTTTCCCGTGATAAAAGTTAGTTGTTATTGAAAGATCCGTACGGACAAAGTCGTGAGCGGAAAGCTTGTACTGTATAATCTAGTTTGATGCGAATTTAGTTAAGCGTTTCATTTTGATATGCCTAGAGGTAAATACCGGTAGGAAAATCTGTACGTAATATCAGTTTCCTGCCAGATTGATTGTGGTTCTCTGTTAAGTAATTGAAATCTCCTCGAGGAGATGGGTTCCTTTGAACGTCTTGGGCGTACGGAGGCCTTAATTAAAGGCAATTCTCGTCTCACAGCGCAAGCTGCCGTCTTCTGATTCAATGCGCCAGTGTCGGTAGCCGTCATCGGCGCCAGTAGGCTGCAACCAGTAATTAAACCTGATCACTAAAGAGCCTACTCTGCCTTTTCACATTAATTGGATATCATCTCGGATACTGGGCGAACCTCAACAGAGCTTAACTTAATTTTGACACTTGGATAATTTAAAGGTGTACCCGCGTAGGATTTTAAAACGCAATTCCGCTCTCCCAAGCTTCACTGTGGAACTATTTGGAAGTTATCTGAAAGTAAATAAATAAATATTTCGGACACTTACACCAATCATCTAGTCCCAAACTAAGCAAAGCTTGTACTATGGATACTCATACATAAATATTTATATAAACATCCATGACTCAGGAATAAATGTTCATATTCATCACACAAACATTTACCCGTCGCGGGATTCGAACCCGCAACCGTTGGATTCGCTGACAGGGTCACTGTCCACTACACCAATCGGTCGTCAAAGCGATCTCATGTCTAAACGTGAGAGAGAAGGCGGCCGGCCGCTATCAGCGTGCCCTTCACGGGGCAGTGCCGGTAATAACTCGCTGAGTTCGGAATGTAGCCCAGTACGGATACGTAAATTTGTGGATGTAACTTCTGACAACCTTTTGGCTCCTAATTTTTTGCACATGGATTGAGTTATCAGTGATACAATCTTATATTTTTTTTAACAAATCCGTAGCTGGCTTTATTTGTAGTGTAGATTTACATTGGCAATTTTAAATCAATATTGTAGGTTATATGTATAAATGCATGTACTATATCTAAAGAAAGCTGTTGGAAAAAGCTCTCTCTGCCATTATACATTTACACGCAACACATCACGTGTGGTCAATAAAAAGTCCAAAATTAATTAAGTGGCTTCATTATTCCTGTACCACCGAACCAGCTAGATCATCGCTGCCCTAACGAACACAAGCTACAATACAATACAATACAAATACACTTTATTGCACAACAGAAAAGAAAATACAGTTTCAGAAAACTGGTAAAAATAGAATGTACAATTTGGCGAACTTCTCTCTAAAAGCGATCTCTTCCAGGCATCCTTTGGGTATAAGGACAGTACATTTTAAATAGGTAGGTTCGAATAGAAACGTGAATAAATTTCATATATTTACCAACACATACCAATTTGTTTGAAAACATTTTTAATCTATCCGCCTCTTTGGTTCAATGTAAACAACGGTTTACGAATCGGCGATCGTGAGTTCTGTTCCCAGCAGTGTACATGTTTGATTAGTACTCATTTTGTTTGTTTGTAGGGTCAGACACTAAGCAGCATTGTTGTGTTCCCGGTGGTGAGAGGTGTAATAGACAGTCTCCCAAATAAGATGGGCGCTTCAGCCCCATCGTCACAACTGTGTCAGGTCAAATGCTAATCCGTTGTGTAACAAAAAGTAGTTACAGTTTCCGTGTGCAAAAATTACGAACTAAAAAATTATCTAAATTAAAAATTGTTCGCTTACTGGACTAGCCCACTCGGTAAATTGTTTTAGTTTTAAAATCTTTTTTAATTCTCGTTGCTATTCATTATTTGCATTTAAATATTTAATAAGGCCACGGTTGCCTCCGTCTCGAGCACACAGACAACGAGGTCTTCTCGAGATAAATTTGTTTTTGTAAAAATGTGTTCGTTCGTAAATTTCCGACCAATTGTGTTGTGGAGTGAATTTATTTTTTCACTGGCAAACATTTTCGACAGTCAATTGAGCTTGATTGAACCGATTGTTTGGCGGTTCGGGGTTTTTTAGATGTTTTCGAAACTGTTGCCGCGTCTGCGGTATTTTTCTCGTAAATTTTTAAATGTGTGTGTGTATGGAGTAAACCGAGGGATAAATATGATGAGATAACATTTTTTACGCACGACTTTCTGGATAGCTTTTTAAAACGTTAAATAGTGCTAAATCATTCGCTATGTGGCATTGACATAGCTGTCAAAATATCACGGCCATTTAGTACAATAATAACCGATGTTGCATTTTTGTTTTTATTTCTTGTAATTTGAGCATTCTGAGTTTTGAAGCGGTACCAAGATATACAAACACACTACCTCCTACCCCAACCGCATATCTTCTATCTATCGTCAGTAAAAAGAAATATCGCATATTAAAATTATGAATCTGTCATCAATAATAACAGATTCATAATTTTAACAGTCGAATTGAGTCTACTACGAAAAACTTGAAAGTTACATTATTTTACAATTTAAGTTATAGATGCATTATGTCTAACGATAATTAGACTTAGTTCACCCAGGTGATTTACTCTTAGTGTATTAAGTATAATAAACCAGAATATTGTGCAGCAAAAGTCAGTGATGGTGTGCAAGTGACAGGAAGTGTAAATTAAAGTTCTTGTTCTCACAAGAAGCCGCAAAATCTTCCGTACAGCATTCTGCCACTTTATTGAAGAATTACTAGAAGAATGTTTGCATGTTTAGGCTGATAGCTTTACTGCCAACTGCCTTAAAACTGACGGAGGCTGTTATATTGCGGATGTATTTTTTTTTAATGCAAATTTCTTCAAATCGTTTCAATCGATTGCCATGAAACACGACTAAGAACGTGCCTCGGAATCTTAAATATATTGAAATTAAATAATTAGAAAACATGTCTAAGAAGCTGTTGCCTAAGAAAATTGCACCCAAATCGGGCCTTAGTTTATGTAACTTCATTGGTATCGTCATCGATTACGTTGACCAATGAGAAACCGACAAATTGACGAGCGAGCATTGAGCCAACCAATCACATGTCTGAACGTAACCGACGACGATAACGATGAATTTATGTATTAGAACCCCAGATCACGCATTGCTGAGGTACGTCCGCATATAGACTGGATACTCATGGTACACACGACGCTGTCAAACACTTAACACCCGCCGTTTTTATTCGGGGGTTGAAAAGGAATAAATATAACAGACTCATTGCGTGTCGCATTAATACACAAGGTGTCAGCGACAGCCGCCAGCCCACGACGACGGTGGAAGCGGCTTTCTTTTGTGACAAAGACCTATTTTAAATGTAATTTAGTTAATAATTAAAACGATTTCTGTTCTACGAGTTCACTTAACATCGTTGCTTCAAGTGAATTTAAATGCAAAATGCTTTTATTTCGTAATGTATAATGGAAATTACACAAATTAAAATTCAACCTGTATAAGGTCCCAATATATTAGTTGCGATTGTGAAGCTCCAAAGTATCTAATTAAACTGTCTCACTAATATTACAAATGTAAAAGCTTGTAATATAACAAATAAATTTGTCATTAAAATCTGTATTTGCTTTAGAACATTAGTTCCCAAAGTGGTCCGGGTGGACCCCCAGGGGTCTATGTTAGTGTGACAAAAATCGGGGTTCACAATTCGTAAGCGGGGGTCTACGAAAATTGATTATTGGAGGAGAATGGGAAGTTTTCTAAATTAAGTAAGTGAGCATTGATTGGTTCCCTTGCGCTGTGAGTAGATGTCAAAAGTAAAGTTGGATGGAATCACCTTTTTTGTTTGGCCAACTTTACTATTAGGTCCTTACCTACGAAATTGGCGTTTTGTATGAAGAATTTCATTAAGTCTGTTTTCTCCATACAAACCTTATTGATTTTTTTTTTTGGAAACGGCAAATCCAATTTTAGCTAAACTTTGTGTGTATTATCGGATAACATTAAGTTAAGTATAGTCAGCGTTAATTTTTAAAAGTAACCGCTTTATAAAAATTTCAGCGAATCTAAGAAATCATTATGGGGAGCACATGAAAAGAGCTCTGTTAAAATTTTTTTATTATGTGATTTAGCCCAGAAATTAAAAAATATTTCATGTGAAACCTTGAAATAATATTCCATTTTCCAAATAAAAAACAAATTTGGATATAGCTTTGAAAATCGCAGGAATTGGTACATATGATTAACGAAGAAAAAAATCTCCAATTTCATAGGTAAAGACCCAATATTTTGATATTCACTCACAGCAGGATCAATTAATTAATTAACCAATCAATTTTTTTCGAAAACTATTAAATCGTGGTTGGAACTCAGCCGCAACTCAAATTTCCATAGTTACATATAATCTTCACATTTTTTTGCCGAGTTTTGGGAATATGGTAGAAATGTAGTTGCAGGGGGTCCACCGAAACCAGATAAATTATGAAACTGATCTATGAGAAAAAAGTCTGGGAACGTCTGCTTAAAATATGCAAGTTCTATTGAATGTCTTCTACGGAATATTTTAGATTCATCCCTTCAAGTCGCGTTAGAATCGGTTTAATAGTTTCTTATAGATGCCGTGAGGAATCAACCTGCAAATGTTTATGTAACTACGACAAGATCTTTAAACCTAGAGACCTTCCACAGTCATTCATCTGAAAAAGCAGTATCTGATTGACGCCGGTAGGTTTCCCGTGAAGGTTATATCTCGTGTATTCACGAAGACGACACTTGGCCAAGATCGTTGGGAAAGATTAAAAATGAAAGGGAGCGTTGGGTCGATTGATGGGCAGCTGATGTATGACGTCAGCAGTGAGCGCGACACGTCTCAAAGCAACTAAATGGAACGCAAGTAAGTGAAAATCTTAAAATGTCACCCTGTATATTGTGTTGAAGGAGTCGTGGCGTTCGCTATTCGTTTTCGATTGCGGACGTTAAGCAACGGTTAGCGGGGTCCTTGGGTGGGTGACCACTAGTACTTTTTCACACGAGTGTTACTGCGTGCTTCGGAGGACACGTTAAAAAGCGATCCCGGGTGTTTTCTATGCAAAGGATTAGTGTGCTCCAAGTGAAGCTGTCCCCCAGCAGTGGGGACTTAGAGCTGTTGCTGATAATAATGTGCTGGCAATGACGTAGCTATGATATGAGGAAAAAAATATTTCCCTTTTCATTCTGCGCGTAATCGTACCTTTCACAAAGAGATCATTATTTATGAAATACGGCCTTAGGTATTAAATATACTTACAGTCGGTAATATCCGTAATTGTTATCTTTGCGAGTGTAGTCCTCTCGTTGTTATTTACCCTGAGTTTTTGCAGATAATTGATGCGTTGTTTTTTTTATGACTCGAGCAAACAGGACTACTTGTTTTACCATTCAGTGTTACATTCATTGAAAATAGTCTGTCATCTAAATTCACAATAGCAATAATGTTTATTACCAGTTATGACCCGCGGCTTTACGCTCGTGTTGTTCATTTAATATGACGTGTAATTTCGGTTATATGATATAATTACGGAATAAGTAGGTACTCTATGTCCTGTTACAGGTCAAATTCTATCTATTCATACAAACTTTTGCATTGAAAATGGATTCTGTCCAGCTGTATCTGGATAGTTATAGAAGTATTTCATAAATTTATATTCAACGTTCGCAAAATCAATTTTCAAAGGATTTTGTTTGAAACCTGAGTTTACCAACTGCAAATAACACGTTTCCGTTCTTTTTATTATTTCACAATTTTGGAATTTTCACTTCAATCCTAAACTCTGTGTATGCTAGGAATAAGTGTCAATGTTTAAGTTACACTTGTAAATTTAATTATACGAGTGTGGTCTGTAAAATAAACTTTAGACTATACCTACGGCCAGTGTCAAAGATACAGGATGCTCGAAATACACCGAGTTGCTGTACGGCCGTGCTTACTTGCTCGACTTAGCGGGGGCATACCGCACTCTGAATGCATTAATCTATCATCAGTAATATTAATTAAAAAATACTTGGAAGTTTAAAGCACCAACTTGACAGGTTCCATTTTTGAAAATCATATTTAATAATATTTTTTTTGACATAGGTATGTCAAAAAAAATATAGCATCATTTAGGAAAAACAGTGATAAACATGATGTCAATACAAGAAATAAAGATAAACTTGCAGGTCACATAAGTCGCCTCCGCAAAGTCGGTAATTCATTCAAAGGGTATACGCTTTTTCAATAAGGTCCCAGTTGATATACAAAATCTTCCTTTCAATAAATTTAAAGATACTATAAAACAGAAACTTATTAAGAAAGCATATTATAAAATATCAGACTATTTAGATGATAAACATTCATGGACATAACCAGCCCGTTCGCGTAACCAGGCTATTTCACAATTAATAATGAAATATTATAATATAAAATAATAATTAATAATTTTGTAATATAAAAACCTTTTTATTTTAAAGAGCAACCTCTCGAGTTTCCTCCTTGTTCTACTTAGGGGAAAATTGCCTTTTGAACAAGCAGTAGCTATAAAAATGTAAAACCTGATAATTTTAAGTTTATCTGTGTACCTACAAAATAAAGCATTTTTGATTTGATTTGGTTTTCAATCGTCATTAGATTATCTAATCTCTAATCGCCTCCGTGGCTCAATGTAAACAACATTGGGTTTACGACTCGGAGGTCGCGGGTTCGATCCCCAGCGGGGTACATATTTTAAGTACTCGGTTTGGTTTATGGTAGGGCATTTTAAATGTCCGCCTGGCTAGCTACCACCATCTTATCTAAATCTGCCGCCAAACAGCAATGTTAATAGCATTGTCGTGTTCCGGTTGACAGAGATAAGTTAGCCAGTCCCCCAAATGTGTTGGGGTTTCCGGGTCAGTACTCTTCCACCTTCGACCTCATCTTCACTTAACATCAGGTGTGATTGAAGCCAAGTATTAACCCGTTGTGCATTAAAAAAACAAAATCTTCAATACTGCCCTGGAACTAGCCCGGTAGACTCACACACGTGACACTTGTATCACACTCGTACGGAAAAAAACATACGTGTCGAATTGATCGCTCCTCGTTTTTTTGGAAAGGTGAAAAGAATAAAACGAGGGTAGCTAGAGCGGAAACGTTTCAAGTGGAAATGGAAAAGGGAGGACGAAACGGAGTGGTGAGATAAAACTCGAATGCTATTAAAGCTATCGCAACCCCGTACGGGTGTCAATTGCGTGTCACACGCTTAGTTACTTACATACTCATCATCATGATCTGATTTAAGAGCCATGCTCTTGTCGGTGGAGATTTTTCCATATCTCTCTGCTCTCCGCCTTCCTCTTGACCTCCTGATACGACACGACGTTCAACTTCTCTTTTATTTGCTGCATGTAGCTTATTCTCGGTCTTCCTCTTTTTCTTTTCCCTTCTATTCTTCCTTCTATTATAGTTTTGATGAAATCATCGTGTCGTATAAGGTGTCCCAGCATTTTCCCTCTTCTATTCTCAATTACTTGCAACAATTTCCTTTTTTCCTTTACTATATTTAAAACCTCTTCGTTCGTTTTCTTCTCTGTCCAGCTAATACGTTCCATTCTCCTCCAGCACCACATCTCAAAAGCTTCCAATCTTTCTTTGTCTTTAAGAGTTAAAGTCCACGTTTCACACCCATACAAAGCAATGCTCCAAATGTACACTTTTATAAGTTTTTTACGAACTCGGCCTGATATTCTGGCTTTGAGCAGGTTCTTTTTTGCATTGAATGCTTGTCTTGCCATTGCTATTCTTGCTTTTATGTCTGGCGTACATCGGGAGTCATTAGTAATTACGCTGTCTAGGTATTTAAATGATTCAACCTGTTGAATTTGTGTACTATTTAGAGTAATAGGGCTATTTTTTGGGTGTTTCGATGTAATTAGAGTTTTTGTTTTATTGATATTAATTTTGAGTCCAAATTCTTTGAAAATAAAGTCCATTTCTTTAAGCAGTTCTTCCAATTCTGTCTTACTCTCTGCCATGGCTACAATATCGTCTGCGAAACGTACAAATTTGAATATTTCCCCATTTATTTTGACACCCCCCTTTTCTGTATTTGTTATTTTACGGATTGCACACTCTATAAATATGTTGAAAATCAAGGGTGATAGTGGACACCCCTGCCTTACTCCTTGTTTAATTTTTGCTTCTCCTTTTGCCTCTCCTACCTCTATTACCATTTCTTGCTTTTTATACAATTCGTAGATAATCCTTCTATCTCATACTCTCTTACATACTCACTGGACTAAATATTAAGACCTAGCTGTCGCCCGTTTGGTGTGACCATTTCATCAAAATCTGTCCAGCCGTTTAGACGTAAAGAGGAAACATTGTAATTGGGATAAACTTGCAGGTCATGTAAGCAGACTACACAAAATCAGTAATTCATTCGGAGGGCTTATACGTTTTTTCCAATAAAGGTTCCCGTTGATGTACAAAATCTTTCTTTCAATAAATTTAAAGATTCTATAAAACAGAAACTTGTTAAAAAAAAAGGTATATTATAAAATGTCAAGCTATTTAAATGATAATTACCCCTGGATTAATTACTTATGTGCATTTATCCGACTGGTTGTAAACGGTGAAGGAAATCATCGTGAGGAAACGTGACTGAGAAATAAAAATTCCAAAGCATGTGATGTCCCCAACCCGCATTGGGCCAGCGTGGTGGACTATGGCCCATACTCCCTCATTATACGAGGGAAGGCCTATATCCCTGCAGTGGGATGTTCACAGGCTGATGATGATAACAAGCTCGTTCGTAAGCCAGGCTTGCACAATTAATAATGAAATGTTATTGTGTCCTTTCGTAATATAAAAACTTGTTTCAAAAAAAAGCAACCTCTCGAGTTTCTTGCTTGTTCTTGTCAGGGGAAATTGCCTTTTGAACAAGCTGTAACTTGGAAAAATGTTAAATCCGACTATTTTAATTGTATCCTCTGTGTACCGACAAAATAGCTGAAGAAGAACATAATATAGCTACCCAAGGTGTCCAATCTCTAAACTACTATATACTCAGCCTAGCAGAACAAATATTGGTTTGAACTCTCCCCTTGTCAGAATGTGCAAACTTACAATGAAATCAGCAATAAACAGCCTTCACTTGACATTTTTAATGATTCCATACACAAATTCAAAAATAAAATCTTTAACTGCTGGATCCAGAATGCGACTACAACTAAATAATCAACCAATAATAGACAATACTTAAACGTTGCAACATTACACCCATCACAGAATAACTAATAGTACTAACGTACCCCATGGGCACAATAACGTTGCAACATTACCCCCATCACAGAATAACTAATAGTACTAACGTACCCCATGGGCACAATAACGTTGCAACATTACCCCCATCACAGAATAACTAATAGTACTAACGTACCCCATGGGCACAATAACGTTGCAACATTACCCCCATCGCAGAATAACTAATAGTACTAACGTACCCCATGGGCACAATAACGTTGCAACATTACCCCCATCACAGAATAACTAATAGTACTAACGTACCCCATGGGCACAATAACGTTGCAACATTACCCCCATCGCAGAATAACTAATAGTACTAACGTACCCCATGGGCACAATAACGTTGCAACATTACCCCCATCACAGAAAAACTAATAGTACTAACGTACCCCATGGGCACAATATCTTTTAGAATAGCTCCAATTTACCACCTAAGATGCTTTTGTACAAATTGGTGAATCACGTTATATAGTACATCTTTAATTGTCATATAATATCAGGAATTGAATTTCTAAAATATGTAGACTAATGTGTAATATTATATGATGTTGATGTTCCAAATAAATAAATAAATAAAATAAATAAATAGATAGATAAGCATTTATTTGCATCCATGTACACACACATAACAAATTTTACATATGAAAAATACAACTAAAACAATAAAACACTAGTACAGAAATAAACAAATATTATGTGTGTGCCGCAGTATACATAAAGGCTACAGCTCAAGTAATATGAATTTTAATAGCATTTTTTCCTTTGACTAAACTTAGGTATAGCTTAAAAGATATAATGATTGAAAAATAATATAACTGTGAAGTGTATTCTAATTGAGTTTTGATACAAATCTATGTAAAAAGGGATTTTAATGAACCAACCAAAATAATAGCGCTTAAGATTTTCTCTGTCAGTTAGTATGCACGAGCACCCGCTTCGGAAAGGCGTATTGGGTCCCCCTCCCTTACTGACAGAGGGTAAGGACAATAATCCACCACGTGGGCCCAGGCTAATGGCCACCTGACAGTCAGTGTACGCCGCCCCTGTAGGCAACCGACTTGAACCGGGTCGGTCCCGGTATTTAACGTGCCCTCCAAAGCACCGAAACACTTGGTCACCCATCCAACGACTGACCGCGCCAGACATTGCTGCCGAGCGTTTCGTTTCGTTGTACATACAAAACTTTATGACACTGCAAAGTTCGTATTCGTATTCGTATTCGTTGGCGGGCCGGTTTCCGCAACTCGACGTCTGGATGCGCCTATTTTGCGTGCGGGGGAATACCTAATACTGCCACCCAAGTTCTTGGAGGAAACCGAGCAACTTTGGGATGTTGCCACAGGCTTCGGGGAGAGACTCCGGTCTACACTGCAAAGTTTAACGTACTCATTATTCGTCATCGGGTCGGCATACAATGAAAATGTTTGTTGATTAGGTTACTGGGCCGGGTGTAATGTGCAACGCTTCGAGCACTAAAACAATTAACGGGTGTCGGTGTTTAGTGAAATGGCGCTGAAGTTAGAGGGCGGCGCGTCCCGACCCGGCGGCCCTTAAAACGGATACAAATACAAATACAAATACAAATAGTTTATTTGCCAGAACACAGTAAAAGAGATGTTAAGTATAGTTCGTCCACAATGAGTTCAACCTGCATGCAGGTGTGCAAATGGTTTCAGGTTCCGCTTAATTACTAATGTATCAGATACTCTTCAACAATTCGTATTATCTTATCACATCATCATCTAATTATTTTTTAAATTCTAAATATTCCTTAACACTATAGAAACAATTTGACGTAAGCCATTTTATTAATTTCGTTCTAAATAAATTTATGCTATTTTCTAATTTAAGTTCGTCAGGTAATTTATTATAAATGCAAATACACATATTATAAACATTCTTACTATAAATGTAGATATAACTCCCGCACATTGATTTATTCGCCTCCGTGGCTCAATGTAAACAACATTGGGTTTACGATTCGGAGGTCGCGGGTTCGATCCCCAGCGGGGTACATGTTTAAGTACTCGGTTTGGTTGGTGGTAGGGCATTTTAAATGTCCGCCTGGCTAGCTACCACCATCTTATCTAAATCTGCCGCCAAGCAGCAATGTTAATAGCATTGTCGTGTTCCGGTTGTCAGAGATAAGATAGCCAGTCCACCAAATGTGTTGGGGTTTCCGGGTCAGTACGCTTCCATCTTCGACCTCATCTTCACTTAACATCAGGTGTGATTAAGGTCAAGTACCAACCCGTTATGCATAAAAAAAAATAATATATGTTACTATCTTTCCGCCCGCGACTTCATCAAAATTCGCTTTTATGTTAATCCAGGTCCTAATCTGTCTACCCACCAAATTTCATTCAAATCTGTCCAGCAGTATAGGCGTGCACTAGCAGACGTGCCACGTAAAAAATTGCATTCGATCGTTATTAATCGGCCGTTCTCCCTCGCTGTGGTACCTCGAAAACGCTCTAAAGCAAATCTTATCTAAATCTGCCGCCAAGCAGCAATGTTAATAGCATTGTTGTGTTCCATTTGTCAGAGATAAGATAGCCAGTCCCCCAAATGTGTTGGGGTTTCCGGGTCAGTACGCTTCTACCATCGACATCAAAATGTACAATATGTAACAAGGTAGTCAAAAATCACACTCATACATAACGCAACGTTCATAATTTTGAAGTGCGTTTTTTATCAGGTGGGTTTGAAAAGCCCGTCAACATGGCGGCGGCGTCCGACGGACAAGCCGACAACGAGCGCCGAACTTTGTTTCCAATCTCATTGTTTTGCGTCTCGCTTATAAAAAGAATATTAAACGGTGTTCTTGTTTAGGAAAGCGGATTTTCATCTCCAGTGTAAATTGCGGCGTTGTTTTAAAGAGGGGCCCTTTGTAAACGGCCGTTTATGACTTGTTTGCTGTATAGAAGGCCTTACCCGGTTTTATTGAGTTACTTTTAAAATTTTTAACATAGTATTCGATAAAGCTTAATTAAAAATGGCCTCCTTTATCGAAGAATGTAAAGGAGAATATTGGGAAACGGAAAAGTGTTGTAGATATTAGATTTATTATTATTATTATTCGGAGCCCATACTGTCCCACTGCTGGGCAAAGGCCTCCCTCCTCTCTCTCCACGGCTCTCTATCCCAGGCCTCCTCCGACCAGTTGGTTAGGAACTTATCCAACTCATCCCGCCATCTCCTTTTCGGTCTGCCGCGACGCCATCTTTCTAATGGTGGGCTCCAGGTGGTGACGATTTTGGCATGTGACAAACATGGCCCCAGTCCATATTAGATTTAGGAACTAATAATACCTCACTTCCCGTGAAGACAGATTTGGAGAAGGAGACGAATAACATTTGTAAAGTACAAATGTTTTTTGCAATAGTGAAACTCAATGTAGTGGTCATCCTAAAATATTGGGTCTTTACCTATGAAATTGAAGTTGTTTTTTCTTCGTTAATCATATGTACCAATTCCTGCTATTTTCAAAGCTATATCCAAATTTATTTGGAAAATGGAATATTATTTCAAGGTTTCACATGAAATATTTTATTAATTTCTGGGCTAAATCATATGATAAAAAAAATTTGAACAGAGCTCTTTTCATGTGCTTCCCATAATCATTTCTTAGATTCGTTGAAACTTTTATAAAGCGGTTACTTTTAAAAATTAACGCTGGATATACACAACAAGTTTAGCTAAATTTGGATTTGCCGTTCCCAAAAAAAAAATCAAAAATATTTGTATAGAGAAAACAGTCATAAAGAAATTCTTCATACAAAACGCCAATCTCATAAGGTAATATTATTGCATGAAATTTTCCTAGCGTGACACAAAAACAAAAAATATTTTCTGGGAAATATTAATCTCTATTCAGTACACTTGAGGTAGTAAAAGAGTAACCGATTGTTCCACTAACACGCAGTTACATAATTCACCCGAACAGCGGTCATGATTCACCCTTGGGAATAGCTCACCCACAATTTCTCATACATATTTCACAAAAGTATGTACTTCGTGTGAGGCTGGAGGGTCCCTCATCAGCCCCTTTGTCAACGCACGGCACAAATTGGAATAGCGTAGAAAACGAAAGGGTTTTTAAAGGAAAATTCCCCATTTTTCGTCACTTTCAGACGTTTATTTATGCAATGTTTATCAAAAAGGGTGAAAAGAGCCGCAAGGCACAGATTTACATCGACTTGTCATAATGAACAACCCTTCTAGAGGTTCTTACGCTTCTTTTGATTATTATGGAAAATTGTTCGCTGTGCTCTGTTATTTTTTGCCTAAACTTACCCTGAATAAGGACTAATGGCTCGAGAATGTTACTTTAAAATATTTTATGTAATCTTCTTAATTTAGATTTTATCCTTCAGTTTATGAGCCAGTACGTCTACGTCTAGCCAGAGCTTAACGTCACTGATGAGGTTCAGCCTGGTATACGATACCTGTTATTTTCAAAAAAATTATGTTGAGATAAGTATACTAACTTTGACAAAGATTCTTCTCAAAGAGTGCTCATTCCATCGCACGGATAACATTAGATAGCACGCTTTGCTGTTGAAGCAATACAAAGGGCGATATTTTAGCCCTGGCCTGAGACTCCTGACATAGCAAACTGTGACTTAGAATAGAATAGAATAGAATAGAATAGAAATCGTTTATTTGACACACTAGACGACACATTAGTTATAAAAAAACGGAGAGAAAAAAAATAACAATAACATACTTAAACAGCTAAAAATGATAGATCGATTAGAAATAGGTGTCGTAAAGTGGTGCCAAAAAGGTCTCCACTCAGCATGAGTTGCAGTTGTATAACTACAACGCTGATTTTCTGTGGAGCCTCGCGTGACGTACGGACGTTTCACCAACACTGAATATAAATAAAAAGTAATATGTGGAATAAAAATTAATAAAATCGAGTAAGAATGTTATAAATACCTATGTGTTAACAATATAAAATCAGAGATGACTGTATAGGCTTACTTCCCTTTGCCTTATCCGAGAGGAGTGAATTGTACTTTTAAAAATTATAAACAAACACAGATTGCAGCATGTAATTAATAAATTTCATTACCTACAAATTTAATGATGACAAAAATACGCAATAAAATTTGATACGGTATAAAGTGATCTAGGCCGCTAAGTATTAAAAACATCGCGAATGAGGTAAGTCTCACGATTACTTTTTTGTACATTCAGCAAATACGTTTTAAGTTTAGATTTAAAATTTCTAACCGTTTGCAGCTCCCTAATTGGAGGTGGCAAGTTATTCCAGCATTTCGTTGCATTATATCGGAAACTTCCTCGAAATGCCACTGTTCTGAAATGTGGAAGTATAAGTTTATATCCTGCCGCCCTCGAGGGGTATGTAATGCAGTCACGCAGCCACTTCAACTTGCCATACAGGTACGACGGTTGATGTGACTTAACAATATTAAATAGAAGAGAAGCTAAATGCAATTCTCTTCGAGGAGCCATTTTAAGGAGATTTGCCTCGTTCAAAAACGGAGTAACGTGCGAGCGACGTGGAACATTAAAGCAAAACCGGGCGCAGGCGTTCTGTACTCTTTGGACAAGCCTAGCAGTACGTGCCAACAACCTTGGACCATATACTACATCGGCGTAATTCAGTTTTGACATGATTAATGTTTCACACAACTTCATACGTAAACTTATTTTAAGAAACTCCCGAACTCTGTATAAAACTTTTAGTTTGTATAAACAGCTACGTACAGTTTCTACCACGTGGTTTTCGAACCGCAACTCCCCATCCATTTGCAAGCCTAAGTTTCGTACCTCCGATACTCTTTCTATTTGTTGCCCATTTATGAGTACGCCAAGATTATGACTAATAATCCTGTGGATTTGACTTTTTGTACCAAGTATTAGAAATTTAGATTTGGAAGGATTTAACACCAAGGAACTATCACGTGCCCAATTCTCTATTCGGTCCAGATCCTCATTCAATCTAGTGACGGCCTCGTCTACTTCTGCAGGTTTACAACTAATGTATACTTGTATGTCATCAGCATAAATATGGTAATTACAGAAACGAATATTGTCCACAATATCCGCACTATAAAGTGCAAATAAAACAGGGCCCAAAATCGAGCCCTGCGGAACTCCACGCGATACATCTTGCGGTTTAGATCTCAGGCATGACCCGTCTCTACCCTGCAATTCTACCATTTGTTGTCGATTATCTAGGTAGCTTGCAAACCACTTTACTGTATCCGGTTCAAAGCCATAATACGCCAGTTTAGACAGCATTAAAGATATATTTATGGTTTCAAATGCACGTGAAAAATCGAGTAATGTTAGAATAGTACCCTCTCCAGCATCCTGTGCACTAAGAATGTTATCTACTACGTCTAATAATGCTGTAGTAGTACTGCGATCCTTTCTAAAACCTGATTGCTTAGGTGGTAGCAAATCGTTCATTTCGATATACTTTGTTATCTGAGTACATACAACCTTTTCCAACACCTTCGATATACAAGGAAGTAAATTAATGGGTCGAAGATCCTTCGCAACTGTAGGATTGGATATTTTAGGTATAGGTCTGACCAATGCCATCTTCCATGCGTCAGGGAAACTATTTGAGTTAATGGATGCATTTACAATTGCCGTAATACTGTTCAAAGTTTCCGGTAACGTCAGCAAAACCATATCCAATGAGATTCCATCCGCACCAACAGCATTTGAGCTAAGACTCATTATAGTCTTGTACACCAAGTCATTACTTACCGGCGCCAACCGAAACGAGCAATTGGAACTAAAACGGTGAAACTCATAAAAAGATAATCTTGATATTGGCACTTCATTATTCCCGGGCAAAGATAAAAAGTGATTATTTAGCTGCTCAGGATTCAGAAGTTGTTGAGGTAGGTCTGTTTCCTTGCTATTAGGTAAGATATTTCTTTTCAAGTTTTTCCATAGCAACTTTGCATCCCCAATATTACCATTTATGCTATAATCAAAGTAAGCACGCTTTTCGTTGTATAGCGCAGAGTTGACTGCTCTTTTGAGTTCTTTATAATAGTCCCTATGCGATTCTACTTTAGTTATGTGATATCTATTATATGCATCGTCCCTCGTTTTAATCATTTGTTTAATATTATATGTAATCCAGGGGTATTTATGTTCCCTCAGATAAACAGATTTGACCGGCGCGTAAGAGTCAAATAATTTTGTTATAATTGAATTAAACATATCCGTGATTTCATTCACACCGGCCAATGTAGAAATGAATTGCCAATTTATTGAAAGAATGTCATTTTTAAAACTGTTGTGGTCCATATCTTTTAGTGGTCTATACGTTATCCACTTTTGAATTGGTTTTTCCTTCTTTATATTTAGCAGGCAAGTTAAAAAAGAGTGGTGGTTGAGGTCGGGAATGTGATCAACGCATGCACTGGAAACACTAACGTTAGTGCAAACAAGATCAATTAAAGTAGCACTCTGATCAGTGAAATGAGTGGGTTGCTCAATGACTTGAATCAATTTCAAATATCTAAGAAATTCCTCTAATTTCCTAAACTGAGGATGAACTGTATTAAGTATATCAATATTAAAATCACCCATAAGCACGATATGGTCATACCTAGCTAATGAGGTTAAGCTATCAGTGAGTGCATCAAAAAATGTATCTACTTCTACCCAATTGGGTCTGTAAGCCGTACCTATCAAAACTTTCACACCATTGACGTTAAGAGTTAGCCACATCTGTTCTACCGGCGGAGCGACTGGGTGGGTGCAAACCCGCGCGTTCACGCCTCGCTTAATGTAGAACCCCACCCCGCCGCCTCCTCTGCGAAAACCAGGCGTGCGCGGTACATGCCGCAGCCGATAGCCGGGCACTGTTGGTGCACGTCCCACCTCTCCCTCACCCCCTCCAAGCCACGTCTCGTTTAAGGCCATAATATCCACCTGATGCCGCTCCATGGCCACGATAAATTCATCGTGTTTCGTTCCCAACGAGCCCACGTTCAGAAAACCAACTGACAGTTTCTTTTTATTAGCCATGTAGATATCTATCGCTGATATAATATTTAGTTCCAATTAGATTTATGTGTGCAGTAAATATCATTATGGGGGCTAATGTGGTCAGAACACGTGAGGGGGTTAGTGTGCCTACTGTACCTACTGTACCTACCATTTTGTGACCATGGACCAGAACAGTAATCACACCACATAAATAGCAATATCGCTGTAAATTATCCAAATCAAAAAAATACTTAAATATTAAATATACATATTTATATAGTATACAATTACAGTTAAAATTTGACGTGCAAATTGGCTTAGACACCACCTTACGACACCCATCATACAATGTACGTGAAAACAAACAAATTAAAACAATTTTCAACCAGCAATCAACATAGAAAACCAAAGATAACAAAACCGCATCCAATAATAGCAACATACAAGCAATAGTAAAACAATACAAATATATCATTAAAATTATTTTTAGGGCGACGACCCAACATGTAATGCGCCAAAAATTTTTAGGAAATCATTTTCCGTACGCACTCGATGTGCCGCCTTGCCCGCATCCTGTCTCACCAATATACGACCCTCTCTAGACCAGGCATATTTCCAACCGAGGCGGCGACACTCCTCTCGGGTCTGGTAGAATAGGAGTCTGTTGGTCCGAGTTAGGCGCTCGTTAACATAAAATCGGGAAGGCTGCCCCGGCAGTTGAAAGCCGGCAGTGTCGGCGCCGCGATGCACCCGGGCGGCCCGCAGCAGGGCGTCGCGCAGCGCGCGGCGCGCCAGCCGCACGGCGAGCGCGCGCGGGCGGCCCGCGGCGTCGGCGCTCGCGCCGGCTCCCTCCGCGCCCCGCGCGCCGCCCCGCCCTCGCCCCGGCGCTCCCAGACGCTGGGCACTCACGATATCCCGCTCGCTCAGCTCCACCCCTAGCTTTTGAGCAACCAGACCTACGACGTGCAGTGGGTTCTCTCCATTGCTCTCCGGTAAACCGGTTATCTCCACGTCATTGAGGAGTAGCTCCTGATCACGGTCGTTCAGTTCCGCTTTTAGTTGCTCGACCGTCCTGAGTAGCTCGTTCCTCCCCTGCTCGATTCCAGCCCCGCCCATACTCGACTCCAAAGTCGACACTCTGTCCTCCACTTTGCTGACGCGGTCGCTGAGCTCCAGAAACGCTGAGGTAAATTTAGTCAGCTCCAATCTGAGACCGCTCATCTCCTGCCGCATAGCTGCGAATTCATCCCTAAACAATCTCAATTCCGCCGACAGCGTGATCTCCTCCTGCTCCCCGCTCGCGAGCCCCTTAACGGGGGTCTCCGTATTGTCCTCTCGTGGGACCTGGCGTTTGCACTCCGGACATACCCATGTCGCAATTACGCGTGCGGGGGAATTAGGCGGAATTTTAACGCACAATTTGTGATATGTACATTCACATTTAGTGCAACCAATGCCATCTGTGGCCGACAGGAATCTACCACATCCTGAACACTTTTGCTTGCTTGACATACTACTAGTCGATTACCAAGCTATTATAGTTCAATAGCAAATCAATAGATGGCGCTGATAGCTAATAACTTTAAAATCTAGATTTGTAGTATACTAAACTTAAATAAGCATCCGTCCGGCACAGTTCGAAACTACAATTTCTCACACACTACACTGTTGCAAACAAAAAATGTACACAGGCAATGTTGTTCGGATTTTAATTAATTTTATATTTTAGGTGGGTATCTAGACACTATGTAAACAGAGTTGTTTTATTTACTTAGCTTTTTCCACTTTAATCCTTTACGATACTCTGTAGAAACACTTCATACTATGTATCACTAACTATGTTTTAATTATTACATGGAGATTATGGAAAAAATGTCTGCATTTATTTTTCCTGCAAAAAGAACTGCGGAGTACTTGTGATGATATCAACGTCCGTGACGTCACCCCCGTTCCTGCCTTACACACACTTCAGTTCACACTTAGTGCCTGGACATAAATTCTCTCGGCGGCAACAAATTGTCGGCACGACTGAACCCAATTATTTTAATATAATTCCTCCATTACTCACGAAGCGCGCGGTCTGCGTAAATTTTTCACTAACGCGAATTAAGCGCGCGAGGATGTAATGTGATTGATGTAGTGAATGCTCTCCCAACTCAACTTTAATACAAGTATGATTCGGTGTGTACACTCTCGCACAAATTAGCCCAAATTAAAGTCACTTGGCATATTTAATTAAAATCACTGCGGCGTGGGCCGCACCTGCGGGGGTCCCCCTCTCGTTTGATCATAAATAGAAGTAATCGCTTTGCCGAAATGCTTGACGAAGGTTCATGTCATGGCCTCTTTAATGTTAGCGCCTATTGTTACCAGGTTTGCACTCGTGTTCCGTTCGAGACGCCAGCATAATTTGAAAAAGAACGCAATCTTTCAGTTTCCTTATTTAATGGTTCAGCATAAACGAACCTCCTCGAACAGACTACAAAGGAGCTCTTGAGGTATTATTATTTCATTCGACCGCACGCTTTCAAGTGTAATTCTCGTTACTTACCACACAACGGGGAATAGTAAAGCTTATTAGAATATAAATTATGTATAAAAATGGCCTTTTTTCGGGTATATTTAATACATTCTTAAGTTATTTCGACAAAGGGTGCACATGTTGTTCCTTGGTCGACTCAAGGTTAAAAGTTATGTGAACGTTTTTCCCTGAAATTACGCTATTAGATAGCATTTGAGCCGCTGCTGTTATTTCTTTAAACAAGTACCTTTTCGTAACGTTCTGTCGTCATCAAAAGCCATGCAAATCAATATTAACATTTAACAAGGGTAGTACGATCACTGGCATGAATAATTTGTTATGCGCTTAATATTCAGGGACTCCCCGTCCTCGTCCTCTGAAGGGCGACCCTCGAACTCGCCTTGTCCATCATTGGATGCACAACAGACATGTAAATTGGGTCGCAAAATGGAGCAGACTTCACACTCATGACATGACAATGACACGCGGTCCCATTTGAAGGTCAGCGCTGCCGACCACATGTGTAGAGTCAACAAATCGGCTGATAGCGGAATTTACTTGCATTTAGAAAAGACTAAAGTGACTTAGTACCCAGCTTAGGATTGGATCAACTCAACAGTATGAAGTATTAAAGTCTTATTGAGATTACCACAACATGAGTGACTAGGTACAGATCTCAAAGTAAGAAATATCCAAAGAATAGCGCCTTCTTATTGGTTCTTTCAACATCACAGGCGTCGACTGATTCTATTTTGCTCACTAAGGAGACGGTTTGCCCGAAAATGATGATGTCGCCAATTAAATCGACATTGCTGCCAATGTATCGCTAAGGGCCCAGCCTAACCTCGACTCTTTGTGTCAATGATATTATATTTCTTTGTGTCGTTTTGCAGTAAAAGCCTATTAAAAACGAGTTGTCGATACAAATTTCGATTGATAGTGTCATTTTCAAAATGGAAATGGCATTACAGTTGCACGGAGACTGGACCCTAAAGGGATTAACATATTACCTGTTAAAGGAATTTCATTTTGCAATATGTTCAATTGGCGACCAATTGATGTAGTGGGTGGATTCGAGTTTCGCTAGGGGTCCCGAGTGGGGTGGTCAGAGATATCCCAAACATTAGTGTTTGGGTGTTCAAAAACATTAGAGTTTTAGTAAATATCCAGAAATGCACACGTGATGGCTGGTGGTGTGCCCGTCGCCGTACATATCTATAGACGTTTTTGGGTGGAAACTCCCTTAGTCGCCTTTAACGACACCCTACCCTTTATTCTTACACACAGCACTATGATGTTAAAGGAACATTTCTTTAAATATAATATATATTAATGTCTGCTTATCCGTTATCCATATCCAGGCTATGCCTAATTGAGGACTAGGTAATTGGTGTAAGTGTCCGATGAATTCCCTGCATGCAACCCCTGAGTTTCTTGCTCGTTCTTCTCTGGGGAGACTGCCTAGTGAATGAGCGATAACTGTATGTCATGACGATATCAAATGTTATTCTTATAACTTACGAAATAGAACATTTTTGATTTGATTTGATTTGATTCATACTTAAGTAATTCAGCCTATTACAGGAATCGATGCACCATTGTAACTTTAGTAGTTTTAAATTTAGCTTTATAGTACTGAGTAAGTAACTCATAAAGCATTTCATTTATATCAGTAATACTGACTTTCGAGATATGCGAGATAAGTTGTAAGATCATTTTGCAAAATTCACTTTAGAACATATAAAAACTTAAACAGAATAAGTAACTAATAAGTTTGTATGTAGGCAGGTAACGTAACATGAACTTCTTATTTGTGTGTCTTATGTAATTTATTTTGTGTGCATGGGTATACAGGGCGTCCCAAAGTTATGGGACATGAAGGGGAAGTACCTTAAATATCGTAGATAGTGAATTTTGCTCAAAGAAGACTTTATGTTATTTTTAAAAGTTAGTAATTCTGCATTCATAGATTTTCTAAAAATTATTTGCTTCGGCTGGGAATCGAACCGACTCAAATGTGAAAAAAAAAACACCCTACTTTTATGATGCCAATCGAAAGAATAGCTAAAAAATAATAACTCTGCCTAAGTAACATAGTATAAATTAACAACATTTAAAAATATCACTTCTTTTTAAAATATCTTAAAAAGTATGCATTCAAACAAACGCTGTCATAAACTGTTCCATTTTCAAATTATAAATTATTTATTTTTGTTTTTAATTTGCCTTCTGTCTAGCTTACAGAGGACGTATTGAAATACAAGTTTTATCATTTCATCTACACGTGCACTTATAATAAGGAAAACTATGTTAGTACCTATTTTATGAAGTGGGTACTTATTTACGAATAATCAATGCTATCTTTGGAATGATAATATCGCTACTTTTCGAACGTCGTCGGCAATAAATAACTTTCTTGAAATTTGACTCAATCATTTTATGTTGTTCCTTTCTTTTAAAATACTATGTTACTTAGGCAGAGTTATTATTTTTTAGCTATTCTTTCGATTGGCATCATAAAAGTAGGGTGTTTTTTTTTTCACATTTAAGTCGGTTCGATTCCCAGCCGAAGCAAGTAATTTTTAGAAAATCTATGAATGCAGAATTACTAACTTTTAAAAATAACATAAAGTCTTCTTTGAGCAAAATTCACTATCTACAATATTTAAGGTACTTCCCCTTCATGTCCCATAACTTTGGGACGCCCTGTATACAGGGCGTCCCACGGCTACGCCACATGGAGGGAAAGTACCTTGAATTTTGTAGATGGAACATTTTACTGAAAGAAGACATTATTTTAATTTAAAAAACAATTTAAACTGCATTCATAGATTTTTAAATAAGTACATGGTTGAACCGGGAATCGAACCATTTATTTATAAAAAAAAATTACCATGTAGCTTTATCATACCGATCGAAAGGCTTCATCATAAGGATTATTTTTTGCTAAATAACATATTGTCAGAAATAAAAGGAAGACCATGAATTTTAACATTAGATGTTCAATTTTGTTCAGAAAAATGAAAAGCTGACATTGCCGTAAGGACATACAACTGACATTATCATTACTAATACTAATTACCCACTCGAGAAGTATGCATCATTTCCCTATTATAATTTAAGTTCATGATAAAATGATAAAGAGATACGTAATTAGTAAGTAGGACTATCTCAATGAACATTTTCTTTCCTGGATCGGGACAAATGGACGAAAAAATGGCCGCCGAGATCCCCAGATCTAACCCCGTTAGATTTTTTTTATGGGGTTATGTAAAAAATTTACTTTACAAGAACCAGTGTCAAAGTGTCCACGAGCTACAAACTGAACTTCGACGTATTATTCTAAATATCCACCACAACATGATCAAAAAATCGACAGGGAGCGAAATAATCAAAAGAGTGCGACTTTGTATTGAACAGGATGGGACTCATTTTGAGCATTTGATAAATTTGATTAATTTTGTATTAAAAATGTTAAAATTCATGGTCTTCCTTTTATTTCTGACACTATGTTATTTAGCAAAAATTATCCTTATGATGAAGCCTTTCGATCGGTATGATAAAGTTACATGGTAATTTTTTTTTTATAAATAAAGGGTTCGATTCCCGGTTCAACCATGTACTTATTTAAAAATCTATGAATGCAGTTTAAATTGTTTTTTAAATTAAAATAATGTCTTCTTTCAGTAAAATGTTCCATCTACAAAATTCAAGGTACTTTCCCTCCATGTGGCATAGCCGTGGGACGCCCTGTATATTGGGTCTTTACCTATGAAATTGGAATTTTTTTTTTCCTCGTTAATCATATGTACCAATTCCTGCGATTTTCAAAGCTATATCCAAATTTGTTTTTTATTTGGAAAATGGAATATTATTTCAAGGTCTCACATGAAATATTTTTTAATTTCCGGGCTGAATCACATAATAAAAAAAATTTGAACAGAGCTCTTTTCATGTCCTTCCCATAATCATTTTTTAGATTCGCTGAAACTTTTATAAGGCGGTTACTTTTAAAAATTAACGCTGCCTGGACTGAACTTAATGTTATCCGATAATACACACTTTAGCTAAATTTGGATTTGCCATTTCCAAAAAAAAAAACAAAAATGTTTGTATGGAGAAATCAGTCTTTTTGAAATTCTTCATACAAAACGCCAATTTCATAGGTGAGGACCTAATATAATATTCTTTTATAATTATAATATAATTAATAGTAAGAACGGATAGGTGTACTTAAAACGACCTACATTTGAAGAGCAAATCCTGTAACCACAGACCACCTACTCTAATAGATGTGCCATACGAAACATTTCCTCTGAAAGTAATTCTATCAAATTTAACAAATTGTGAGGAATGATAAATAGTACGCCCTAATAGGGCCTCTGGCCTATTTCAGTGGCAATACTATAAACTAGTCTTAAGTCATCAGCTGGAAACTGATGAATGATGTCATACATTAATTTTTGTAATATTTAAATAAATTAATCTAACATGGTTGAGTCTTCTCTAATTATTTTCTTAAAACGTTTAGCCTTATGCACATAAGTATTCACGTGGTTCTTACAAAAAAAAATTCTCGTTTAAGGGAGGTTATTATTGTTAATTGTGAACTTGTTATTATCCACTGATGGCCATAGATCTTTTCCAAATGAAACCCTCATACCAGAGCCCTGGCCCCTATTTCACCAAGTTGACAGGTGCGACAATTGTCAAAAAAATATGACAAAGGAGAAAATTATCAAATAAATATAATAATATATATATTATTTGTAATTATATTTCAGGAGAAATTTATTCGTTCTCTATATATTCTCCTATATGCGAACTCGTCTAAATCACTATCACTGTCACTACTGCTGCTTTCACGGAGAGCCATTTTGTAATTAACAACGAAAACACTACAATTGTCACGCTAGCCCGACACAGCCTCGATCTCATGTCAACAATTACCGACAAATCCACAAATATGTCGAGTTCAAAAAATTATTCTTGTTTCACAACATAATTGTCATTTGATTGAGATAAGGACAATTGTCACAAAATGCCTGTCATGTTTATAAGCTTTTCTATACGAAATAATTTACAAAATTGTCATTTGTCACCTGTCCGTTGACAATTGTCAGCGACATATGTCGAATTGTCAGCCGACATATGTCGCTGACAATTGTCAACTTGGTGAAATGGAGGCCAGGTTGTTGCAATTGGAAGTTGTCGTTCAAAGAATTATTTTTTATTATAAGAACGTAGTTCTCGGCTCAGGTGGAGATGCTCTACCAGCGCTACTTCCTACGTATGAACCAAACGAATATGACGCACCTGCTGGGGCTGCTGCTGGCGGTGGCGGTGGCGCTGATGGTGGTGCAGTTGCGGGCGCTACTCATCGCGCAGAACATCCTGGCGGGGCTGTTGGGCCCCCCAACGCCTCAGAGATCCGAGCCCTTCGAGCCTGCAACAAACTCCACGGAACACGAATCATTCAGGTAAAGCGGGATCGAACCCGCTTCTGTATTATTTATGCGAACTATCGTCACACATATTGTGTCAGAGAGAGCGGCCCTCGCCACTCTGCTCCGCTCCGGCCCGCCACGGTGTGCTATTAGATTAAGACCGGCAGTTATGTTACTGATATAAAAATCCCACAATACGCTGTGCTGAAGTACGCATTTTGTGCTGCAATACGGCCCGGCCCGCCCCACTGTGTCCCGACAAAATTTTCGCGTATGTAGTTCTTACTATTACGGTTGAGTGCAATCTGTACCGGGCCTGACTGTAAAGCTTGTAGATGATTTGGGTCTCGCTACAGTCACTAATTCCTGAGCCTTATATGTATTATCCGTAGGTATAGTTGATATATGACTATGTCCTGATAAATAAAAAGTAAAATAAATTCAGCTTCAAAAAGCAAAGAATTCAAGCGAATAACTTAAGTTAGCGTCGTTGCGCCTGCGCTGAAGGCACTTGTGGCCACAAGTACCTAACATGGTGCGACTAACTTTGTGTCATATATTTTACGCACTGAACATGTATGGATCATATTGATCACGTTTATCAAACATTTGATATTATTAAGTTAGATTTTTGAAATATTCGTGTAAACAGCTTGTTTACCTAAACCTGAGAAACATCACCTAATTAACTAATAAATTCACCGCGTAGCACACTAAGTAGCGCGTTGTACACGCACGCTACAGCAACAATAACAAAAGGACAACATGAAACATTATATGTTTGTTCTGAAAGCGATGATTCGGCTATTTAGTTTTACTTATTCCTGCACTTTCTATCTAAAGTAATGGAGAAAGCGGTATATTCAAAGCTACCTTTACCAACAATACGCTTGCTGTTCATTAGTCTGGATTCCGGAAGGGTAGACTAACTTGACGTTGTTGATAAGATTTCGACGGAGCAAGACATCGGTATTGCCACCATATTTACGTTACTTGACTTTTCCCACGCTTCTGATAGTTTAAATGTTACCCCTCTCATCTCTAAATTGATTATTATAGTTTAAAGTGTTGCACTGTTAGGTGGTTTAACGGCTACTTAAGTAAGAAATTTCAGTCTGTGAAACTACTACAACATAATAATATTTTTATTACTTTAGACCAAAAACCATACATGGATTCCCCCAGGGCTCGATATTAGGGCCTATCTTTTTTCTCTGTGTAGTGAGGATTTGACAAAAGCAATTGAGCCGCAGTTATCATCCATATACTTATGTCGTTCAGCTATATTTCTGTGTATCACCCGCGGGTCAACAGATAAATAATGATCTCCGCATTATAGCTAACTGGACTTCTCGAAATCAATTGTGTTTAACCCTACTAAATCTAAGTTTATATTGCTGTATTTAACACTACAGGTTGACAGTATTATAAAACAGAGCCCATCAAATTGAAATCTCCAATAAAGCATTGAAGCGTGTACAGAAAACCATGAATTAGGGTATATGCATTCATGGTCAGTTGCGTTTTGAAGGTCATGTGATAAACTTGGTAATGAACTGTTTCTATTGCCTGGAAATATTATAAAAACTATTTTTTTCCTCTCACTGACATTATTTCAACTTTATTTACTCACACGCTTGTTCTAGTCAGCACACCCATCAATACATATCCATTCACTTTTTAGCACATACATCAACTAGCCTTATCTCCTAATTCTTGTCATTCTTGTTCTCGCATCTTGGTATCACTGCTTATTGCATGACTGTTCCTACCCATTCTTCTTCTTAGCGAGTCGATGGCAGAAACAACAAATTCTTGAGGATCAGAATGTGGCATACCCATTGAAGAATCAAGAATAAACTTAAATGTTTTCAAATAGCTTTTTGTTTATCCATTTATATTTAAATCTTTTTGATATTTTTAAAGTTGTGTGGTTGTTGTTGGTTTGTGTGTGTTATTTAAGGGTTAGTTAATTATTGGTTTGTGTTTTTGTTTTCTTGTATGTATGCCAATTTTGATCTGTCTGTCTGTCTGTTAAACTTCTTAAAGTTTTTATTTTTTTTTGTTGGGGTTCGAATAAATTGGGTTTTGTTAAAATGTTAAACCATTGTCATGATAAACAAAGTTACAAAAATAGAAAATTAGTCGAATTATTCCAATAGTGTGCGTACGGGGAGCGACATGCTGAGGCATGCAGTTTGACCCTCGCGATCCCCTACGGTATCTTACGTGTGCATATGCAGTGCATGTGAAGCCTTGGTCAGTCCTTACAGTTTGCAATTTGATTTAGCAATAGTCGTCTTACGTCGATAACTGCCTCACTCACGTTCACCTAAATGCCGCACCGGTACCCCAATGCTGACTACCTCAACATGGTGATGTGGTACCACAACGCGGGGAACAGCCTACCACGAGTAGCAAGACTGCGCAGCGAGGTCTACGGCACCCGTGTCATTTTTGGCGTGAAACTGCGATTCCGGAACTAGGGTGTCTTCATGCTCCGCGGTAACGACGCCGGGAGACCCCATCTGTCACATGGAAATATATAAAACACATATAGAGTCGAATTCATAAAACTTACAATCCTCTTAACAATGGACTTACAAATGGTTTACAAGATGAATATTCGAGCCCAATTTTTTTACGTTATCGTTCCTAACATTATTGCCTTGAAGACGAGGTACATGGTTGAATTGACATTGTAATTTGTAGGAAATTCAAGAAAAGACAGACTGTTTGTCTGTGTTACGAAACAGTGTGACGTTGTCCCTCTGATGGATTTTAAAAGTGCTTTAGATAAAAGGTCTTGAATCAGTGTAACTTACACCACTCATTAAGGTTTGAACAGGGTTTTAACTGCAAAGCTTTGTCCATGTCCATGAATTAGGCTGTTCGGTTTATATATACAATATTGCATACGGCAGCGATGGGGTTACGACCATTAATATTAGTGTAGGTAAAATTGTGTTGTATTGAATAATTTTGTAGGTAACAAACATACAGAAAGAACTGCAATAATTTTTTTGGAACGATGTGTCTTTTTGTGTAATTTGAATTGTAGATGAAAGCAATAGCACGATTAGACAGTAGGTAATAGTAAGTGAGGTGATTATAGACCGTACACACTCACTCATGCACGCACCCAAAGGCTGGACTAGCTGACACACGCAGCGAGTAGAAGACTGAAGTGCAGTCTCCTTCGTGGTCTCTACTCGTGGATAACGTAAGTGTAAGCTTGTGTGCACGTGCATGTACAGCTTGACATTATGTTTGATCAAATTCCACATCTATTATTTTGTTTAAGAAATTGAAATCATAAAAATTACATAAAACATTTTCCAATTTTTATGTATTACATTTTTTTCGCATTCAGTATAATCCATACAATACGTTCAATTTTCATAATAATGACACTAATTTCGTCGCACCTTGTGTATAAAAGATATGAATGACACGGTTTTCATTTACAACTTTGACATAACATTAGCACATAAAATATTGTAAAAACATCAAGTTAGTCTTCTTAAATGTCGCTGTAGAATCCTTTTAAAAATAGCTTTTTAGATAGATTGACATTCACAGAACGGACCATGATTTTTTCATTCAAAGTAATTCACAGGATTTTTCAATTTAATCTTTAACATGACTTTCGTATTTCTAAATCTTAAACGGACGTCGAGTTTATAAAGATGGATGACTCGTGTTGTGGATATAACTGGTACTGGATATGACCTTGAGGTGTGAGAAGGAACGGGGTCGATGATTTAGCGTGTCATGATTGGTGCAGATCATCCAACGACTCGATGGAAGGGCTGCCGCGGATGGCGGTTCTAGCGAATGCGCGTGCGCTCCTCTCTAACACCGACCTGCGCCGGCTCTACTACGAGCGCGAGCGCGTCGCGCACATCGTCAACGTCGTCATCTTCGGCATCACCTCGCTCGTCTACTCATGTCAGTACCAACATAGATTAAATATAAAAATACACCCGTATTGCAACTATTAGTGCAAACCTCATCTACTGGTAGCTTGTATGTTTCCCCTAAGGTTTGTTGTCTAGAAAAGATCGCTGTTAGAGAAAAGGCCGTCTTTTTGTGCGATTAATGATGTACGCTATATTCTTCGTGTAGCTTTTGTTAATTGTGCAATAAAGAGTATTTGATTGATTGATTGATTAAATAAAAGCCTCTTATCGTTCAGTAGGGTGGCGTCCCTATGTAATAAAAGATAACTTAAAAAATATAAATTTGGAGCAAAGCATTGCGATATATTCTTGATTAGCTGTCAATAAATTTTAAATGTGGATTATTAATATCCCGCTTCCGAAGCCGACTGATGCCCTCACAGTGCTCCAGCAGTAGTGCACCAGCAGTAGTGCACCACTCGCCCTCACACATTAACACATGGATCAAGCAAGCACCGCCAACCGCGCCGAGCACACACCAGAAGCGTCAATTACTTTCGCCTCTACATGTTCCAGCATCAGGGAGCACCGCACTGTGCTTGCTCCTGCATATGTTTATGTGGAATATTGCTTGTGCATTGTGAGGCATCGTATAGCCATCACACGCAACCACGTGGATATTTATAATTATAGGCAATATGATGCGAACAAGGAATTTTTCTTCGTAATTCTTGTATTTTGTGATGGGGCAACACTACTGAACTTTAATAGGCCTCTCAAAGAGGAATAGTATCAACAGTAGATTGTCTATTTATTGATCCGCCAAAATGCAAAATAACCGACTTCACTAACGTTCCGTTCTCTATCTCCGACGTGCATTGTCAGCCCAAATTTATTCCGCGGTATAGCTCTTCAAACAAAAGAAAAACATTATGAAAATCGGTTAGCAATTGACGAAGAAATACAGTCGAATTGAGAGCCTCCTCCTATTTTTGAAGTCGGTTAAAATGTCGTAATTACATTTCGTGCCTGCTCGTCCACGAATTCCTTACAATTATAATATTTTTATGTTGACTAACCTGTTGTCTTTTTGATTACTTAGATTGTTTTATGTCATCGTGTGACATACGAGCGAGCAGCTCGCACCTAGTGGAAATTACCACTGCCCGCGTCATCTAAGTCACAGAGATACATCCAACCTGAAACACACGACTCACAGCACAAATGGCAACCAGCTATCTTGTCTCAGCCCGGAACAGAGAAATGCGGTCATTGAATCCAGTAGTCCTTCTGACTGAGGGAAAAAAGTGTACCGCTGCTGCCTGATAAACTTTATTAGTAGCTACGCAGTTCGAATGTCTTGGAGCCACCTCCGTGGCTCAAATTAAACAACATAGAGTTTACGAATAGGAGGTCGCGGGTTCGATTCCCAGAATGTCCACCTGGCAAGCTACCACCTTCTTATCTAAGTCTGTTATTATATACCCAAATAAGATGGGGGTTCCGGGTGAGCACGCTTCCGCCTCCGGCCTCATCTTCACTTAACATGAGGTGTGATTGAAGTCAAGTGCTAACGCATTGTACCACTAAGCTTTATATAATATTAAGTTCTTACCTATGAAATTGGCGTTTTGTATGAAGAATTTCATTAAGACTTTTCATTGACATATTTGAAATTTTTTTGGGAACGGCAAATCCAAATTTAGCTAAACTTTGTGTGTATTATCGGATAACATTAAGTTAAGTATAGGCAGTATTAATTTTTAAAAGTAACCGCTTTATAAAAGTTTCAGTGAATCTAAGAAATAAAATGGGACGCACATGAAACAAAAAAAAAACTGTGTTCAAGTTTTTTTAATTACGTGATTTAGCCCAGACATGAAAAAATATTTCATGTGAAACCTTGAAAATATATTCCGTTTTCCAAATAAAAAACAATTTGGAAATAGCTATAGAATCGTAGGAGTTGGTACATTATGATTAACGAAGAAAAAAATCTCCAATTTCATAGGTAAAGACCTATTACTTTCAACAAAATTTACTATGATGTCAATTAATTTGATTGTATTGATTTAAGGTCTTGCTATTACGCCATCTAGCGTAATCCAAAGTACGTAAAAGGTTTTATAATAAATAAATTAATGCTATTAAATGTATTTTTTTTTTCAAATACTGGCATGAAAGATTTCGAAATTGTACGTAATTGGTAATATAATGAACAAAGAACGTGGTTCTCACAATTAATTTAAACAGATACTAGATTTCAATATCCTTCAAAATTACATGAGAATTTTTGCGCACGTGTGATTGAAATACCATTAATTTGTTAATTATGTTACAATAAAAAAAAATATATTTAACCAATAAGAAATTTGCTTGAACTAAAAAAATTTACTTGCTTCTTGCAATTTCAAAGTTTAGTATAAACCAAACCCGATTTTCTTAAGTGTCCATGTTTACATTGCGCGTTGTGTATGGGCAGGCCTGCTGGCGTGCCTCAGCCGGCCAGCGATGAACGAAATCTACCTGCTGACAATCTCATACGTCGTGCTCGTCACCTTCGTGCTGATCGAGGTGTCGCTCGTCGGCACAAGCGTGCTCAGGTATACTATGCTCTATCATTTCTCTTTAAGGTTCGTTATGGGTCATAGGTCCAAATTAAATGAGGGTGCAGGTATCGTAGCACTCACTGGCAGGGCCGGCAATGACGATGACCAGCAGTTACTCAATACTTTATCTAAATATATATAACTCAAAGGTGACTGACATAGTGATCTATCAACGCCCAGCCCAAACCACTGGACGGATCGGGCTGAAATTTGGCATTCAGGTAGATGTTATGACGTAGGCATCCGCTAAGAAAGGATTTTGATAAATTCTACCCACAAGAGGATAAAATAGGGGATGAAAGTTCGTTGTTTGTATTTTGATAAAATCTTCCACGCGGACGAAGTCGCGGGAGGAAAGCTAGTAAGATAGATAGATGAAACCTTTATTGGTCTTATAGTTACACACACAGTTGTCCTATAATAATAATAATCGTGATTAAAAAGTAACGTAAATTAAATAGACCTGTACAACTAATATGATGATGCCTGTTAGCCACAGTTGAGAACCGAAGAGGAAAGATGATAGGTCACTTGATACGACACGATATTTTTTTGAAAAACATAATTGAGGGAAAGATTGAAGGAAAGAGAGGAAGGGGAAGATCTAGCCGTAATTACTTTGGCCATCGCACTAAATAATTGAATTTACATGTGTTTTCAGGCGATTGAATTTACACGTCTTTTCAGGCGATGGCCAAGTCTCAATATATTTATATAAAACATTAAAGAATTTTAATATTGATATGCGTCACTATAAGATGCTGTTAATTATTACGTAACAACTTAATGCTTCGAGTACGGAGATTCCAGACACAATTGATTTTCAATTGTTATGGACCACGATCGTGGTCTTAGAGACTGGACGTATTAAGACAGAAAGTCGCTTAAGTAGAGACTGAATAAATTAACAACCGACTTGGTATTACATGGATCTCACAACTTTTTACTGAGTTGCGAGACTTGGTTTTTTTGACAAGTATTGTTTTTGATGGGATCTCATTTCTTTTTGTATTTTGTAGACAGTTCTACTTTTTTCCTTTTCGGTACCTTCTACTTATTGTATATATGTATATCTACCAGCAACGAATTTTCTTAAAGCCCTCTCTCTGACTTATGAACTTTTCTTATTTTTGTAGGTAGCCTTCCGTTTTCTCTTTTCCGGTACTACTTCTTGAGCTTCAGCTACAGTTTTTCTAAGCCCACTCCCTGTCTCTATGGGTTTTTCTGGGAGGCTTTGATGTTACAATTTTTGCCGTAAAATAATGAAACATCGTTACGAATAAAGCCAATATTGAAAAATTTAATTAACTGAAGACTGGGCTGTATGGGCTTAATTTTCTTTGCTGTCTTTTCTGGATTTTTTAGTTTTTCCTTGATTCATACACCAAACACTACTTATATTCCAAATTTGAAGCTTCTAGGTCTGCTAGAAGTGCCTTAGAATTTTGATGATCGGTGAGTCAGTGAGTGACAAAATTAAGAAATTTGACCCGTTATAATTCTTAAAAATACTGGTTCAAATTGAATGAAATTTTAAATATACGTGTCTTTACAATGCCTGCATAGTTACTGAAAATTTCAGTCTTCTATTTTTATCCACAACGAAGTTACAGGGGGTCGAAAATGGTCTGAATTGCTTCGAGAAAAGGATGGTACGGCCGTGACGCTTTTTTGCTCGACTTGGTGGGGGCACGGCCGTGCCCCCAGATATGGTGTAGTGGTTAGCAACTCTGACCACTATACCAAAAGGTTGCGGCTTCGAATCCCGCTAGTGGTATATGTTTGTGTGATGAATACGGACGTGTGTACTCGAGTTATGGATGTTTAAATTTATAATAAGTGTTTATATTTACAGAAACAATGTTTTTATGTAGTATATCCAACCATCTGGTATCCACAACACAAGCCTATAGTTGCTTACTGTGGAACTAGATGGCGCTGTCTGTATGTCTAAGGATATTTATTATACAATATATAAGCTCTAACAATATTAACCCGGCAAACTTTAGCAATTGCACGTACATGACAATAAAAAAAAATATTCATTGAAAAAAGTAGCCTTAAAAATTTTGTTTCCGCGTAAAGAAATTAAATGTAAGTGCAAATGAAAATACAAATTAACAGACTTACTTCATTTCGATTATACCTTGTCTTATTTATCAATGAGAAAAAACAGGCAATGTTCCATTGAAGATGTGGAAGACGCCAAAGGGAAGGCGGGTGGCGGGGCACAGGGCGCGACCAAGCCTTTCGGCGTCTTCAAAGATACCGCGGCACGTGTTTGTGTGTTGTGACAAAGTACTTAGAGCGCGCGGCCATTAAGGTGCAACTCACAAAATTTACATTTATAAATTTAATTTTTTGAATAAAATCTGTTTATATTAATGTTTTATTTTTTATTTTTTTCGTAATAGGTACGTCCTATACATACACTCTGCAACGTTTGTCGGGTTAATATTGTTAGACCTTATATAGTCTAGCTAGGGCCTAGATTCTATATATCTTCATCGTCGACATTGGGGCACAGCCATCTGCATTAAATACCGTTATTTTTTATTTACAATTTGTTCGTTTATTAAAACATAAATTCATTGTTGTACGTGGATAAGTGAAAGGTAAAATTGCGAGGTATTCAAGCTCGCTCGATTTACAATGGAGGTATTGCGGCGGTCAGTCGGCGTACAATAAAAAATTCAACAGTACACAGTAACTCCACAATACACAATTCGACCTCAAATAAAACCCAATGCAAAATAAGGGTCCAATTGTTCTATATTTTCGAAACTCACAAACTCTCCGCCGAACTTCGTGAATCGGCAAATGTTAGTGGGACCTACGTAGATGGTATACCGAATTACACTACTCCGAAACACGTTTGACCGAAGAACGGTTGATGTAATTCCGAGTACATTGCGCAGTTGGTTTTAATTAAAAATTTTAATGATAAACAAACTCCGCAATGTACTCGGAATTCGATCAACTTATCAAACGTGTTACGGAGTAGTGTAATTCGATATACCATAGCAACTCGGAGGGGGAGGCGCGGGGGTCTAAGCAGGTTTTGAGAGCATAAGGCAACCTGTTGATCGCGTTATCTTCACATCTCTACAGAAAGGGTTGATGACCCAGTTTGCTACGCCGTAGCCGGAACCGCGTAGCAACGATAATATTGTAGCTTAAAGGTTTACTCGTAAACCATAGTAACCAGTTCTCATACAAACATTATGCGATATTTTCTGTGTTTTAGTAATAAAAAGTAAAGATGGCTGCGTCTAGTTTTGCGCGAGTATAGACAGTGATGTTTTATATATATCATTTTATTATAATTGTAACGATATTTTAAATTGACCAAAGATTTATATGTCTCTCTCCCAGTCATGTGAACATTTAGGTATCACTTGAAATCGTTACATTTGGAACTTAATATCAACTAATTTAATGAAAATGAAATGAAAAATTGTTTATTTCTTTCCTGAGGAATCACATGCAACATATTGTTAAGATTTCCTTTTAGGTATAAGGATACCTGTGCCGGAAAATCTCTACTCTCTACTCTTAATATTATGTGTGTGTGTGTGTATGTGTGTGTGTGTGTGAGTGTTTGAGTGTGTGAGTGTTTCTCGGAGGAGGAGGAAGGAGTTTCTCCGTTCCATTTAATATGTAGTACCTTCATAGGGGCAAGAGCGTCGGCTTTTACTTATGTATATTAGTGTTTGGTCAACTACTATTTAGTCTGTGGTTATTTCTTTTTAATTTATTTAAAGGATAGCAAACAGCTATACCTACCTACATGATACAACTGTATCATGATACATGAGTAATTGTCACAGTAAGCTTCGTGCATCAGCCAACAAAGCTTCAATCTATATATATATAATATATTTGCATTGAGTAAACATGTTCAGTGTAAGATGAGATAAGATAAGATAAATCGTTTATTTGCGAGAATACAGTAGTATCATAGATCTTATTTCTTATAAAAGCTCATTGTATTCAACCTGGAAACAGACATGCAAATATTAGTCAGTGACGCTATAAAACAAAATTTAAAAAACACATACAAAAGATACAATTACATAATAGAGTCGATGCATGAACTAATGAATGTGGATGTCAAAAACAATTACACATGATTATATTTTCCTATATTCCATATATTCCTTGACACTGTACTAAACAACTGTGTTACAACAGTGCTCGAGAAGCCACTTCGTCAGGTTCGATTTGATAAATATACTTATAGCTGGGAGGCTGATATAATAAATTCATGTTTCGATCTAGTTTGCCTCTGACTACCATCACCGCGCTTCTTAAAATATTTAGTGTGGGAATCAACAAATATACAAATATCCCTAATATATCTACTTGGTAGAGGCAGAATATTTAGCTTTTTAATTAATTAAGTAATTGATGACAAACATACATTATGTTATATTGAATCCTGTAGCAACAGGCAGGAACTTGTGCTATGTAAGCATTTAGGTCGTTACCAATAAAATGATTCGCGCAACGACCATGACATGACTTTCGTGAAATTAGCATTAGGTAGTTTAATTATTTTTTTTTTCAAAACCTGTATGGTGTAGTGGTTAGAAACTGACTGCTATACCAAAAGGTTGCGGCTTCAAATCCCGCTAGGGGCATATGTTTGTATGATGAATATAATAACAATAATAATAACTTTATTTCAAAAAAGTTTACAGTTTATCTTATAATCTATATTGAGCTAGTAATTTTGTATTCCAATAATATAGCCCCTGTTGCCGAACTAGGTTGAAAAAACCTGTATTTCAGCATACAGTGCCCTTCCACATAGGACAGTACCACTAGCCTTATAGTCATCATAGCTAAAACATAATAATAACATTATTGGCACGTGTAGGGATACAACTTGACTCTCGACATATAAAACAATAAAAAGCATATTGTGTCTGATGCAGTATCCCAAAACGTGTCACAAATATCGATTAACCTAAAAACTGACATTAAACTAAAGAATTAACAATATATGTATGTGTAACAAAAATGATAAGTATAGGCGAAGTGTATTATGAGTTATCAAAAAATCAAAATCAAAATCAAAAAATGCTTTATTTTGTAGGTACACAGGGTACACTTAAAATAGTCAGATTTTACATTTTTAAAGCTACTGCTTGTTTAAAAGGCAATTTTCCCCTGAGAAGAACAAGCAAGAAACTCGAGAGGTCGCTCTTTTAAAAAAAGGTTTTTATATTACAAAATTATTATTTTATATTATAATATTTCATTATTAATTGTGAAATAGCCTGGTTATGCGAACGGGCTGGTTATGTCCATGATTGTTTATCATCTAAATAATCTGATATTTTATAATATGCTTTCTTAATAAGTTTCTGTTTTATAGTATCTTTAAATTTATTGAAAGGAAGATTTTGTATATCAACAGGAACTTTATTGAAAAAGCGTATACATAACCCTTTGAATGAATTACTGACTTTGTGGAGGCGACTTATGTCACCTGCAAGTTTATCTTTATTTCTTGTATTGACATCATGTTTATGTAATTGTGTTTGTATGTGTGTTGGTTTGTGTGTGGAATACAGACATGTGTTCCCGAGTTATGGATCTTTTTCATTTATATCTGTATTTATTTACAATAAAAATGTATTTGTGTAGTATGTCAACCATCTGGTATCCACAACACAAGCCTATAGTTGCTTAATGTGGAACTAGATGGCGTTGTGTGTATGTCCAAGTATATATACAGGGCGTCCCAAAGTTATGGGACATGAAGGGGAAGTACCTTAAATATCGTAGATAGTGAATTTTGCTCAAAGAAGACTTTATGTTATTTTTAAAAGTTAGTAATTCTGCATTCATAGATTTTCTAAAAATTATTTGCTTCGGCTGGGAATCGAACCGACTCAAATGTGAAAAAAAAAACACCCTACTTTTATGATGCCAATCGAAAGAATAGCTAAAAAATAATAACTCTGCCTAAGTAACATAGTATTTTAAAAGAAAGGAACAACGTGAAATTAATCATTTTAATCAAATAAAAAACATACATGAAACTGCCGTAGTCAATTAAGTAGGTATTTTTTTGTAAATTAATTAATTAAATGCTCAAAATGTGATCCCTCTTGTCTTACGCAAATCGCCAATCTTTTAATGAGCCCGCTGCCTGTTGATTTTCTAATCATTTTATGGTGAACACTCGATGTGATATGGCACAATTCTGTTTGCAACTCGCCTACGTTCTCGTATCGCTTTTTGTATAGCATATCTTTCACGTATCCCCAAAAGAAGAAATCTAATGGTGTGAGGTCCGGGGATCTGGCCGGCCATCTAATCGGTCCATTTGTACCAATCCATGTAGGAAAACATTCATTTAGAAAATCTGCTGCTCTCCGACTATTATGAGCCGGAGCTCCATCTTGTTGGAAAATTAAGTTTTCTTGCTCCGCCGCGGAATGGTTTCTTATCTTATCCCTTAAAATTTGAAGTATTCCTAAATACTTTTCTGTGTTCAAGGTTCCTTGGTAAAAATGGATTAAGAAAACCCGGTTTTTTAAAAGTCCGCACCAACAGTTGAGTGAAAAACGCACTTGGTTATTAGTTTCAGTCACTCGTAGGGGATTTTCTTTAGACCAAATACGATTATTGTTGCGGTTATACATACCGTTATTGCTAAAGTTAGATTCGTCTGTCCAAATAATATTATCCAAAAAATTTGGATCTTCGAGCAATCGTGCCTGGATATCAAGACAGAAATTTTTTCTCCTTTCTGTATCGCCCGGAAGTAATTTTTGAACCAATCGTCCTTCAACATAACTCTTAAAACCGTGTTTTTTTAATACACGGTGTATTTTACTTTTTGAAACTCCAATTTCATGTTCTCCTTCTCTCACCGATGCTTTCGGAAAAGCCGAAAAGTAAATTAAAATACCAAGTTCTTCGTCGTTGATCGTATGGTTTTCTTGCTGTGGTTCTCTTGGGCGTTTATCGAAACGTCCCAGAGTTTTCAAATTGTTCACAAGCCTTTTCAAAACTTTACGAGACGGTATTTGTCTATCAGGATATTTTACGCCATACCACCGCAAACTTCTAGAGATATCTTTATCGTTCAAAAAATATGCTTCCATTAGATCAAAACTTACTTGATATGCCATGTTCGCAATAAATTAACACAATAACACTTGTGTAAGTGAATTGAGACTAAACAGATCAATATCCGAAAAACAAACGCTCGCACATACTGTTCCATTTTCAAATTTAAGAACAACATTTAAAAATATCACTTCTTTTTAAAATATCTTAAAAAGTATGCATTCAAACAAACGCTGTCATAAACTGTTCCATTTTCAAATTATAAATTATTTATTTTTGTTTTTAATTTGCCTTCTGTCTAGCTTACAGAGGACGTATTGAAATACAAGTTTTATCATTTCATCTACACGTGCACTTATAATAAGGAAAACTATGTTAGTACCTATTTTATGAAGTGGGTACTTATTTACGAATAATCAATGCTATCTTTGGAATGATAATATCGCTACTTTTCGAACGTCGTCGGCAATAAATAACTTTCTTGAAATTTGACTCAATCATTTTATGTTGTTCCTTTCTTTTAAAATACTATGTTACTTAGGCAGAGTTATTATTTTTTAGCTATTCTTTCGATTGGCATCATAAAAGTAGGGTGTTTTTTTTTTCACATTTAAGTCGGTTCGATTCCCAGCCGAAGCAAGTAATTTTTAGAAAATCTATGAATGCAGAATTACTAACTTTTAAAAATAACATAAAGTCTTCTTTGAGCAAAATTCACTATCTACAATATTTAAGGTACTTCCCCTTCATGTCCCATAACTTTGGGACGCCCTGTATATATTTTAATCCGTCCTCGACACACGTCGGAATTTATATGCGACTGGCTTTCGTAAGGTTCCTGATATGCGAAATGTATTTAGAAGTCATTATTTGCTCCGAGATTCTTTTATTTGTTCAATTTAATGATGTAATTATGTGGACGAGGCTACAAACGCGACCGTCAAATAACACAAAGCTTCATCCGTAGAGGGTTTTGAAAAAAAAAAACATTACCTATGCCAATACCTTATATTTCACTTACCTAATATGCCCTAGTTTTTTCCTTACAAAATCAAATCAGAATCAAAAACATTTTATTCAATGTAGGATTCAAAAATATCACTTATTGAAAGTCAACATGTCATTTGTTTTTTAAACTACATCGCTTCACAAGGTGTTATGGTTAGGGAGAAGAAGCGACAAGAAACTCCGCAACAACACATCTTTTCAATTAGTTTCCATCTTTTCAATAATATTACATTTTATATTACATATTACAAAACAAAAGCAATTAACATAACGACCAGCTAACACCGGACCTCCTTATCGCCTAAATAATCATCTATCCTGTAATAACCCTTCTTACACAGAGTTTCTTTAATGTTGCGTTTAAATTTACGATAAAACAACTCATCCGATATAAGAGCATACTCTACTTGTCTCTGCTTTGAACTACATCGTCGATTAATTGTTAATGTGATAGTTTTCGTTTGTAACGTGCCGGTAATTGTATATATAAGAGTCTGAAAGTTAAAAATATAATAATTTGATGGACAGCTGTTGACGTGAAGGCCGACGGAGCGCACCATCGCGCGCGCTGACGGAGCGCGGGCCACGTGCGTCTGCTCAAAGCTTTAACATACTATTCTAAATATTTTTTTACAAATAAACACAAAATCATCAAATATTTGGCCATCACATGAGCGACCACAAATAATAACTGTGATATAATAAGGTGCAAGTACTCTCTCCCTTATTAAGGCATTTACATTTTTGGCAGTATGGGCCTTTCAAATACATGTTTTTATCCCAAATGACTGGTGACCCAAATACTGTATACTGCCAGTTGTCCTTTTTTTTTTTTTCCGCGGGGAAATGCGTTACGCGTACCGCTCGCCTGGGGGACGGCGAGACTGTTATGTGGGACTCCCCTCCCTAACGGGAGGGATACCCACTAAAACCTCGCGGCGACCTTCTTCGGCAGTATGGAGGACTCTGCCAGTTGTCCTAGAATTTTGAAATTTGGCATAACGTGGAAGAAAGAAAGAAAGAAATTATTTATTTGCCAGAATACAGTTTACAAGGTCTGATAAGAAATTTAGGAATCATGTATTCAATCTGCATGCAGATGTGCAAAATATGATTTGTGACACTTTACATAGCATTCTGATAATTTAAATATTCCTTAACATCATAGAAACACTTTGCCTGAAGCCATTGTGTCAATCGAATTTTAAACATTTTGTCATTAACTAATTTCGTCAGGCAGATTGTTATACAATATTATATACATATTATAAACATTATTTTCATGAACGTATTTGCGACAAGGAGGTTTATACAATAGGTAAGGTACATAAGAGGTGTGTCACGATCGTAGCAAGTGGAGGTCTGTGGTCTCTGCCTACCGCTTCGGGAAACTGGCGTGACATTATGTAAAATTGTATGTCTCTTGTTGTTTTCTTATTTGTTCATGTTTCTCCCTTGTATGTGTGCCAGTTTATGCAATAAACTTTTTATCTATCTATCTATGTATGTACATACCACAATTTAAAGGAGAAGATTCTAAAATCAATAGTTTTAATGGTATAATTGACAATGAACTGACAATGATGAAATCGATTGTGTTCTAGGGTTGACACCGTCCCAATAGTACATGTACGTTTTTGGGAGCTCTTGTCCTTAACATTTTTTTTTTCTTATTCTTTATGTGAAAATATATTAACTAATATTTGCACACAATTGACTATTGGTAGTGTGTGACGGCTCGGAACTGTTAATGATATCTGTTCGTAAACCTTTACTCGTTATTATTAATAGGAACAGTAACGTAGTACTCGTTTTAAATCCTGACTAAGCAGTTTTAATTACCTCTTTCGTGTAGTAGTTAGGAACATTGACTGCTGTACCAGAATTTCGCAGGTTCGAATCCGATACGTGTACCCTAGATATGGATGTTTGCATTTATATTGTATATCAATCATCTAATATCCATTATATCCAATTGTTGTGATAATTATCTAGTGTGTATGTCCAATGATATTTATTTATAGTTTGTGGGGAGTAAAGAAACTCCTTGTCTCAGTGGACATTTGGAATTTTACTTTAAATAAAACTCGACTTTTCTCAGATTTAGCTTCCGTGCTTTTAAATCTTTCTGCCATTCGTATTACTGGCATTACTAGACTAAGTAGATTAGCTACTTACCAAGAACTCACTGCGTCCCTTGGCGCCGTCCGTGATGTATTCTATACTCATTAGGGACTGAGCCTCACTCAGTCCCCTTTTACCCATTTAATTTTAACCTCATACGATGGTTTTCTCCTTTTCTCTGGCTACACTCCCATTTGTAAAGGGGAAGGAGGAAATAATTTTATTTTTCCTCCTTTAAACCCCTTTGTCTTCTTCTTAAATAAATTTGGGGCTCAAGGTAGCGTAAAGTCTTTTCTCGCGACACGCTTACTTTCAGTAGGCGACGTTCAACTGTACCGCTGTTGATCCTGGCTACAGGTGGGTCATGTATTTTCTGAGATTTGAAACGGTTTAATTGGTAAGGTAGTTGGATGCTTGAAGAATTGCCTTATCAAATTGGCAGGCGTTAGCGCCCTAACACTCCTGATTAATGCTATAAATAACCACTAGTATCTTAAAAGTACTGTACCGGCGTACTACAGTACTGTACCTACGTACTACAGTACTGTACCTACGTACTACAGTATTGTACCTGCGTACTACAGTACTGTACCTACGTACTACAGTACTGTACCTACGTACTACAGTACTGTACCGTACTACAGTACTGTACCTACGTACTACAGTACTGTACCTACGTACTACAGTACTGTACCTGCGTACTACAGTACTGTACCTACGTACTACAGTCCCGCCTCTCCACTTCTCCCACTGTGACTCCTATAAATTAGAATCGACAGTACTCGACACAACGCCTACTGAATGTACGCGATACCCAACATTACTCTGTTGTCACCTTGGACCTATATCTAATAGAGGAACGTAATAAGTAGGAAAATAAGATTCCCACCTCCTCCGGTCGTATATATACGTATATGTACCTACATACTTGAAATAGAAATTTATTTAGCTCGAAACGTGGTAACAATAACGGTCTTAAATATACATTTAATATTAAATATCACACAGTTCGCCCGCGTCTGGCATGCAAAATTATTACTTAATTATTATTATTTTTACATAAAATTATATTATTATTTCACATTATAATACTTTTTTATGTTTACTATATGTACTTTTATATGTTCTGTTTTTATTGCTACTGTACTGTAGACGACCGATTGGTGTAGTGGATAGTGACCCTATCAGCGAAACCAACGGTTGCGGGTTCGAATCCCGCGACGGGTAAATGTTTGTATGATGAATACGAACATTTATTCCCGAGTCTTGGATGTTTATATAAATATTTATGTATGTTTATCCGTTATCTAGTATCCATAGCACAAGCTTATAGTTTGGGACTAGATGATTGGTGTAAGTGTCCGAAATATTTATTTACTATTTATTTATTTACTGTAGTCTAAATTATGTGTATTAATTACTTATTAATGTTATTTAATGTATGTGTGTGGCTGGAGGAACAAGTAAACGTTTATCTATCTATCTTATAATATGTCATTTAACTAAGACTAATATCTATTATTATATTTACTTCTTATTTTTCTGGTTAATCATATTGAAGATGTCATATTATTGCATAGAAGTACCTTTATAATATTCATCCATCGAGTAAGAGCAATACTGAATTAACCATTGTTTTAATTTACTTTTAAAAAGTTTCAAAGGTAAAATTTTTATATCGGTATCTAGCCTATTATAATTTGATACACCGACCAGTTCTAATAATACTTCACAGCTTCCATAGCTGGGATGTCAGGTGACCTGCAATTCTGCTTCAAAGGAAATTAAAATGAACATCTCTACACACGCTGACGCTGCCATATTCATTACGTGCCCACTATCGTAGATGTAAAGCTAAGTAGCTGCCATATAAATAAATAAATAAATATCCTTGACATACACACAGCGCCATCTAGTTTCACTTTAAGCAACTATAAGCTTGTGTTGTGGATATCCAGATGGTTGATATACTACATAAATACATTTTTTTTTGTAAATAAATACTTATTATAAATGAAAACCATATATATATTATATATTATCTAAATATCTTATATATGATTATATATTCATTTAATATAAGTTATTATTGATATCTATTCTTATTTGCTCTTATAATAATTATTTAGGTGTAGGTTCATAAGTAAATTTTTTAAATGCTACTACTTTAAAACAATATACCTAATGTTTTATATGTTTTGATCTTATATAATTAAGTTATAGTATGACTTTTCACAAAACTCTCCAAATATTGTAATTTTGTGGAGAACTTCTTGGCCTATTATTTTTGTAATTATCTTAAGCATAATTTATATCATGTGATGCTGTTGTTTTCCCGAATAAACTAAAATAAAAATAAAATGAAAAAGTCGGGTACACATGTCCGTATTCATCACACAAACATATGACCATAGCGGGAATCGAACCCGCAACCTTTTGGTATAGTGGTCAGAGTCACACCAAACAGGTCGTCATATACCGATGTCGTTTGGCAGGTCCTTGAACGTGAGCGCGGGTGCGTGCGCGCTGTTCACGTACCTGACATACGCCACGCTGCCCGTGCGCCTGCACGAGGCGACGGCCGGCGGTATCGCGCTCGCCCTCGTGAACCTCGGCGCGCACTTGCTGCTCGACCGCCGCACGGAATTCCAGGTTGAATGTACCTTACGTAGCGCCCTGCGTCCCATCCACGTACCGCACCACCCCGCCCCTACCGCACCGCACACTCTCACCCATCCTCGGAAAATCGAATGTGTTCTAGGGTTGACACCTTTGATATGCATGTGAGTTTTTGGGATCTCTTGTCCTTGAAATATTTTTTTTATTATTATTTTCCAGAAACAACCACATAAATATTCGAATAATAAATAAATAAATAATAGTTATATAAAATAATTTATTAAATAAGTACATAAACTAAAGAGAAGAAGAAGCATAAGTCTGTTTATTTTGAAAGTAACGACAATGGGAGGATCTTAACAGAGCTAAGATCTTCACAAAGGATGTCGACATTAAACTTTTGTTGTTCAATGTGCAAGTGAGTCTGACGACTCTATTGTTTACTTAACACCTTCCACTACGAAACAGCGAATAAATTCTCTGAAGTGCAACTTCTCTCATATCTACGACACAATATGTTTGTTATGATTTAGTTTTTGTAGAACACGTCATAATATAATTCCCCGTTACTTTGCATAGTTAAGTACATTAGTACTTAACTATGCAAAGTCGATATTAATCGACTTTTGTCTAAATTATGTTTTAAATGATTTTGTTACACATTATTTTGTTTTTATAAGCAACGCCAAGGTTATACTCGACACATCACGAAGAGAGGAACGATATATTAGAGTACTATATTAATTCTGAGATATTAGATATCTTTTGACACAGTTCAGATGCCATTACCTGTCACGCATGCACCGGCCCGATCCTTACCCCTCTAATCCTCACACCTGCAGGGCATGTAGCAGTAGAATTTCATGGAATATGATTCTAATTGCAATTTGATTGTATAGTCGCGCCTACAGATCTACTGCAGCGTGGTTACCCTGCTGGCGTGCAACTTGGCCGGCATTATGACCCACCACCCACGCGAGCTGCAGCAACGCCGCGCCTTCCTGGAGACCCGCGACTGCGTGGAGGCGCGCCTCGTCACCCAACGCGAGAACCAGCAACAGGTAACGCCGCCATTGTCCAATTATGTATTATCATCGAGGAACCAAGATTTTAAGCGCTGCTCAATGATCAGTGACCACACGTCCTCCAAGAAATGGACCTTGATTATATATTTATCGCAAAATATCGGCTATCATTATTGTCAACGAGCATTTATCACTGCTCACACGAATTGCAGCAATGTTGGCACGCTGTCCTCCAATAATGTACCACACCATCCACTTTCAACGACATCAGCAGTGATATCAAGGTAATGATATTTTATACCTCAGCATGTATTGAACAGTCTTCAATAAGGGCGCTTATTGAATACTGATATTTACATGAACTGCATAAATACCTCTCCATTGTCAAGACCTCAACCGTACCTGTACTCGTGAACTGCGTTTGGGTGACACACTTTCCTCACCACAATATTCATCACCGCACCATAACTACAGCAATGCAAGAGCCATCATTGGACGTATTTTCCATTATCGTCTCTTTGTCGCTGCTTCTTTGATCTATTCACTGCTAGACACGCCTTTCTCAATACTTCATCATTATGAACTGCAGCAAAATTGGCACGCCTTCCTCTACGAGTATATAACTGTCATCAGCAGTAATTTCGAGAAAATTAAAGCCTCAAGGAAGCCAGAACAACGACGCTTGCTAAATTGCTGATTCAACTTCTTTATTTAAACCCTAAGGCTAATTGAATGGACAATAATGTTACATTATTCTTTGGGTAAGTAGAAAAAGAAGGTTCCTGTGCCAACTGAAAGCAAATGCCATGAAGGTGACATATGGGCGAAGAAAGAAAAGAAGAACGGAGTGGTTTGTTTGTGAAAGGAAGTTTCTTTGACTTATACGCAATAATATTTGCGAGCATGAAACTGGTTCTATATATAGCTGTAAAACGAAAATGGCAGCACTGAAAAATGATGCAGGGTCCACTGCAAGTGAATGTTTAACGTCACTCGCTCGTTATTTGTGTGCGTTGGTGCAGCGAGTATGCGGGGCCTCGGTCGGGTGACGGCACAGCTCTCACGATGTTGAGGATGGAATACTTGAGGTCTTCCTTCTCTTATTATTTATTTCAAAGCAAATAGGTTACTGCAACACTGCGCTAAACTAAAAATAACCTTCAGTACTATAATAAGGAGAGTTGACAAACACCGGGAACAGTATCGAAAAGACATCGTCGATATTAGTTTATCAGAAACTCAACGGCGGAGCGCGATGCCGAGACCAGCAGAGGCTTGTACTATGACAATTTTGAATAACCGTATAACTCCGTTCAGAAAGTAGGACCAGCCCGTCTCGTCACATGGTCGTCGTAAACAGACCGTGTGCACAAGAAACAGCCATGGGCAAAAGCACCGCCACCACGCATCTTCCAAAAAAATACGACTTTCAAACCCTGTCTGCCCAGCCTTTTAAAACAAATCCTCTGTAATAGGAAGTGATTCGAGTCATGTCATGGAGAAGGTCTTGTGTCCTGAAGTGGATAAGGTATTGTGGATGATTATGGAACAAACACTTTTGTCCTAAACTTGGTTACAACTTTATTTACAAAAACAACAGCGCAGAAAACTGGTCAGGTATTATTAAACATATAGATATAGATCTCATCATAAGAAATTTTCCAAATTGTTCCATTTTCAATCAACATTCTACATACATAATATTCTATAGAGAAATTATTCCCTTTGAAGACTATCGAGACGGTTTCTCGTTACTTGATGAGTTACTCGACTGGTCGTCGGTTGGCCCCGCGTGTGTTCACGCGCTACGACTGTGACGTCATGTTGCAGGAGCGTCTCCTGCTGTCGGTGCTGCCGCGCCACGTCGCAATGGAGATGAAGGCCGATATTGCCAGCCAACCGCGTCAGGAACAATTCCACAAAATCTACATCCAACGCTATGAGAACGTCAGGTATTTATGTAGCAGTTCAATTTTCTTGCAAATGAGATTATCTTGAGAATATTGTATGAGATTGTCGAAACTTTGTAAAATAAGTTGTTTTAACTTTTGTCTTATCTGACTAGAAATAGGGTCCATGTGACGCATTTCACTTTATAATCAATTGTCTAAACACTCATTATCGGCTTTTCCGATATGGATTACTGTGGATTTTCAGGCAGTCGCTTTTCAAGATTCCCTATTGTTACTTCTTTCTTCTATTTTAGCCATCGAGCCAATTCGGGCGACATTTTAGCCATCGAGTCTATTCTGGCGACATTTTCTGCCAGTGTCGAGTGCAATTCCAAAATTATGCATATTTTTATTCATCCTCTTTTATGTGAATTAGAAAATTTTGGCGGCTTCTTGTGGAAATATGAAAGTTTAGTGTATCACTTCAGACAATCCTCTACAATATTCTGCTTGTATTATATAGGTATCTAATGTAAACTGAAGGAATAAAACACATCACTCCCCTAATGCCTTCCAAAAAGACAGAATTTGAATTAATACTCATCGTCTTTTGTTTGCAAATTTATTCGGCGGCGATAATTTGGATGAAAAGTCAAAACTAACTTTCGGGAGTTTCGTATAGTTATTTCGCGGCCACCGCGGGCGAGGCGCCTCGAACATCCCGTACCTCTCTACCTATCCGTCTGACCTTTTCGCGCAAATTATAACTTTTCCTTTGGACGCGGACTTATCCACCCATTAAGTTCACTGAAGAAAAGGGGTCATTATTTTACAAAATTATTGTCATGCAGTGCTTCAGGGATGCTAGCACAAGCTAGAGTCTCTCAGAAATTATAAGAAAAAACGTATCGCATCCCTGATCCATCCTTCAATGTAAGCTCCAACATCCTTCTGTACATTGGGAAACCATCTATTGTCAATTTCAAATTATTCATAGGTCTGGTCATTCTTTTTTGGCACCGAGTACTGAGGGGGCGGGTAAATCAGCAACTGTGCAACCCAACTCTTTCATTTAGGTTTGTGTAGTAACTCACTATGTTGCAATCCAGTGGAGAACCACAACGCCGTAGCATTACATATTTTACTCCGTATCGCCAATATCGTTGCACCGACAAAATAAGCCATGTCCTAGAGACGGCGGGCGGCAAGTTCAAACACCACATGTCACATCGCGTGCAAACTTTGTAATATTCGACACCGTTTTGCAATATTGAAATTTGCGGCAACTAAGTAACCGATTCACATTGAATCTTTTGTCATTATTAAACTTCAAAATTCTCTACAGATCCCGTAAAAATAATACTTCTTTTTATAATCCCGTAGTCAGAATGTGCCGCTTGTACAATGAAACTGTGGCTGAGTGTTCTTCCTTGGACATTTTTGTACACAATTTACTTACGTTTAGAAGACAAACAAAGCTGATATTTCGTAATTAAGTTTTGCTAAGTTTATTTTGTGACTCAAGTTTAGAACGATTCGTTACTTCTTTCTTACTTCATCACCGATAATGAATGTCTGTTAGATTGATTGTTACACTGCTAGCATAATATTAATATTTCAGCATACATACCCAGAGTTATAGTCTAGTTTTATAAGTTCTATGTATACCTATTCGGCCTTGTTATACTGTAACTTGTTCTGTATGCCCAATAAAATAAATAAATAAATAAAAGATTCGCCTCTGCGTCTCTGAATTTTCTGCACAAGGTATTAGATAACCGGAGTGCGAGAGTAAATGTCACGTCGCCGGAGATTATAAAACTCGGTGCAGGTGACGCCTCTGTGAGGGCGAAGGGCTGTGGCAGACCGACGCATACCCAACGACCGCGGTTCGCTCACCTTGTTAAATAGGTTTTGAACTTGCCTACAAACTTTTATACAACGAAGCAAGTCAGCCTTTTAGAAGAAAACCAACTTATGTTGTGTTTCCAAGCCTTTATTTCACAGTCAATGTTTTACTAACGGCGCAAACATCTTTTTTTACGAACTCATCCATTTATCGTCCCTTCTGTAACCTTTGTAACAGTGTTTCGTTTATCAATAGATGACGTCAACCTTTCAATAGCGAGCTGAAGCAATCAAACATTATTATAATAGATTGAGCATCGAACTGGTTTACCGATAATCGCGTTTTAAGCTTAGCAAAATACGTTCATTTTTCGTCATCAAAGTGTAGCTACGATTTATTTTAATAATGTTTTCTGTGAAGGAGTAATTCATACTTTTGGGCGTTTAATTACATCTACCAAGAAAGAAAAGACTGATTGTTTTGATAATTATATATTATATAGTTATAATTATATAATTGCAAAATAGATAACTTGTTAATGGATTTTAATAGAACATTAGATATATTTGGCTTGGCGAGGGAAATGGCGCATACGTACATTATTGGTCTGCGGATGGAAGACCATAAAAGTGCAATCATTTTAAGTGTCCGGGAGGAAAGCGTATCGGATATGATGGGTTATTGAGCAGCGTTAAATATAACGGCTCTAGTATTACCATAATGTCATATTGGTAAGGAAGATATCGGTGCGGGCAACACGAGATGTGTGGGGTAGGATATGTGGGAACGTAGGCCAGATAACGTAGGCCAGATAACGTAGACCAGATAACGTTGGCCAGATTACGTAGGCCAGATAACGTAGATTATCAGGGTATTTAAAGTCAAAATTGCTGATCAGATTTAAAAAAATTTAAAATCGTGCATTTGGGTTAGAGTTCTTAATCATGGTGACTGGAAATTGGTTAAGTCGTTTCGATGCTATTTTGTTAAGAAAGTTGGTTTGTTTGTCTGAATGAAATACGAGTAATCATTGTCTTTCAGAGATTTTCAATTTATAGCTTTAGTAAATTTTTTTGTGCAATTTAAATTGTATTGTTACCACGGTGAAAGGTTTGATGATTTTCGAAAAATTCTAACAATCTGGTACAAAATTAGTCAGTCAGAAGGTTACTAATGGAAAAAAACTGCCCTTTCCTTTCGCAAAATCTTTAGTGATTTTTACTTGTCATCTGTTATATTTTCGATAAATGGGGTTCGGTTTTGTTTGTATCAATTGGGGGCACTCAACAATGGCGCCGACTGTAATTTTCCTTTACTACATTGGAAAGGTTGTTATCACTTCACAGTCACAGAGAACATTTCTTTGAGCACATTTTGTATTATCATTTTAACAGTTATTGTACAGGCATAAAGCAATAACAAAGACTAAAGACAAACTTGTTGTTTTAAAAGGTCTCTTCCAGCAAAAATGCGTACCTAAACGAAATAATATTATAAGGTACATACAATTTGATGTACACGAGAAAGAAAAGGAATGATAATAACCTAAAAGTATGCACATAAGCCAATAATCAATATAAATACACAATTATATTACATTGTTTGTTTGTAATGACGACAACAGGTAGTGATTAGAAACTCTGACCACTATACCAAAAGGTCGCGGGTTCGAATCCCGCTAGAGGCATATGGTTGTATGATGAATACGGACAGGTGTACTCGAGTTATGGATGTTTTCATTTATAATAAGTTAATTATTAAAAAAAAAATGTATTTATGTAGTATATCAACCGTCTGGTATCCACAACACAAGCGTATAGTTGCTTAAAGTGGAACTAGTTTATTTATTATTGTAAACGCTTTGTTGTAGAAAAATACAATACATTAATTTTGCATTGATACAGAATTTGTTTCACCAGTGGAAATAAATGAAGGTCGAATTTGGTTGATGTGACGACGAGACATTCACCCTCCGTAGTATAAAAAAACTCTTTTACAAATATATAGCTATAAAGTTATCCCGTTTACATAACACTGTGTTTGTGTGTGCAGCATCCTGTTCGCTGACATCTGCGGCTTCACATCCCTATCCGACCAGTGCACCGCCGAGGAGCTGGTGCGCCTGCTGAACGAGCTCTTCGCCAGGTTAGTTCACAGCTAGTTCAGCAGGTGATAACTTTACACTTCCCCTTTTTATAGATTTGTGAAGTTCCCAAGGTGACGGACACGAAAGTAAGTACGACTCCTTGTCGTGAAGTAGTGATCCAACGATCACTGACTAGGCTGTTACTATCACGACTTCCTTGATGAGCAGATAACGAAAATCGATCAGAGAGGAGTCAATGGAGTTGTCAATGTGTGGTGAGAACTTGAGATACAATATCAACCTACTAACCTATTAATTATTATAGTACAAATCACTAACCGATTTGTACTATTTTATTTTATTTGCTTTTAGGAAAACTTACAGCTAATACATAAGATATCATATGAACATTGTACATGAAAATGCCAATTACAACTTCCCACATGTAAGTTAGGAAAGTTAAGAAGAAGAAAAAATATTAAATCAATAACAATAGTAGGTACAGTCAGCCACAATAACAACGGTTCACTTACGTGTCACCCTCCACGCAGTCATAAAAATCTTTTGTGAGTATACGTCTCACTGTTAAAGTACCTACTCGTGCAAAATAGGTCGATGTCAAGGTCATTGCATATGCTGTTGAAGCTGTTGCTGGCGCGTATCAGAAATGAGTTCTGCCTGTAATTTGTCCTCGATAAAGGAACATATAACAGCGGCCGTTCCCGAAGACCTAACTGGTTTGTTTTCAGCCTTATATTAGAAAGCAGTTCATTACAGTCAACTTTGCCCTTAGTAATATTCATCATCATCAGACTATAATATTAATAGTTTTATGTGAGCTCGTGTACCTTTCAATAGTCATCATTACACTTGGAATTTGTATAAACGTGTATTAACGACGAATAGATCCTGTACTCGTACAGTAGAAGCCGAATTTCGATGAAATTAAATACCGTTTTGTCTCTATTGACGGGACAGTACAGTGAAGATGGGAACAGAAGGGCGGGGTGCGGGGAGCGCGGTACGATGATAGATACGAGCCGCGTGTAAACTCGTCTAATACGGGCGGATTAAGTTTAAAGTGGATCACGAGCGTATCGCATCTCTTCCCAATGAAACGGCCAGATCTGATAAGCCCCTACAAGTTTCACCTTTACAACTTACCGACTGAGTTACACGTAATACCTCACAAAGAGGAAAAGCCTTTCAATTTCGAAGGCTCACAAAGATCCCGCCTTTAACTTTATTAATATGGAAAAGATTGTGAACATCTTTCGAAATGTTAAACGTATATAAACGTTTCATTAGTTCTCTACGTAATATGACTGCGATATTGAATGCCCAAGTTAGTCTAACAAATAATTGAATATCGATACGAGAAGCAATTCGAATTATTTACTTGGCATGAATTAGGCCACTAGAGAAAATATTCGAAACAACGCGAAATAGCTATCTCGGCCGCGGTCAATTATTCAGGGCTTTGTTCACTAGCCAGGGTCGGACTGATGCGGGATGATTGGGTCATCCATCACTCGGCGCCCCCCGCCCTCCCCGCCCTCCCCGCCCGTCACGACTCGCCACAGACGCGCCGGTGAATTGACTGACTCTAAACCCGGCGCAAACTGACACCTAGGTCTTATTACGCCGGCCGTTCGTCACACGTCGCTCGTAAAGCTTTCACTGCACTTTATTAGTGCACCTTTTATGGTGCTAGGCGTCTGGAGATCCTCGTCGACCTGAACGTGACCTTCGCCGCCGACACTACACACGTATTAGCCGCGCCCTCCCTTTGAGACCAGACACTTTTATTAGTTGCAGTGAACCTTGTGATTTAAGGGGTTACCTAATTGATGTAGGATGGGGAACGTAAGGGTGTTGGTAATTATTAATCAGCTGATGGGACGCCACTCTATATGTTGAAGTCCCTAATTACGAGGTTGAATTGATGGGAATACTAGCTAACAATAATTCTTCTTATATACAAACAATAAACATGCATTTACACTCACACACACAAATGTTAAATAAATGTTCAATTTACGCTCCTTACATCTAATTTATGTAAAAAAAAATATAGCATCATTTAGGAAAAATAGTGATAAACATGATGTCAATACAAGAAATAAAGATAAACTTGCAGGTCACATGAGTCGCCTCCACAAAGTCAGTAATTCATTCAAAGGGTTATGTATACGCTTTTTCAATAAAGTTCCTGTTGATATACAAAATCTTCCTTTCAATCAATTTAAAGATACTATAAAACAGAAACTTATAAGTAAGCATATTATAAAATATCAGATTATTTAGATGATAAACATTCATGGACATAAACAGCCCGTTCGCATAACCAGGCTATTTCACAATTAATAATGAAATATTATAATTATAAAATAATAATTAATAAATTTGTAATATAAAAACCTTTTTTTTTTTTAAGAGCCACCTCAAGAGTTTATTCCTTGTTCTTCTCAGGGGAAAATTGCCGTTTGAACAAGCAGTAGCTTAAAAAATGTAAAATCTGACTATTTTAAGTGTACCCTGTGTACCTACAAAATAAAGCATTTTTTGAATGATTGATAAATCAGCCATTTGCTCACTGAGCACCTACAAATGTAAATGACAACCCTTCTGAAGGTGAATACCTGATAGGTTGCAATACATGATAATTTTCTTAGTTCAGGAACTTGATTGTAGTTGTTTAAAATGTACCGATGTAAACTTGTGAAGTGAATAAATGATAACTTTTTTTTATTATCTATGATTAACTGGAAACGCGTTTGACCACAATCTCACCTGATGGAAAGTGACGATGCAATTCACTCTTTTAAATTCGTTATTTTGATAATGTTCTCTGCTAACTTTCTAGATGTATGTATCCTGCTTATGCGTATAAAGTTTCATTGGAATTGGTCTATTCATTTCAAAAAATTTGCACTTGGAATTTTATGTGGAATGCCGGCTGGGATGTTCAATGTCTACCGCTGTTTATTAACATAGTTATAGGTGACTGTACTAACAAAGATGGACCTTATTTTCTGGAAAACAAAAATGATTTATAAACCCTCTTAAACAGTAACTATATAATGTATAATACATGTACATCATTTCTAACAGTTTTCTCCCACCGAACAAACAAGCTTATGCCTCTATTTAAGCTGTCCACATATCCGTTCCGTGTCCGGGAGAGGCCCATGGTTCAGTGAACACGGGAAAATATGCCGTCGAGTTATAGTAATAGCGTGCCTGTTGTATGAACTCGACTATCCGCTTCAGTGCCCGGGAAGGGTCTGACATGGCGATACAAAAGGCACGCTATTCCTAGACATCTTGTTTTCCCCGTCTCGAGTGAACCATCGCCCTGACACGAGGCGAATGTACATGAAAAGAACTTAACTATGTGCCTCTTTAGCCCGTGGCTTTTATTCTTGGTCTCACATATTTCGGGCAAAGAACATTGGCGCATGTTGATACAAATTACATTTGACAATGAGAGCGCAAACCCTCCACAAACACGAACGAACGTCGGTATGCTCCGCCCTGGTTTAAACGATTTATTAATTAGTAGAATTGATTCGATTCGACTTCGTTCAATGGCAGCTTTTACGTTATACGGGTTAAAGAAAAGGAATAAACACGCCAATGCCAACGTGCCTGTAATTTACTAAATGGTTGGCATTATTTCCACGCACGTATAATTTAGTTTCCATAAGGCTCGATTGAAACTAAATGTGTGAAGTAATCACACGGCTCACTGTGCTGCTGGGTAGGGCCTCTCATTAAGACTTCTCCTCCGCAAAACACAAGGGGGTAATGTTTTTCAACAACCGTCAGCCACAATTTCTTGTCGCATACGTTTTTTCATTACTATCATGCGCAGTCGGGAATTTAGATTTTTTATATAAATTAACTCTTTTATTTACAGATTTGATGAAAGAATAAACCTACAATTGTTGCATTTTTTTAAAACTAGTAATGGATTTAAACTTACTATCTACTCGTACTAACTAGACTGTTGTAGCGCATATTGGTTAAACACACGAGGCGGAATTTTAGCCCGAGCCGAAGGCGAGCCACCATAATGCGGTGTTTACATATAATTGTTTGTGCATTTAGCTAATAACTAATATACACAAGGCTTTATTACTTCTAAGCGATGTAACAAGCGTTTGTAAACCTATTTAATGAAAAAAAAAAATAGAAATAACGCACTTATACCATAATGTACGCGTCTTATATGCATTTAAATCAAAAAGTTTTTCAATCATTATTTCGTAAGTTATAAAAAAGTCCTTTTTTGAAGTCGGTTAAAAATAACATCTGGTTAAATAAAGACATACAATCACCGCTCAGTCACAAGGCTGACTCCGCACAGAATAACGAGCTAATTGTTCTTTCGAAATAACTAAACTATAAGCAAGTTTTGAATGTCTACCAGAACCTTATTGTACTTTAAATGACTTATTTATTGGGTAGCCCGACTCGTTTGCACCCGAGTGTAGGTACTTGCTCTTTAATGCAGCCCCTGTCAACAAGTCACGCACGATACGGTTGACTTGTGTTCCAATTAACGTTTATGTGCTGATTAAGTATAATTAATGGAGTTCCTGCGTTTGTCGGGTAATTTGGGACGCGGAGAGAGGGAAACAGAATGAAAATCGGAGATTTCTTTGAACTTTCCGAATTGCTAGCTGCGTCGCCTGTCGCGTACTATATACAACGTTTGCTTATGTAAAAAGAAAAACAAAGAATATTTAAAATAATTTCACTATAATTTCTCTTTAAAATTTACATTATGAACTATTAAAAAAAAACAATAACTAGTTGGGTGACTCAGCATATTGCTTCACTCAAAGTTTGACATTCGGAGACGAGAATAAACGTTAACTCAATCTAATAACTGTCAAACTTCCAAAGGGTTTGACGTTTGTTAGTTCCAACTTATAAATACAGAGAAATTTTCACCTAATAAGCAAAATAAACCGCTCTCGAGACTGAGATGGTCACAAGCTGACGCTTGAGAATCTGTTGCATATTAAAACAGTATCAAAAAAAAAGACAAAAAGAAAACTATAATATCGAGACCGAGACGCGATCCCAATCTCAAGATCGATCCACCAACACGGCTCTATGACTAACTAGGTACTGCAATGAGTGCGTGTGTGGAGGACAAGTTAGCAAAACCAACGGGATTGTAGATGTTTACACTGTTTTTTACAAGAAGTACATAGACTATTATATTGTATTTATCCATTATGTTGCTATAATCTAATGTGTCTCAGAATCGTTGCAAGTGGAAGTCTGTGGCCTCTGCCTACCCCTACGGGAAACAGGCGCGACCATGGATGTACAAAATCTGAGATAAGCGCTACACAAAATGCTGCTGTGAGAGTGTGACGAAATGTGACACATCTGTTACCCATCAATGCTGTCTGTGTGTACAGATTCGACCGGCTCGCTGCTGAGCACCACTGCTTGCGCATCAAGCTGCTGGGCGACTGCTACTACTGCGTGTCGGGGCTCCCGGAGTCCCGCGATGACCATGCCAAGTGCTGCGTCGAGATGGGCCTGGACATGATTGATGCTATTGCGTCAGTAACTAATCAACATCCTACACATACATAACATATACAAACTGTCTCTTCACAAACTCCTCGCACTAAAGAGCTTACCCACGGCGTAAGTGGTCCCGTATGTATTTGCGTCTGACTAGTCGTCACCTGGCAGTTAATGTCTACATGTCTAATGTCATAATTACTTGAACAAATACCACTGGTTGTCACTCATTCAAGAACTGATTTAATCGCGCCATACGCTGTTTAATTACACTAATAGCGAGTACTACACAACAACACAATACGAATACTTTGACTTGAATGTTTCTTTATAATCACTTTAAACGATAGTGACTCATTTTTATACAACGATATTTTCGGTATTTCAGTACTAAAAGTTTAAGTTAGTTTACGTGCAAGGAACAGGTTTTAATGGATAAGTTACTCGCTTCAAATCGGTTTAGCAAAAAAAGTAGCCTATATGTTAATCCATGTCCTAATCTGTCTACCAACCAAATTTCATCCAAATCGTTTAAGCGTGTAGCGGTAACAAACATACATACACACAAAATTCCGCATTTATAATATTAGTAGTGGGATTCTTTCGTTACTTTAGTATTTTCGTAAATACCCGTGTCGGAAACAATTACAATAAATTATTTTTTTTCAACACGCTACATTCACGCGATTTAGACTCCGCCATTTTTAATTTTTATTATTGAAATACAGAAAATATCGCATATTTTTTTACATGTGATCGAATACAGTTTACCTAGCAAATACATGGATTCACATTAAGGAACTATACAATTGAAATATAATAATAATTGCAATGTTTTCACGTGCAATCTATATTGACGCAGACTGGTCCGCGAAGTGATGGCGGTGAACGTGAACATGCGCGTGGGCATCCACACCGGGCGCGTTCACTGCGTCGTGCTCGGACTGCGCAAGTGGCAATTCGATGTGTGGTCCAACGATGTCACCCTCGCCAACTACATGGAGAGCGGCGGCGTCGCCGGGTGAGCCGTCCCTCTCATCCAACACTTCCAATCTTATTTTACTCTTTAATTTATATTATTACCACACAAGTTTAATTTTTAATCATTATTTTGTTGTCTTCCTTTAGTTTTAGGCCCGTATTAACAAACCATTCTCAAGATTGAGAACAGTCTTGTGACCGGTCTCAAGTAAACGTGTTGATTAATAAACCTAACTTGATACTTGAAAAAAATAATAAACATACTCGAACAGTACTCACTTGAGAGGTGCGCGTATTAAAAAACGAAACTCAAGACTACTTGAGAAGCGATTGGTTTATAAATTAGCACGGAGCTGTCATCAACGATTAACTGTGCAAATTTAATTGGAGAGCTATTTATAAACGAAAAATCTCCTAATTCCCTATGTGTACTTCGGCAGCCGGGTCCACATCACTAAGGAGACACTGCGCTGCCTGGGAGATGACTACAAGGTGGAGCCAGGCTATGGTGGACTACGCAACTCCTACCTGAAGGATCACAACATCGAGACCTACCTCATCGTACCCGACGACACCAGCCGCGTGGTGAGCGACAATCACCACTTACACGCTCCATGTTTACCCAACTGAAACAAAACGTGTTTATCTTATAACAGGCTTTGTCTCGATCTCTTTAAGAAACTAAAATTTGCTTCAGTCCCTCGACCATCTCTCATGCATCGTCTCATGCTAAATATGCACAGGAAACTTTCACTAGCGACTGGCAATTATATTGGGAATTATATTGAGATTTATATTGGGAAGAAGGAATCCTGAAACTATTCTGATTTACAAGGAGCAGAAACCGACATTGTACGTAGTAACATATTAGGATAAGGCATTTAGCATTCTATTGCTGTCGCGCTAATGTCACTTTACGTGTGTGTGTACAGGATAAAAAGCCGAACCACAACTTCGCCATCAACGGCAACGTGTCGAAGGAGATGCGCGTCATGGGCCACGGCTCGCAACACGGAAAGCACTCCTCCAAGTGAGTACTGACCCACCCGTCTGTGTCGTGTACCGCTTCACCTCGGAGGCCCTTGGCACAAGTTAATCGAATACCTTTGCTGTACTAAATACTAGTAATTCCTGTGTAATGTAATTCGGCCGTGTGTGACGCTGTGTATAGGATCGGCATGGATACTCCCAACGAGAACAAGAAACCAGAGGATGAGGTGAACGATTACCTGATGAAGGCGATTGACGCGCGCTCCATTGACCGTCTGCGCGCTGAGCACTGCCGCCCCTTCACCCTCACGTTCCGCGATCCCAAACTGGAGGCCAAGGTAACCACAACACACTTCAAGACTCCACCTGTATACCTGTCAGAGTAACTATTTGACGCCAAAGTATGCCCACAACGTACGACTCAAGGTTTCAATGTTCTATTAATAATGATATTTATTTGCGTTGGACAAGGTTCATTCCGTGATTATAATAATAATTGGAGCAGCATATCTCGCAAGTTAATTTCAATTAAAGTCCTTTCTAACATTTGTGTGGCAAATTCGTTGTATGGCCAGGCCAGGAATCTCGGGTTCGTCCCCTGTTGTCTCTTGATTAATCCATCGCCGCACGCAGAGTATGTACATCACGAAGTAACCATTGATCTGAGTCTACTGCCGCTTCAAATTGTGGGGGTTTCCAGCGACAATGGGCACCGATATCCGTTGACGGACGCGGCGTATTGTTTGGCGAAGGAAATTGAATCCCAGTCCGCCCCAACAACAGACGAGTACAAATGTATAGTATCATTGTGACATCACTCGGACAGGCTACAGGGAAATTACTGATCCTGTCGCTTCCGGCATATTGCGAGCCTCATTCCTCAAATGTGAGGTCACGAAAATATTTAGAAAGGACGAAAACCGTTTATACGTTGTGATTACCTCCACTTGCTGTGAGGTTTGGCATTACGTACAGTGGACGAATTTGGAATGTCCTCAGGTTCGAGACGATTTAATTCGCCGTCGAGGGATAGCCGAAGAATTGTTTTATATTTTTACGTGTGAACGTTTCGTTTGATGAACTCTTGACTTTTCTACAAAATTTCCACAAGAGTATACAATGTTTTATATTGGGTCTTTACCTATGAAATTGGAGTTTCTTTTTCTTCGTTAATCATATGTACCAATCTCTGCGATTTTCAAAGCTATATACAAATTCGTTTTTTATTTGGAAAATGGAATATTATTTCAAGGTTTCACATGAGATATTTTTTAATTTCTGGGCTAAGTCACATAATAAAAAAAATTGAATTTAAATTTTCATGTGCTTCCCATAATCATTTCTTAGATTCGCTGAAACTTTTATAAAGGGGTTACTTTTAAAAATTAACGCTGCCTATCCTTAACTTAATGCTATCCGATAATACACACAAAGTTTAGCTAAATTTGGATTTGTCGTTCCCAAAAAAAAAACAAAAATGTTTGTATGGAGAAAACAGTCTTAATGAAATTCTTCATACAAAACGCCAATTTCATAGGTGTAGACCTAATATATCATAAATTAGTTTGTATTGTCTCATGAGGACGTGCGCGTAGTACAAGTAGACTCAGTCGATTTGGACTCGAACAAGTCCTGTGAGTGTCAGTCCATATGACGTCATGACAAATTCAATATGACGGACTTTAGCAGTTATTTCTTCACGTTTGACAACAAATAGTTACAGCACCCATCGATATGGGTACCCCTATCATAGTGGGATCTAACCAGGGCGAAATTTTTGAACCGTATTACCTGGCGGAAAAATACTTTAAATATTGAAAATAGCAAGTTTTATTCAAAGGTAACATTCGTTTATTTCCAAAAAGAAGCAAGCATTTGAAAATACTCTTGTAACTCACTGGAATTGAACTAACGCCAATGCAAATAATTGCATCAACTACTTTACGACATCAATCGTTAGGGTCAATCATGAAAATTAAATATAAACATGGTATATCTTAGATAAAGGGAGAACATGATAACAATAAAAATAAATAAGATATCTTTTAATGAGTTTATTCTTATTTATATTATTTACGAAAGTAAACTATTATACTAATTATTACTAATCTGAGTTTCTCGCTAGCTCTTCTCGCGTGTGTCGCGTGTCGCGAATAGTGGTCGCGTTCCGAGCTAGTGGTAGTTTAAAAAACAAATGACGTTCATAAGTGCATATTGTATTGCCTACATGAATAAATGATTTTCATTTCATTTGATTGCTCAAAATGAAAGTCTTTTAGCCTGTAGCCTACGTACTGAGTTATATTTCATAGTTAGATTGTATGTATCTACATAACACGGCCTGAAACCGCCTGACATTGCCATCTTGTTTACAGTACATCTCTGAGCCCGACCGCATGCTGCGCGTGTACTTCCTGTGCTCGCTTGGGATCTACGCCGCCATGGTGATCATCCAACTGCTGGCTTTCGACATGTTAGTGACATTACTTTATCCTACCTAGCAATTAATTGGTACGACCATTAATTCGTGAAATCTAATGTTTACTTGGGATTGCGTCCCATTCAATGCAACTGTAATTTCGTAATTGAATACAGTACTTGGGATCACGTTTCGAAAAAACGAAGCCTTAAAATTTTCTCGATAGAAAAAGAATCCAAAGTTACGTCTGACATTACGGAGATACTTTATGTGGAATCACGAATTTTTGAAACCAAATTTGATCTTTGTAGTAATTGTACTAAATTAATTCTGTGCTTTCTGAGTAAAAATATCCATGTACGAGCGCGAGAAAATGTTTGAAGGATCGATAAGTGCTTTCGTGAACATTGGTGTCGATTCGGATGTACAACGAACTAACTAAATTTAAATGATATGTATCCTTTTCTAACCACTAATACATGAAAAGGACGACATACATATAAGTCCTGTCAAATTAAGTAAAATGATCAAAACAAGCACTTCTTTATCAATATTAGGTGTACACCTAGCGACGTCACGATTAAAATACTATAGAGCGACTTGTTTTGACAGCTCTTAACTTAATTTGACAGGCCTTAATTTATAGTCGTCCCTTTCATGTTAATAGTGTTAGAAAAGGATGTATCTGCTTTAAATTTAGTTAGTTCGTTGTACATCCGAATCGACACCAGTGTCTTTGTATTAAAAAAGAGCGTCAAATCTAACGTACCAATTTTTTTAACGATGTCTCTAGTTCCAATATTTTGGTAGACATATCTAGGTACTTTAGAATTGAATTCTATTAAAATAAGACGCATGTAAGAATCATTATTATTTTGACGATCTGTTTGGTGTAGTGGTTGGAAACTCTGCTGCTATACCAAATGGTCGCGGGTTCGAATCCCGCTAGGGGCATATGTTTGTATGATGAATACAGACATGTGTTCCCGAGTTATGGATGTTTTTCATTTATACATATATTTATTTGTGTTATCCAAGCCTAGATGCTAAGTGTGTTTGTGCAAAGACATTATTTATTTATTATGTTATCTATAACAAGGGATATGTTATTTCATCAAAGTAGTCATGCTTTGAATTATATGCTCCCGTTCTGCTCGGCAGCACGGTGACTGGCTGCGTCATGATGCTGGTCTGCGGGCTCATCCTCTCCGCCGACACTTATCTCGTTCTATGTAATGAGTATCAGGTATGAACATTGGCGTTTCGTAGGTTTGCTATATATCTACGACTGTGATGGAGTCTCTGAATTTCCAGCTATCCTTACATATCTGTGACATGCAATAGATTCATGCATCTAGAGATCGAGTCAATTTTGAGTTTTTTTTTTATGCACAACGGTTTGGTGCTTGACCTCAATCACACCTGATGTTAAGTAAAGATGAGGTCGAAGGTGGAAGCGGAACCGGATACCCAAACACATTTGGGGGACTGGCTATCTTATCTCTGACAACTGTTGCGTTCCACATTGCTGTTTGGCGGCAGATTTAGATAAGATGGTGGTAGCTAGCCAGGCGGACATTTAATATGCCCTACCACCAACCAAACCGAGTACTAAATATGTACCTCGCTGGGGATCGAACGTAAACCCAATGTTGTTTACATTGAGCCACGGAGGCGGTTAAATATCGTTTGAATATCTGAAAATAATATTAGGTCCTTACCTATGAAATTGGCGTTTTGTATGAAGAATTTCATTAAGACTGTTTTCTCCATACAAACATTTTTGATTTTTTTTTTGGGAACGGCAAATCCAAATTAAGCTAAACTTTGAGTGTATTATCAGATAACATTAAGTTAACTATGGGCAGCGTTAATTTTTAAAAGTAACCGCTTTATAAAAGTTTCAGCGAATCTAAGAAATGATTATGGGAAGCGCATGAAAAGAGCTCTGTTCATTTTTTTTTTATTAAGTGATTTAGCCCAGAAATTAAAAAATATTTCATGTGAAACCTTGAAATAATATTCCATTTTCCAAATAAAAAACAAATTTGGATATAGCTTTGAAAATCGCAGGAATTGGTACATATGATTAACGAAGAAAAAAAACTCCAATTTCATAGGTAAAGACCCAATATAAATAGGATATATTTAAATATTTTGTGTAATGAATAATTGTATGCCTGCGTGCAGCACACTCACGCCCGGCTGAAGGCGCTGTCCAATAAGGTGCACAACAACCGCACCATTGCGCAAGTGGTATCATTCGTGGCAGTACTGTCTGTCGTCCTCCCGGTCCAGCTGCTCATGGTGAGTGAGTAGTTAGCACTATGCCATGTACTGAGTAATCTGTTTAAGATTATGAAGAAGCGAAGAGGAAAGATTCAAGGAAAGAGAGGAAGGAAGAGGAAGACCTAGGTGCAATCACTTTGACCAAGTGAAAGAAATGGTGAATGTCCTGTCGTACCAAGAGGTTAAATCATTACTCCACCTACAAGAGTATAGCTCTTAAATTGATGAAAAGGAAGGTTTTTTTTTATTGATTTGTGTTCAGTATCAGTAGATAGTACAGTCAGCTGCAACTAAAAGTATACCCTCATCTATCTTGCAAAGAAAATCACTCGTGACGTAGCCGCATTCGCTATTCGTTTACAGTTAGCGAAGTTCAGCAATATCTGGCGCGATCAGTGCTTGGTTGGGTGACCACCAGTGGCATTTTAATACGAGTGCTTCCATGCTTCGGAGGGCATGTTAAATAGTCGGTCCCGGTAGTTGTCAATTGAAGGCAGTCGTTAAATCAAGTCGGTGGACTACACAGGCGGCTTAAAAACACTGACTGTCAGATGGTCACTAATCTGAGTACTGTCAGGACATGAAATTTTGATACCCATAGTTTATTTTGCCTCGCACGATATTATTAACACAAAAGATCTAGTGCGTTAGGGGTATACTTTCAGCTGCAGCTGACTGTACAGATTTGAATATAAATAAGAATAAGAAAACTTTATTTGATCCATTTAACGACACTTATACGTTACAATTCATTGATCGGGTTGTATGTACTACATAACACTGGCGAGCTACTACATAACAATATTCAAAACAGCAGAATTCAAGTCTTTCCATGTCCCTCCTTTACTGACTTGGACACCCTCAGTGTTCAGTATAGAACCTCGCCTGACTTGTCGGCACAATTGAGTAAAGACTGGCGCCATCTATCGACGAACCCGTGAACCCACCTCTAATCAATCTATTCACTTCAAGTGTACCTTTCTCACGGGTTCCAGGACAATCCGATAGATGGCGCGAATCTAAATGTATATATTCTGGGCGCGGCCAGTTTTTCTTTCTCTTACGATCGGACAACATCCAATAAAAAACCTCGGATCACCACGCAGCCTGCAGTTTATCTTCTCCCAACGAGTCACGAGGTGTATAAATGTACAGAAGGGGCGGGACAGCTCTGGCCAGGGTCAAAACAGAACACTGATCACCACACCAACTTATTTATTGAATATGAAACAGAGGATCGAGAGGGTCTTAAAACTAAAAAATTAATCAATCAATCAATCAAGTACACTTTATTGTACAAAAAATCTACAATGCACTTCAGAAATAAAGCTTCAAAAAAAAAAATTGTACAACCAGGCGGTCTTGGCGCTATTAAGCGATTTCTACCAGACAACCTTTGGGTAGAGATAGAAAGTAGAACGGCATAAAAGCAAGTAGGTTGTGCACCAATGACTTAAAAAATATATAAAATCATAGATACCAAACAATAGATATAAACATACATACGTTAGATATGAACATCAACTTACATGCAATGATAGTGTAAAATATACCTACAATTAACTATTTACATGTAAAAAAATGATTAAAAATAACAGTGAGACTGAGTTAAATCTGAAAATCAATGTGTCAAAAAAAAGGATCCGTCAGTTCATCAGTCAGTCAGTTAGTTTGAACTCCAATAACCCAAACCCACCAATGAGTATCATCTCAAAAGAACGACACCGTTACAAATTTATAGCAAGATAACAATAATTTTAATTTATACGGTATCACATGTGCCAATGTGTGCGCAGGTCCAAGGAGTCTATGCCGCTGTGGAGAAGAGCAAGCAACCGCAAGTGATGACCGATACCTGCCCCTATGACATGAATGAGGTACACCCGGTGCCCAGTACCGTATTTGGCTCATTTGGTTTGGTGTAGACTATTATCCCCACTATGTGAAGTGTGCACTCCTCTCTCCGCATCTACACAATTCTAACTAACAGTTGTTATAGGCGCTTCGTTGTGAAAATACAATGTAGTATTTTATAAGTAATTGCTAGCCCCTAATGTAAACTAACAACCATTAGTAACAGTAAAATCAGTTCGTTTTGCTTCGTTATTGTTGTGTCCATTGTCATCGTCATCATCATCACCCGTTCCTTTTCATTATCTTTAACAGTTCTATCGTTACCATCAGCACTACCTGCAGCTGACTCTCATGGCGATGTTCCTGTGCGCCGTCCATCAGATTCTGATCACCATGGTGAAGACTGTGCTGCTGGTTATTATCTGCATAACGTACATAACCATCACTACTCAGGAGCACCTAACGTACCGCCAGCACTTCAACAACTTCGAGTGAGTTACGTCCGTGTTTATCATATGATTCATAACTCCCTCCTACTTACGTATGTGTGCAACATGATCGTAACTTTTTGGAATTGTTTATATTTTTTTTTGTTGTTGACTAAGCCCAATTTCAATGTAGCAAAAAAGTTGTGTCAGGATCGTAGCAAGTGGAAGTGTATCGTCTCTGCCTACCCCTACGGGAAACAGGCGTGACTTATGTATGTAACTTTATGATAATGGGGTCATTTTGTAATCTAGGCCCATTGTGGAGTTTGGCCGAATCAGAACGTTGGTGTACGTTTTTGTCTAATCAATATCTAGCTTCTCTGCATAGCTTTAGGTTAGGCGCATAGGAGCCGAGTTAAAGTATAGCCAACTTAGTAAGGGATTTTTTTTTTTTTTATATGAGAGGGCGGCAAACGAGCATGCGGGTCACCTGATGGAAAGCAATCACCGCCGCCCATGGGCAACCGCAACACCAAAAGGGTCACAGATGCGTTGCCGGCCTTTGAGGAAGGTGTCCACCCCAGAATAAGTAGGGCAGCCTGAGCGATGAGGGATTCTCCAGCAGTGCTGGTACCCTCCTGGGGTACTAACTCTTTTAGACGGTTCCTCGTCTATTGTAATTGTAAAATAATGATCCTTAGTCAGCATTACTATTGAATATATATATATATATATATATATATATATATATATATATATATATATATATATATATATATATATGAATTGAATAGATCAGAGTTAGATACAAGAGAGAAATTTAAGTAACACCAACAAACTTCCGCTTTCAGATCAGAAATTGATCAACCTTGTAATGCTTACTTGACACCTTGCTACTGCATGATGTAATTCTAAATGGCAACTTGTCCCACTCTCTTGAAAAACATCGATCTCAATATGTCCAGTAAAGCAAATTCAAAAAAATAAAGAAAGTGTTGTAACGTGATATTGTAACATACAAACACAACATAAATATTTAGTCGGATGGTAATGAGAGTAACATTTAGAATTAAACGGTGGGAGCACATACCAACAGTGACCGCTAAAATTGAATCTTAAACGCTTAATATGGCACTAACACCACCGGCCTGTGTTCTAGACAACAATGCGACCTGGACTGGAACCAACACTGGACCAACATTGTGATCGCCGTCGGCGCCACCGTCGCCCTGATGCTGCACTCCCAGCAGACCGAGAGCACCTACCGGCTTGATTTCATCTGGAAACTGCAGGCTAATGGTATTCCTCCAATCTTAGATTCAGCTATTCAAGAATAAATTATTGTTGTCACTAAAAACCAGCGGTGTGTAATGGAATCTTGGCCTTGCACGCAAAAGCGTCGTAAATGCCACCGTTAGCGCCCCTATTTATTGGTGCAAACGTCATGACTCGATCGTCAAATATTTTGAATGTTAATTGCCAAAATACAATAAAACAGAAATTAAAACCGAGTAGGTTCATCACTGAGTCATTGTTTCCGTGCAGATGAGAAGGAGGAGATGGAACACCTGGAGGCGTACAACCGCAAACTGCTCGCCAACATCCTGCCGGAGCATGTCGCGCAACACTTCCTCAACAGCGACAAGAATATCGACGTAAGATGACATTCACACTACATTCTAACATTATGAATTATAAAGATATAAAAAGTAGGTACTCAATATAATAAGTGTATCACCATACATAGAGCTTGCTACAGTGCCGAGCCGTATTAGTAAGGTTCCTTTATTGGTATTAAAAAAAATAAACAGATTTAATATCGCCGAGAGCTTCATGTCCATGCTTGTTTATCTAAATAAAAAAATATTCTCACCTGCACATGTAACGGAACTTATCCAATTAATCCGATTTGTTACGAGATTTATTTTTTTAAATTACCACACAACGTTCCCCTAAATGTGCTGGCGAGTATAGTTTTTATTTGTTGCTAACATAATTATGTAACATCGCTGACGTAAAGTCGCACACATCAGAAGCAACGTGTGTACATAAACCTGTAACAGGAGCTGTACCACGAACAATGCGAGTCGGTGTGCGTGATGTTCGCGTCGATCCCCAACTTCTCCGAGTTCTACGTGGAGCTGGAGGGGAACAACGAGGGCGTGGAGTGCCTGCGGCTGCTCAACGAGATCATCGCCGACTTTGACGAGATCCTCGCCGAGGAGCCATTCCGGTACATCGAGAAGATCAAGAGCACCGGCGCCACCTACATGGCTGCGTCAGGTCAGTAGCTACATACCAGCCTTCCACGTAAAAAAAAACTGAAAAGAATAAAAAATACCGGTCAGGAGCGTGTCGGGCCACGCGCAGTCTAGGGTGCCTTACTTGCCCATCGCAATATGGGAACTTTGGCGGTTTTTTGTTGTTTGATAAATAATTTCGACTATTACCCATTAGAGCTTTCTTAGCTGTGACAGTGTCCTTTTAACTTTGTTATATACTGGTTGAGTTTTTTTACCGTAAGAAAAAAAATAGGGTATATTAGGTAAGTGATATAGAAGATATTGGCCTAGATGGCACGACATTTGAACCTTCAAGAAACGATCCTACACCTTCCTCAAAGGCCGGCAACGCATCTGTGACCCTTTTGGTGTTGCGGGTGTCCATGGGCGCCGGTGATTGCTTTCCATCAGGTGTCCCGCATGCTCGTTTGCCGCCCTCTCGTATATAAAAAAAGGTAGTTTAAAAACTAAAAATCTGGAGCTCCTCAAGTCTGTTTCAACTGTTGTCGCCGCTAAATCGCGCATTAGAATTTAATAATTGTTCATGTGGGTCTGTCAGTGGCACCGTAGCTTGCAGGTTTTCTAGCGGTCTGTCTTAGCCATATTTGATGGAAATCAATTCTGCCGTTTTTGACACATCTATTAAAGATGGATTGGTTTCATTCCTGTTCCGACCACCGCCGAAATCACATAGAAAACATTTAATTGTGGTTACAGGTCTAACAGAGGGAACATGTGACCTTGAGGGATACCGCCACGTGACCGCAATGGCTGACTACGCCCTGCGCCTGCGCGAACAACTGCAGTACGTCAACGAGCACTCCTTCAACAGCTTCCGTATCCGGATAGGTAAGGAGACATATCTACCTTGTATGCCTGGAGGAGTAAGTATTATCAGCCATGCGAGTTATTATTGCGAGCTTTTATGCAAGTTGCGATAATTTGTATATTGTGGTGTTTCTGATGCGAATTTGAGATGATATTGGTATGAACAATATATGTTGACCCTCAGGCATCAACATCGGACCCGTGGTGGCTGGCGTGATTGGCGCGCGTAAGCCGCAATACGACATCTGGGGCAACGCCGTCAACGTGGCGTCGCGCATGGACTCCACAGGCCTCCTCGACCACATCCAGGTGCCCACATCACCCCACCCGACCGTAGATGTATTTCTCCCTCTATCGACCATTCTCTCTTTGGCATCATCAAATAGCCACCCGGTCTTCTACACCGATTTAGCCACGAAATGTTAAAGACTTTAGATTTTTTTTTGCCAATTTACTATTGACATTATAGCCTTGTGCTTCCAGAACATTAACATTCCCTGCATTGTGTCGCAGTCCGTGGTGCATCAAAACTAAGGTGTCAAGCATTATTTGATCCCCTTCCCCATAGGTTAAGCCTTAAGGCTGAATTTGAATTCAATTAAGCTACACTCCCATTTGCCGAGGACTATGTCATACCTTTAACTATCCTTTAATCAGTCTGGGGCCCAAGGTAGCAAAAGAGTCATGATGTGCATGATCTACCTTCAGTAGACTGTTGACCCTGGCTAACAGGAGTTGCAGTGAGAAGACCGTGAAGGCGGGTAATTTGGCGCTTCACATCCTTTACGACCAATTATTACTTAGGGAAGTTAGGATCTCAAGCTGTTTTCTAGCAAATGTTATTAGGACTTAATAGCTAACTAGTATCATGACTGATAATATTTGTCCTGCTCATTCACTTGGACGAAGTATACAACTATCCCACTCTCATTCCTAAGTCGCGCGCGACAAACGGATGTCATGCCACGGAAGCTGGTGTCCGCAAACAATGGATACTGCAAACTGTGCCTGTCTGGCGGCAGTCAATGTGCTATACATGTAGTATTGTTTTTTTTAATATATTTAGATACGTACCATTTAAAACTGTGGCTAACCAAATAATTTGAACATTTACAAATATTCATAGAAGATAAATTGTTTTGCGTTTTGACTTACCTTGATGACATTTTTCTATTATTATGCCAAATCGAAAGCCGTACATTACACAACATGACATGTGTCTAGCGCGTGATTGTATTAGCTGGGCGAATGTGGTACCACAATATCCTCACGTAATTTATTTCATCCAAGTTTGTTAAGCTTGTGCGAAATTCAGTCTTAATATATTTTGTTATATATATTTTATTGTGTTTTTTAATTATATTGTCCTTAAAAGAGACTGCAGATATTGTCTAAGTATTGAGAGTTGAGGGGTGATTTGATATGGCGATGCACAGGTGACGGAGGAGGTTTACGAAATCCTGTCACAGCGCGGCTACAAGCTGCGCTGCCGCGGCACCGTGGACGTGAAGGGCAAGGGAAACATGGTCACCTACTTCCTGGACGGCCTCGGCGAGTGTAGCGACCCCGGTGTCAGGGACATCTACAACGTAAGCCTTTATCCAAAAATAATAAGTCTTAAAGAAAATTGTAAATATTCATTAATTCGTCTCTCTTGTCTGCTTTATCACAGAACCCCACACCATCAACATCGGGTGAGGGCGGCGGAGGCAGCCGCCCTGAGCACCGACTCGAAACCCTCTCCGAGGGACACACCGACGAGGATGCCGGCCCATCACCGAGAGCATCCATTCCAAGAGGTATGATACTTGAATCTTGTGATGAACAATGGTTGTGGTTACTGCCTATGGGATATTATCCAATTCCAATTAACTGTTGCAGAGGACCAACAGGGCTCGACAAGCCCGCAGCTACCGAACGGCGAATCAGCGTCGCACGAGAGTGTGGCGGGGGAGGTGCGCGCCCGGCGCCTGCGCCGCTTCGAGCGCCCACTCTCGCTAGCCGACTGCGCACCGCTGCCTGCCATCATATCGCTCATGCAGACTCGGGCCAACTCCACCGACTTCCACGGGAACATCGACGTGGAGAGCGGCGTAATCGACGACCTGGAGCTGCAGCCACGCGTGGTGGAGTCGCGCAGCAGCGGCGAGATCGAGACACTGCTGGAGGAGGGCGGCCCGCGCCGCTCCGTCAGCCTCGCTGACTTCCTGCTGCGCCGCAAGGCCACGGCGGCGGCGTCCCGCCAGCCCTGCCACGTCATCGAGAACCCCATGAACGCGATGTCCAGCGTCGAGACCGACGGCGCACAAACCGGCTAAGACGAGCACGCCAGGCACCGGTCGTTAGGCCATGGCATGCGATATGACGGCGTTAACAAAAACGTTTGTCATTTTTGTGTAGTCATTCAAACTCTAATATGTCAGTGTTACCGAGGAGCCCGGGCCCGTGCTTTTACCCGCGGGTGCCAAATCGGCCGCGGGCCTGGGCAACCTCGGACGGAACTTTCTGCCAAGACTCAAGACTGAACACGACTACCGACAATGAAGTCTACAACGGAAAGCGACAGGCATTCGGAAGTACTTACGAATTTATTGATATTAGTTTATAATTAAAACGCGGAGCGTCGGAAGCAGGTTGTGATCGTCGACTATCGATCGCTCGAAAACGCGGAGTTATGCGCTTACAGTGGAGACTGTCGAGGAGTGTGTCAACTTAGGTGTGAATGTGTGGACGTGTGCGAGCTTGAGCGAGGTTGGATATTTATTGACTATTCTTGTAAATAACCTAGTCGAAGTTATCATCAATGTGCATAGATGTAGATAGACTTTTAGCTTAACTTCAAACAGTATTCGGTGACAGTGTGGGTTCGCGATACGAGGCCTAGACAATGCACTGAGTTTTATGATGATACCAACTGTTTCTGTTAACACCACGCAATAGTCCTAAAATTCGTTTTGCTCATACAGTAATTACACAAATCCCTAATACAATTTGGTTCATAACTATTTTTAGTCTTGGTGCGTCTGACCTCGAACCGCACATGTCGCTGCCCCCAGCCGCCTGTGCCAGCGCCGACCCCGTGTCACCGAATTTATATTGCAATTTATATTTCTATCGTAGTCTTCAATTTCGTAATCTTTCTTGTTGCTATTTAGGTGGGGTACGGTTACCTTATTACAACTTCTTTAGCTACCTATATACATAGTTGATTGTAAATAGATATCAACCAGCTTCATAGCTGGAGTTGTCCTCGAGTTGATGCTATTTTCCGCTACCCACATTTTTAAATACTGTTATTAATAGCGAATAGCTACATTTATCATTCGTAGACACCTTATCCTCAGCCTAATATGAAATTCAGCGTTTAAATTTTTCAATATTTAACTATTTATATTACGTAGGTACGATCGTCACTAACGTACGACGTGTGTCGCTCGGAGCACGTGTCGCTCCGGTCGCCGGTGTCGTACTAGTTATCTCAAGTAGATACCTTATAAACTATGTACCCATAGCTAAGTTTATATGGTATTTCACTTGTATTTATGTCTAGACGCTTTAGTAGGGAGTATAGGACAAGTGCTACGCTGACTAGGGCGCAGCTGAATGCTATTGTATTGTACAATATGTATGGACCTTCCCGGTCGGCGGGCGCGCGGCCTGCGTCAGTCGCCGGGAACGCAGGCCCGCGCCCGACCGTGGGAGATGTTGGTGTGTCGTAAAGAGAATGCGGGTTACTTATAGCTTTCTATTTATTGATGTCATGGTTAAGTTGAGGAGCACTCATTCAGCGAGGAAACACCTGGATGATGAGGAGAATGCTGATCCGAGTGCACGGGTATGGTTGTGGTAATGGATGTTTGACGAGGCGTCCGCCGGGGGGAGGCCGGCGTGACGTCAGAGAGAAGGTGCGGGGAGAGCGGGGAGCACCCCGCCTGCCTACGCAACTAGATACGGGTAAAATGCAACAACCAAAAGCATGTAACCAAATAGCGTGTATACGAATATTTTAATGATAACATTTGAATTTAAATCGATGTGTTCTGTGCACGATGTATATGGTGTAGTGTAGAACAAATAATTAAGCGCACTTTTATTAATGTCTAGCTTAGAGTTACGGTATTCTCTCATATTGTATTATTATGTAGACATAATTGGTAGTTACTTGACGCGTAGTCGCCCCGCTCTGTCGCAATTCGACCCCTCTGTTCATTAATCATTTTGACCACCACCGTACCCCTTGCCACGTTTATCATCTTCACTCTTTCTACTTCCTATCTTATGCTGATGCCCCGTGTGTGTTCGTGCACCACTCAAGTTACCTGCGGAGTGGAACATATTGAAATAAAAGGGTAGTCACGTTGTACTGACCCCGAGAGTCCGTCACGTGACAAAAGTATGTAAGTAACTTGAGCCCTGCTTGACTCCCACATCTGTAAATTGATCCTCGACCCATCCCGGGTCCAGCCTTTAAGTAGTGACCTTATAATATTGTGTTGGATTTTGGTAATGAAATCTTCGCATCTCACCACTAGTGCCATTAATTAATAGAATCAGCTACTTGGGCCCGCCATCGCGCCGCGCCGTGGCGCTCCTTGGGATGCCGCAATGACTGCAATGATCACCATTTAAAGCGCCTACTCGATTACGATACAACAGCAGCTGTCGTCGACAAGGACTCCTGTCCTCCAACTGGCGTGAACTTGTGATTTTCCACAAGGCTGTCTTTCAAAGTATTTCTTTCAAAGGCTGTCTTTTTGGATTTATTTCATACGAGTCATGTGCTGTGCTACCATCAGCGCCCGCCCGTGCGCCCCCGCCCGTACTCCCCCCTCCACATGTATATAGTCCCCTCCCACTTATAGCTCGCTTGAGTACCAGGGCAGTAATTACCCCCACAGTAATTACGGGCCCCGCACTGGGCTCCAATTTTTGAGTTTCTAATTTTACCCATAGCTTCCCGCTTCGGACATTGAAGATCTGGTGGTTTTTTTCTGAGTTGCGCGTCTGCACTCCGCAGACCGAAGCGCCACTTGCCTCTGGCTGCGCATACAATTAACCTGCTTGAGCTAAATATAATTATTAATACGTGAAATGTACTTCATATTGTAGATATTGTATCCGGGACTCTATATTCATTTATCGTTGATGTCTACTTGTAGTTATAATCATAGATTACCTACACATAATTATTGCAATTATTTAAGATTATTCCACAACTGTCAATGTAGAAATTGTAATATAGCGAGCGGTATAAAATGTTTCTCGTCGTTGTAGCTTACCTATGTAATAGGTGTGACGTAGTAATTAGTTTGTACTTAATATTTTTATCTACGTGTTTTACAAACCTCTACATTCCTCTAAATTCCTATTTACAAAATTATTTAAATCGATACAGTGTATTTATGATCCCGGGGTGGCTCATTATTGTGGGCTGGATTCGAACTGAATTTAATTATCTTGAGAGGGGTTGGCTAATAAGAAAAATTAATATTTTTCGACGTTCTATATTGTATGGTAAAATTAGGGAGTATTGCGCCACTCCACGCGGCTCTTGTCCCAACGGGCACGCGGCTGTCCCGTAACCACCGCCCACGGCAGGGGCATATCATTTTCACTGTATTTATATTTCACCTTTCATTTTTTTATAAAAATTTTACCCCCATTTCTTTCATAAATAAGTTAGGGTTATGTACTTAATGCTGTTCTTTTGAATAAGTAACAATAGAATTCCTGTCCTGTCCCCACTCTACCATGTGCAGGGTGTCCCCGCATACGCGACACCCGGTGCATCCAATATCTAGTCCAGACTTCTACTTGCTCGATGTTAGTACAATATAATCAATCAGTGTTTCAATTAAATAATCTTACATATTGTCGTCTATTAAATAATTAGTTATGTGTTAGTATCGCATATAGAATACAGGTAATATCATCGTCCCCGCATTTCCCATTCCTGCATAAGATACAGGTGCAGTAGGCCTCATAAATAATCATACAGGACAATTTTACAGGATCAGTGGTATTTAGGCTGTACGAACCGAAGGTCTATAAAATGATCTAGAGAAGAGCATCATTTTAGAAAACTGTGGATTGGAAAACCTTGAATAAGCATCATGCTACCTTAACCATATAGAACAGTCCTGTATGAACAACTACGACGCCGACTGTCACCGTCCCCATAAATGAAATACAGGAGTAATCCCCCATCCATCTTTATGAAATTTCCGCCCTAGCTGCACTCTACTGTCAATGCTCGTCAGCACTGCCTACCAGTAACACTGATAGTGCAAACGTGGGAAAGTAATAATGAGGTTATATTATGGTGTGACGTCTTGTAACTGTTGGAATGTCGGTGGCACCTGGTGTTAGTGCCGACAACATTGACAGTGGGTCAGACTGACCCCTCAACTGTCCCACCGTCTCGTCCAAGATGCTTCGAACCCTTCGGTTGATATCAACCACGCGTTCTCATACGAGTTTCAATTGCCGTTAGTATAATAATTATTAATATTTAATTAGAGGCCTAACTGTAGCGGCCGCTTTTGCTGATATTTTGAGCATTCTCATTGTGCCCTGTCCGTTAAGGTGTTAATTGTAAGGTAGTAGAGATCATTATATTAATCCCAGTCGTGTTAACTAAATGTGTTCTCTCGAATAAGTTTCTCTGTCGACCACTATCACTGCACGTGGCACGTCCGTGTCCCGCCCGGTCCGGTCCGCCGCGACGGACATCGGCCGTGACGTCACTACGTCAGGTTGGCCACCAACATTGGGCGACTGCTGAACAGATCTACGTATCGACGACGTAGCGCATGCAGTTGTACGTAGACATTGTAGAGCGCGAATGTGTGTCACAAAGGAGGATGTAGCGTTTGATTGGAGCCTGTTTACATCCGAAGCATTGCTTGTGCCAATTACAGTTCACCGAATCATATCGAAGTTAATTTAGAATGTGGTTAACACCTACTGGAGTGAAACAGACGAGCGAATGTGTTGGGTAACTGAGGCGGCCGGACAATGCTGCCTGTGAGAGTATATGACGATGTCGAATGAGGGAGGGCTACCACGCGTGAGCAGGGAGGGAAACTGGAGCCCCGAGTGGCGCTCCATCGGTAACACGGCTCGGTCGAGCGGCGTGCTGCGCCTGCGCCGCGCCCTGGGACCGAGACCTGAGACGGTCGAATGTGATGTACGAGTATGCTAGAGGTAATGAACGATATCTAATGTCGCTCCGACTTAGTGGGAGACGTGGTGTGAGAGCCAAGTATATTTTCTGAAGGGTTTGTAATGAGTAATGTATAGTGAGGAACATCGTTATACAGGGACTTAGAAACGTGAAGTGATACTGTGTACTTAAACGTACCACGCTATTTACTGTGTTTACCTTAGATATTGTGTCACACACACACGCACGCACGTGTCGTGTCCTATTCAAATATTGTAGTAGTTGTACTTACTTGTATTTCTCAACCAAATAGTAACTGTAGTATTAAGGATCCTGGACTCTACACATTGTCGGGAAATTGGAAACTTTGGTTAGATTATGTAGGTACACAGTTAACTGTGGAGCAATTGTCAACTGATATTCGTTTAACGAAGCACAATACGCTCACATTTCACCTCTAAACCATGAGCGGACGTTGAAGTGAAAGAAAATGTTTGATTACCTAGTAAAGTGCCTTTTCTTAAGAAGATAAGGAGGATACTGCCACTTACGAGATGCCTGTAGCCCGTGTCGAGTAGAGTTCAGGATCAGGACTCACCTATTAGACAACATTTAATTGTATGGTGCATGCACTTTATCTATTGTTTATGTGTAAGGGTCGACATTATTTAATATTAGGTTATGAACGGCACTAACGCCACAAGGGAGATGTGGGGGCGACCAGCGAACGCAGACCTAACGGGCCAGAGCTTACTTCTACCTGACGAGACCCTTCACTAGCTTTGACTATACCAAGTCTCATATAACTAATAATCGACTTGAATACCATAAATTGCAAGCTGTGATCACGTTGTCGCTGCGAGGCCCGAGGCTGCAGCGCAGAGGTCGTCGCCACATCTCCGAATTGTGACTGAATTGTTTTGATACTTTTATTTTTGATGACAGTATTATTGTATAGTTTGTATTAAATGTTCTCACTCGTCCACAGCGCTTTTGTCTCTGTAGAATCTACATAATTTGCTGTGCTGTAATACCTTAATACCTTGACATCGAAGCGAAGCTGGTTAGTGATGCTCAAATGGAAGCTCAACATGAGACTGAGCCAGTTTTGTTTTGCATAAGAGCTGTCGATCTCGGTGTCGTTTTGCGTCTGCTATCTTGGTTTTACACGTGAGTCTCTGTCTTGCAAGCACTTCGTCTTTTGTCTCGCTTAACTAATTATGGCCATCACTAACCGAACTGCCGTACATCGACATTTACATGATAACGCAAGAATGATACATGTAAAATTAAGTACTATCTAATTGACATGACTACCTTGCATTCGTGTGACAATATTATGTAAACTGGAGACAGCACAGCAACGATTAGTTTGTGTACCACCTGTGACTCTACTTTAATAACATAATTGAGACGTGTCAGCCGAGTTGTGGACGACTGTCGTTGGTCGATCCGTGTGTTACTTTATTTTGTATTAACATTTGATTATGCAGTGGAAATAATTTTCAATGTTTGGGTTAGACAGCCACCGCTCTATCATAGACTATATAACCCCGAATACTCAAAAAAACTGCTTAAATTTACGGTCCATCTAAATATCATCCAGTCGCTCCTTTATTAATGACGTTATAAGCGACACCGTTGACTTTATGAAACGTTTGAGTATTCGGGCGTTAGACACTCGAATTTCAAACTCTCCGAACGTGCTGAAGTAAAAGTCATTACCACCAGTGCGCACACACGGGTGAGCGAAGACGCTAAATATCAATGAGAACACCTATTGTATGGCTACGTTTATTACGAGCAGTCTTATTGAAAGAAGGGTTGATAATATCATCCCGGTGCGCGCTCTCGATGCGGTGGCTAACAATAGAGTGACCTAGAGGGTGATATGTCATCTATTTCCATTCAAGTACCGCTCAGTTTAAGAGGGATAGGAGATAATCCTATAAATAAATGCAGTCTGTCTAATAGTAAGTTGTATGGAAATAAGAAGTCACGGTAGCCCCCTGTAGAAGGAAGACAAGGTGTTATGTTAAGTCGCGTTTTATTCAGAATTACATTGTACTTAATTAATTTTACCGAGGATTTGTACATTTTATGATTTCAATTTTATATTAGTTATTTATGATTGTGTGTGTGTACCATACCTTCTTATGTGTAACGATCTATCAGAATATTTGTAATAAATGGTGTTATGTGTAGTAATCGCGTGTTTTATTTCCACACCTTATCACAGCTTTACCAGTGTCGCTAAATCTGAGGATTTCCCTTCCCCGACACGATAATCCCTCTTACCCGACTGCCCCGGGAAAGAGGGTAATGTTTATCGACTGTGTAGGTACTAGGTTTATTAAACTGGATGAGTTTTTTTACCGTAAGGAAAAGGCATCCCTCGTCGGTCGTGGTTCACCTGCTTAGTTCACCTGGGTGGACCGCGAGCACTACTTAAATGATGAGTAATACGCAGATCAAAAATAGGTAGTTTTTTTTTCAAAACTATCAGAATAAAGTACACCATTAAATTAAATAAAGAAAAATATGAGTTCCAAATAAATTGCGCATGTTAGGAACCCTAAGTATCACGCCAGTGGCATATCAAACTAGGACCGTTGCGTGCATTTTTGAAAAAAAAAAACTAGCTATGCCAATTACTTCCACTTTCACTTACCTAATAAGTAGCTATTCGATTCGTCTTGTGCCATACATAGGATACATTTTATCATGAAATGAATCCAACAAGCCGCCGCAAGTTAGGTTTTTTTTTTAACTATATTGTTACCCTTGGTCCCACCGCTGTGACCATATGGGACATAACGGCGACCTGACCGTCACTAAAAGTCTAAAATTCAAAAGTGGAACACTATATGAGGCTCACTTACCTGGTTCTTCCACGGAACAGTAAAAACAAGGGTTCTTCTCAATAGACGTTGAACTTTAAAGCAAAAAGAACGTGATATACCTACTTATATATTGATAGGTGCCCTAAGCAATATATAAAGCCGATAAGAAATACAAAATACAGCTTGAGTAACCTCCAGGTGGCTGGATACTGGAGCTTCAGGGAACTTATGGTTTTCATGGACTTTCAGACGACCTGTCTTCACGGAAGGACAGTCTTCCAGGCCGAATGTATAGGCATTACAGGCAGCGAAAGCGATCGCCAACACACTACTCCATCCGAATCTGATAGTATGGCGGTCCTGCAAGCCCTGAACAGCTACAGCATACTCTTCAGTGGATTAAGGGGTTTTGTATACTCTTTGGGACACAGTAAATCAAGGGGTAATGAAGCTGCGGACCACTTTGTGAGAAAGGGCTCTGCGAACACTGTGCAGGGTCCCGAGCAAATTGTCCCACGGTTTATCTTGGCTTGGTCTTTCTTTAAAATGTCCTTGATTTGGTCATAGTACGTTTGCCGTGGTGATCCCCCTACCAACTACCATTTAGTTAATCTTCTTTCATACATCCTCTCTACATGTCCGTCCATACCATCCTTTTTCATTTCGCATAATTCCCAAATATATTATTTCATGCCCCTAAAAATATTCCTAAATAAATTTGGGCTATAAAAAGTTTGCTCTGTTTGCTTTAATAGTGCCTTGCCACCCATGGAGCTAAAAGCTTTAATTTAGGAAGACTAACCAGAGCCATCTGTTAGGAAGTCTCAGAAACAACAACACCTTGTGATAGCTAACTGCGTCCTCTGCAGTAAAAGGTACAAAACACATTTGGCAAGCAGCCGTTGGTGTTGCCAATAAAATCTACTATCATGGTGGGATTGGTAATTTTAAACCATTCACTGTCCAGTCAAACGGCATCAAACAAGTATGAGGAGGAGTTCCCGTTGTCACTATGGTTCTTTCACTCTATTTCTGAATCAGGATTGAATGCATTGTCTGTAATTCTAATATGTATTTGAAAATTCAAAATTGTAGTCACAAAATTTCCACTGCTGAACACAAGACTCCCACATAGATTTCCAGAGCTTCATTAGGTCGTCCGTCCAAGTCAATGTCAAAGTAATGTTCAATCACGCTTTAGCGTCTAAACGTGTCATAAATTATAGATATTCTTTATTATGACACAGAAAAGTAAAAAGAAAACAGGTAGGTACCTGCAAATAAACAATTCATAAACATAATGCTTTTTGTTGACTTTATCTCTATTAAGAATCTGTAATTAGTACAAAAAAGTAGTGCGTAGTTAAAGATAAATTCAAACATCGAAAGTAAATGACTATTTTCATATTTAAAAAACAAAAAATCCGACAGCATATTTTGTATTTTGCTTGCGCCATGTTGGATTTTTACCATACAATGTATCCTATGACATTCTAAGCAATATGGCGAATCGAACAACACCTTGCATTTCAAAATCGTTCGAACCGTTAAGGCTACTGGAGATAACGTAGAAATCTACTTACATACATACTCAAAAAACATTACGTTCCTTTTTTCAAAAATCATTATTATGTTGGATCGAAGCCCAAGTCGCTTATAAAGACAGAAGTAAAATTTGACCAAACGAAAATAAAATTGTTTCTGACTCTGCAATGACTTGCGCGCTGTCATGGTTAACTAATAAGCCAATAATAATTTGCTTTTACTCGCTCAGTTAAACCAAACCTAAGCGCAGTGTCAATTAGGTATTCGCAATATAAACCATACATTGAATTACGAAATGGTAGGAAATAAATTTATGCAGTGGTATATTTAAATTCTTTAACAGTCAGTCAGTCAGTCTCGCTTGTGTTTCGTTTCGTTCGTTCGTTCGTTAACAGTACTCATTAGGGCGAGTAAAATTAAAAGTTACAAATTGTAAAATTCTTGTATGATTTTGTAGACTTACAATATTTCTCAGTTAACATTTAGTGATATATCTCAAATCCTCGAGACTCCGAGGCGAGCTGTGAGAGCAGGTGTCTACAATGGAGTGGACAGTGCCCGTGAACGAGATACTGCGCAATGACATCACGAAACTGACGAGCACCCTAATCCCGCCTGAGTTCCGCGGGGACGTACGCTCCGTCAGGTGGGTCTCTCACAATCCCCGTCCACTACGGCCACTCCCTACAAAGCTTAGCTTTGGCCCCTTCGCGGTGGCCTCGACCGCCAACCTCCGCATGCCTAAAACGGAATCTCAACGTCATTTCAGCCTTATGCAACTTGTTATAACAAGACGCTCTAAGGAGATGGTATATCTCCTGCCGCACAGGCACTCATGGCCAGTGTGTGTAGTTTTTTTTTTACATTTATATAGAACTACCTGTGCTCTCAAAATAGTGTAAAAATGTTGAGTTTCATTAGCGTCTTTATCACTGACATCCCTATGGGGCATTATTTGCTTAAAAACTATCCATTATTAGAAATGGGTTATTATCACAAAGTACATTGTATGACACAATGCAATGTTGAATGGTAATCCAGCTTTTGTTTAAGTACCTACATGTATCAAGCTTTTGTCACAGAAATATGAATAGCGAAAAGTAGCCAATGAATTGAAGTAGGTCATGGTGGTGGTGGATACAAAGATGGGGGCCAGTGCGGAGCAGGTGACGGCAGCCCACAGGTCATTGTGTTACCACACACATACACTGCTTTTGTCAAATGGTAGTTATTGGCTGATTGTTAATTAACCCTTGTATGTGTGGCCTTGATTAACATTGTCCATATGTGTGACTTTTAATTTATTAATTGTTTCCCTTCACAATTATTATACTGCGGTTGACTGTCTCTGTATACAAAGTCAAATGACTACAAGGACTTCCATATAATGGAACTACTACTTATGATGTTTCAAACGTAGTTGTCCCGCCCGAAATCAAATTCAGAGACATATAATGTGAATTTTTGCCAATACCTGCATAGAACTTGATGGAATATAATAGCAAACATTTATTTGAAGTTAGCAGTGACGGATTAACCCTTAATCAAATTAAGCAATTGCCTATGGCATCACGTCTGGGGGGGCATCAGAAGAAGCACAAAAAACTTGTATAAAATAATACATGACGATAAAATAGAATCAGCTTTCCCTAATGTGGAAACAGCCCTGCGTATATTTTTATTGCGTATATTTTTATTGCTTATGATTACAAATTGCTCAGCGGAACGTTCTTTTTCAAAATTAAAAATATTAAAAAATGAAAAAAGGACAAAGATGATTCAAGAAAGGCTCGATAATTTATCGACATTATACATAGTCTGATATTTAAAAAAATTAAACGTTAATACTATCTTACATGACTTCAATGCCCGGAAAAGCCGCAAGGCGCATTTCAATAAATAAATAAATATTCTTTGGTTTTTATGGTTGTCGCACACTCCACTTCTAAGGTACGTTATCTATCTCATCATCTTATTTTACAAAAAAACTATTGTCTTTAGGCGGTAAAGGTTTAAAGACCGATTCTAGTTGACATACGGATAGGGGGCCCACAGGCGTGGATTGCTTAGGGCATCAAGTAGTCTTAATCCGTCACTGGAAGTTAGGCAGTGGCTGAACAGAAGGTAATGCCTCAGTCTTATCAATTTAAAAGTAATAATAATTGTAATACAAGGTTGCGCTTGCTAAACGATCTTATTCAAGAGTGGTGTCAGTTTTTGATTGCCATTTTGTTATCCCATGACGTGCACCACACACAAAACTCAATAAAGTTTCTATATATTAAACAATACTTTCCCAAGCTTCAAACAAACAAACAAACGATGATGATTCAAGAAGTATTTATTTTCCTGTAATTAGTTTTACAAAACAAGCAAATTAACATCCAAACTTTACAGTGCAAAATCAGTGTTGCCGTATTACTTTTTATAATATACCACATATACATTCAGTGTATTAAGTATCGGGAATTTGTCAATAAAACAAAAAATACAAATTATTCATCTAAATTTATTTTATCGCCTTCAAAGTAGGCCCCATCGCTTGCAATACAACATCTCCACCGCTTCACCCAGTCTTCCATACATTTTTCATAGGCTATTTGCGGTATGGCCTTTAGCTCATTCAGCGAATTTTCTTTTATGGCTTCTATCGACTCAAAACGTTTTCCTCGAAGTGGTAATTTTAACTTGGGAAATAAAAAAAAGTCAGACGGAGCCATATCAGGTGAATACGGTGCTTGGTCGAGAACTTTTGTTGAATTTTTCGCTAAAAACTCTTTCACTATAATGGCTGTGTGTGATGGTGCATTATCATGGTGCAGCATCCATGAGTTGTGTTGCCACAAATCTGGACGTTTTCGGCGGATACTCTCACGCAAACGCTTCATGACGCCTAAATAATATTCTTTATTCACTGTTTCTCCCTCTGGAAGGAATTCGGAGTGAACCACACCACGGTAGTCAAAAAAAACTGTCAGCATCACCTTGATTTTGGAGCGACTTTGCCGCGGTTTTTTGGGTTTCGGCTCGTTTTCGAGACGACATTCTGAAGACTGTTGGCTTGTTTGCATGTCGTACTCATAAACCCATGTCTCGTCGCCAGTTATTATACGTTTCATAAAGGTCGGATCCGTAGAAGCTCGGGAAACCATGTCTTCAGCGACATGCTTTCGCTGCGCTTTTTGAACAAAATTGAGCTCTTTTGGAACTAGTCGAGCGGCGACGCGTTTCATGCCTAAAATGTCAATGAGAATGTTGTGGACGGACTTAAAAGATATGTTCACCTCACTAGCCAACTCTCTCAGACTCATACGTCGATTTTCGAGCACTAGCTTCTTGATTCTGTCGATGTTTTCTTTGGTCGTAGCGGTTGAAGGTCTACCAGAACGAGGCAAGTCTACTACTACTTCTCGGCCTTCTTTAAAAGCCTTATACCATTCATAAGCCCTTGTTTTCGATATACACGATTCGCCGTAGGTATTTCGCAACATTTTTAGTGATTCACCACATGAAATATCATTTGAAACACAAAATTTAAGGCACACTCTTTGTTCAACAATATTTTCCATTGTAAAAATCGCCGAGGACTCAAAACTATGACCAACAAAAAGTGTAGTTTAAAACAAATTAAATGACAGATCCCGCTCAAATTTTGCGCGCTAAATCAGTACAGTGCTACCAACATGCAGTAAAAAAATTAGAACGACCTCTTTTACGCGGGTCTTTTTATTGACATATTCCCGATACTTTTTACACAGAGTAGTATAAGGGTTATAGATTCAAGTTGCACTTAAATTTTTTAGGGTGTTTGGCTTATTTGGGTTCAGGTGTTGCAATCTGTGCTGCGATCATAGGTATGATTACACAGTAATTTCTAATGAGCAGCTCATCTGTGTTTTAGCTGATATGCTCTGTAGGTGTGCTGTCAGTCTGTATAAATTTGTTGGATGGTCCATGGTCCAAAAGAGAGTGAGGTTTAAATAGGCGAATGTATCAATGAGGCTGGCATAGTCACCCAGGGTGTACAAACGCCTCAAATAAAAACAAGATTTAAAAAAAAAATCTATTGAACTACTGTGCATTTGAAATTATGAGGAAGGGTTTCCAGAATTATCCTGCATCTGTTGGAGGCCGAGTGCTCTTACCGACTACTCCCTAAATTTGAAAGCCGCGTCTCTGGAGCGAGATAGGTTTCAGAATTGCATTACTGTAGTTTATTATAACCACATATGGTATGAGAGCCAGCCATAAGTCACTACAAGTTCTTCAAATCAAATCATTTTATTCAATGTAGGATACAAAAATATCACTTATTGAAAGTCAACATGTTATTTGTTTTTTAAACTACATCGCTTCACAAGGTGTTATGGTTAGGGAGAAGAAGCGACAAGAAACTTAAATTTATGGCTAATGTGATCTTTCATCTTAGCCGTCCTTTCTATAGGAAGCCAGTTAGAATATGGCAAAGTATCATTGTCCAGTGTCGAGGGATGAGACACAATTTCCTTTCCTTAAAGTGATAGTAGTATTATGAAATTTGAAAGCCCTTGCTACATGTTTGATTGCTAATTGGTGTGATGAGATGACATTGCAATCTTGTGTGAAAGATGTTTATTGGATGAGGAATATTTTACCTGGAGGTTTGATATACTGTTAGATTAGCTCAATATGATGATGCTTTGCATTTCCAGTTTTTGTGTAGCATGATTACTTGCGAAAGGACAATTAAGTAACCTAATAATAACCCTAATTTAAAAAGGAGTTCTGGCAGTGTCATCTCATTGCAGTTGATGCACCATACCTTCACGTTATGAATGTATGTTGGTGTTGTCAGGCTGATGCAGGACAGCCTGTCGCGGGTGATCGACGCGCTTGGCGAGCAATCGACGGTCGCGCAGGGGCTCAACAGAGTCATCACCAACGCCGAGAAGCTCCGCAATGCTTCGACACACATCCTGTACCTGCTCAAGGATAGCAAGGCCAAGGGGTGAGTCGATTAACCTGCGTCCCTGTAGGTCATATTAGTGTCAGGCATGTGAACTATTATATTTATTTTAGCTACTGTCATTTCAGTAGTTTAGTGCTACGCTATTTACATGTATTAGTATGGTTTAGTGTATTGACATTTGGGTAAATACAGATGTGTACATAATTAGTAAAACATTTGAATGTAACGTTTTTTAACAGGTTTTTTTACATCTGAAAACTGATTCCACTGAATATTTATTGCCTAAATCTCGACTCACACTTGGCTGGTAATAATAATAATAATAATGTCAAACCCAGATTAATTTCTTTTTCACTGTCACAAACGGCTTCAAAACTGTATTCTTTTTAAAGTTCTCAATTCATCCTCTGCTAAACATTTACGTGAGCGATTCGTTCTCACATGGCTAGTTTGTTGTAGTAGTCACAGCTTTGTTAGTATCTCACATCCCTCCTACTATTTCCTTCTACTCAGACTACAGATTTTTCAATTACTCATTCTCCATGCATGCAGTCAGATTATGGAATGCACTTCCCACCGATATATGCTATAGCCAATCCCTACCAATTTTTAAAACTCAACTAAAAGAACACTATCTTAACTTGTCTCAGAAACTTAGCCAGTTTATTTGTAAATGTGTTTATTAATATCTTATTTTAGTATGTTGGCTCCATCTTATGGATTGTTGTGTTTTTTTGTCCATTGTGTTCCTATAATAGTGATCTTATATTAATATATTGCACTTTATTTGTATGTATACTTATGTATTTAAAATATATATAATGTCTACTTAGGTATATAAAATTTCAATTGTTGTTCCTTCCTTGTATCACTTACAGAGATAAGTTCGCCTTTTGTGTGTTGTAATTGTTAAATAAAATTAATGTCATTGAATGATGGTGAGCAAATATAAAAACATCATGTCAATAGTAATAAATAACATGATAATAATTGCGAATCATAACCATATGTATGGTAGTTGGTAAGGATCTGCTGGAAATTAGTAAAATGATTGTTTTTAGTAGAATTTCTATTGTGGCCATTTTAGACACTCTGTAGGTAAGCCATCGACTTGGCTTAGGAACTATTTTAAATTGTAAGCAAACGGGACCGACTGATTAACGTGTCTGCCGAGCACGGCAACACTCGTACGGCTCAAATAGCTTAACTTCTCTAATCCGAAACGACTAGCGAATGTGCTGTGTATGGAATTATTTTAAATAAATAATAGCACTGTGCAGTCGGTCAGTTCCCAGCCTGCCTCCTTTATAATACATTGATCCACACTTGAAAATGACTCGTGCTGTAAAATATTAAATGCGTTGCGAATTATTAAAAGCCTTTGCGATTGCTTTTGTACGACATATTAGTCCACTAAAGGTATTGTAACCCGTCATTGTAACCAACGGTTGCGGGTTCGAATCCCGCTGCAGATAATTTGTGCGATGAACACAAACATTTCTTCGCCATTCAAGGGGACTCTATATAAATATTTATATACACAATTTCATTTAAAATTTTAACTGTGAAATTTTTCTATTTAATCGAGTTTCTGGCACTAATTATTTGTGCACAGGAAATTTCTCATACATTATTTTAATTGGTGACAAAAGTGAAAATTTCATTAAAGTCGGTATAGTACAGTTCTTACTTTTTTTAAACCCAGAAATATAGGAAGTTGTGTAGAGAATTATTCGGATGGGTCGATTTTTTTGACGACCAGTGTTTGTTTAGTAATCGTTAGTCTATTTGCTGGGTTTGTATGGGCAGCATAAAGGGTGCGCTTATATGACACTACTTTGACTGCAGTTGTAGTGGCCATATTGTTTCTAATATATATTACCTTATTTCTGTCTGGGTGTCGTAAAAGGCGACTAAAAGACTTTCCACCAAAAACATCTATATAGACTTGTGATAAATTCAGACACCTGCTGTTGATTACAAATATGGTTTATTCATATATTTTATACGTTTTAACGGTGATAGACCACCTCCTTACACCCCCACCATATTACGGAAGGTGAACCGTGGATGGTGTTTTTAATTTCTGATCACACCATTTGGGATTGACTTTGTACCTACTTATTTAAGGAGGTATTGCGCTCACTCAAATTGTTGAGCATTGTTATCTAAAAAGTAAAGATATATAACACTGAAAATGACAAGCCACATAGAAGGTACGACATTGGAACCTTCAAGAAACGAAAGGCCGGCAACGCATCTGTGACCCTTTTGGTGTTGCGGGTGTCCATGGGCGGCGGTGATTGCTTTCCATCAGGTGACCCGTATGCTCGTTTGCCGCCCTCTCGTATATAAAAAAAAAAATGTGGTACACAAGGTTTAGTGGGTGCCATTTGTCCAATACGTTGGACCAGAGCTTTCTGTTAATTGGCCGTACCGCTCGCCACAGAGCACCAGTCGTATGGGTAGACAGTGTTGTCCTGACACACCTTGAAGGTTCGGCAGCAACGCCTCATGATAACATAAGGCTTGTAATATCATTGGCTATGTACAAACAGGATATGCGGCATTGAAGCTGGGCGGCAGAGAGGATATGTGATTGGCGTCACTTGCTAATGGTGTCTTTGCTAATGGCCATGTCACTATATCTACCTAATCTAAATAAGGAATGGCTTTGATATCCACACTAATAATAAATCTGTCTGTGTGTGTGTTATGTTACCTTTTCACGAATAAAAATCGAAAATGAAATGAAAATGAAAATGAAAATGAAAAAATGTTTATTTTCGTAGGATACAATTGATCACTTGAAAACGTTAATATATCATTTTAAATTTACCGCTCATTCGTAATGCTGTAATCCCCAGAGAAGAACGAGCAAGAAACTCAAGGGGTTGCTCTTTTCTGCGAGTCAAGATATTATTTAATAACAGTAAATTGCTTTATACTTTTTTTGGTATAGAGTCAAACATATTTATTAACAATAAATTACTAACTTTAATTTGGTTTATAGTTATACATACTATACGTCGCCAAATAAGTTTTAAGTCCAAGGATTACTGTCATTTAAATAATCACAAATTTTATAGTAACCTTTTGCACTGAGCTTCTGCTTCACGATACCTTTGAACTTATCTAAAGGCAAATTCTGCATATCTTCGGGAATCTTATTGAACAAACGTATACATTGCCCCTTAAATGAATTACTAACTTTATGGAGTCTAGTTGAATGCAGAGCAAGTTTATTTTTATTTCTAGTATTTATGTCATGTTTATCGCTATTTTTCTCAAATGAAGATATATTTTTCTTTACATAAATGACATTTTCATATATGTATTGGGATGCTAATGTCAAAATATTTACTTCTTTAAACAGTTCCCTCAAAGAATCCCTCGATTTTAACTTATATATTGCTCGAATGGCTCGTTTCTGTAGTATGAATATTTTACTAATGTCAGCTGCATTTCCCCACAGTAAAATTCCATAAGTCATTAAACTGTGGAAATAACTAAAGTAGACTAACCTAGCTGTATCAACATCTGTAACTTGTCGAATTTTCCATATTGCATATGCTGCCGAGCTGAGCCTTTTAGACAATTTTAAGATATGTGGTCCCCATTGTAGCTTAGCATCTAGAGTAATACCTAAAAACACAACTGTATCTACAGGGTCCAGCAATTCTTTTTTAATAACAACACTAGTGGCGACCTGTCTGACGTTTGGTAGAGCAAACTTGATGCATTTAGTTTTCTTTTCATTCAAAAGCAAATTATTAGCCGTGAACCAATCTACCATTTTTGTTATACAATCATTAACAATACTGTAATCTTGTTCATTTCGTCTAAGTTTGAACACAAATGATGTGTCATCTGCAAACAGTACAATTTCATGTCTGTCTTTTACAAAGAAAGGTAAGTCATTTATGTAGACTAGAAACAGGAATGGACCCAATATGGATCCCTGGGGAACTCCCATGCTAACCGCAGAACCTGATGATCTCATTCCATTGACATCCACCACTTGGATCCTATTACTAAGGTAAGATTCCATAAGTAGGAGTGCTTGACCTTGCAATCCATAGTGACGTAGTTTTTTTACCAAAATGTCATGCCGAACGCAATCAAACGCCTTGGAAAGATCACAGAACACACCTACTGCATCCTGCGACTTCTCCCAGGCATCAAATATGTGTCCTATTAGCTCAACACCTGCATCGGTTGTTGAGCGACCCCGGGTAAAACCAAATTGTTTAGTGTGCAATAATTTATTTGTATTAAAATGTGTTAATAATTGTTCAAGGATAATTTTTTCAAATATTTTACTAAGAGTTGGTAGTACTGATATAGGTCTGAAATTTGTGGGGTCCGATGTACTACCTGATTTAAACAAAGGAATTATCTTGCTGTATTTCATTAAGTCAGGAAAGACCCCCTGACCAATGCACATGTTAAAAACATCAGCTAGGTAAGGAGCCATGCAATCAATTACAGATCCAATAATTTTTACAGAGAGACCATCGAGATCTGCGGTATTACTCATTCTAATACGATTAAATGACTTTAATATATCGGAGGACACTATAGGCCTGAAATCAAATGCAACGTTACATGGACTAACACTTGACTTTAGCAGAGATTCAGCTAGGGTGGGAGATGAGTTTAGGGTTTTGGTAGCTAACACCGGAATATTAGTAAAGAACTCATCAAAAGCTTCAGCAACTTCCATTAAATTAGTGATATCTCGATCATTAATTTTTAACTTTAAATCGAAACTACGTGACTTGACCCTTCCAGTTTCTTTGTTAATAATTTGCCAAGTTGTCTTAGAAATGTTATTACTCATTTTAATTTTCTTATGCAAATATTGTGCTTTTGCAACTAAGCACACTTTTTTAAATAATTTAGAATAACTTCTAACATAATTTTTGAATTCTTGGTTATTGTTATAGGTCCTTTCATCATATAGGTCGTATAACTTTTGTCTGCTTATATGTATTCCAACCGTCGCCCAATCATTAAATTTTGAGCAGTTATCAACTTTAATCCGCTTTGGTTTAAATACAGTATTATATTCATTTTTAGTCAAGTTAAAAACAGAGCTATAAAGCTCATTTGCCTCATTCGAATACTTTACAAAAGGTAATTTAGATTCCAAGCTATTTTTATATGACTCGAGGCGATTGCGATTTATAGGGTTACATGTAATGGTCCTAGATACTTTGTCAATATTTAAGTCAAAACAAGCCAGTTGGCCGCAATGGTCTGAACTTAGTTGATTAATAATTACTTTATAAGTCGGCTTAAGATTTGTAAAAATATTATCAAGACAGGTCGCACTGCTAGATGTTATTCTAGTTGGCTCGATGAAGACATTTGACATACCATAGCACTTGAATAAGCATTTTAGGCTGTTGCTCAAACTGGATTTTTCTAGAAGATTTATGTTGAAATCTCCACAAATGGCAACACATTTATTATTATTGCATAATTTACTTAAAACGTCTTCCATAATGTTTTCAAACAACTCATATGGAGATGAAGGGGGTTTGTAGACTGCCAACACGATTATCTTATCTAATTCGATGCATGCTAATTCTACAGTTCGCTCCACAGATAAGCCCACAATATCTAAACGCTCCTTGTATTTTAAATAATTATGGATGAGTATTAGAGAGCCACCATGTGAGGCCTTTTCTCTACAAAATGAGCTGGCTACCTGGTGGTTTTTGAAACTAAATATACATTCACAAGCTTTAAGCCAATGTTCAGTAATACACATTATATGGACATTATTATGATTTAAGAAAAGCTCAATTTCTAACTCTTTACGTTTCATGCTTTGAATATTTTGATGCACAAGGTTTAATTTACATAGTTTATTTTTATTTGACTCTTTATTTTTATTTGACTCAATATTAAGCGAACTGTTACTCCGTTTTATAAAGTTATTGCAAGAGTGATTCTCTGTTGTCTTGGTAATTAATTTAAATAGTTAGTTGCATGTTCCAATGACATGACGTCAGAGTTAATACTAACAGTTTGCTCAATAGAAGCAGTTGTCTGTGTGGCCAATACTTTGGTCGAAAAAGAAAAATAATAACACAACAGTCTACAAAACTGTTGTTTGTAATATCTACTAAGATAATACTTATCTTGTGTTAAATAAAACCTTTTACTAATAATACTATTAGTGTCAATAAAATGAAATTTACAATTTCTACATGTTAATGTATGCAATGTCGAATTCAAATTATGTCTTACATCATTTTCGCCACTATTATCATCATGAATGAATGGAAAAGCAAATAATAAAATTTTTTCCACATTGGTTAATTCATTCAATCGAGAGAAATAATTAATTAATAATTTTTTGCTTATTGTATGCCGCCTGCCGACAAAAATTATTAGAGTAGTGCCTTCTGTAAATTTAGTTGTCAAAATTCTATCCAATATGTTTAAGTATGTGGCACCAGGCATGCAGTTATTAGTAATTACTGGTCCCATGTATTGACTAAGTTGTGAACCCATACTTTTACCAATTTCATCACTAAACATTATAATTTGTTTGCTCGCGATGGAGGTGGAGGTATTTTCTTGTTGTTGTGGTGTGACACACAGCCCCAACGATGGGCGCTCAGTTACACTCGCTGGCCCGGAGGCACTAGCTGGAGCTATTTCGCAATCGCATTGATGATTTAAAGTTAAAGAGTTAAATCGCTCTGCGTTATACTTACTTAACTCCAACAATTCATCCATGGCCAACGAGTGTTCTTTTAACTCATTTTGGGCTGTTTCATACTTTTTTGTAATATCATGCAACGATTGGGTCAAGTTATCAATTTCCATCTGTAGGCGCCGTGTGTCACATTCAACACTAATTTTTGACTCGATGAGTTTACTATTACACTCTTGCAATTCTTGCATTAAATTATGTCTCTGCCTTCTCATCACTACTGAGTTGCATATTGCACTATTTTTTTTAATTAACTTTTGAGTATTCTTTATGTATTTATTGATTTTAACATATTTCTTTAGCTTATTTTTACTAGTAGATTTTTGCAATTTACATTTGGAATCTAATGAGTCATTACATGTGAGGTCTATGGTCACAGAGGAAGCGATGGGAGAAGTGCCACCATGAGCAACGTGAGCGCTGCTGCCCGCGACCAGTTCATCATATAGGGATAGGGCCTGTGATGTTTTGTGGGAATCAAGTTCTTCTCTTAGTGACGTTATGAGTTTGTAGGCGTCACGTAATTCCGTAAATCCACAAAGTCATTGCACGTAACCCCCGACGAAAAACGACGGATGTTATGTGTTTGACGAAGTTGTGTGTGTGTGTCGGGGCGTATGTTTTGAGTACGGTTTGTAAAGATTTTATTTAACTTGCAATGTTCGTATGTAAATTTTCAAATCGTTTTTCCATCACTTGGTGGTACCTATCTGATTGAGCTGAAACAGTGTGAAGAGATAAGTCGGCTGACTTATAAAACTCGCTTGCCTCGCCCGGGACTCGAACCAACTAAAATTAAAAAAAAAAAACAAACACTCCCTATTTTATTATACTAATCGATAGTATTATTATTCAGGATAAACTCTAACAAACATTTGGTGTTACTCTGGAAAGTGAACATCTAGTACTTACTGTTCACTATCAACAAGTAAAAGACACGTAACTTCTCTTATCTCTCCAACATTCAAAGACTTCGTATGAACGCTTCATTTTGGAGTACCTACGCAATTTGGAGTAGTTTGTTTTGTGGTTTTTAAAAGTATAATGTAGAACTTATTGTATTAAATACTAAACATGTATGATGAAAATCGGCTTAATTTGGACGACGTCATAGTATTTAGGGGTTTATCAAAACTTTCAAAATATAGTTATATTATTAACCACTTAGTTCCAAAGAGTTACGACATAGTTTTGATTAGCGGTTACATAAGTGTTTGTGTGAGTGATAGATAAATTACAGGTGTCGTGTTTGTATAGTGTAACGGCGCCAAATGTTGTAGGTACCTCTGTCATAGTGCGTTTGTTCTTCGCAACTGCACTGCGGTATTCGTCCTCCGTCCACTTGGTGTCGGCGACAACCCGACCGATTTTGGCAGTAGGGACACTCCTTACGGGTTTAAGGAATTAACTGTACACTTGATTTTCTTTCAATGTAGTTTTATGTAATGTGGGATACCACTCTGCCGCCAAGCAGCTGTGTCGTGAGAGCATTGCTGTGGTCTGGTTGTGTGAGGTAACTTCGGCCTCACATTAACAGCATATAAATCTCCACTACTGGGGGCATAGGCATATTTGCATGGCCTCATTTAACATGCTAATATTTTAATCGACGATAAACACAAGTTAACTTGACAACCTGTTTGGTGTAGTGGCACAGATTACTAATAAGTTACTAAAGTAAGTAGTGATTAGAAACTCTGCTACTATACCAAATGGTAGCGGGTTCGAATCCCGCCAGGGGCATATGTTTGTATGATGAATACAGACATATGATCCCGAGTTATGGATGTTTTTCATTTAAACATGTATTTATTTACAAAAAAAAAATGTATTTGTGTAATTTATCAAACATCTGGTATCCATTACACAAGCCCAGATGTTTACTGTGGACCTAGATGGCGCTGGGTGTTTGTGCAAAGACATTTATTATTTAGGAAAAATAATGATAAACATGATGTCACTTCAAGAAATAAATATAAACTTGCGGGTCATCAGCAATCCGTTCGGAGGGCTATGCTTTCGTTATTTCAATAAGGTTCCCATTGACGTACATAGTCTCCTTTCAATAAATTTAAAGATTCTTTAAAACAGAAACATATTATAAAATATCAGACTATTTGAATGACAATCAACCATGGACGTTACCAGCTCGTTCGCATGCCAGGCTATGTCACAATTAATAATGAAATATTATTGTCCCTTTTTGTATTATAAAAACTTGTTTTTAAAAAGAGCAACCCCTCGAGTTTCTTGCTTGTTCTTCTCAGGGGAAAATTGCCCTTTGTACAAGCAGTAGCTTAAAAAACTAAAAATCCGACTATTTTAAGTGTAGGTACCTATCTTTGACTTTGCCTTCTATGGTAGGATTACTTGTAGTGGCCGCGGTGGGCAGGCGGTGGTTCAATGACGCTGCCACCCATTCTGCTGCCGGGTAATTGAGGTCAAACGCTGACCCGTTGTGTACAAAAAAAAACAGATGGAAAGCGTCGTATAGTTGCCTTCGAGAGGTAATTTTGTTATTGTATCATAAAAAGCCACTTCAAAGCCGTCTCTTTGTTGCGGTCACCTGGTATTGCTCCGTCGAGTGCGACGGCTCGCCCCCTCCCCTCCGCCCCCCTGCCCGACCACCGTTACGTCTCGCCGCGGTGAAGGCTCGCTGCACACCGGCCGAATCATTGCACTTCTTCGAGGGCATCGTGAAACGACGATCTTCGTGCTCGAACGGTTCGGTACAGTGGACTAAAAACTTGCCCTTAAGTCTTAAAGTGGAGAAGGGTTTTTATTTCGCGCATCTGGTCTCCCTGAGTTGGTCTCATAAAGGATTTCCTTATTTTTTTATTTTGAACCATTTATTTCTACACACCGAAAAAAAAACCACAACAACATACAAGAAATCAAAACAGAGGAAATCAAGGTCCGCATCCCACAAACCGCTCTCGAGACCGAGATGGCCACCAGCTCACGCTTGAGAACCTGTTTCATATTGAAACAGTATCAAAAAAATAAAAATAAAAGAAAACTATAATATCGAGATCGAGACGCGATCCCAGTCTCAAGATCGATCCACCAACACGGCTCTATGACTAACTAGGTACTACAATGAGTGCGTGTGTGGGGGACAGTCTCAGTAAACACTGAGTGACGTGAATCACTCAGCACTGGTCTTCAGCCTGCCCTCAACATATGTTACAATTATATCTTTGTATTGCGGGCTTGTTACGCAAGTTAGCAAAACCAACGGGATTGTAAATCTTAACACAGTTTTTTTTTCTTTTGCAAGAGTACCTACCTACATAGACTATTTTCATTGAGTTTATCAAAATTACGTTGCATTTATCCATTATGTTGCAAAGTTCATGTCTTATCTGTTTGTTGGGGTTCGTTTAGGGATAGCTGGAGCGGCGGCAGGAGGAAATCAAACACCGTCTTGTCTCGTCAGTTACCAGTAGAAGTCTATTTTATTTTCTTTTTTAAAGCATAGACAAAATCCAATCATAGACAATATGCAACATGCCCTTTCCTTATAATTAAAAAAATAATAAATTTTGACTTTGACATTTAACTTTGACAGTTTCATTTGACATGACCTTCATTGTAAATAAACATGAAAAATTAAATTAATTATTACACACAATTTATAAATGTTACAAGACATGAGGTACATTATTGAAATCAATTTATATAACATGCAAGAGTTCAGTTAAAAATAACTTTGTCATACTTATCATTTTACTTAATTAATAATTATACAATGTCAATAGCTCATAAGAATTAATTAGTGAAATGTCAATAAATATTATATATCAATTACAAATTTAATCTTTTTGTTTCTCTTATTTGTCTACCTCTTGAACTGTACCTAGTTGTGGGTGTACTACTACCCATGGCTGATTCAATTACTATAGGTAAGTTTTGTTCGACTGTACTTTGACTTGACATACTATTTGTCGAAGATAAGACTTGGTTTTCAGGCAAAAATTCGTTATCGTTCGAGAGGTTTTCATTGACTTCTACAAATAAAGGTGACTCTAAATTGTTCGATTCTACTGTCTCACTAGACTTTTCTGACTGCATTGAATTATTGGACTGACTAGACTGAAACGAAATGAATGACTCATCTCTAGACAAATTGTTTTCTCTTAGACCTGACTGATTTTCCATATAACTAGGAATATAATAATACTTTATATCATCCTCCCCTTCGGTAAGGATTTTGGACTGCTTTGGTTGAGACATAGGTCGCTTAGTGACATGACTGTGTTTTTGTTTCAGGCTTGACTTTAATTTGTTACTATTATCAGTCTTGTGGCTTGACTGTAAAAATGTTTTACTCTTATTTGCCTGACAGTTAGTACTTGTTAGGTTATTAGACTGTGACTTGTGACAATTTACACTGGACTTTGACAAGTTAGACTTAAACAATTTAATATGCTGTGTATTTCTCCTATAAGTTACACCATTTTCATCTTTGACTATATAAGACCTAGGAAATTCCGTTTTAGACACAATATTACCCTTCGACCAAGTGACATCATTAGGATTTCTTTTAAAATAAACCTGATCATTAACTTGAAATGATTCAGGAATCTTGGCAGTCTTATCATAATATGACTTTCTCTTGCTTAGCATCTCAGCCTTGTGCTGTGAATGCTCAGAAAATTTGACAATTTTAGGCTTTAAAGAGTTTGTATTTGTAGGTAATTTAGTTCTTAATGTTCTAGACATCAACAATTCAGAAGGTGACTTTAAATTACTTCTAGGTGTAGTTCTGTACTGTAATAGACCAATATAAATATCAGTATTTGATAGTTCACACTTTCTTAAAATGTTTTTAATTATTTTTACAGATATTTCAGCAAGTCCGTTTGATCTAGGCAAGTAAGGACTCGATGTTATATGCTCGATATCCCATTCTCTCAAAAAGCTTTTAAATTCTCTGGAATTGAATGGAGGTCCTCCATCACTTACCAGTTGCAACGGGATACCATGGCGTGCAAATATTGACTTACAATGTGTTATGACTGTGCTACTTTTATGATCTTTATTTAAACATGCTATCTCAATGTAATTAGAGTAATAGTCAACAATTAACAAATATTTTTTGTTATTATAATCAAACAGATCTGTAGCAACTTTTTGCCAGGGCAAAAAAGGTTGTTCATGAGGTAATAAAGTTTCCTTTGTTTTATTTGAACTGTAAGTTATGCAAGTTCCACATTGATTGACTTTAGTTTCGATATCCTGATTGATGTTAGGCCAATAAACAATACCACGTGCTAGACTTTTTGTTTTTTCAATACCCATATGACCTTCATGCAAAATTGATAATATTTCTTGTCTCATGGACTTTGGAATTATTACAGATTGATTTTTGAAAACTAGGTCATTTATTACATTTATTTCATCACGGATATTCCAGTATTGTAAAACTAATGGATCACAGTGTTGTTTACATTTGGGCCATCCCTCCATAAAATACTCAGTTAGTTTTTTAAGAGACTCATCTGCTTTAGTCTGTGACAAAATTTTATCCAATTTTTCTTGCGTAATGGCTAAGTTTGAGGTTAGTAAATTCACCTGACATACAATGTTATGGTCCAATTCTTCAAAATCAAATTTATCTGCCTTTGTATTTGGACTTGGTGCACGAGACAATGTGTCAGAAATATACATTTCCGATCCCTTTGTATAAGAAACAATTAGGTCATAGGATTGTATAGCAATCATCATTCTTTGAAGTCTTGCCGGGACATCTGAAAGTGATTTTTTGAATAAAGTTACTAGAGGTTGATGATCAGTTTCCACATAAGTTGTTCTCCCATAGATGTATTGATGAAATTTCTTGCATCCAAAGACTATTGCATATAGCTCTTTCTCAATTTGTGCATAATTTGCTTGTGAATTCGTTAATGACTTTGAGGCATAGGCAATGGGATTCTGACCATGAAAAATTACTGCACCAACTGCATTTTTAGACGAATCTACTGACATTCTTACCGGTTTTTTCATATCAAAGTGAACTAAGACAGGATATTGACAAATGAGTGATTTTAATTTTTTGAATTGTTCATCATGATGATAAGTCCATTGCCAAATATTTTGTTTTTTAAGTAGGTCTCTAAGTAGACTAGTTTCTTGTGATAAATTAGGAATATATGAACCAAGATAATTGATCATTCCCAAGAACCGTTGAAGATCTTTGACGTTTTTTGGTGTAGGCAAGTCGACAATAGCTTTAACTTTTGACATGTCTGGTGATACACCATTTTTATTAAATACATGACCTATATATGACACTTCTTCTTTAGAAAATTCACACTTTGACTTGTTAAATTTTAAATTTACTTCTCTGGCTCTATTTAAAACATTTTTTAAGCGTTCGTCATGCTCCGCTTGACTAGAACCATAGACTAAGATGTCATCGACAAATATGGCTACTCCTGGAAGGTCACTAAACAAATCTGACATTACTCTATGAAAAATTTCTCCAGCCGAATTTATACCGTATGGTAGTCTTAAAAATTTATATCTGCCAAATGGAGTGCTAAATGTACAGAGGTCACTACTCTCCGGATTTAATTTTAGCATCCAATAGCCTGAATTAGCATCTAATCTTGAAAATACTGATGCCCCCGCTACCTGAGAGCGTAAATCATCAAATGTAGGATAGGGAAAATGAGGTCTTTTTATTGCTTTGTTCAAATTTCTAGGGTCAAGGCAAATACGTAAATTACCATTAGGTTTCTGTACTAAAACAATAGAATTAACCCAGTCAGTCGGCTTAGTTACTTTTTCTATGACTTGTAATTTCTCCATTCGTTCGAGTTCATTTTTTAATTTTGACTGTAAAGCATAAGGAATTCTGCGAACAGGGCAAATTTTTGGTTGTATGTTTTTATCTAAATCCAAATTGACTTTATTAGGTAGACATCCTAATCCTTGAAATGTATCAGAGTAATTGTTAATAATGGACTGTACTGACCTGTTATTTTGATTAGTGGTTAGTTGTTGCGTTAAATTATTTGTTAGTTTGAACAGTCTTTTGACAATGCCACATTCTTCTGATGTTTTCCAACCTAATATTGTCTCACAGTCACATGTTACCACAATGAATTTTATTTCTCTATGTTGATTATTGTCAAAATTGCATAAAATGTTTACATAGCCTATATTTTCAATTAATTGTCCTGAAAATGTAAAAATTTTATTATTTGTGTTCTGAATAGGCATTTTAACATTACAGTTTGATTCTAATTTTTTTAAGTTATAGATGGAGATAACATTTATATCTGCACCAGTGTCTATTTTACATTTCAATATGTTGCCAAAACAATTTACATTTATGTACCAATTTTGAGAATTTGGAGAATTATTTTCAACATTGTTAATAGTACCAATAATGAATTCATTACAATCCACCCTCTTTTCTTGATTATTGTGACTTAGTATTTGACTTACATTTTTGGTGTTGTTTTTATCTCTATAGAAGCAACATTTAGCAAAATGGTTGTGTTTCTTGCAAATCATACAGGTTTTTCCCAGGGCTGGACACTTGTAGCGATGAAGTTGCCCACATTTGTTACAATTATTCCTGCTTGAGCTGTTGGACCTGAAATTAGCTGAAAAAGAATTGTTGTACTGCCGGTAGCTATTGTTGTTCCCATACGGAGATGAACTTCTTGAAGATGATCGTTGACTTCGATAATTCTTTTTTGGTGTAGATGACATTCTTCTGCTCTGATGCGAGTTTTTGGATATTGCCTGTATCTGAATTGTGGAATCGCTCTGTAGATGTTTGGACCTTTCTTGTGATAGTTCCATATTTTTGGCAAATCTGACTGCATCGTTAACATCCGTAAGGTTTTCTAGTTGTAATAATTTTTCTTTTATGTTTAGGCTTCTAATACCTATCACAAACATATCCTTCACCAGGGATTCTTTTAATTCTTTGAAGTCGCATCCAGACGATAAATTATTCAAAATCGTAACGTATTCATCTAAAGTTTCGTCTATTTTTTGGTATCTTGTGAAAAAATTATATCTTTCAACCGTTATATTCTGACAAGGGTTGAATTTGGCATCAAATTTAGCTAAAATACTTGCTAGCGTTTCTTTAGACGTGTCGAGGTCGAATGAATTGTATATGTCTAGGCCTTCGTCCCCTATTGAGTTCAAAAAAATAGCTATCTGCTTATTATTGGAAACCTTTTCTAAGTCGTTGGCATCAAAGTAGATTTTAAATTTTTGTTTCCATAATTTCCATTTTTCACACGAATTTGCCAAGTCATTTCCGTTAGTACCGCCATTTGTTAAGATCAATGGTTTTAAATTATTTGCTAGAATTATGTTGTGTACCTTGTCTGTAGTCATTGTCGATCTATTTCTGTCTTCTCTTCTTAACCACCAACTTCTGACACCATGTTTGTTGGGGTTCGTTTAGGGATAGCTGGAGCGGCGGCAGGAGGAAATCAAACACCGTCTTGTCTCGTCAGTTACCAGTAGAAGTCTATTTTATTTTCTTTTTTAAAGCATAGACAAAATCCAATCATAGACAATATGCAACATTATCTATCCTTATCCTATTTAAAATTATGTTTTACATTACTTAAACTGTATGTATGTATTGCATATGCATCTTACTACTAAAAAAAGTTGACATCAATTTTGAGATATCTTTCGATACTTATCAGGTCGAATCACTTTTAGAACCATTTTATACAGAAACTTAATTAACATTTTCGCCACTTAGATAATACAATACAATACAATACAAATTCACTTTATTGCACAACAGATAAGAAAATACAGTTTCAGAAAAGTGGTAAGAATAGAACGTACAATTTGGCGACCTTATCTTTGATTGACTAAGTTTTGCTGTGCGTATAGTGCAAAATGAAAGTTTATTTATAATCGAGTTAACTTAATGATATTATAATTTGGTCTCATTATATATATATATTCGGCGTGATAAGCTGTTATTATAAACTACACGTATGTATCGGTATATATGAATGAACACGAACAGAGTCTTGCGCTAGATATGCGACATAGCGTAATGTCGGCGCGCTGCCGTGAGCTATATGGGAACGTGAAAGTGGGCGCCCGCTGCGCATCGGTGGGCGTGTGTCATGTGGATACCACCCGACTGTTTGTCTGCGGGTTTCACAGGTACCTGGGTTCGATCGCCAAAACGTTTTCTCATAGCTATACAAGTCACAGCCGACGATAATCTATCCACTGCAAGGCGAAGGTCTTACGTCCTATTGAGGTAGCGCGGGTCGTCATCTTTATAGAAGGCTAACGTTTCCTATTAGCGCAATTGTTTGTTTATGACATTAATTGGCAACGGCCAATCCAAATTTAGCTAAACTTTGTGTGTATTATCGGATAACATTAAGTTAACTATAGGCAGCGTTAATTTTTAAAAGTAACCGCTTTATAAAAGTTTCAGCGAATCTAAGAAATGATTATGGCAAGCACATGAAAAGAGCTCTGTTCAAATTTTTTTTATTATGTGATTTAGCCCAGAAATTAAAAAATATTTCATGTGAAACCTTGAAATAATATTCCATTTTCCAAATAAAAAACCAATTTGGATATAGCTTTGAAAATCGCAGGAATTGGTACATTCTCCAATTTCATAGGTAAAAACCCAATATAATTGGATTGCCAAAATTGGTAAACCAACCGACTTTAGTAAGGTTTCACTCCTAACTCCTAAAGAAACATCTAAAGACCTCTCTGACGGTAAAACTAACACGAAAAAATAATTATCTGAATCGATTAACGATTGACGAAGATATCGCGTAACAAACATACAAGAAATGCAATCAAATGAGAAGCTCCTCCTTTTTTTGAGGTCGGTTTAAAATAATTTGATTTACAATAATCAATACTCGTCAAAAGTAATCAACTTGTTCATTTTCTATTATACTCAACAAACCGCGCGCAACCTTGTGATTCATTTAGCATTAATTTAGCAAAGTTTTTTTTATAATTGACTGGGTACTCGTTAAAGTGACGATGTGGTCGACGAATAGGTTCGGCCCTCGTCACCGTGAACCAATGAATTAATAATCAAAAGGGTACTGGCACCTCATTTTCTTGAAGCCTGTTAAAAACTTGACGTACATTGACGGTGTGTTTGGTGGCAGGGGCAACGGCGAGGTGATCGGCATGCTGAAGGTGGGCCGCAAGCATTTGTTCCTGTTCGACGAGCGCGCGCAGGTCCACGAGGTGGAGCCGATGTGCGTGCTCGACTTCTTCGTGCTCCGCGACCGACAGCGGCACGGCCACGGACGGAAGCTCTTCGACCACATGCTGCAGGTGACTAAATCTGACGTCTATTCTGTACAGTCATCTACATACATTTTACTTGTATTTTGTCGACTATATATAGATGTAACTTTTAACATTTTTTGATGATAGACGACCTGTTTGGTGTAGTGGTTAGCAACTCTGACCACTATACCAAAAGGTCGCGGGTTCGAATCCCGCTAGGGGCATATGTTTGTGTGATGAATACGGACATGTGTACCCGAGTTATGGATGTTTTCATTTATAATAACTATGTATTTACAAAAAAAATGTATTTATGTAGTATATTAACCATCTGGTGTCCACAACACAAGCCTATAGATGCTTACTGTGGAACTAGATGGCGCTGTGTGTATGTCTATGGATATTTATTATTTATTTTATCATCATCAGCCCGTAAACATTTATTTATGCTTTGGCCGTTTTATATAGGCCGGCCTACCGTCGCGCTGGAAATCTATCGCAGAGGCCTTGTAGAGTTTCTGTAGCTGATATGATGAAGAAGTAGTGATTAATAATTGAGCTACTGGGATCCTAAGTACTACCATCAAAACATCTAGTACAACCATCTAGTAAAACAACCATATAACAATGCCACTAGTGGCCAAGTGGTTCAATGAGTACACAATATGTAACGGTGGCGCGTTCCACGTCCCCAGGATACGGAGACGAGCGCGGAGCAGCTCGCCATCGACGGCCCGTCCGTCAAGATGGAGCAGTTCCTGCACAAGAACTACGGCGTTTCGCATCTGCTGCGCCAGAACAACAACTTCGCTGTCGCGCCCCAGTTCTTCGCTACCAGCGTCGACATGAGGTCCGAACACATTCACACAAATCTTTCACTTTCGCTTAATAATGATGGACAGTGGACTTGGAAATGTGTGTATGAATGCCGGCTTTATGGGACAACGTAAGGTTTATAAAAACAGAGGGCGCGGTCTCGATCCCCAGCGCAGTACATGTTTAGTGAGTCGCATATACTGCGACAAACAGAGTTGTTTGGTAGGTTATTGGGCAGAGTAACCCAAAAATATAGGAGGTTCCGGGGGTGAGCGTGCCTCCACCTTCGACCTCATCTTCACTTCAGGCGTGATTGAGATCAAACGGTCACCCGCTGTGCATCAAAATAAGCCAGTTACAGAATCAAACTACACTTTACGGCAAAGTCCGCTTTCAGTCAAACATTATGATACAGTTTCCCTTTCCTGATTTGTCGGCGCAAAAGCTTTCCGATTTTGCCTGTCTAAAACAAACCATTCTCAAGATTGAGAACAGTCTTGTGACCGGTCTCAAGTAAACGTGTTGATTAATAAAGCTAACTTGAGACCTGAAACGCACGTGAATACTCAAGCCGTAGTCACTTGAGAGGTGCGCCGAGTTTCACGTATTAATAAACGAAACTCAAGACTATCATTCATTCGCCCCTGAGGCGAATACTTGAAGTGATCTCAGCTGAGTAGACGTCAAGATTGGTTTATAAATTAGCACGGAGCTTGAGATAGCGTCAACTGCTTAAGACGCATCTCGTGTGATACAGCCTCAAGACTTGTATTGAGAGAGAGAAATCTCTTATCGTTTGCCGAGTTGCCTATATACGGCCGGAAATTGTGAGCCAACCTGAAATCTTGCCACAGATAAGTGACAAATTACCTTTCGTGATACACTGAAACCTGGATAAGTGGGCAAGGGACCGTCATCTTTTTCCCCCTACAATAAGATGCATATCTCACTTAGCGAGGTAAAAAAATTGAAGGATACACTAACAGCAATTTAATGTAACAATCTTCAAATTGTATATCCCACTTAATATTCTGATTTGCAAAACTATGGCCAGTAATAGAGCATTCTCAGTTATCCAGATCCCATTGGTTTGACTGTATATATTTACAGAAGTGAAATCTTTGCAAGTATACCAGTCACTTCAGTTGACCGCACGCACATCGCGGTTATATATAGGGTGTTAAGAAGGTCAACGCTAGATAACATTAGATGCCAAACTTGTTGAAATCATACTGAGAATTTTTAAAGTGTAAAATCTCAGAAAAATCTAATGTTTTCTGCACTCCACCGTGTACTAAGAGTCCTATGATATAGTCTTGAACACCGTAAGATTATAATACTAGAATAAATTTAGTTTTAAATGTCCCCAACAACCTACCTTTCTGTTACGGGGGCCTCTTACCAATTCCTGCGATTTTCAAAGCTATATATCCAAATTTGGTTTTTATTTGGAAAATGGAATATTATTTCAAGGTTTCACATGAAATATTTTTCAAATTTCTGGGCTAAATCACATAATAAAAAAAATTTGAACAGAGCTCTTTTCATGTGCTTCCCATAATCATTTCTTAGATTCGCTGAAACTTTTATAAAGCGGTTACTTTTAAAAATTAACGCCGCCTATACTTATCTTAATGTTATCCCATAATACACACAAAGTTTAGCTAAATTTGGATTTGCCGTTCCCAAAAAAAAAAAACAAAAATGTTTGTATAGAGTAAACAGTCTTAATGAAATTCTTCATACAAAACGCCAATTTCATAGGTAAGGGCCTAATATAATATCTCGTTTGGGCAGATATCCGTTGATGTGCATATTTGTGACCTTGTGTGGCACTTGTCCATTCTGTGCCATTTGGCGTTATATGCAGTCCTCTCTTACATAACAAGTGGCGCACCTGCTTTAATTCGCGCAGGAACACTTAGCTAAGGCAATGATTTCATTGCTAAGGCATCGATCGGTCCGCGTCGTGAGATATCAATCTATACGGCTCCATTAGCCGCCAAGTGCGTTTTATTTTGAGATTATATTTTCACGTTTAGAGGTCACGTCTTAATTGAGCGTATTGTTGAAAAGGGTCTCTTGGATACGGTGATGTTGTGAAGGGGCCACTGTTCTGGATATTTTTATTTTATTTTATTAAATAGTTTTTCAAACGCTTGTTACATCGCTTAGAAGTAATGAAGCCTTATGTATATTAGTTGTTAGCCAAATGTACAAACAATTATATGTCAACACCGCATGTATATAACTTAGCGAGAAAAAGTGTACCCATTTACTCTAAATAAAAGTTGATCATTCAAATAGAAGAGAAGCCCAGCTTACATACATTGTAGTATCACGAGAACCATCCCAAATTGGAGATTAGAAACATCCCAAGCACATGTGCTTAGGAGTCAAAATATCATGCAAAATCAAAGATCAAAATCAAAAATATTTTATTCAATGTAGGATACAAAAATATCACTTATTGAAAGTCAACATGTTATTTTTTTTAAACTACATCGCTTCACAAGGTTTTATGGTTAGGGAGAAGAAGCGACAAGAAACTCTGCTGCTTCTGCCTGCCTTCCTTCTGCTTTCAATACATTATGTTAAAACTTTGTAACATTCAGATGTGTACTATAGACACGTGACAGATGGTAATACTCATGCAAGCCATCAAAACGTACAAGTCTTGCAAGCAATAGACATTTTTGATCGGGAGTTAGTAAGTGAAGTGAGAAATACGCCCAATTAATAGTTCATCGTTTAAGTTAGAAAAGGCTAGCTAATTAGTTTTCGGAACCTGGTCAATGAGTCAGCGTAGATGTTTGATAGTTTATATTCGCGTATTTCAGCCTCTAGTCCGCTGTTGTAAACAAATCTAGCTAGCTATACAATTTAGAACGGTCCCATGCATACATCCAGCCACTTTCAGATCGTGGTTTGTGTCATAATCGCTACGCTTGGCCAGCGAGTCGGCGGTCGCAGCTTTGAGGGCCATACTGCATTTAATGAAAACAGTCCCGTCACATATGTGTATCACATAACGTACTTCAGCAATGCGATACGTGATGGCCTACACTGTATACAGTCATAGACACAGATAGGGGGCGGGCTTCCATACATAAAATTTTGCAGGATCCTATATTCATCTTTCGGCTTAGTGGTATGTCATCCATCGATTCCTGCAACGATTAACCGCCTCCGTTGCTCAATGTAAACAACATAGGTTTTACGAATCGGAGGTCGCGGGTTCGATCCCCAGCGGGATACATGTTTAGTACTCGGTTTGGTTGGTGGTAGGGCATTTTTATCTAAATCTGCCGCCAAACAGCAATGTTAATAGCATTGTTGTGTTCCGGTTGTCAGAGATAAAGATAGCCAGTTCCCCAAATATTTGGGTTTTCGGGTCAGTACGCTTCCAACTTCGGCCTCATCTTCACTTTAACATCAGGTGTGATTGAGGTCAAGTGATAACCCGTTGTGCATAAAAAAAAATCTATAAACAACATCAGTCTTCAGTTCACCTGCCAAGCGTGGTGACTAGGGCACATCCACCCATGACTGGAGTTCACCTGTGTGAAGTAACTGTTCGAACCGTGCCGACTACGTCATCAACTAATCACTCCACTTGCAACAGATCGTGGAAGAGAACGCGAGATATTTTGAGTTAGTTTCGCTTGCCGCCCGCGTCCCTTCTCCCGCCCCCGTCCCCCGTCCCCCGCCCCCCGTCAGGTCAGTTACTAACGCTCAACATTACAACTATATCTCATAGCGGGCTCACTTTAACGATTCATATCGTATTTTTAATCAGTTGTTCTTTGGTCACCTGTATTCTATTATCACGACTTGCATTCATTTGTATCCTTCGAATCAATCTTTAACTATGTAAGTTCATTGTAACATTAATTAGAACACTAAACATGAGTACTAGTCTAATGTTAACGAGAGGAGCAGGGACACACAAATATACTTTTGTTAGAATTCCTTAACGACAAATAAGCAACTTCGGAAGTCTGACCACTATACCAAATGGTCGCGGCTCCGAATCCCGCTGGGGGCATATGTTTGTATGATGAATACGGACATGTGTACCCGAGTTATGGATGTTTTCATTTGTAATTGCCTAAGTAACTAACTTAGTGTGGAACTAGATGGTGTATGACCAAGGATATTTATTTATTAGTCTCTCAAAACTATGTTTGCGTGGACTGCTCCAGGGACTCCGTTATGCGGATATCATCACCTAGCCTAATGACTTTTGGATCAGTTCAAAAGTGATCGGGTACAAGCGGTGAAGCGGCCACAGTGTTGTTATTGATGTGGTCGCGCGTGTGTTGTGTCCGCAGCAAGTCCGGCCGCAGCACGCCGGTGGCCGCCGCCGGGCTCGTCGGCCGCTACGCCGCGACCAAGCCGCCATCCGCCATCGCCACGGTAACCATCCACCACTCACCACTCACCACTACTCACTAACCACTCGCTACTCACCCAATGTTAGCATCGAGAAGCCATCGTGACGGCGCCGAATGCTTTATACGCTTCTGATACCCGATGAAAATGCACACCATTTTGATGTATTCTGATTCGTATCCAAATGAAGTGCACATGTTGTAGGTGTATGGAACACTTTTTATGCGTGTAATGTTTGCGACAGGTCTTTCCGACGAATCATGTATGTGTACTCAACTTTTATATAAGTCACGACCGGACGACAGGTTGGTGTAGTGGATAGTGAGCCTGTCAGCGAAATCAACGGTTGCGGTTTCGAATTCCGCGAGGGGTAAATGTTTGTGTGGTGAATGTGAACATTTATTCCCGAGTCATGGTTGTTTATATAAATGTTTACGTATGTTTATCCGTTATCTAGTATCCATAGTACAAGCTTTGTTTAGTTTGGGACTAGATGATTGGTCCGATATATTTATTTATTAAAAAAAAACACAACATATTAATCCTGTGGGCCTCTTGCCCGGCCTCTTTTCCCATAGATAATTTCCCTTTCAAATTGGTAGTAGCTTTGACATGCTAACAGAAATTTTAAGCCCTGCTATTATCACCAATAGTATCCATATAACTAGCTTTACTTACTTTGGGGCCAGATGATTGGTGTAAGTGTCCGAAATATTTATTTATTTAATTGACTTTTATTTTTGCTATTGAAACTAGCCTACGGCAAAGTCAAAGTTATCTTGATACATTTGATAACGTATTTTAAGAATATTAGCTAGAAATACAAAACTAACTAGCAACTCCTCCTCCAATTTGTTTGCGATTTAAAAATTGTTACCCGTAAAGAGCCGTGGCCCCGTAGTGGTCATTAGTGGAGGAAGGAAGGTCAGTTTGTTTGTCGCGTCACTTGCAGCTACTGCAATGGCAGTGACGTCACCGGGAGCCCGCCACGTCGTCACGCGGCGACCGCGCGTGCTCTACAGACTGTCCACTGGTCACCTTCTAATGTTCAGTAGTTGGCATTAGATCCCCTTAATTAGAATCCATATCCAGTGCATCACCGAAACTTAGTTCGTACATTGTAGTGGTGAAGTCGGCGCATAAGTATTGCTCGTTTTATATTTAGAGTAGATTTGGTAATAGTTGTTACTGCCAAAGATTGGCAATTTCCATTGTTTGCCCCCAGAGTGATTCAACACATCTTCACCAGTCTTTATATGGGATCACACTGAAGTATACAGTAAATACGCACACAAATTATCATTGAGAATTTCTTCCATTTTTGAAGTCTGTCGTAATTTAACTTGTTGTACACTGTCAATACAAGGAGAGGTGAGAGGAATTTGTGAAATATGTAAAGTTTAGTCCTCATAGAGGGAAACCACTGTCCAATTGGACTCTTGGAATCACCATGATATCACTATAACGTACGGGAACACCTGTTATAGAGGTAGGTATGTGAGAGTTTCAGGGAAGTTGGTGTAGATTTGTTCTACCAAATCCTACTTCAGACTGCATTTATTCCGCGAGTATAAAAGAAATAACTTTTTTATTGTAGATCTGATAACGTTAACGTTGGTATCAATAGTCCGCTTCAATCAATTCAATCAATGGAGAAGAAAACACCAGCCAGCGGAACACTTAGGGTCACTTACCTCATTTTGAAAAACGGAAATTTTAGATATTTCATAGCATATTTTGATCCCACTCACAGAAAGACCATCAAAACCTTTATGTTACTTCCTGGTACAATCTTGAAATACAATTGAAAATCATTAATTTCAAAACCCATATGGAATTATTACGAGATACACATTATTTATTAAGTATGTGGGGTTAAGAAGGTTGTCAACGTGTTGATAGATACGAAACCCACCAAGCACGAGTCCTACTCGTACTTGACCGTCTTTTTGGTGAAGGATTGATAAACTTTAATCAAATCGATGCGGTACCAACAGCAGCCATCTTTCGATCAGAGTCATTTTCCTTTGACAGGTTCTTTATATTTTTTTTATTCATTATTGCCGCGACACTCAAGTCCGTTGGAGACTGGAACGTATTTTCTTTCACCCAATTATAGCAGCATAATTAGTTAGTATAACTTACCGTGGACTTCAACTCAATAGTAACGCTCGTGGTCGACCGTACGTACTGTTTTCAAAGCTGGAGAATGACTTATTCCTCTTGCAAGCGTATAACACAATGGGCATAACGAGGGTGTCGTGTTGCAGGTCATCCACGGTGGGGGCTCCTACTACCAGGAAACCAGCAACGGGTACGTATCAGTCGACGGTGGCGCCCCGACCTTCTACGGCACGCTTTATTTATAGAATCACCAATATATTGGGCACGATTTTGCCGACGTCGAGGGTTCAGAATTTCGGGCGCAGTTGAAAATCGCACAAATTGTAATTATTCATAAATAAATTAAATTTCGCTTTGTAACATGTTGTCAATTTGAAACATTGCGACGAAATATCAAATCGGAATATTGGGCCTTTACTTATGAAATTGGAGCTTTTTTTCTTCGTTAATCATATGTACCAATTCCTGCGATTTTCAAAGCTATATCCAAATTTGTTTTTTATTTGGAAAATGGAATATTATTTCAAGGTTTCACATGAAATATTTTTTAATTTCTGAGCTAAATCACATAATAAAAAATATTTGATCAGAGCTCTTTTCATGTGCTTCCCATAATCATTTCTTTGATTCGCTGAAACTTTTATAAAGCGGTTACTTTTAAAAATTAACGCTTAATGTTATCCGATAATACACACAAAGTTTAGCTAAATTTGGATTTGCCGTTGCCAAAAAAAAAATAAAAAATGTTTGTATGGAGAAAACAGTCTTAATGTAATTCTTCATACAAAACGCCAATTTCATAGGTAAGGGCCTAATACGTTGATATTTACTAAACTTCAAATATTTACGTTTCGAAACTAATCCATCATTAGTTTTCAAGCAGGATTGTAATCTTCAGTTTCTTTAGTCACACTGACATTTCCGCCCTGCACTTCGGAACCTGAGCACGACCAGCCGTCGTGTCACGTAAAAATCTGTGCGTTCGAGCGCTACTAATGGTCTGTTTAGTGCTCACGTGACATCAAAATAAACGGAATATTTTTAGTGATCGAACGCATTAATTTTTACGTGACACGGCTGCAGAATCGGACCTTTCATAGTGGTATTAAATTTATGTTGCTTCATTTAGTTGACCGTTTTTTTTTGTTGTCAAGGTGTTGTTATATCACTTTGGTTGGTATTTTTGTTTTAAGATGAGTTGCTGTTATTTTGTTTTTGTTTCGTTTTGGTATTTGCAGCTACCCGCAGCGCGGCCGGGCCATGAACTCTCACTGACCGGCCGGGGCGGCCCCCACCACCGCGCCTCCTAACCTATTGTAGTTGTATGGAGCGCCTGCGCTGGACCTATCGGCCAATCTGCTGTCTTCCTGTACAGAGTCGAAATATGAAATTAAGTCTTCCAAAAATGAACTCTATACGAGTTGTAAAATCCAAACATTGCACTATTCGAATTTTTAATATTTTTTTTATATCTCGACTTCCATTTCAACTCTGTACAATTGTATTTATAATTGTATATTATTTTGATTGCTTGACACGTTAACTGCCTCGACGCAGACGCAATTGCAAATCAATTGTTTGGCGTTCAAATAATTAATCTGTTGTATTACTATGACGGTTAGTTTGATAACGAAGTTCATTTTTATTACGTTGACCGTTTAGAGTAGATGTTAGTGTGTGTGTGTGTGTGGCACACGATGCCGCCCCTCTCAGCTGTCCGAGACGCAGCTGTTAATGAATACTTATTTAGTTAATTATCACTTTATATGAGTAGTAGGTATTAACGTTAATGTACACCATTCCTGTTTACAAATTAGACCCCTAAATTATATTTAAATTAATAATTTATGCACTGTGATAATATTATTGTAGCGTGTGTTGTGATTTTGTGTTTATTTACATTCTCATTAGTTGGTAGTTACAAATAGTTGATTTTGGAAACATTCTGTGGGCAGTGGTGACGTCACGGGACAGGCGTGTGCCTACCTGTTCAATTTGGACAACGATTCGTATTTCAACAATGCATAGTGTGTGTGACTCGGCGTTGACAAGTGGACGTTTGTCATCTAAACAACCAACGTGGTCAAATATATCTTAGCATTTAAGGAAAATAAACCTCAGTTACATTATAATACAACACTAATAAAGGCAATAAATATTCTACTAAAATAGTGTACTTATTTGTTGAGAGCAATCAATACATTATGGGGGCGTTCCCATATCAATAAACATAATCTAGTTGCTAAAAAAAATATGTTGACATAACTTTGTCTGTCTGACAACATTGTCGTATTATTAGGACAGTAACTACTAACTCTATCTGTACCGGTGACATTGGTAATATTTTGTCCTGAAATGTCTCAAAATCAAAAAAAAATAGTATTTCGTAGGATAAAAATTATCACTTGAAAACGTCACATTTTTTATCTTAATATTAAAATTATTGACATTATTGCTCATTCGCAAAGCAGATTCCCCAGAGAAGAACGAGCAAGAAACTCAAGGGTTGCTCTTTTAAATAAGTTTGGGTTACAATTATGTATATTATATTGTATAATTAGACTGAATATCGCCTAGCGGTCTATGTCCATGCTTGCTTATCATCCAGATAGACTGTACCCATTATTCTTTCCGAACAAGTGCTCTATATTACTAGAACGCCAACAACATTCATTTCTTTTACATGCGCTGTGATTTTTTAATTACACTTGAAAATTGGAGAGTTAAAAGGCGTCCCCACTAGGCAATATTTGTCGAGCGACATGTGTCCCCGGAGATATTGAGCGACATTGCCAGACATCGACTTTAACTATATGCAGCACTGAACAACGCTACCTCTTCCAGCGACATGATACGTGCGACTAATAGATGTGGACGGAGACAAGACATCGGGTGACGTGGGGCGATGTCTCCGGGGACACATGTCGCCCGTTAAAGGTCGTTTAGTGGGAACGCAGCTTAAGACAGACAATAGGTTCAAGTTGCGCTAAGCCCTTGCTATACAGTTTCCAAAGTAATGAATAAATCACGGTATATATTTGATCACCGCTGGACGCTAGCCGCACGACACAGACGACGACGGTGGGGACATTGAGTAGTCACTAATTTACTGTTTATAATGAAATTCCATTCGTAGATGAAAGGTACTTACATAAATGGATAGATTCCCTTCTAGGTGTGATAGAGGATAGTGAGCTGGTTAACAATGAATACATCCACGTAAAGTGCTATTGGAAAGTTATGAGTTTTTGTAATATCTACCTTAATTTACACGCTCTATGATTATTTCAATATTAATTTTGCTAATCTTTTTCGTATAATATCAAAGCTTCAATCTGCATTCAATGGAGCTATTTGCACTGCTTTCAAAGCGAGGTTTTGCCCTAACTTTAACTTGTTGTAATTATGGTCTATAACATCTTGAAAAGAGTCTATCCTCTACCATCGACTGCACTGCCCATATACTTCGGACAGGCGAGAAGCATCTCTCAACAGAGTATAATAGAATACATTTGGCTAGTCGCACAAACTTTGCTTGGGCTCGGCCAGGTCGTCTATGGGCCGTGTGGTCGCTGCCTGTCCTCGCTGCTGGCGAGAGTGTTGGTTGTGTGTGTGATCCGTGACGTGTGTGTGTGTGAAGGCGGTCGTCCGGCACGGGCACGCCCTCCCCCCGCGCGAGCACGCCGCCGCCCCCTCCCCCGCCCGAGGTGGAGGAGCCGAGCCCGGAGCGGCCCACCTCGCTGCAGGTGTCAGCGCCGCCGCCGCCGCCCCCGCCGGCCCCCGCCGACCCCGCGGCCCCCCCGCTGTCCCCCGCCGGCTTCACGGGCGAGCGGCGCGACTCGCAGTTCACCGAGCGCGGATACTTCGACGTCAAGTTCTACCACAACAAGCTCTGGTAGACGCCGCCGCCGACACCGCGCCGCTCCTCCATCTTCAAATCCGATTACGCTTATTGTTCGATCTGACGCTTAACGCAAGCTGTCTAGTGTTCGGTGAGCGAGCGGTGACGTGCGGCTCCGGCGGCTACCTCGATTATGGCGTGAATGTATGGTATAGCAGCGTGCACAAATTGTATTGATTACTTATCTAATTAATTAATCGCTCACAAAATTAATACCCATATTCGGTGAAAGGTTCTTGTAACAGTAGTTATATCGTTTTGTTTAGCTTGTAGGTGTGATTTCGAATGTATTTTTTTTTTTAGTTTGTATGATCTGAGTTGTTATTTCCAATACAGTCTGAATTGACTTTAAACATTCCCGTTAGTGTAGGTATGTGTATGTTACCAGCGAGGAGTTAGTGGGGCGCGAGTGGAGACGCCGACGACGGGCTCGCGTCGGGGCACAACTAGTAAGTAGCGTTTGATTGTTGGTGACGAGTTGTTCGGACCATCGCGTAGTGTGCGGGAGGAGGTGGTATCAGCACTAGTGTGCGATATCGTTCACGTAGGCACGGGGAAGGAAGCGCCCTCGACGACTTCACAAACCAAATATTTGTCAACTTATTGCATCGTAATGTAAGAATTCGTTTATATTATTATTTATTTTGCACTGTATACTCGTTTTAATGTTTTACTAATGTTGTTAATAAATTAGTCGAATAATTATTTATAAAATACACGATACTTTGAATGGCTGCTAACCGAATGGTACGTACTTGTTTATATAAGTGTAAACGGTCGCAATAAAATAGAGGCTATTTTTAGAACTCATCATTATCGGAACAAATCAAATGGACCCAAACTCGAGGGGTTCACCAGCACTCCAACGAGGTCAACTCGATGAGAACAAATTGTCATCAAATTAACAAATTCGACTAACACCCAGGAAGGCCGAATCCGTACCGATCGGTTTGCCGTCACGCAAAATAACAGTAAGCGCAAGTGATAGCGATGCATTTTACTTTTATGGAATATGTGTCTGTGTATTTGCGGTCGGACGCTAGTGGACAGCAGATGTTGTTACGTCATGTGAGTGACCATTGTAGACCACGTAATGGTAGTAGTACCTATTCAATAAGAACGCCCACACGTGTGGCGAAGGTGAGCATTTAAACTAATCACTGCATATCGCAGCATCGCCAGTCCAGCGTTCGACTCGCGTATGTTTTACTTTCATTTGCCTTATGTTGAAAATTATGTTAAACTTACCTATACATATTAAAGCGCTCTGTATAAATTTCTTGTTTCATTAACTTCAACTCTACCTCTCGTTTGGTAAGTCTAGTTGTCGCACATTATTACTTTCAGAACGACAAATCGAATATTTAGTTTTAAAAACAAAAGTCCAATCTAGAGATACAAGCGTGAACTTGTACTGAATAGACTGGGTCCATAAACGTCTTGGCCATTCACGAGAGTAGGGTTACGAATGTGCATATTGTAGGTACATCTGGGCTGAGTGCTCTTTTTCCAAACCCTTGTGAAACAAAATAAAACTTTACAAGGGAATTAGTCAAAACTTGAAACAAGGTCCAAAAATTTAGTAAAGCAACCTTATAATTTTTTAGTATTTCGTTTACCGAAGCTACGGAAAGACGTCCGCCAAAAAGCATAGCGCGAACCCGACTGGCCCACACATGGACTTAACTGCACTGGCTTTTGAAAAAGAGAATAAATAAACTTGTCATTATAAATGCTTTAGTTCGGTTTAATTTAACCAATTTTCCAAACGTAGGCCTTATAAAAAATAGTATTGAGTATTGAGACATGCGATCTCAAGATCGAATATCTAAATCAAAAATGTTTCATCCAAAATACTAGGTTGTTTTTTTGGGTTGAATGTCCCGAAGTAGTTCGTAACACAATCTCAAGATTAAGTTTATACTTGAACTGTAGTGTTGCATACAACACTACAGTAACATCACAACATTTAAAGTATCAAAAAAATGGTATTGAGAGCGAGACTATCTCAATCTTGTGTTCTTTATACAGCGACGCTAGGTAATCGATGTGTGTAAAACGCTCACTCTGGAAATCTAGGCGAAGCCAATGTACAGCAGTTGGCCGTCTGGTGAAATGCAATGCCTGGCATTATTATAAATGTTAATGGCCATAACTTTTTGGTCAGTTTATACGACATTAAATTATGAGATCAAGTGACTATTTTCCGTGGATGTTCTCAAGAAAGCTCGAGCACCATGGCAACGCTGTCACAAGGACGATTCAGCTGCGATCCCTTGTTGATTCCACGACGATGAAGCGTCTCATGCGCCATGTCTTGAAGATACAACCTCACTGAGAGCAGAGCAGACTCACATTCGCATCAGATGATGGAAAACAAACAATGTGGAGGAAAATGAAACAGCGAAATTAAAGGAAACATTTTTATTTCCATTACAAGTGGACATCTGTATGTAATAATAAACAGTTACTATCTTTGGATTCTATTACTTATCATAGAAGGGGCGAGGGGCGGCGATGGCTAGTGGGAGAGCTAGAGTAATGGCTGGGGTTCGGATCATGAAAACAAGGAGTCATTCTATACAAACTGTCAAGTTCAAGTTTATGAAACGAATAAACCGATTTTAATTAAAGTTTGTATACTTATATGTATAAGCAGATACATATATCTAACAAAGTGACTAAACATTTTCAAAGTATCCAATTTAAAATAATATATTGCATTCTTTCTGTTACCACGGAGAACTTCCCTAATTTAGTTTCAATAATTTTGTCGCAAGTTTCATGTACGAGCATTATGTGTGTATAAAGTTGCATTACAATCGGTTTATATTTGGTCTTTACCTATGAAATTGGAGTTTTCTTTCATCGTTAATCATATGTACCAATTCCTGCGATTTTCAAAGCTATATCCAAATTTGGTTTTTATTTGGAAAATGGAATATTATTTCAAGGTTTCACATATCACATAATAAAAAAAAATTTGAACAGAACAGTTTTCATGTGCTTCTCATAATCATTTCTTAGATTCGCTGAAACTTTTATAAAGCGGTTACTTTTAAAAATTAACGCTGCCTATAGTTAACTTAATGTTATACGATAATACACACAAAGTTTAGCTAAATTTGGATTTGCCGTTCCCCAAAAAAATCAAAAATGTTTGTATGGAGAAAACAGTCTTAATGAAATTCTTCATACAAAACGCCAATTTCATAGGTAAGGGCCTAATACTTGAAAGTTTGCATGGTATACCATGCGGGATAGGCCCCCTTAAGGGCTTTGTTAATTTCGTTAGTTTGAGTGTACCCAAAACGCACATTGCTTTAGCGACAGAAACCGTACTAATTTACAATGTCAACACTATCTCCTTGTCTTATGATCCGAGGTGTGCAGGGAGTCTACATTACATGAGAGCACAATGTGAACGTTATGCGGATAAGACGACCGCGTTGGGACATTCCGTTTATATCTTGGCCTTTCAAGACCATTCTAGACGTGGTAACGCCTCTTTTTTATGCACAACGGGTTAGCATTTGACCTCAATCACACCTGATGTTAAGTGAAGATGAGGCCGAAGGTGGACAAATATTTGGGGAACTGGCTATCTTATCTCTGACAACCGGAACACAACAATGCTATTAACATTGTTGTTTGGCCTTGGATAAGATGTGGTAGCTAGCCAGGCGGATATTTAAAATGCCCTACCATGTACCCCGCTGGGGATCGAACCCGCCACCACCGGTTCATAAACCCCATGTTGTTTACATTGAGCCACGGAGGCGGATGTTCACTTATTATCCCACTCATTCGCTGTTAAGACCGTCCGCAATGTCCGAGAGAATACTAGGAAGCAACTAAACTCCCTTGCTCGCCAAATGCCACCGATGTGGACAGATCAACAGTACAATTCCATTGTCTCGGTGGATGGCGACTGAAGAGAGACCATGCAACCACAATGTCTACGAGCACCGGACTGGACAACGCTCCGACACTCTGTAATAGGCGTATGTGCTCGTAGTAATTGTTTTATTTAAACAATCGTAAGCACTACTGAGAATATAAGTACTTTCTCTACATGTATCGGGTCAGGAAGGTATAGAGGGTCCCACATGATATACTGCTGATGCAGATTGTCCCTGCACAGGATTTTTCGTTACAACAATATAGAAAAAATGAGTAATGTAGCGCTCCGATTAGCACCGCGCGGACATGCACCATATGCTCTCGTCTTTCCCTATACAGGGCTATAACAGCAGTAAACAACGTGGTTTCAGGGAAGTACATGAATTAGATACAATCGGTATAAGTGATCTGTAAAGATACATCTATATTGGGAGAGGAGGGGAATCGCCGGCCCGATCTTACAAGGTCTGTAGATAAATGCTGTCGGCACGCGAGGCGCGCCTTGCGATACATTAAATGGTACACAGTCTATGGATACATACACGTTATAGACACAGTATACAATGGCAGGCACTCTGAATGCAGTTCCCTTGCTCCGCAGGGGCGCGAGGAGACGTCCTGCATCATGCCTTCATAAATTCGATCCGAGTTGAGCATCACCGTTCCAGCCGTTCGTTCCGAACTGTGCCCAGAGTGCGTCCCGCGGGGGGCGAGGGGCGAGGGGACACCCTCTAATACAAAACTCTTAACAATACAATTATTGAATGATTACTAAAATAGGTCCAAAGGTTGTACGTGATCTAATTTAGGACTTACGTATATAATTTTATTCTTACAACGAAATACATTTATCATAATAATAAAGACTAGCATACATCAGCGTTATACTTATATAACTTTCAATATAATGGTTCGCTACCTTAATATGTACGAGTACCGGTCGCTATACGGATATATCAGTGAAACCTTATGATTCCTTACAATGTTGATTAATACAAATTATATTAGAAAAGGAAAATATTGAGCATAATCATACGAATTCTAGAAGCCGTATCACAGTACGCTAACTTAATGTAATGTGTCACCTCGACACCTCGTCTGGTCGTCGACATCGATCAGACGAGGTGTCGCACGTCGTCTCCACACTCACCCAAACACATATGTAGGTACATCATAAATTCATTAGTCTCATTATTACAGTAGGCCCAAACAAACCGACGTATCATTAACTTATCTTAAATGCAAAGGCGGGAGCAGCGCGGGGGGTGGGGTAATGGGGGCTTGGGAAGACTGGTTGGGGGGGGAAGCGGGGGTCGTATAATTATGTATTTGGCACTTAAAAACCATTTTAAACACTACTTCAGAAGCATCTAGATGGAGGTGGATAGAACTGGATGGATGTTGCAGTGGGCGCGGGGGATGGATGGGTGCGCGCGGTCGGCGGGCTCGTCCGCGCCTTACTTCAGTCTTCACACGAGGAGCAGGCCGCAGCCGTCTGCAGCCCCACCACAGTAACACCTAATACTTGATAGCCGTTTGTACTAACATCGCAAGCCTTATCGAGTGTCACCGTCGGAACTTACCAACTTAAACCTATAACCGGGGAGTATTATGCGCAGGCGCATACATACATTATATACGAGTACATTAGAGGAATGTGTCGCAGACAATAGTGTTCAGTCCGGGGTCCGGGGCTCGGGGCGCGGGGTGACGACGCCACACCGCCTTTTACCTGTTCAAATACAAAATAAAACAATTAATGTTTGTCATTTCAAAATTTTTTTGCGTCTCTCAAAGAAATGTTGGCGAGTGATTATGATGGCATTATAGGTACATATAGGTTTGTATACAAAAGTGAATACCGTGTCGTATCAGGAAGTCAAAGAAAAGGCGGAATATAGGGTCTGTCAGTGGAAACTGGAGGTATTCAGTTTAAGTCTTACTTTGTAAAATAGGTGATGGTTTTCTTAAGAAAACAAACAACTGTAACTCGGCGACGTTATGTGTATGCGAGGTTAAAGAGATCATAGGAGGCGGTGGTACCTGCCGACGATGTCGGCGAGGTCCCTGAGCGCCTGCTCGAGCGAGGCGGGGGTGTGGGCGCGCGCGGCCAACGCCCTGGCCTCCGCCTCGAGCCGGCGCGCCGCGTGCCTGAGCTGCACGCGGCGCTGGCCGCCCACCCGCGCGCCCGCCGCCGCCGCGCACTGCGCGCCCAGCCGCGCCAGCCGCTCGGACGTCTGTAGCCGCCACAGCGACCCGCGGCCACCGCCGCCCACACCGCCCACACCACCGCGCACCACCTGCGGCCACACGGGTCGGTTTACAAGGTTTAATAATCATGAAACTTTATACGTATTGTAACCGTACACCCACTTGACATCGACGTCCTTAATAAAATAAATAAAAATAAAAACAGCCTTTATTGCTAGGGTTACGTATTACAATAGGCAGCTATTTGTATTAATTATATATATTTTTTAATAAACTTATTTCTTAGTTTGTTTTCTTTTTGTTGTCCACCCTCGCTTGTCTTCCGACATAGGCCTCTCTCAAGTATTGCCATTCGCTTCTGTTATTTGTTTTTCTGGTCCATAGGGGACGACGACGTCATTAGTAATCTTTATTTATTTATGTAAAATTTACAGGTGTCTCAAACTTCCATACCATTTTAATACCGATATCAAAATATCTTCAATCATTCGTACACCACCGCCTCGCACGGAACAAGATTCATAAATGTAAAAAGTTAGTATAAAACATTATCAAAATATCGAATTTAATAAAATGTATTGCATTTTTTCTACTGCTATAAATACTTAAAATCGATCTAGTTTAATAGGTCGAAAATATTCTCTACTAACTTTTAAATCTATAAGGTATATTCTACAGGGTGAAATTTAATTCGTGTAATTCCTGTTTACTGGTGACAACTTTACCCAGACAACAATAGTCGAATTCGATCAAATTATTCATACAAAGTAAACCATTCTGAAACTACCTTTAGCATGGAAGTCTTCTCTATGGTTCCTAATGTAATTGTTCGTAATCAAAAGTGGAATCACCAGCCGAAAATTGTTGGAACAAAAATTAAAATAACGGAATTTCGATAAACATTGGACAACTAAAATCTATTTAAAAAAATAAATTCATTGACCATACATAGCTCCGCTCCCAACCAGAAAAACAACCGACTTCGATAAGGTTCCATTTTCTATCTCTACAATGCATCATCAAATTTGAACCAAATTTATATTAAACTTATCAAACAAAAAAAAACAATAATCAAAATCAAAATTGATCACAATATTTAGAACATACGCTAAAAATAAATAGACGTACACAAAGACCGCGTCCTTTTTGGGAGTCATTTATAAAGCAAACAACATTGGACTACCCCAGGATAGCACTTTAGGTCCATTACTATTCCTTCTGGATATTTAATGGCCTCCCTAAAGTTATCAAATACTCGTGTACAATATTATTGACAATGCATCGGTAGTGATGCTAATTCATACATGTAAAATTGACTATAGTAATGAAATTAGTAGATAAAGGAATGTCTACCACATTATAATTAAATTAAATAGTAATAATTGAAGAGTCAGTAAGTACGTACCATTTCAAAGCCAACAAAAATATTTGTAAATTTCTTTTTGAAATTGAGAGAAAAAGTAAAAAAAAGTATGTGGAGGCTACCTAATAATACGTATGCTATATTTTCCCTAAAAAGTTTTCGATCAATTCTGATCTTTACGACATGATAAATACGGTTGATGGCTTGTAAGGAGAATGGATCTACTGACTCCAATCCGTGAACATGACAAAATAGCCATTGATGAAAGTGAATATGTGACATTTTTAGGGATAGTCAAAATATAAATTGGGACTAGATGATGGTCATATTAGATAATCAATGTCCGTGGAAGCCACTTTTCAAAGTTTTTCCTTAAGTGAACCAGTAAAATTCGTAGCTATTCCTATGCGTCATGTGGACTGACAAATATAACAAATGGACTGACCGCTTTAATTGCATACCATGGGCAATTTAGACGTGTGGTTTTAAACTTAGTTACGGAATTTGGGCAATGGACAATTTCGTTGACACCGAAAGAGGTTTTAAAATAATCAATGTATTTAAATTTCGATCTCGTGAAAATGACTAGGATGATCGTAAAGCGTGGTCATTAGTTTTGCCAGTGACATACATTAGAGCACGATCCGCAGACTCACCTCGTTGGTGCACCACTCGAGGGAGGCGCGCAGCGCGGCCAGCGCCTCCGTCTCGTCGTCGTCGGGGGCGGGCGGGCTCGGCGCGGACAGGGGCGTGGCGTAGATGCCGCCCTTCGTCAGCGGTTTGCCCTTCACGGCCGGCTTGTTGGGCACAGCGGGCTTGTCCTCGCGCTTGCAGTTGAGGCTGCCGCTGCGCGCCACTCCCCCCGCCCGCTCCTCCGGCGACGCCTCCGAGCTCCCCTCGCTGCGCGGCTTCGGCTTGGGGCTGAGCCGCTCGTCGCTCTCCTTGTTCTCCCAGAGCTTCTTGAGGCTGCTGATGCTGCCGGTGCTGCGGCGCTTGTCGTCGTCGTCACCGCCGCTGGTGTCGAGCGAGCCGCTCTCCGAGTGCTTGCGCTCCGCGTCCCCGCCCCCCTCGCGGTCCCGCTCGTCGGGTGAGGGGCGTGCGGTCCCGTTGGTGGCGGGCGCGCCCCCCTCCACTTTCCGCAGCCGCGACTTGAAGTCGATGATGGCGCGCCCCGCCTCCTCCTCCTTGGCGCCGCTCACCTTGTTGGTGTCCACTTTCTTGAGTTGCGATTTGAAGTCGGGAGCCGCCCTGCCGTCGGCGCCCGTCCTCGCGTCCGCGTCGGGTTTGTTGACGTAGGTGGTCTTGCGCAAGCTCGCCTTGAGGTCGACGGGCGAGAGCGTGTCGTCGGGGGCGCGCGGGTCGCGGGGCGGCGGGGGGGCGGCACGCGGCGCCTCCAGCCGCAGCCCCTCGGACAGCTCGCACACGAGGCGGGCGGCCGGGTCGCCGAAGGGGGCGGGGACGGCGGGGGGCGCGTCTGGCGGCGGCGACTCCTTCGGCCGCTGCTTCTTCTTGTCGGCGCGCTCCTTAATCTCGGCGACGAGTTTCAGCTCGAGCATCTCTTTCATGAGGCGCTTGGCGGGACGGTCGTCGAGGTCGGGGAGGAAGGGGGGGTCGGCGGGGTCCGGGGGCGGGGGCGGCGGCGGGTGCGCGTCCTCGGGCGGCGGGGGCAGGTCGGGGGGCGGCGGGGGGAACTCGAGGTCGGCGAGGCGCGGGCGCGGCTTGGCGGGGCTCGCGGGGAAGGGGCGGAGGGGCGGGTGAGCGCGGGGCGCGCGGGGGGAGGCGGGCGCGGGAGCGGTGACGCCCCCCGACGAGTTGGAGCGGATCATGTGGGGCGTGGCGCGGGCGGTGCGCGGGGAGAGGGAGCGCGCCTCCTCCCCGCCGCAGGTCCCGCCCCCCGCGCCCGCCCCGCCGCTCTGCCGCAGCGACTCCAGGTAGGCCCCGATACGTGCGCCCTTCGGCAGCGTGCCGTACCGATTGATGGCGCGCTTCACGTTCTGCACTTCTAGCGCGGCCACCTGCACGCCCTGCTAACAACCACGACGACGACAGTTACAGCAACATTTAATTGTTCAATGCTAGGCAAATATTTTGGAGATTTTTCCCGACACTTACAACCTTGCGATCTTCAAGTCTAGAGTGAATAGGCATTTACTGGGTGCGCGTGATACATCTTCGGCTACATCGTCACTTTCCATCAGGTGAGATTGTAGCCAAACGCGAAACCAGTTTTTAATAAAAATATATATATATTAAAATTTAAACAAATTAACCGCCTCCGTGGCTCAATGTAAACAACATTGGGTTTACGATTCGGAGGTCGCGGGATCGATCCCCAGCATGTTTAAGTACTCTGTTTAGTTGGTGGTAGGGCATTTTAAATGTGGATAAAAAGAATGTCTGCCCGGCTAGCTACCAACATCTTATCTAAATCTGCCGCCAAGCAGCAATCTCAATAGCATTGTTGTGTTCCGGTTGTCAGAGATAATACCAACCCATTTATTCTAGTTCAACTTATTGCCGTTAGCATTAAATTTAGAGTGAACAAATGTACGTCTCCGCAGACGAAAAAGCAGATGACAAATATGTCTAGAAACAGTAACATTAACCTAACAGTTTATTGTTACATCATCTTGTAAATCATCATTTTAATAACTCTCCATGTTCATTCATCTTTAGTCTGGGAACATGTTTCCCCACATTGGCGAATTTCTAGGTCACGCGACGCTATGAAAATCAATTCGCGTACGGACAGCTTCAAGTCGTGCATGCTCATTATCAATTGTTACTTAACATCCTTGTACAGGCTAGCACGTACAATAGGCATCATAATAATGAATGAGCCGGTCATACAATGGAATAAGGCCGATGACGCGGTAAAATGATCCATCGACTTGTTCCTTACCGTGGGTACAATGCATATTCGGCTATTTACGCCGACACCACGTGTTATTAATCAGTTCGCGTTTATAGGTAGCAAGTAAACCACACGCTCTCATCATTCATCTAGCATAATTAATTATAATAAAATTTATCATTTCTATAAAGTCGTATATATTATCATATCATATTATCATTATCATCATCCTTGTTGGAAAAAATTAATATTCATATACCCACTAGATTGTCCATCCGATACAACGATCCCTTGACCTGCCACCGAGCAAGCACTAACTATCGTAGAAATTCATTTCTCATTCGAGTCAGCAATCTATTTAACAAACTATCTAAGGAACACAGAACTTTGGACCTATTCAACACAACACCCTCAGCGGTTAAACAAATATTCACAACTAAATTCTTTGGCCCCACCTTGAGCACGGCACACTCCTAGGGACCTCATCCCGGAGAGTTTATTTCTTCTTTTTTATGGTCGATAAGTCTAATCAGAATGTATCTGCGAATACCTTTTAATGGCTTTGTTGAAATATTCTATGTACCCAACCTTTACAATTCTGCTGTTGCTGTGCGGCTAGCACCCGAACAATCCTATATTTCTCTTTAACCTTATCTTCTTCATAATTGTATTTATTTTTAAGCTACAACTTACTGCTTTGTTTTTGTATCGTGTTGTAGCGTTGTTACTGTTAGGAGAGGAGGGTGGTTGTTGGTGGTTACCTTGGCGGGGGGATGGTGTTCGGCGGCGGCGGCGGCGGCGGCGGTCGTCGCTGCGGCGGCGGCGTGATGACGCCGCTTGGCTCGCGGGCGGTGAGGCGGCGCGCCGGCGCTGTCGTCCGTGTCGGGCGTGCCCTCGCACAGCGAGCCCTCCGACGACGGCTCGCGCGCCCCCTCCGCCCCGCACGACCCGCCCCCTGCACGCACACACACACACACCATCTACAGTCAGTACACAGCGAGGGCTCGCCGCACACAACCAACGGAGAAAGCAACCATTTACACTGGGAGTACATGTCAGATTTTCGGGTCGAACTCGGAAACAGCGCCGAGGCGTTTCTTTCTTTCTTTCTCGTTTCAAGTAACAGTAATCGTCCATTTTTATAAGTATCATAGCTCGAAAAGGACTGAGTTCAGAAAAACTATGGCGTAACAATCGGATGAGTATCGATTGAATACGATCAGGTGGTCAGCCCTTATATTATGTAACTTCATCGGTATCGTCATCGATTACGTCGACCAATGAGAAACCGTCAAATTGCCGAGCGAGCAATGAGCTAACCAAGCACATGTCAGAACGTAGTCGATGTCGATAACCATGAAATTATGTAATAGAACCCCTGAACAGACAATCGTAAACAAAATCTGACGTATATTCCCGCCCTTAAACTGTTAACGTAAAATGCACAGATAACCATCGACGAATTTCACAATGTATCAAAGCGATACACTTGCATCTGCATGCTGTATTCAATAGGGAAACGAATAATCCAACCGAATATACACTCAACGTCGCGTTGTGCGAATTATAACATATTGAGAATTTAGATAACGAAACAGATAGTACAGTTATTGGAAGATATTACTTCGTCTGGATCTGGACAGAAGCACAACAAAACATACAGGACTAAAATCTACATATCTTTCAGTATAGGATCTACTCGCCTCTCGACGCCCCATTGTATATGGGCACTGGTCATGTACACCTGATTCTACATTATAAGAGTTAATATCTACTCCAATTGACCACATCTGCAATGCTACTGATTAACAAACAGTTGTAGCCCAACCAACGAGGATATCAATTCCTCGGTCAATGAAACTTTGTACTATGACAAAATAGAATTTACAGATTGTCAAATAAAGAACTCTTAGTATACCACCTCCAAGAGCAATAATATTTATATCACTTAAAGGGTGTTTTCGTTTATTGTCCAAAAGAACGGTAATTATCATTCTACTTGATGAAGCCTGTCCAATGATATATCAATTGAGCAGGCGCTACCAAAACAGCCGTCATTCTATATCGACCATTGGATTAGTTGCCCACATCGTATCTACGTAATCACTTTATTCTGAGGGTTGCCATACAAAGAGGATCCTTGTTGATTGAACTAATTAATTCTCGCAGAGGTTGTCTTCTATCTGACCCGGTGACACTTCACACGTTATGTACAACCATTTGCGCCTGGTCATGGCCACAATGTATATCCTGTCGCAGGTTATGTCCACTGATGTTTCAGCGTACAGTAAACCCGGTGTGAGTGAGGGTTAAGCAGTAAGCCACGAGAGACTTAAGACTAGCCTTTCCCTTGGATTGACTGTCAACGTATCACGAAGACAATCAACAAAGGGAGAGATGAAGCCTGTCTAACGGGGGCTAGTGATATATTTACTAACAATCAGGCAAAGCAATATAGTACATTAGCCGTGCTTTTAAAGCATTTACCAATGGAGATAACGAGCGGTAAACAAATTCTCTATGACATTCCTAGCGGTAAGTAGATGGCACACTACGGAAATGTGACAGCCACGGACACGCAATTCGTGCCATTTCGCGTCTTGTCCCACGTGTCCAGCTACATACGTACCCCTGTTATGCTCATCACCTTGTGCCTTATGAAGAAATTGTACATAAACACAACGAAATAGGTTTTTAAGATATGAACCCGTAGTATACTCTGCTTGGTCACTTATGTCATCTCCATTGTCAAATGTTCTAAAGACCGTGCTGGCTGCGTCTATTGTAATGGTGTGAAGAGGCCGGAGCGTGCGGGAACGGGACGGGCATGCACACATACATACACATGCGAGTGCGGAAACTACCGACAACACACCAGTGTGCGGGTGTGTGTGTGTGTGCACCCTCTGTGTGAGTGTGTCGGTAGTTGTCGCCGCGGGGGCTCGGGGGGGTTCTCGAAACATATCCTTGTGTAAACATTAATTAGTCATTTGGAAACTTGTTTATTACATTGGAGGTACAACAGACAATTACTAGAAGTTAGAAGGGATAGTGGTTTGTACATTATACATATAACGTTAACTACCCGAAATGTGTTGAATACTTACAAAATGTTTGAACCTATCGCTACACGCCTGAGCGAGCGGACAAACAGACAGAGAAAACGCTAATTTAAACGGATGCACATTATCCAAATCACTAAACAATTCACGTAATTCGCCCTTTACTCTCAGGGAGATGCCGTCGGGAACGAATCCACACCTTTGCCAGCCGTGACACCTCACCTATATTTTTTCATGTAATGTTATACGATAGTCAGCCACGCGGCTGTATTAGTGTACAATTTGAATGCAGACCGCGTGCCGTTGCCAACGAGTGCACAATGCTGTGACCAGAGCAGCATTCAAACTGCACTAACACAGCAGTCTGGTTGAAGGAACGGTCTTTCTGTTTGTGATAGCTAGGCGATAAATAAGCGAAAGGTCTGGCGAATTGCACGATTCGTTGTCAACGTTTGTCATGAATAATGTATCAATATGAACATATCCTTAAATATGTATAAAGATGTCACTCGAAACCACTATTGTATATATCAGGTCGGTGGATCAGTTTGTTCGTAGTCCATATACACATTCAATACATTATTGTTTGACGGGAAGTCTAATTACATTTAATTATCACGGATGGCATCCACTTGGCGACCACAGCGAGCTTCCTTCTCTTACGTTAAAATATCCAGACTGAAATTGTCTGAAACCAACGGTGTGTTACCTTTACCGACATTGTATTAGGTTCATAAAAACATTTTTTTCTTATTGCAGCAAGTATCGCAATTCCTGCCTTCTAAAATAAAATTTTAAAATATAACGAATTTCATAAAATTAATCATGATTAATTTCACCAATGGGTGAAATGTTCGGCGGCAAATAATTCTTAATTTTCGGAATGTTTGCTTTTAAAAGTATCAAAATCAGCCAGGCACAAACAATACAACCAAAAAGATTCGATTGTATGTGTACACGTAGAAAAAATACGACAAGACTTTTCCCCGACCTAGATTAGATACGTTCCATATTAGTGTTCACAAAACCATGAGGAGCTGAAGATGGGTGTGCAACAAAACAGCGAATTAAGAATGATAACAAACACGAGCCGAAAGGAACACGTACAGTTCAGGAGCTACAAAATCATAAGGGAGAGCGGGGGGAGGGGGGAGGGGGGGAGAGAGGGGAGAGGGGCGTGCTTACACACGAAGCGGTGAACCAGCAATCGACGTATTTATAGGTATTTCACATAACATATTCGCTAAACAAAAGGGCACAACTGGGAAGCTTCGTTTGAATAGCTGCAAATTGGATGAGCGAAATAACAAAAGAGCATATTTAAATGATCAAAATTATATTTTTGTACAGTAATAATAAAATTGATGTGACATTCACGTGACGTCACTTTAACGTCGGAGTCCCTTAAACTAACTAAGATAAGAACTGTTTGTCTGATGTTTGATCGGAATAGACTCCAAAACGCTGGAAACTGATTCTTTTAGATAGAAAATACAATATAACTTCGCATGTTGCATGTTATAGGATTGTAATAGCGTGCACAATCTCATAATAATGGGAAGAATTCGCAAATTAATAGATTGGTGGATGTGAAAAGTGTAAACTGACCTAGCCCAGGGGACAGCAATACCATACCGTCCATCTATCCGTAACAATAAATGGAATGGATGGAAATTAAGATTAAGAAGTTAGATTTAAAACCTTTTAAAATTCGACTAAGGTCATGGTTAGTAAATAAGGAATTTTATAATTTGAATGAATACTTTAATAAATTTTGACACTTTGTTTGACTTCGTAAATTTTGACATTTTGATTTAATTTTTGTAACCTTGACATTCAACTGATCTAGTGACATAATGTAATAATATTTCATTGTTAATTATTCTATCTTATAATTTCAATGAATACTTTGATAGTTAATTTTGACACTTTATTTAAAATTTTGTAACCTTGATATTTAACTTATCTAGTGACATGTTTGCAATACTTTTAAATTGTTAATTATTATATTTTATACAATGAAATAAGTTGCACACCCTAAATGGGTAAACTGTATAAGTACCTACCAATCAATGTAACAACATTTTTGTAACACAAAATTCTAATTCAAAAAAATAATGACATTCATTAAATAGAGGGCGCGCCTAGCGGACGACTACTGGAAGATATCAGCTCTTGTATTGTCAATGTTTGAAACGATTAAGTCGCGACAGTGCGATACATTTTAGGTGTACATTACATAATATTAGGACTATAAATTATTATAAGGTTGACCATATAAAGGTAACAGGGAAAGAATGGTCGATAAGTATACTTTGGCTTGTCAAAGGTACGAGCTGCCTGTGCGAGGAAGTGTCTGCACTATAAGAAGCTGGCAAGCAAGGAGGCCAGGTGTAAATTAGCTTGCAAAACGTGACTTGGGATTGAGTGATGTAATGGCGCCAGCGTTTTGGGGACTATGCCACGTCGCATATATCGACTATAATCGAACTTCAATGGTAAAGAACTTCTGTTCATTACCATTGAAGTAAGATAAATTTTTGTAATACAAAAACCTGTTTTTAAAACCAGCAACCCTTGGGTTTCTTGCTTGTTCTTCCCCGGGGAAATTGCCTTTTGAACAAGCAATAGCTTAAAAAAAAATGTAAAAATCTTAACTATTTTAAGTGTACTCTGTGTATCTAGAAAATAAAGCAGTTTTCACTTTGAATAGCTCCCTGTATGATGTATTTTTTAGTCTGTACCGGGTACAAATAATATTTTTCAAAAATTATTGTATTATTTTTGAAAAACATTACGATGTACAGACACTGCCCTCATATAACTGACCAGCCAACCTGTTTGCCAGTGCGGCGCTTACGACGTGTAGATTTAGAAATGTATAACAAACATTACACGAATAAACGTGTCAATGAAATTTGATCTTTAAGATAAATGCAATCCGGTAGAAAATCGCTTGCTGTTAGAATTGATATTCGATAGTATTAGTTAATTTCGCACAACTCCTTATGTGATAATTGGTGTATTGGTTCTGTGCTCAGAAAGAAAACGGTTCGGTCGTTGGTTCCAATCCGAGCTTTATTATAAAAAAATACATTTCTCTTTTTTGTATCTCTAATAGGTTTTTGCAAAGACTACAATGTGGGTTTTTGTCGTCTTATCGTTATCATCATCTGATAAACTTGAAAATTATTTTCCAACCGCACAATAGATTTCTTAAGGTAAATTTACAAAATATCGTTTATTAATTTTTATTTTAATATGCGTATTTGTAAGATTTCTATAAATTAAAATAAACCACAAGATGACGTCGGTCATTATTGCGGAGAAATAACCTCACACTAGCGCCACCACGTGGACGCAATATCAAACACTTTATTAAACAAGTTTCGTGGCTTTGATTGACAAAATGTCGAGAGGATGAATATCTACTGTATTTATATGTTATATATATGCATGGTCAACATATTTAAATGAATGTGTCAAACAAAAACAATATTTTGTGAATATCATGAGATTCGAACCTTCACCTGTGATTCGATATGTTGCTTTGCAAGCCTTTGAGCCAGCTGTTCGGCTGTAGGCTGCAGTGAAATACTTAATCAATACTATTTTGTTGTGATGCTATTTACAATAAGTTAAGAAAGTGGGTATATGATAAAAGACGATATGCTCGAATGAAATGACTACTAATACAGTCAGTCCGTTCTATCAGTCTATTCACTCGCATTGACTACGCTTATCATATCTTTGTTTACTCTTCGAAGTTTTTTTTGATTTCGCAATACCGCAATTAACGCATTTACTAAAATCAAAAATAATTGTTTTATATGAACAAAATGTTTCCATCAGTGAAATTGCAAGATGCCTCCATATAACGGTAACATACACATAATTTCACATCTTTGTTGCATAAATGATAAATCTAAGTATTGCTGTGATCGATCTTATAGTTGGTTTATTAATTGTTCACAGAGAAATACGGTAAAGTTATGGCTTGAACGCTATGGCGAAACAGGGGACTTGCAGCGTGAACGTCCCGGCCGAGCTCCGAAAATGTTTACGTCAGCCTCTATTCGTCACCAGGAGATCGTGGCTAGGCATACTGAGGATCCACTTTCGACAACGCGATCAACTGCTGTATTGCACGGAATAGCAATGAAGACTGTAAGGAAACACTTACACATCGCAGGCTTTAAACAGTATCGATCAGCAAGGAAAATTCCTTTGTCATCCATTCACCGCCAAAATCGACTGAGGTTTGACTGGCAAAACAACGTTGTTATTTTCACCGACGAGAAAACGTTTAGATCAGATAAGGACGGCCGCAAGATTTTATGGCGTCGAAGAGGAGGGCGTCATAATGAAATTAACATTCCGCCAAATAGACTAAGTGGTAGAATAACGTTGGGATATTGGGGGGAGATGAGTTCCATGGGACCTGGTGAATTAATTGAAGTGGGTGGTCGTTTCAATAGTGAATCATATTTAGAAGTTTTACGTGACGTAATGTTACCAACTGTGCGCATCCACTATTCGAACGAACACATTTATTTTGTCCAAGATAACTGTGCAGTGCATCGCGCTGGTATTGTGCGTGATTGGTTCTCAACACAGAATAATATCACAGTTATCAATTGGCCTGCCAAAAGTCCCGATTTAAACCCCATTGAAAATTTATGGGGTTTGATGACTCTCAATTGGGACTCATCTGATGTCAGATCTAGATCAAATCTAGATAATCTAGTGACTTCCACATGGGATTCATTACGTGGTAAAGATGTTTGTTGGACAATGGTTACCGAAATGAGAGGCCGCTTGCAGCAAGTTATTGATCGTGAAGGTGGCTCGTTACGCTATTGACCAATGTAAATCTATGCTATTCAAAAATGTTGTATATTCTTTGTTCGGTGACTGTAAAGTATAACTGTGGAATTATCTGTGCGAACAGGTTAAATCCAAAAAAAAATGTAAAGTGTTAGTGATGTTTAATGTTATTCGCATAGCAAGTATATTCACTACACTTTTTTAAGCGGTCTGTCTATATCGAATAATAAAATTTCTCAAATAACTAAAACATTGTTAGCACATAAGCTAAAAATAATATTAAGTAGTGTTGGTATGGAATTAATGCATTCTTTCGTTGATTGGGTTGGATTTAGAAATAAGTTTACCTACTCAGTCTGGAGAAAGTAATAACCTGGAGGAAAAAACTGTTTATTGTTTTGAAAACTGGTCATCCCACATTCTACTCCTACTACAATTAAATAAATTAAAACCCCAGTCGAATAAACTTGATTCTAAATACAACACGAGCTGCTCATACAAATATATGATGTAACCATGTCTTGTAAATACGTAGGTATTATATAGAATTACACTACTTAAAGACGGATTAAGATGTGTTCTTGTGTGACAAGGTTATTATTATATAGTAAATAAATTTTAACATATGTAATTGTTTTTTACTTTCTAACAAATATATCACAGAGCAGCAGATTCCGCAGAACTCAATTTGTTCCGAACAATAAATATAATTTCCGGACACCATTATGCATCTTTTTCAATGCAATGATTTATCTGATTAACACAACAAATATAAAAAAAGTTGTTGATACTAGTAGGATTCGATCTTTGATTCACTCGTTACAGACCACAATCCTAACCACTACGCCATAACAGTTGTGACAGGTGCGTTGAAATTACCGATCTATTTCTGAAGTTGACTGGCTTATTATAATCTCTCAGAACCAAAACGTCGGCATTGACTTAGAAAATTTTGCAAGCTGGTCAGTTATATAAGGGCACTCTCTGTACATATGCAATTCAATGATATTATATATAAAAAAAAAGAATTACATATGTTATCAACGAGTCTAAAGTGAAGACGCGCATATGCTTCAGTGGTAGCATCTCGTCGTTCGACAACTGTTCAATTCAATTCTTTATTGCATTATATACTGTATGCATTGGTGGTCATATTAAAAAAACAATAGTTCTTTATGGACCCGTCGGGCACAACAATTAGGAGAGAGGAGGACGATTGTTACGGAACATTATGTTATATTATATTAGGTCCTTACCTACGAAATTGGCGTTTTGTATGAAGTATTTCGTTAAGACTGTTTTCTCCATACAAACATTTTTCTTTTTTTGGGAACGGCAAATCCAAATTTAGCTAAACTTTGAGTGTATTATGGGATAACATTAAGTTAAGTGTAGGCAGCGTTAATTTTTAAAAGTAACCGCTATATAAAAGTTTTAGCGAATCTAAGAAATGATTATGGGAAGCACATGAAAAGAGCTCTGTTAAAATTTTTATTATTATATGATTTAGCCCAGAAATTAAAAAATATTTCATGTGAAACCTTGAAATAATATAAACAAATTTGGATATAGCTTTGAAAATCGCAGGAATTGGTACATGTGATTAACGAAGAAAAAAAAACTCCAATTTCATAGGTAAATACCCAATATTAACTCAAAAACGAATCTCGGGGTGATATATTCGAGGGGTATGTCTTTTTTACTTTCACATTGCCCGCATCTTTGTTAGAATCTTGCGAACAAAACATATCTTTCTATACTTTATAACACCATTGATGCGATTGCAAGCGGAAGACCGCTACATAAGAATATCGCAACTATTGCTTGTTAGCTTAAAGCGAGCTTAATTCAATGAAAGATCGCTGTTTGCCTGTAGTGTGTGTGTGTGTGTGTGTGTGTGTTCGTTACCGTTGAGGGCGTGGTTGGCGGGAGGCGCGGGGAGCGGCGGGTCGGGGTCGCGGTCGGCGGGCGTCTCCTCCGCCGCGTACTGCGACTCGCGGAACGAGCTGCACGACGACAGCAGGCTGGCAGACAACAAACACCTTATACATACATACACGACGTCACCTGTACACCAAATGGGGTGTCCACATATATCCCAAACATTAAATTATGGTTGAAACAACATCTACGGCTCACTTTTCGAAATATACAGAAGAGCACACGTAACAGGGAGTGAGCCCGTCACTATTAAAATGTGCAAGTCTATAGATGTACAAGTTTATAGCGAAGTGGCATTACAAGCCACTTCCAAAACAAGACGCAAATTTATATTATTCTTTACGCGACTACGATAAAGCCCCGATTCTAATATCGTCTATCAATAGACTATGTGTGACGCCGTGACGGTACGCCTGATATACGATGTCGCCCATTGAACCTAGTTGACAAAAAAATTAAAACTTAATAAATATATTTTGAGAATTTCATAAATTAACTAGTTTTACGTCCGCGGCTCCGCCTGCGTGGAATAATTTAAAACGGTTGAAAGAATTAAAACCATAGCACACCTTTAAAATTGAAAAGGAATTATGTCTAATATCCACATATTTCGTTTGATCAAGATTCGACCTGTCACGTTGTTTGACCATTCGTATTTTTATAAATAAGGTATCATTTATTTCGATTCCCCCCAGTTATTTATTCGTCCGACCGACGTCCTCGACTTTGCCTCCGTCTATCTGTGCTTACTCACTCTCATTACCCCACAACCAGTTGACGCCTAACTATTCTGATTCCAAAATTTTAGGGCATCATTTCTATTGTCCAGATGTATTGACAGATACCATTCGCCTGATGGTATCTGTCATTTATCTCACACGGCATACCATATAATCTTTCAATACCAAATTTTCAGAAATTAATGGACTGATTCTGATGAAACTTTATACGTACAAGTAGGATATATAGATCTAAAACGTTGGTAGAGAATATTTATGAAAAAATGTAGAACTACTGAATTAGAGCGATTTTAAGTATTCCATGGTAACAGAAAGAATGTTCTCTAATAACTCTTCGATCTATGTGTCCTGCTTACAAGTATACAGTTTCATTGAACGCTCTTTAGAGTGTACGGTCCGTGCGGCGTGGACAGCGACCTTGTCCGCTTGGGCGGTGTGGGCGCCTGCTTCCCGCGGCGGTTGGTGGGGCGTCGCATCTGCACCCCGCGCCCCTCCCCCGCGCCGCCCGCCGCCTTCTTCAGCGCCATCTGCGGCGTGCCTCCCCCGCCCCCCGCCCCGCCCTCCCCCAGCGCGCCGCTCTCCTGCAGCTGCTTCTCCACCTCTGCGAACACACATACAGTGCACTCACTACTCGATCAATCATTCATTTATTTGTGATGCACAGGTGTACAGGTTGTTATGATACATTAACTTATAAATATGATCTCTGTGATCAGCCAAATTGGCATACAATGTTAAAATAGTAAAAATAGGGTAGTCATGTCAAAATAGTCGTGAAAAATAAACAGCACAATAAATTATATCCGCTAAACAATAACAGTAACATAGAATGAATAAATATTAAACAATTAAATAGCCTCCATTATATTATGTATCAATTTCTAATTTTAAATTATGTATTATTTTTATGATAATGGCTGCATGTATGTTAACAACAAAAAATATTAAAAAAAATATATTAATAACTTAATATTACTACTAAGTCAACAGCGACCTCCAGCTCTCGTATCAGTATGCTTATAAAAAACACTTTGTCACCGCCCACTCGTATCGACAAAGAACAGCGCTTAAATAGATTTCGATCGACAACAGTTTGAGTTATGAAGTTACAGTCTGAAACAGATAAACCTTGACAAACCTGCAACTTAAGTTTTCTCAAGAAATAATAATAATAAACACACAGCGCCATCTAGGTCCACAGAAAGCATCTAGACTTGTGTTATGGATACCAGATGGTTGATAAACTACACAAATAATTTTTTTTTTGTAAATAAATACATGTATAAATGAAAAACATCCATAACTCGGGAACACATGTCTGTATTCATCATACAAACATATGCCCCTAGCGGAACTCGAACCCGCGACCCTTTGGTATAGTAGCAGAGTTTCTAACCACTACACCAAACAGGCCGTCAAGAATGTTTTTCGACTGTACTTTTTATTAATAAATCACTAGATAAAAACTACCAAAAAAAAATCATTCCCTAACAAAACTTGATTCGTCTTATGTGGGACTGTAAAGATTTATCTGTTTCAGACTGTACTATGTAGTACAGGCGGCCGCGTGGCCAAAGCAAATAGACCCGTCTTTTAGCGCGGGTGTCATGGAGACGATTAAGGAGGAAACATCATCATTATAACAGCCGCGTGTGGACGTGTCCACAGCTGAACACAGGCCTCCCCCACAGAGCTATTTCGAGAGCGACCAGTTGGAAGCAGCCTAGCCAACTAGAATGCCTCACACCGACCATCAGCTCTTCGAGCTATGTGCACCGCCCACTACCACATAATAAACAATATTTTATCTTTACAGTAAATTATTGTAATAAGTAGATTTTCATCTCAGGAATAATTAACAAAATTACGAGAGAACTTACTATTGTATACTATCGAGTAATTTAATAAACATTGTTTTACCAAAACGGCGTCACACTATTGCACTTGCAACGAATTTCTGGCGCTGAGCTCATTATAATCATTAGCGTGGACACCCTCTAAGGGCGTTGTTGTAATGCGATATTTAAATAATGGCAAAAAGATTTATTTCAGAAGAAAAATTACTTGAAAACGTTACATATATCTAATTAATATTGAAGTTTTGACAAAGCTGCATTCTCAGAGAAGAGCGAGCAAGAAATTCAAAGATTGCTGTTTTTAAATACGTTTTGGGTTACAATGTGTTCGATAAAAAGAGAAAATTATATAGTGAATATCGCCGAGTGGCCTATGTCCATTCTTCCACATCAGTCCCTCACCTTCCGTGATGGAGTGGTCCTGGAACATGTGCTCGAGCGCGTGGTGTATGTCGCGGAAGGTGGGCCGGTCCGCGGCGGTCCACTGCCAGCACCCTCGCATCAGCTCGTACACGGCGCTCGGACAGCCGGGCGGGCACTCCATACGGTACCCCTGCAACGTCACCACACTGTCTTGATCACCTACACTGTATCATGTTGAGCCCACTTAACAAGTATAGCCAAAACCAGCCACCAGTACTTTGACTCGCTACCTACTTCCCATAACAGTCTCGGCAGACTGGCGTGAAGCAGTAATACTAGTCTATACATTCACACTCTCACTATATCCATATTCTGACGTATTTATTAAACGATTTTTTTGTATATTTACACTACACTATACATACACTAACCCGATTATAATCATTCATTATTATTCTGCTCATTATTGTACCTCACGTGGCGTCCGTGCGTCACTGGCCATTTGGGGGCACTGAAAACCAGCGCTGTGATTCGTCGCAGCATGAGCTGAGTGCTAACCCATTTGTGCACGCCGCAACACGTGACAGCATTGTCGGGATCTTCTTCATAATTGTATTTCTATTTTAACTATAATTTACTACTTCCTTGTTTTTGTATCGTGTTGTGGCGTTCATAATAAACTATTCTTATTCTTATTCATTCTAAGTCATTTAGCTATGAACAAAAATTTACCAACTATGTACTCGTATAATATTTCCCGAAACCAAATTAATGTAAATACGGCAAATTAACATGCTTTATGTCGGTTAGTCAACACCGATATCGCAATTATAAAAACGCTTATTAATAACTAACAGCCCTTGTACGTGCAACATCACGAACCCCGTCCTCGACCGTTAGTACCACCTGACAGTCAGAGTTAAGTTTAACGTGCCCTCCGAAGCACTCGTGTTAAAACCACCCATCCAAGGACTCACCGCGTCAAACATTGCTTGCTTAACTTCGCTAATCGAAAACGAATGCGACCACACCACTAGTGCTTCATACACACATACAAACTGCACAATTTGAGATGATACATTAGCAATAAATTATTATTGACAAAATAAACATAAATATTAATAATTGATTGTTTCCTCGTTGATAGTCACGCGACGTGTGAATTATTTGGAGTCCCACATAACGGCTAATTAATAACGTTTCAATAAGAGGTGGGGTTGTAAAGGTAAATCAGCAAAAAAGGCAAATAAGGAAATTAAATTATTTCAAATTGATTGTGATATTGAGACATGCAAAGTGAATATACAAGATATACAATATGAATTGAAAATTTAGAAAACACCCCAGCGATCATACTGATAAACAAATCAGAAACGGCTCAACCGATTTCCGTGAAACATGGTTAAGAAGCAACGGCAAGCAGCGGCATTAATTGGATAACCACGTCCGATATCGAAACTACGTTGACTAATAAATAAAATGGCATAATTTCTAAAAAAAAAACGTGATATGTCCGAAATTTGGGTTTTTTTGCTTATGGCCAATTTGTCGACCATTGTAAACAATTTTATTAATTAAAACTACAGTCGGGAATGTTTACAAGAGATACCACACTAGGTAATTGTAGGAAGGAATTATTATATAGGAAATTAATGAATGAAATACATAATGCACACCAACATTTCTTAGTAGTCAATATCGAGCAGAAAATGTGTTAATTGAAACGTATTAAAGCCGGAAAAACTACACTTTCGTAGGTATGTCGTCTATTTTTAAACGATCTACTTCATATCTTCTAGTTCCCACACTGAATAAGGGTGATACAATCGTGGTCATAAGTCCATACCCAGTCCCAGTTCGAATATAAATATAGATTACTTACTAACTTATGTTATGTTGTAAGTCAGCTGCAGAAAAACATGACCCCCGTCCGTATATGCAGTTATATGTGAATTGGGTATCATATTTCTCTGCAGCTGACCGTACGTTCGAAATTTAGAAATTAAAAGGCATTCTTAAATATCTTGAACGTTTGAACTGGCGCCGGATATGCACTTTTAAACCCTACTGTATATCGCTCATACTTGAGAGGTGGAGACCGGATCTAACAATCCTGAAACAGTACTTCGCCGATATCGAGCTACTATAAATGACTCTGCCTAAAATGCACCGCCAAACCGAGTACTAAAACATTTACCCCGCTAGGAATAAAACACGCGACCTCGCTGTTATTTACATTGAAGCAAGTAGGCGGTCCGCCGGTCTGCCGGTCCGCGACCATCTCCCCCGCAAGTGTCTTTTGTCATGTGAACGCGTCACTCAAACGACTCAAAGTTTTCTATTCAGCGATCAATTATTAACCATTCATGCATTATGATGTGATGAGTCTGTTATCGTCACCGTGACGTTACACGCGCAATGTAGATTAATATTTTTTTCAGTGATAACGAAAGAACACTTAACTTAGGTACACAAACATACAGACTACCTAACCCTAAAGGCTTTTGACGTAATTGAAGCGTAGTTCTTTAGCCACATTTTGGTCCTTAAAAATTTGATTGTTTTTGCTGTTTCGCTGAGAGGATGGATGTCCTGTACAAATCATACAGCACCCAGACTGAAGCTGAAGAAATTCGCTTTTGTCCCGACCGAACCCGGAACCATAGTCGCCGCAGCAAGTGGCCGCCGGTGGCCTTGCCGGCGTCCTTACAGGCCACAAATATGCCGATACAATGTTTCATTTACAAACGACCTATTCCAAAAGACGCAGAATAGTAGATATACATACTCGGGACAATAATGTGTGGTATCTAGATTATAGTACATTACACATCACAATGTCGTTTTAAATATATGACGAGTGCAAAGAATTTTAATAATAAAACAAAATGAACAATGATATTGTGTTTAACTTTAATTAACAAATTTTGCGTTGTCGCAGCGGTGCCTACAGGAACACGAGCTGACGCCGATACTAGACACTTAGTCATTCTGAACAAAGATATCATCATCAGCCCGTAAACATCCCACTGCAGGGATATAGGCTTTCCCTCGTTTATGAGGGAGTATGGGCCATAGTCCACCACGCTGGCCCAATGCGGGTTGGGGACTTCACATGCCTTAGAATTTTTTTATTTCTCAACCATTCAGGATATTTTCCTTCACCGTTCAAGAGCAGTCGGATAAATGCACATAAGTAATTAAATTTAAAAACTCATTGGTATATGGCCTGCCTCGAAATCGAACCCGGACCTGCCAGATTGGGAGACCGCGTCTTAATCGCTGAGCCACCGACGCTCAAGATAACCACAGGATTAGGTATCTTAATCTACTGAAACTTGCGAGGGGTTTTAAGATCTTTGTATCAAAGTGAATGCAGTAATTGATGGATCCGACTAATTTATGTATCCGGGGATGTACACGATTAGCTACAATTAATATGACCGTTTACGATAAATAATATTCAAGGCTTTTCGTATTGTTTTGTTTTCTGGTCAGTTTAAATTATAAAGCAAATAGGTGTGGTTTGGACAAATTTTTAAAGTAATCCTTTTGCTCATGCATGATTGGTTAGCATTTAAGCCAATCACACCTGTTGTTAAGTGAAGATCACGTTCATCCGGAATTCCCACCTAATTTGGGAGACTGGCTGTGCTATCATCCAACCTGTTAACCCAACCCTATCAACATAGTTGCTTGGTGGCAGACTTAGACACGATGGTGGTAGCTGGACAGGCAGACACTTTAAAGTATGTATTTCGATGGGAACGGAACCGGCGACCTCCGTTTTGACCTGGACGGTGCATTTTGTAAACGAACTTAATGGCCCGGTTAGCTTTTTAGTATTTGAAAACAACCGCATTGACGAATGCCTCTTACAACGATGTCCAAGTGTTGGCAGATCACCTGCATGTAGGACTTGGAATGCGGAAGATTTGGAGTGCAGTGTTTACTTGTAGCCAATGAGAGGGTCATGGTGTCCGGGGGACCCTCGCGGCGTGACGATGGGTTTTAAATAGAACAGCGCGGCGCTGGCGCGAGCCCCGTAGTGCCCGTAGTAATAACACGCGTGTTTGTGTACGCGCCGCATAGCTGGCGGGTTAGTGCCGCAACAAAACAATAACATATATACATATTCATCACTCCGGGCGCACGCCGCGCCCCTATACAGCGTGATACGACCCGGGACACGAACCAGGCGCATATCGACACTTATCACAGTGTGAAGATCACACCGCATCACATCTATGCAACTTAAATTCTCTTCACACGTAACGCGGTGTGAGTTTATTGTTGGCATCAATAAGTTTCATTAAATTCCGTGTAAATGTACACAAATCCGTGTGATGTTACAGACGATTATAAATTGCGAAAACAAATAACAAATGTAAATATTTAACGTTCGACACCGCGACGCGCATTATTGTTGTGTTTTTATGCGAACACAATATTCGTTTCGTGTGCGAATTGCGTTTTCTCCGCGGCCATTCCCACAGAAAAGTCGGCTGGAAACAATTGCGGTGGCTACTGCGAACTATATTTTGGTTCTCGTGCCTTAGGATAGCCGTGTAGTCCCCTAGGCGTGGGCGTTGAGGAGGCGGGGGGCGGGGGGCGGGGGGCGGGGGGCAGTGTCCCGCGGCGACGGCGGGTCGGCGCAGGCGCAACACCCTGTGCGCGCTATCACGGCCCAACCAAAACAAGCGTCATTGTTCTCGGCGCGATATAAGCGCCTGCGCACCACCTCAGCGTCAGTCACCGTGCACCGCTCGCACCGCTCGCACCGCTCACACCTCTCCGTACACACACATCCGCGGCTTCACGCACACCGCCATGTTCCTTACGAACGTCTTCGTCTATTGCCTGCTCCTCTCCGTCGCCGTTATCGGTGAGTGTTGGACACGCCGACGTAAGCTGGACTCGCATCATTTGTCCAGGTTATCTAACCGGTTCCGTTGTGTGCGCAGGCAAACACAAGAAGGCCAAGCCGAAGAAGTTCGTGTCGCCGACGACCAAAGGCATCCAGTGCTACAACTGCCTGTCGTTCGACCACCCCGGCTGCTGGGACCCCGACCACCCGGACTACGCTAACATCACAGTGAGTGCACTTGCTCTCCTCCGCGCCGGACTCTAGGCATCGCTCTGGGATGGTATCCTTCAACTTTAATCCCTGTTGTCAGGTCCCGAACATCGACTGCTACATTCCCGGCATGGCGTTCCTGTGCATCGTCATCACCTCCGAGTCGGCCAAGCTAGGTGAGTGCCCTCATCATCCCCACCCCGCCTCCCGCCCATCGAGCTCCCGGTGACGTGTGTTGCGTGTTGCAGTGGAGACCGGGCAGGAGATCGGCCCAGTCCGCGCCCGCACCTGTGTACCGGCCAAGGACTTCTCCAAGAAGACGGTGTCGTACAGCATGTGCTCCAAGCTGAGCAAGGAGCTGTCCGCGTCGGAGATCTTCAGCCGCATCGCCGTGAGCCGGCCGCAGTGCACACTCTGCAAGAAGCACCTCTGCACGGACGCATCTCACTGCTAGGCCTCTCCCCCTCTCCCCCGCCCCGTGACGTCACGGCGCGGGTCAGCTCCAGGGGGCAAGGGGCGCGGAGCACGCGGCCGCTTATCGACGTGTTTTGTTTGCAGTTCGCGCCATTGTTAGTGTTCTTACGTAACCTGTTTAATAGCAGCCTAACCCGTCAAATGCAAGAATGTATAGTTCTCGTTGTTTAGAAACTAACGCACTTGTTGAACTGTACGCGGCGCCGCCCGCCCGTTACAATTGTTTTTTTTTTTTTTATATTTCGAGATTATCAGCAATTATTTTAATAAACTATTTTAAGATATTATCATCGCATGTATCACTAAAGCCATCAACTGGATCCATTCTCTCAGTCACAACAAACCTTCGAGAAACAAAGATAGTACTTGGATGAATTACATTGAGAAATCAACCTATGTTTTGCACGATGCGCGACAATATAAAACGTACTTACTACCTACAAATAGATTCATTGTTCACCAAAATAATATAATTAATTAGAAATTGCATCCCACGATCGGCGGCTTTGCGGATTGCGGCTGGCCAATACTTTGGTCAAAGAATCACACTTGCTATACAGCGAGGCAATGCGGCCAGCCTTCTGGGTACAATCCCACCAACCAGGGGTATTGGGGCTAGTTTTTTATTTGTAAATTTTTAAAAACAAATTGTATTATTATTAGTCACACAGTTTGAGATTAAAGAAATGACTTATCGTGTCCAATAAATTGTGAATAATGGCTCAAGAAAAACGTCGTAGTCTCTGTCAGAATAGAATTATAAATATATTTACAGTAATTGGGTTATATTTATTAGAAAACAAATCAATATTTTTATCATATCACAAATTCAATGCACTGGTTACCAGCCTCGTGTTATGGGAACACACTGTGTGCAGTTATCCATAGTGTACATTTCTTGTGCCTCAATTACAGCGGAACATGTAACTATTCATTTTTACGAGACGGTGACTCTGCCTGCGATATCAAAACGGTTGCGGTTCGTTTATTCGTTAGTAATAAACGTTTGTGGGGTGAATACAAACATACTTGTATATTGCCGAGTAATCTATGTTTACGCATTTAACTTATTTACAAAAAGGGTAAAAGAAATACAAAAATTCAGAATTATTACATAAATATTTGTGGACATTTGTCCGATGTCTAGTTCCCAGGACAGGTTTTGCTTAGCTCGGGCCTCGATTGTCACAAATATTTTGATGTAATGTTGTAATTTTCCGACCTGGATAGTTGCAGAAGTCCGCGACCAGGCTACAGTGCGATTGCACAACGCGTGATCTAATAGGCTCCACCTACACAGCTGTTAATGGGCAATAACAACAAAAAGAAGAATGCAAACTCGATATTCGAACAATAGAAATATCTGCGCAATTAGCGAATCGTTACAAAGTAGGCACCGGCTATTGGACATTATGACCGGTGCATGACCAGCGTGTTTGTAAACAACGTGGCCCGCCGGACGTAAGGGCCCCGTTACACCAACGTAAATATATATGTCATGAGGTCATCGAACGAGCGCACACGTCATTCATTAAATATTATGTCAACAGAGGTTTTGTTTAAACTATTTTTTCGTGCACGTTACGATCGAACGGTTAAGATTTTTAATCTCTTGTCCAGTCAAGGCCGGCAACGCATCTGTGACACTTTTGGTGTTGCGGGTGTCCATGGGCGGCGGTGATTACTTTCCATCAGGTGACCCGCATGCTCGTTTGCCGCCCTTTCATATAAAAAAAAAAAAACAGTTTTAACATCCCGTTTCAAAACATGTGAATAGCATTACCTTCTCCAACATGTGGTAGACATCGGCGAGGTCCACTCCGGGGTAGGGCGACATGCCGTAGGTCGCGATCTCCCACAGCAGCACGCCGAATGCCCACACGTCAGACTTGGTGCTGGACACAACACACAGGAGCTGCAGCATACTAACGCATTATATCTATCTCTAATTCGTTGGCATAAATAGGCTTTGGTACGGTTTTCACCGTCGTTTAACATTAGTGATAGTATACATTTCATTTCGAGATCCGCGCAGACGAAGCCGCTGGCGTGTGTATGTGTATTTTTCTATTACTTACACTGTTTTTTAAGCACAACGGGTTAGCACTTGACCTCAATCACACCTGATGTTAAGTGAAGATGAGGCCGAAGGTGGTAGCATACTGACCCGGAAACCCCATCTTATTTAGGGGACTGGCTACCTTATCTCTGACAACCAGAATACAATAATGCTATTAACATTGCTGTTTGGCGGTAGATTTAGATAAGATGGTGGTGACATTTAATATGCCCTACCACCAACCAAACCGAGTACTAAATACTAGTATCCCGGTGGGGATCGAACCCGCGACCACCGGATCGTAAACCCAATGTTGTTTACGGAAGCGGTGAAATCTATGAACGGCTTCGAATGAAATTTGGTACAGAGATGGTCAATGTCCTGCGGGACTAGCACAACCTCCATGAGGTGACATTGACATAACGTCTCCAATCTTGTCACTTTAGCACATCTTGACATATAGAGACAATTGGGTCACACCCGCAACTCTCACTCGAGTCGCGCTAAGTCGTGCTAGCACTACCTACCCCGATTATTTCAAATAAACTCCACGGGTAGTTTTAAATATTTATTTACTCTGACTTTAGTTTGAAAGCTTGATCACCCACCTCATTCTATAAATAAGCCTGTGTTTTACAGTCAGTTAGCTAATATATGTGAGACATAAATAATTTTATTCGTCGATATACATTATATTGGATCTTTACCTATGAAATTGTAGTTTTTTTTTTCTTCGTTAATCATATGTATCAATTCCTGCGATTTTCAAAGCTATATCCAAATTTGTTTTTTATTTGGAAAATGGAATATTATTTCAAGGTTTCACATGAAATATTTTTTATTTCTGGGCTAAATCACATAATAAAAAAAATTGAATAGAGCTCTTTTCATGTGCTTCCCATAATCATTTCTTAGATTCGCTGAAACTTTTATAAAGCGGTTACTTTTAATAATTAACGTTGCCTATACTTAACTTAATGTTATCCGATAATACACAAAAAGTTTAGCTAAATTTGGATATGCCGTTCCCAAAAAAAAAAAAAAAAAATGTTTGTGTGGAGAAAACAGTCTTAATGTAATTCTTCATACAAAACGCCAATTTCATAGGTAAGGACCTAATAGTTTCATTAATGAATACATTTCATATGTCAATGGTCTGAAATACAATCCACGGTGCTGAAGCTAATACAGGTGTCTGCCAAGTACACCAATTAGTGTGCTCCATGAGCAAGGGGCAGGGGGAGGGCGGTAACCTGAAAGTGTTGTAGGCGAGCCCCTCTGGTGCGGTCCACTTGATGGGGAACTTGGCGCCAGCGTGCGCGGTGTAGGTGTCGTCCCGCATGAGCCGCGCCAGCCCGAAGTCCGCCACCTTCACCAGGTGGCTCTCTCCCACCAGACAGTTGCGAGCCGCCAGGTCCCTGTGCACCACAACCATCCCGTATAAAGGCTCTTCGAGAGTATTTCCCTCGCGACACACGAAAACGAAAAAAAAGTGTATTTATGTAGTATATCACCATCCGGTATACACAACACAAGCCTATAGTTGACGACCGATTGGTGTAGTGGATAGTGATATCCATATCAGCGAAACCAGCGGTTGCGGGTTCGAATCCCGCGAGGGGTAAATGTTTGTGTGATGAATACGAACATTAATTCCCGAGTCTTGGATGTTTATATAAATATTTATGTATATTTATCCGTTATCTAGTAACCATAGCACAAGCTTTGCTTAGTTTGGGACTAGATGATTGGTGTAAGTGTCCGAAATATTTATTTATTTATAGTTGCTTACTGTGAAACTAGATGGCGCTGTGTGTATGTCTAAGGATATTTATTATTATTATTATATGCGAGTCTAACTTGCGAATAGTCAGACTACAGAAACATATAACGCGTTATCTTGACGACCTATAATGGATAGTGACCCTGTAAACGAAACCAACGGTTACGGATTCGTATCCCGCGAGGGGTAACTGCTTGCGTGATCAATACGAACATTTATTCTCGAGTCATGGGTATTTATATAAGAACTTATGTATGGTTGTCCGTTATCCAGTATTCATAATACATTGCTTAGTTTGAAACTAGACGATTGCTGTAAGTGTCCGAAATATTTATATTAATATATCTATATCAACAGACTTATGTCCCAACTGCTGGGGTCCCAACTCCTCTCGGTAGTACGGTCTGGGCCATAATCCACCATGCAGGCCCAGTACCGATAGGATTTGTGTCAGTCTAGACTAGACTCTAGTGGATACTTGAATGTTGTTGTTTTAAAGCAGCCTACCTACGGTTGGCTAACTACTACCGACCGATTAACGTGGTCTCCAGACCACTCTCATATGATTTCACACACTGATCTGTGACCCATTTGTCCTACTGCAGCACACATATATGCTTTAATTGTTCTATACCTACCTTCTACGTTGTTTTTAGAAATTCTCTTAAAACTTTATGTACGCGTTTAACTAGAGTAACAAAATCTATGAAAATGCCACTATAAATAAAATAAATAAAAGGTATTTACTCACCACAAAGTTAATTTAACAAGTAATTAATTGATAATAAATTAGGTCAAACTGTGGTGAAAAGGTAGGTACTCAGCAGATTTGCTGATTTTCAGTATTTAAGACAAACGCTGACCACAGCACGGTTGCCCGACTCTCTGCCAACTCGCGCATCATTGGACCATTTAGCACACAGTAGTAGCATCACATGCGGGCACACCCTACAAAGGTTTTATTGAAATAAGAGAGTGCAATGCAGGTTAATGTAAATAATTATTTAGTGCAATAATTACGTTATGCTAAAGTGAAGATCACGACATATTTTCCTGCAGAATTCCCCTCTCGCAGCCCACACAATATTTTGTTGCATAGTAATAAAATTGAAGTAAAGTTGATGCCTAAGACCATCTGGTTTAACCTCGGAAAAACGCATAACCGCGATTTTCTTGAAACATTTAATAAAATGTTGTAAATGTAGTAACAATTGCTAAAAATTAAGTATTTGTAAGAAACGCAATAAATATAAAATAAGTAACTAAATTACCTAAAGTTGAAATATGTGTTTCTTAAAAAAAATGTTCAATTGATGAGTGTTTCTCTAAATTCAAACGTTAGTTCTCATTTTTATTTCTTAAACAATGCAGCTCGACGATATTTTCAGCTAAAACACATGCATGCCTAACTATAACATGCTTAGTTTTCTATCCATCAATAAGTTAACTGTGTTTAACACGAGTCTACCTAATTAAACATCAGTTAGTATTTATTGTTATTAAGATACAAATTAAAAATAGGGTTTTCTATAAAAATCTAGACTCGTTTTTTTTAGGCTTAATTATTCAAAATTACATCTCTAATATACCTCAATAAGATAGCAATTATATAAGTCGGTTCGGAATTAAGCTAAGCTAATTTTTTACCGTATTTTCCCTGGGGTAATCGTCGATTATATGTAATCATTCAGCTTTGAAATGGATGGTGGAAACCTTATTTTCAGCAGTAGATAGGCATAAATAAATAAGTATCCTTGGACATACACACAATGCCATATAGTACCACCTTAAGGAAGTATACGCTTGTGTTGTGAATACCAGATGGTTGATTATACTATATAAATACATTATTTTTTGGAAATAAATACTAAATGAAAACATCAATAACTCGGGTACACATGTCTGTATTCATCATACATCACACATCACACATATGCCCCTAGCGGGATTCGAACCCGCGACCTTTTTGTATAATGGACAGAGTTTCTACACCAAACTGGGTCGTCTCATTTCGAGTGGTCTCAGTGGTATTTCGGGTAGTGTTATTCCTCTATGGTGGTATGTATGAACGTAATCGACAGATCGTAGTGCTAATACTCTCTTGGTAGACACATTGCCTGTGCGATTTCTTCGACCAACGCTAGTGTGAAAGAACTCCCCTGACATCGAAGGCTAACATCGAAGTGCTCGGTCCCATCTTGAAAGGTCTCTTTCATTAGCGTTTGTTGCAAAAGTATTCTCTCACTGAATGGTTTATCGCACAAGCAAATGTATCGACCAACACAGTATAGGCACTACGATCTGTCTCAGCACAGTTCTTCGTACGTTTGTATTTCGATGTTCAGTGACGCTACCGGACGGATTCTACAAATCAAATCAAAATATTTTATCTTATAGGATAACATTATCACTTGAAACCGTCACTATTAATATTACATTTAAATTTACTGCTCATTCACAAAACCGACTCCCTCCATGAACTGACTGACTGATTATGGGTTACAGTTTGTGATGTGATAATTATATGAATAATAAGACAACTATGTCCATGTTTGCTTATCATTCAAATAGTCAGTGGTTTTATAATAGCCTTTTGCTAATAATTGATTGCTTTAAATTTATTTAAAGGCAAATTTTGAATGTCCACTGGAACCTTATTTATTATAAAAGCGTATACATTGCCCTTTGAAGGATTTACTAACTTTGTGAAGTCGGCTAACATAAACAGATAACTGGTTCTTATTCCTTGTATTAACATTGTACCTATCACTATTTCAGCGAATAAGGTTACATTTTTTTTTTGCATATAACAAATTCTCATAAATGTATTGAGAAGTCATTATTAAGATATTAATTTCCTTAAACTTGGCTAAAGTAAATGGTATGAACGTGTGTTATGCAAAATGACCATCTTTTGTCGTTCGACGTGTGTCACGAGCCGCTCCGGAGCTGTTACACCTACTCGACCTGCGTTGGTTTATCATATGAGTGTAATGAATTGAAGTTTAATATATTTTTTGATTATGATTAATTATTTAACTAATCTTATTTTTACTATGAAATCGGGTTCGCTTTGCTTTAAAATAGGTAGTTGTCATGGTTTAAATATACATTAATTTCAATTGTTATTAAACGTTCGCTGAGCTATAAGCCATGTTGGTGAGATAAAAACGGTGCGAGGGATATACCTGTGTATGAAGGAGCGGCTCTCCAGGTAGCTCATGCCGGAGGCGATCTGCGTGGCCATGTACATGAGGAGCACTGCGTCGATGTGATCCCTGGCGGCGGCGGCTCGCAGGTGATCCAGCAGGTTCCCGCGCGACATGAACTCCGTGATGATGTAGAAGGGCGGCTCGCGCGTGCACACCCCCAGCAGCTGCACCAGGTTTGGGTGACGCATCTCCTTCATTATGGCCGCCTCCTCCAGGAAGTCCTTCAGCGCCATTGTATCGTCCTACACACACACGCACACACACACACACACACATTAGCTTAACGCAATTGGACATTTTTTGGACAAAAGGAACTTAACGACACTTGCGAATCTCAGATAATTGGAAATAATATAATTGTATGAAAATTAAAATACGCATATCGCGTTCCTTTTTTTAAATGTTATAAATATCATTTTCCCCGCCAGATAATGTAGCTTTACTAGTAAAAGTAACGTCAAGGCATTGTTGTGGTGAATAATGATGGTCTGTGTCACCCTCATGCATGCTGTGCATCCTAATGTTGCGAAAAATAAAACCGCCTCCGTGGCTCAATGTAAACAACATTGGGTTTACGAATCGGAGGTCGCGGGTTCGATCCCCAATGGGGTACATGTTTAGTAGTCGGTTTGGTTAGTGGTAGGGCATTTTAAATGTCCATCATATCTAAATCTGCCGCCAAACAGCAGTGTTCATAGCATTGTTGTGTTCCAGTTGTCAGTTCCATCTTCACTTAACATCAGGTGTGATTGAGGCCAAGTGTTAATCCGTTGTGCATAAAAAAAAATCTTAGTTTTTATACGCTACTACTTAATTCCATTGGCTGAGTGACTAGTTGTAATGTAACACGCGGGTGGGCCGTCTAAAGCATACCTTGAGAGTTTTGACGGCGACGGTAATGTTGCAGCGTTTCCACGCGGCCTCGTACACGTCGCCGTACTGTCCACCGCCGAGCTTGTGCCGCATCACAATGTCGGTGCGGTCGATCTCCCACTCGTCGGGCGGCGCCAGCGGGAACACGGTCGGCTTGTCGCGCTTCGGCGCCGGGTACAGCAGCTGAGTGATAAGCCCGTCGCCGAGCACCGAGTGATGGTGCACCAGCTCCGCCAGAGTGCCGAACTTCGACTCCGACGTCACGTACACCTGCCCACATTACACCAGTACAACGATGGCTCACCAACCGCTTGCTACCTCCCATCGGTCTGCCTTGCCTGATTGGTACTATACAACGTGTAACCAAAAGGATCGGAGACATTATCTTATTTGCATAATTTCACAACAAGCTTTGAAAAATATGAATATTTTTTGTCGTTTATTTACAAATGCGTCCTAACACTACACGGTCGTGTGACTATGTGTTCATTAGGTAGTTAGTGTAGACAGGTAGACGATTGAAAAGTGCCTCAGATAGGCTACGCACATTTCGGCTTAATCTACCCCTTTCGTTACACGTTGTATGCCAGGTCCTAATGTATTAGTCCCGATCTATTGACACGTGATTGTGAACATCTATAAATCATTCCAAATAATAATTTTGTTTAAAAATAACAAATAAAGAACCTCGAACGTTTTCAACTCACATTGTAGGCCGCTTGTAGCGGACCACCATGTATGGCTGCATGTTGTTGAAATGTTTTTCTGTTCAATGAATCACAACTAATAGATGAAGCCCGTATATATCTCCAGGCTCTCTTAGAGTAGCTTCACATTTCTGTTGATTGGCTTCGTGATTCATTGACTGCCAATCAGTGGAGAGTGGAGAGAAGTGATGAACTCAGCGTTGTAGACTATGAACTGGTGCCCTAGCTACACAGTCATCCAAAAAAAAGACGTTCATCATATCAGCCACAGGACGTCCCTAGGTGACCATAGATCTCCCCATAGATTTCCAGAGCGACCGGTTGGAAGCGGCCTGCTTCCAGCGAATTCATCTCGTCAGGTCATCCGCCGACCTTGTGAGAAGACGTCCTACGCTGCGCCTACTCACACGCCTTGCCCTCTACACAACTCGTTGAGTGACCTTGAGCCTTCTTTTGAGGCCCATAGACACCACGTTTCAGTGTCACAAGTCATCATCGAGACGTTACATGACAAGAGCACAACTAACGTGAACGTGTGTGCTACCTTTCCGTCGGAGTCCTCGTTGATGCGGTAGTGGTACACCCGACCTTCGTATCGCAGCGAGATGCTGCGTTGCCCGGGGCTAGATTCTGATTCGCGTACCTGCACACACGCATACACACACGCGATAAATTTAACAGTACTATACGACACCATGTGAAAACAGTGAAAACCATTTAAAATTTTCTTTAATAACAATTAACCGTACGTTACAGGGGAAAACATACGCACGAGTGAGCTCCACAAGATTTGTGGACCAACACTATAACTGGGAAAGTTGGCTAAGTAAACTCCTCTGCTGAATAGATTGCATCTGTCTTTAGTAATTAGACGATATACTTATATATATCCTTGGACATATAGGTTATATAAGTCTGTAAATCTTCCAAAAAGTAAATAAATAAATAAATACACACAGCGCCATCTAGTTCCACATTAAGCAACTATAGGCTTGTGTTGTGGATACCAGATGGTTGATATACTACACAAATACATTTTTTTTGTAAATAAATAAATATATAAATGAAAAACATCCGCATATTAACCGCAAATATTATTTATTCCTCCACTTGTGTCGCAAGATGCCAAATTTCATGATTGTAGGCCACCGGGAAGTACCCTGGTCTGATGATCTGTCGGTGACTGGGACCCTTATTATGAAACAACGCTCTGAAAGGTCGTATCTTTCTATTGGGTTACATAATAAGGGTCCCTTATTATGAAACGACGCTCTGAAAGGTCGTATCTTTCTATTGGGTTACATAATAAGGGTCCCTTATTATGAAACGACGCTCTGAAAGGTCGTATCTTTCTATTGGGTTACATAATGAGGGTCCCTTATTATGAAACGACGCTCTGAAAGGTCGTATCTTTCTATTGGGTTACATAATAAGGGTCCCTTATTATGAAACGACGCTCTGAAAGGTCGTATCTTTCTATTGGGTTACATAATAAGGGTCCCTTATTATGAAACGACGCTCTGAAAGGTCGTATCTTTCTATTGGGTTACATAATAAGGGTCCCTTATTATGAAACGACGCTCTGAAAGGTCGTATCTTTCTATTGGGTTACATAATAAGGGTCCCTTATTATGAAACGACGCTCTGAAAGGTCGTATCTTTCTATTGGGTTACATAATAAGGGTCCCTTATTATGAAACGACGCTCTGAAAGGTCGTATCTTTCTATTGGGTTACACAAGACACTTCAATTTCTACAGCGGCACGAGGCCGCTGATTGGTATTCGATATTATATGATATTTGACGATCGAATTGTGTAGTGGATAGTGACCCTGTCAGCGAAACCAACGGTTGCGGGTTCGAATCCCGCGACGGGTAAATGTTTATGTGATAAATATGACCATTTATTCCTGAGTCATGGATGTTTATATAAATATTTATGTATGTTTATCCGTTATCTAGTAACCATAGCACAAGCTTTGCTTAGTTTGGGACTAGATGATTGATGTAAGTGTTTGAAATATTTGTTTAATTATTTATTTCACCAAAAGTCAAGGATATGTTTTTATAAAGCGTATTCTAATTATTTCTCTTATATAAAGGTTTCTCATGGAGGAGCTAGACTTCCTGTCACAGGTATTATATACTTACTAGACTTCCTGTCACAGGTATTATATACTTATTAGGAAATCTCAACCTTATGCATTCAATCTGTATGTTGAAAAAGAAATAAACACGTTTTTATGTACAACGTTAGGTATCGTTACGTCATCTTTAACGGAGCAATCTGTATTTATTTCAACTATGAAACCGTTTTTGAAAAAAAGGATGTCATCCTATAAGACGACCCTTAAACTACTGTCAAAGATAAACTGTATCTTTTGGAGCACATTAAAATTTTACGAAGTTCAATCCCACTAATATTATAAATGCCGAAGTTTGGATGTTTGTTTATTTGTTTGTTTGTCGCTCAATCACTGCGAAACGGACGAAGGGATTTGGATGAAATTTGGTATATAAATAAATAAAATAATAAATAAATATTTCGGACACTTACACCAATCATCTAGTCCCAAACTAAGCAACGCTTGTGCTATGGTTACTAGATAACGGATAAACATACATAAATATTTATATAAACATTCAAGACTCGGGAATGAATGTTCGTATTCATCACCCAAACATTTACCCCTCGCGGGATTCGAACCCGCAACCGTCGGATTCGCTGATAGTGTCACTATTTGACCTAATTTATAATCAATTAATTACTTGTTAAATTAACTTTGTGGTGAATAAATGCCTTTTATTTATTTATTATTTATTTACTATCCACTACACTAATCGGTCGTCAATTGATATATCGTTATGACTTGTGATTTTATGTAAGATTGTATTCGTGACAAGTTTCGTATTATTTATATGTTTTGAATAAGGGTGGGATAGTTCGATTTATTTTAATTGTGATTTTCCATTCAATTCATTTATTCAACAACTTACACTGACAGTTCATGACCTTACGTATAAGCCTTAGTGAAAATTAAATATATGTGGATACATTTTAACAGATCAAATCTTTGAACATCTACAACTGCTTTAAAACCATAATAATTTATGATATGATGTAGAATATGGTACTTTATGTGGTCACACATTTAAATACCGTAGCATATTCTGCCACGTGGCGTAGAAATATTTAGTACTATCTTGCCGCCCGCGGCTTCGTCCGCGTGGAATAACCTCATCGCGATATTTGTTTATTCCATGGGAACTACTCACTTTATCTGGATAATAAATATCCTATTTCCTCATGCAGGGTATATTCTACCTATATACCAAATTTCATCCAAATCCGTTTATCCGTTTCACCGTGATTGAACTTTCGCATTTATGATAATTACAGTTTGTGCGCGTAGTAGGTGTTATCCAACGGATTTTGATGCGGGTCTCATTATAATTTAGAGAATTTGTTCCTGAATGTTTATATGTGGGTATAATTCATGCATATTATATCCAGCTGATGATGAGCGACCCAGGTTACGCCGGATCACGGCAACTGAGGAGTCACCGCAAAGGAATAGCCCACCCCTCCCCATTAACATTGGTACTAATATTACATTAGTATCTACTTTCAGCAAGGTTCGCATGATATTCAACAATTGATATTTTATACTTGACATATATCGCAAATAAATTAAAGCTTTTGGCCTTTCAAACTATGCAAAGAATTACTGTTCGCAGAATCAACAGCAGGCCTCGGAATAATCTTTTCTTATATCCATATCGTCCATTCGAAGATACGTAGTCAGTTGGGCACCCCCACCCAGCCCACGAGTTGGTTAACGTCACATCTATAAAATCGAGCCGTTAAGTAGTAGTTACATTTGATAGCGGGACGCTTTCACTGACCAGGAAACTGCCGTTGATACCAGAGGAGAGCAGATACTCGGCGGCGTTCCGCGAGATGGGACCGTGGTACCAGGAGTGCTTCTCGAGCGAGTTGACGGGCGTGACGTAGTTGCTGGGCACCCAGCCCACGCCGCCCGACAGCGTGTGCGCCTCGCACCACTCGCCGCTCTTGTTGTAGCTCATTATGCGCACCTGCTCGCCTGCAACGTGCACCACAAGCCTGATACTCACTACCTCCATCTACACACCGCACCGCCAATGTAATTAAACAAGATTTAACAACAAAGAGAAATTACTATTTTCAATATTTATGGTACTTTTGCTCAGTAGAAAATGAGCCATGTCTTACAGAGGGTACTGTAAGAGGCGATTTTTTGTTAGTCATCCATAATTGTCAGTATAAAATGAAAATATAATTGTGCCGTTCCATTTATGATTTACATGGAATATGCCATATTGGATACAGGCGAGCCCTTGAAATGAATGCGTACGTACCCTTCTTGAGGCTGAGCTGGTTGTCGCCGCCGGCCGCGAAGTCGTACAGCGCCACGAAGAGCTGGGGGTCGTCCTCCTCCGCGTGCGCGAGCAGGTTCTCCTTCGACGTCCATCTAACAGAACAGGACGTTACTAAATACAAACGCGAGTGAGCGTTCTCATCAGAACTGATATTGATGCGCTACTTTTCTTTCAGAAGGTGCTCTCAACAATGCAGTGAGACGCTAAAAATTATGTTACGTATGGAGGCATCTACTAACAGGGGGAAGGGCATATCAGTATCTCTGAGGAATACATTTCAGGAAATCGATATACATAACTTTGGCATCGCAAAGAATCTGCAATTGTTTAGGAAAAATAGTGAAATATGAATACAAGATAACAAAAATAAACTTACTGTTCATAGCAGACGCTCACACAAAGTCATTCGAGGGAAAATGTATACGCTTTTATGATAAGGTTCCGGTAGACATTCAATATTAGCCTTTAAATAAATTTAAAACAACCAGTAATCGGAAACTATGTGCCAAGACTTTCATAAAATTTCTGACTCTCTAGATGATAAGAATGCGTGGACATGAACCGCTCGGCCATATCCAGTATATTGTTTCCTTATTTTTCTTTGTAGAATCATAAATTGTATAAATACTTATTTATAAAGACAACACCCGAGTTTCGTGCTCGTTCTTCTCTGGTGAGACTGCCTTGTGAATGAGCGATAATGATATGTCACGATGATTTCAAATGTTATTCTTATAACTTACTAAATAAAACTTTTTTGAATTTGAGTTAGGAGCACGCCGGATGCAGCAAAATGTTGCTAAATTTGTCGGTGACGTTAAGCACTTTCCAGCAGATGAGCCTTGGCAAGGTCAATATAAGGAGCATGCCACTGTTATATAACAGACAGGCGTGTATGGGTAAGCACTGTTGGGAGTTGTTGAGTTGGATACATCAGTGAATTATGTTTTAATTCATTGAGATTCTGAATCTTATAACCCTAGAAGAGCGCCGCTTGCGAGGTGACCTCATCGAGACATTCAAAATTGTCACCTATAAATACAACCTGCCTCACTTGCACGACATATTCAGGATGAAAGACATACGACCGTTACGAGGACACGCTCTGCGAATAAGCCGCATTCACGCTGACATCAATGTCGCCCATCACTGTCTGAGCAACCGTGTTGTTTAGGCCTGGAATAAGCTGCCGGAAGAGGTTGTCTCCGCCCATAATGAACAATGTGACCTCTTCCAACACTGTGACATGTCTATGTCACAGTGTTGGAATTATTCCAGCAGTAATGCTGCTCGTCTATAATAATAATTTATATGTACGTATGTATACGTAGGGTTTATTGTTTGTGTTTTTCTATTTTCATTGTATGTATTGTGCAGTGAATAAATGTCTTATCTATATCTACACAATTATTCATTCATAGATCATGAATAATCTAGGTATCTAATATCAATTGATAAAAACAATTTTAGGAAATCAAGTAGGTATCAACTTAAATATGTTAATATTCTATCCTATTCAGCGCAATCAAACAAAAATGTGACAATCTAACCCATTCCAATTCAGTCATCCAACATGGTGCACTTCAGACAATTTCCCTCAGAGCAAGGAAAGGCTTGTGGTTACGTTATAGCCGAATGATATTTGGATTTTTCAATTTCAGTTACAAAATTTTTTGGGGATATTCAAACAAATCCAATCATTTTGAAAAAGAGAGTCTTAGATAGTACATTTTCGAAAAAGAGGCGGTTGGTCGAATCCAAACTGAATGGGCTGAGTTGGGGAAACTGTGTAACGTCTTCTCCAAAATACCTCAGTGCTTCAAGACGAAAGTCTTTAATCAATATGTTTACTACAAACTGTCTTACCACGTAAAAATTCTTGTGTTCGAAAAGGCTAATCATTTGCCCATGTAAATAATAAATAAAATAAAATTTACTTATTATATGGTGAACTCACCATCTACACATAAAGCGATGAGGTTTCCGTGAGATGGATATACAAAAGATTTTTAATTTTTGTAAATTAGAAAAAAAAACACAACACAAGTCCATAATTTACAAATGGGAATGAATTGATAACTTAAAATTACATTCACAAAATTCACATTAAAATTACACTATTAAACAATTGCTATGTGTGTATATAATTATAACACCGGGTAGCTCGCTCGCGTTCAATTTGGTACCACGTAAGCGCCCTAGAAGTAAGGCTATCATAATTTACTTCTAGGGCGCTTATGTAGTACCAAATTTAACGATCGAACCCAGGCGAGCTAAACGGCGAATTATAGCGATAGAGGACCCAAGAATTTTTACGTGGTACGGCTGCAGTGATGATTATGGCACTGGAACATGATCTCACACTATGGGCCTCGTTAGATAGAAATGTCACGCAACAAGAGATGGAGAGGGCGATGCTCGGTGTGTCACTACGTGATCAAATCAGGAATGCGATAATACGTTGAACAACGAAAGACATAATCCAGCATATTAGTAAATTGAAGAGGCAGTGGGCAGGGCACGTAGCTCGAAGAACTGATGGCCGGCAATAAAGTTATCCTTGAATGGTGACCACGCACTGGCAAGCGCCACGTCGAACATGTATGTAGTAAAATGTATGATCATTGATTTGTTTTCATTATTTCAGAGTTGTTCATTTTGATGTTCGGAAGCCAAAATCAAATCAAAATGTTTTATTTCATAGGATAAAATTATCACTTGAAAACGTCATTATTAAGGTTAATATTACATTTGCTCATTCACAAAGCTGACTAACCAGAGAAGAATGAGCAAGAAACTCAATAGTTGCTCTTTTAAACAGATTATGGATTACAATTTGTGATTTGATAATTATATGAATAATAAGACAGCTATGTCCATGCTTGCTTATCATTCAAATCAAATAAAAATGCTTTATTTCGTAGGTACACAGGGTACACTTAAAATAGTCAGAGTTTACATTTTTAAAGCTACTGCATGTTCAAAAGGCAATTTTCCCCTGAGAAGAAGGAAGATTTTGTATATCAAACCTTATTGAAAAAGCGTATACATAACCCTTTGAATGAATTACTGGCTTTGCGGAGGCGACTTATGTGACCTGCAAGTTTATCGTTATTTCTTGTATTGATATCATGTTTATCACTATTTTTCCTAAATGATGCTATATTTTTTTTGACATATATTAGATTTTCAAAAATGTACTGTGACAAAAAGGTTAGAATATTATACTCTTTAAATCTGCCTCTAAGTGACACTGCTGGTCTCAATTGATTGCGCAAACGGCTCATTTTTGTAAAACAAACATTGTATTTATATCCGCGGCATTTCCCCACAGCATGATATCTGAAATATACTAATCTAGCAGTATTTACGTCCGATATTTGTCTAATTTTTTTAACTGCATACGCTGCAGAGCTGAGCTTGTTCGCCAATTTATGGATATGAGGACCCCATTGTAATTTGGCGTCCAAAGTAATGCCCAAAAACACAGTGGAATCAACAAGGTCTAGAGTGACATATTTTTATCATTATATTTGTGGACACCTCGCTGACATTAGGCAGAACAAATTTAACACATTTAATTATAGTCTATTTACTTTAAACAATACATAGGTATCGTCAGCAAACAATACTATTTCATGTTTATCCTTTACAAGGTGTGGCAAGTCATTTATGTAAACCAAAAACAAAAATGGTCCGAGAATGGAGCCTTGTGGGTCATAGCATACCCTCTGATGCAAGTCAGCGTGGTGCATTGTTAAATTTGATAAACAATTTAAATTACAAAGTTTATTGCAGTGCCCATATCACGCATCCATTCCAATGTTCACAGTTATTAGTCCCAGCCTATTGCTTCTTGATCACATCACGCTGGCCCAACAGTCAAAGAATATGAAAGCTTGCCACAACAGCAAATGGAGATAGGTGAAGGGAGAGTGGTATTGGAGACCTGTTGGCCGTGTCGATGGGCTGCGGCGCGGGGAGTGCGGGGGGCGCGGTCTCGCCGTCCGGCAGGTCGGGGATGTGCGGCAGCGGCCGACTCTGTAGCAGCGCTTCTGGAACATACCAATCACATTTAAAATAATCATGATAACGATTCCTCTCTCCAAATACAATGCGGCTCGCGAGTGTCCGCATGTTCAGCATTAAGATTTGGAAGATCAAAATAAACGAATCAGTATGTAGAGCGACGCACGTGCGGCGGCGGACTGTCGCTGACTCACACGCGCGCCGCGCGCCGGGGGGGGGGGGGGGGGGACGCCAGCACTACTCCTAACGATTGCGCCTTGTGATGTTCGGATTATTTGAACCCATTTTAATTCGCTAAAGCAACAAGCCATATTATTAGCATCAACATTACTAAAACAAATCATACATGTAATAAAAGTCATTGATAGGCAAAGGGAGAAATGTCTGCAGTGGCCAACTCGCTAGGCTTATATAATAACTAAGTATACATTTAGGGGTGTTTAAGTTTACTACAAAAGCTTTATTGAAATCTATTACAAATGAGCCATCTTTTAGTTATATCACCACCAACATTTAATAATGCAACCAACTTCATTAGGGTTCTGTTGTCTATTTCCTAAGTGTATCATCAAATCTTCAACAAATTTACATGACAAAAGCTATATACAGGGCGTCCCAAAGTTATGGGACATGAAGGGGAAGTACCTTAAATATCGTAGATAGTGAATTTTGCTCAAAGAAGACTTTATGTTATTTTTAAAAGTTAGTAATTCTGCATTCATAGATTTTCTAAAAATTACTTGCTTCGGCTGGGAATCGAACCGACTTAAATGTGAAAAAAAAAACACCCTACTTTTATGATGCCAATCGAAAGAATAGCTAAAAAATAATAACTCTGCCTAAGTAACATAGTATTTTAAAAGAAAGGAACAACATAAAATGATTGAGTCAAATTTCAAGAAAGTTATTTATTGCCGACGACGTTCGAAAAGTAGCGATATTATCATTCCAAAGATAGCATTGATTATTCGTAAATAAGTACCCACTTCATAAAATAGGTACTAACATAGTTTTCCTTATTATAACTTAATTTTCCAACAAGATGGAGCTCCGGCTCATAATAGTCGGAGAGCAGCAGATTTTCTAAATGAATGTTTTCCTACATGGATTGGTACAAATGGACCGATTAGATGGCCGGCCAGATCCCCGGACCTCACACCATTAGATTTCTTCTTTTGGGGATACGTGAAAGATATGCTATACAAAAAGCGATACGAGAACGTAGGCGAGTTGCAAACAGAATTGTGCCATATCACATCGAGTGTTCACCATAAAATGATTAGAAAATCAACAGGCAGCGGGCTCATTAAAAGATTGGCGATTTGCGTAAGACAAGAGGGATCACATTTTGAGCATTTAATTAATTAATTTACAAAAAAATACCTACTTAATTGACTACGGCAGTTTCATGTATGTTTTTTATTTGATTAAAATGATTAATTTCACGTTGTTCCTTTCTTTTAAAATACTATGTTACTTAGGCAGAGTTATTATTTTTTAGCTATTCTTTCGATTGGCATCATAAAAGTAGGGTGTTTTTTTTTTCACATTTGAGTCGGTGCGTCCCAAAGTTATGGGACATGAAGGGGAAGTACCTTAAATATCGTAGATAGTGAATTTTGCTCAAAGAAGACTTTATGTTATTTTTAAAAGTTAGTAATTCTGCATTCATAGATTTTCTAAAAATTATTTGCTTCGGCTGGGAATCGAACCGACTCAAATGTGAAAAAAAAAACACCCTACTTTTATGATGCCAATCGAAAGAATAGCTAAAAAATAATAACTCTGCCTAAGTAACATAGTATTTTAAAAGAAAGGAACAACGTGAAATTAATCATTTTAATCAAATAAAAAACATACATGAAACTGCCGTAGTCAATACAAGTTTTATCATTTCATCTACACGTGCACTTATAATAAGGAAAACTATGTTAGTACCTATTTTATGAAGTGGGTACTTATTTACGAATAATCAATGCTATCTTTGGAATGATAATATCGCTACTTTTCGAACGTCGTCGGCAATAAATAACTTTCTTGAAATTTGACTCAATCATTTTATGTTGTTCCTTTCTTTTAAAATACTATGTTACTTAGGCAGAGTTATTATTTTTTAGCTATTCTTTCGATTGGCATCATAAAAGTAGGGTGTTTTTTTTTTCACATTTAAGTCGGTTCGATTCCCAGCCGAAGCAAGTAATTTTTAGAAAATCTATGAATGCAGAATTACTAACTTTTAAAAATAACATAAAGTCTTCTTTGAGCAAAATTCACTATCTACAATATTTAAGGTACTTCCCCTTCATGTCCCATAACTTTGGGACGCCCTGTATACATAAAATACAATTCAATGAAAATCTCTTCCATTTTTGAAGTCTGTATCTTTATTTACAATTGTTTTTAATGTATGTTGTCTACTGCTGGGCTAGCAGAATTATATATCAGCACCATAGCCATGTTTCAACTTAAAAAGAAATGTGAACATTAGAAATAAAGAAATCGATTTCACAAATTGTCAACTTTATTATAGGGTTCAGTATTTATTTATCATATTTACCTATTTACATATTTAAGTTTCCCTACAGGTGATAGATAAGATAGATAGAAAACAACACAAGGTCGGTGGTAGAGGGCCAACATTGTTACTATCAGTACAGATACAGAATGTTGAGAGATATATGTTTAATATTGATTACAAATATAAGTCGATGTTGAAAGCATGTCTATACAAAGAAAGACTTTAGAGCGAACAGCAAAAAATAACATGGACGTATTACAGCGGCAAGCTCATGAAGTACATACATATACACTTAATACATATATAAATTATGAATCACGTAAATGGCATACATATTACGATATTAAGTTCTACAATGAAAAAAATAATGCTAAGCAATATGTCATTGTTATTAAAATTATATAGTGGACGTACTTGCCATAAACTGCATGAATATTATACATACAGGAACATAGCTAGATAACAATGGGGCAAGTGACAAATATTCACCATTTCAAGCACATTTAAAGGATTAGTACCGTTTATATAAATAGATTGTAACTTTTCCTTCTCTAAATAAATTATCATTTCTCGTAGGATGAGTTGGACGTCACGTCGGACCCACAGTCAGTGGGTCAATAAGTATCAACAAGAGGATTACTGTTGGCATGTCTTATTGCTATAGTACACTAATAAATCTGCTATTCAGCCAACCTTACTAGTGCTAATGGTGGTGCTCATAAATGGCTTCCATAAGAGTATATTCTCTACCTATCTCTCTAGAGACAATAACCAGGAATCAAAGGGATCCAAATATCATACTAACAAATACTGGCGAAGTGTCCACCTTCATGTGAACCACAAATTACACATATGTTACATTTTATGTAACATACAAATAGATGTAGATTTTTATTTTATATTTTATTGTATACAATTTTTATATTTATTTTATTGAACTTTATAGTGGCATCTATGCCTAAAAAAGAATACATTTATTAATATAACAATACTATTCGAAGTACCATAGAATGAAATCCATCACTCCAAGATAATAGGATCGACCAATAAAAATAACACATCATATTTTAATCCCATTGTAAGAATGTGCAGATCTTATAATGAAATCTCCTCTAGTGGGAATGCACACAACCTACATGTATTTCACTCCCTATTCCATAAAGCCCTTACAGATATCCTCAAACAGGTTGTTCAGGCCCTGGTGAGCCGTTAAATTAGGTTAAGTAGATTACACACTCATTCACAATTGTTGCATTAAATAATTATTATTTAGTTTCCTATATTATAGGGTTTTGCAATCATCAATAACTGGAATTGTTTTTCAGAAGTTTGTAATATTTTAGTATGTAGAGGTGTTAGTGCATTATCATTATAACTAGCTGTTAGTGTATACCATTAAATAAATAACAAGCTGAACAATATACTTTCACTTGCTAAATTGTCACAGATTTTTTAGTACAACAAAACATAAAGAACCCTCACATGCACTCTGGCTTAAGCTCGAGTCTCCATACAAAGGTAATTACTATTTACATTGATGAATGAGCAATTATAATGAAATTCCACTTATTTTCAAAAAGATGGTCTTAATTTGGATATTTGTATTGTTTTATTATGTAAGTATGTGGAGTGATTACCACAAATTCTATCTATAGATGATAGTCAAATCATATAAATTTGGTGAAAATTTCAAATCCAGTCCCAAACTACAGGTTATCTTTCCAATTTTTGGTAGTTTATTATTCCATATAGAATTTTAATCAGATGCCATGTTAAAAATTTAACACTGTTACTGGTACTCACCTTCAACACGAAAAGAAGACTATTATTTTGCAATACAAACCTATCGCAAACACAGATAGATCTTCATCATAAGATTGCCCATACAGAATTCCATCCAGCTTCATATTGTCATTTACACATGAAAGTGGTACTCTACCTATCTAGAGCATTAAGCTTAAACCAGAAACTTAAAAATATATTCTGCTGAGTGGCAAATGTCCACCAACCCACACTTAACCCATGTAGTAACTACTGTGCATTGAGTCTTGAACCAGGGATATATATTGACTTTTTGATGATGTTACACTTCACTTTATTGGTCATGTATCAATAAAGCACAGCAAAAGACACTTCCCTATTTTGAGGACAGAAACAGTTCTGTCTTATATATAACAAAGAAAATGTAAACTCCTGAAGGCTTTTAGTAAAACTAGACCTAATGAATGGATCAGTATTCTGTCTTTTTTCTAGTGCACCATTAAATACACCCCAATCCATTCATTTTATATGCTTTTGTTCCTTTTGCTACTTATAATATTGATTAAGTACTATGTTAACAAATTTTTGGAGTATCGCTGAGCAGACCCTCGAAGGGGTCGGAGTCCCGTGCGCATACTCACCACTGTGTTCGGTGAATATGTTGGAACCAAGCATGCGGGGGTCCTTGGGCACCCGCGGCTTGCTGCGCGCCGAACGCATGGACGCGCCGCTCGCCGTACCGCGCTCCTTTGCCTGCTGCGCGCCCATCGCCCGCCCGCCTGGCACCTGGCAGCTGGCACCACGTACCACTACTAATTCGATAATCCTAATGATAGCGCGGCCGACACTGACTCCATGCTCGCTCCTTCCTAACCCGCTACGCTGCCCTTTGACACGACACCGATGTTACAATTCTCACATTCACCAGCCACAAAAAGTCACAGTACTCGCATGCTTTTGAATTTACACAATGTTGTAAAGACATTATCTGACTATTCCATAAAAAAAAACATTGCTACCTCCGCCATTATATGCACGACTGACATATTGTGTTTGACGTGACGTCGATTTTTTACTTCGTGCGTTTTGTGGTTGAGGGCAGCACTGTCGCTAAAAGCAAGCGCTCCATTCACGCTAACTAACTTGGCATTATTCACTAATGTTGCCATAGACAAAGAGGGACAGGGGTCTACTCTTAACGAAAATAGCTTCGGACGGCCGTAACTTCGATCTTTTTCTTTTGCAGTTTGCTTTGTAATTAAAAAAAAAAAAAAATTATAAACCAATCGCCATTATTTTACTTTCTTGTATACAGGGCGTCCCAAAGTTATGGGACATGAAGGGGAAGTACCTTAAATATCGTAGATAGTGAATTTTGCTCAAAGAAGACTTTATGTTATTTTTAAAAGTTAGTAATTCTGCATTCATAGATTTTCTAAAAATTATTTGCTTCGGCTGGGAATCGAACCGACTCAAATGTGAAAAAAAAAACACCCTACTTTTATGATGCCAATCGAAAGAATAGCTAAAAAATAATAACTCTGCCTAAGTAACATAGTATTTTAAAAGAAAGGAACAACGTGAAATTAATCATTTTAATCAAATAAAAAACATACATGAAACTGCCGTAGTCAATTAAGTAGGTATTTTTTTGTAAATTAATTAATTAAATGCTCAAAATGTGATCCCTCTTGTCTTACGCAAATCGCCAATCTTTTAATGAGCCCGCTGCCTGTTGATTTTCTAATCATTTTATGGTGAACACTCGATGTGATATGGCACAATTCTGTTTGCAACTCGCCTACGTTCTCGTATCGCTTTTTGTATAGCATATCTTTCACGTATCCCCAAAAGAAGAAATCTAATGGTGTGAGGTCCGGGGATCTGGCCGGCCATCTAATCGGTCCATTTGTACCAATCCATGTAGGAAAACATTCATTTAGAAAATCTGCTGCTCTCCGACTATTATGAGCCGGAGCTCCATCTTGTTGGAAAATTAAGTTTTCTTGCTCCGCCGCGGAATGGTTTCTTATCTTATCCCTTAAAATTTGAAGTATTCCTAAATACTTTTCTGTGTTCAAGGTTCCTTGGTAAAAATGGATTAAGAAAACCCGGTTTTTTAAAAGTCCGCACCAACAGTTGAGTGAAAAACGCACTTGGTTATTAGTTTCAGTCACTCGTAGGGGATTTTCTTTAGACCAAATACGATTATTGTTGCGGTTATACATACCGTTATTGCTAAAGTTAGATTCGTCTGTCCAAATAATATTATCCAAAAAATTTGGATCTTCGAGCAATCGTGCCTGGATATCAAGACAGAAATTTTTTCTCCTTTCTGTATCGCCCGGAAGTAATTTTTGAACCAATCGTCCTTCAACATAACTCTTAAAACCGTGTTTTTTTAATACACGGTGTATTTTACTTTTTGAAACTCCAATTTCATGTTCTCCTTCTCTCACCGATGCTTTCGGAAAAGCCGAAAAGTAAATTAAAATACCAAGTTCTTCGTCGTTGATCGTATGGTTTTCTTGCTGTGGTTCTCTTGGGCGTTTATCGAAACGTCCCAGAGTTTTCAAATTGTTCACAAGCCTTTTCAAAACTTTACGAGACGGTATTTGTCTATCAGGATATTTTACGCCATACCACCGCAAACTTCTAGAGATATCTTTATCGTTCAAAAAATATGCTTCCATTAGATCAAAACTTACTTGATATGCCATGTTCGCAATAAATTAACACAATAACACTTGTGTAAGTGAATTGAGACTAAACAGATCAATATCCGAAAAACAAACGCTCGCACATACTGTTCCATTTTCAAATTTAAGAACAACATTTAAAAATATCACTTCTTTTTAAAATATCTTAAAAAGTATGCATTCAAACAAACGCTGTCATAAACTGTTCCATTTTCAAATTATAAATTATTTATTTTTGTTTTTAATTTGCCTTCTGTCTAGCTTACAGAGGACGTATTGAAATACAAGTTTTATCATTTCATCTACACGTGCACTTATAATAAGGAAAACTATGTTAGTACCTATTTTATGAAGTGGGTACTTATTTACGAATAATCAATGCTATCTTTGGAATGATAATATCGCTACTTTTCGAACGTCGTCGGCAATAAATAACTTTCTTGAAATTTTTTATGTTGTTCCTTTCTTTTAAAATACTATGTTACTTAGGCAGAGTTATTATTTTTTAGCTATTCTTTCGATTGGCATCATAAAAGTAGGGTGTTTTTTTTTTCACATTTAAGTCGGTTCGATTCCCAGCCGAAGCAAGTAATTTTTAGAAAATCTATGAATGCAGAATTACTAACTTTTAAAAATAACATAAAGTCTTCTTTGAGCAAAATTCACTATCTACGATATTTAAGGTACTTCCCCTTCATGTCCCATAACTTTGGGACGCCCTGTATAGTTGGAAATCACAAGTTAGTACGGGGCGCAAGGAACGTCTGAAGTTATGCAAATAAAGGATTCTTAGCAAAAGAAAAAGTCTAAGTTACGGCCGTCTGAAGCTATTTTCGTTAGAGAGTAGACCCCCAGGTAAGTCAAGAAGAAGACGACTTTCAGTCAAGACTTTCAGGAATTAAAGGGTAGTATTTAAACGAGCGAATAAAATTGTAGGTGATAAAAATACTAACATACACTAAGTGGGCGAATGTCTGTGTGCACTTTATTTAGTGCTACAGATAATTGAATTGTCACACACTTATCATTAATTCTTTAAGTAGATAGGTATGCAATGCGCCCTTATTCTATTTCGTCGTTTTTTTTTGTGTAAGCTGTACTTAATCGTAAACTTTGCATAACTACAAAATATTCTAGTAGATAGGTGATGTCCACATGTCATGTTGTAAGCTTAGGATTAATATCATCCTTGTTATCGTCATAGTATCAACACTGTAATGGTATGAAGACACCTGTGAAATATTTGTACCTAATTCTATGCCTGCTCGATTTCTTAGAATAGTTTTACTACTGCTTCACACGTTAATATTAACTGTGAAAACTGCAGTGAGCAAACACTACCCGTAGGTTTAGGTCTTAATCACCCATTGATTAGTCACGCATGGGAGACAGGTCCCCACTGAATGATACACAACGCTGCGCCTCGTGTGAAGGTCGGGTTTGCATAGCAATTTTTATGCGTATACAATACAAAATACATGCCGATATAACTCGAAGCTCAGCCCGCTCGCAATGACATAAAATACCACGGTCACAGTTTTGTATTTCGTATCAAAAACGGAACACTTATGGAATCAAGTCGCTGTATATTAACAGGTGTTTTGAATGTCTACTGGAACCTTATAATAAAAGCGAAGACAGGCTCTTAAATTACTGATTTTGTTTGTAAATGGCTGCCATGAACAGCTAACTTCATTCATTTTTATATCATTTACATTATACATGTTACTATTTTTCTTAGAGATATTTTATATAGGGCAAATAAAAAATTTATGGCCGACTGATAACGAAAAACTGTAATATTGGCTCAAGCCTTCGATCATCTTAGTACAGTCTTATGTTGTTCGGTTCGGTTACTATAGGTACAGTCGATCGCGCGTCAGGCGTAACATCACAGAATACTATTACTAACACTGCTGCCCGTAAAAGCTGAGGTCTCGTCCGGTGACCTCAGCTTTTACGAGCGGACGGTCCAAGGGTTGAGGTGTTAAGAGCAATAACTACTTAGAAGAATTTTTTCACTAACTAGTTTGTACCTGTATCCTTTTGTATTTGTTTTATGTGTTTATACATTTAACAAAGTTGTTATATTTTGATATCATCAAAATATTTCTGTATTCTTACATTATTATACTTATTTTGTTTCTCAATCATTATTGGTATGAGTAATTACGTGATACGTAGGTAATTTATTTGTATTTGTATTATAAGTATCTACTACTGTTAACTAGGTATATCATTTTTTGTTTCAGCATTATTTTTTGTTCCGGATCCCACTAAGGCTTCACTAACCTCTAGTAGGGTGTAGGAAGAAATATCTTTACAGATAAGCTCACCTTAATATATTTGGCTTTGTGTTCTTTATATAAGGTCTAATAAAGTTAACCCGACAAACGTTGGCAATTGCACGTACATGTCAATAAAATAATATATTCATTAAAAAAACTAGCCTTTTTTTGTTTTCGAGTATAAAAGTAAATGTAAGTGCAAATCAAAATACAAATTAACAAACTTACTTAATTTCGATTGTATCTTGTTTTTGTTCTTTCATTGAGAAAAAACAGGCAACGTTCCACCCATTGGAAGACGCCAAAGGTGGTGGCGGGGCACATGTGGCACAGGGCTCGACCAATCACAGTAAGTCGCGGCGCCGGGGCAAGCGCCGGAGGCGAGCGGGGCGGGTGGTGGCCTTTCGGCGTCTTCAAATGTACCGCGGCACGTGTTTGTTGTTTTATTTTTTGAATAGAATCTGTTAACTTTAATGTTTTCTTTTTTTCGTAATGCGTACATGATATACATACACTCTGCAACGATTGTCGGGTTAATTTTGTTAGACCTTATATTTGAAGCAACTAATAAAAATAAACTAATCCACGAGGAGATACTGGTACAAAGGAAAAACAGTCAAATAAACAAATAGAGAAACAACTCTTCCTTTTTGAAAGTCGGTAAAAATATTATTGGTCTGGGTAAGATTTTTTACTACATAGACAAAAGAAGAGCAAAAATTACACATAAATTCGTATTCTAAGGTATTCCCAAAAGTAATCTATCAACGACCAAACTTATTGGTCGAGTTCATTCGTTCTCTCATTCATTCGTCGCCGACGTTAGGTTTCTGACATGAGAGCAACTTCTACAAAAATCGCATAGATGGCGCTGAATAAGATGGAGGCTAATAATAGTAAAAGGACCAACTGACCATTGGTCGACATAGTAATAGTTTCCTTAAAATATGTACTGTGTAGATGGTTATATTTGTGTTCATGATTCTTGTTTATGTTAATAATATATACAATTAATTGTCTAAGTCGTCCTTTAATTTTGAACAGTAACGAACTGTTATCTCATGTTGCAAATTTTGTTATCTCATGGTTACCGTCAACTCTTCACAACGTCGTAAATAGTAACTATTTTCGAAGGTTTTTGATTTGCAGCTGTATTTTAAAAAGTGTATGAAAATATACTGATTAGCGTCCTGACCAATTTGTCTAGAGATCGCAGGTTCGAATCCCTCTGGGGCCATATGTTTGGACGATGAACACGGACATAATGTACCCGAAATATGAATGTATAATAACTATAAATTGAAAAATAGTCTAGTTACTAGTCAAAATTATATACTTAATAAATATATAAATATCCTTACATATACACACAGCGCTATCTAGTTCCACACAAAGTGATGAGGCTTGTATTAGGTATAGATAGATTTAAGTGCGGTTTGTATTATATTAACGCCTATACAAAGAAACAGTCTAAGAAGCCATGTTTGATGAAAATTTGTTAAGCTATTTCGAAGATATTTAGCATTTAGATAACACAGTTTTTGCTGTAAGTATATCGACGGTATCATAGTATTTCGAGGGTTTTCTAATTTTTCAGTTTCTTTTGGGGATAGCTTCTTGCTGTTTGATGAAAATCGGAGACTTAGCTAAACATCCATGACTCGGAAATAAATGTTCGTATCATCATACAAACATTTAGCCCTTGCGAGATTCGAACCCGCAACCGTTGGTTTCGCTGAAAGGTCACTATCCACTACACCAAACGGTCGTCTTTGGTCTAGGTGACGATATAATCATTTGTTCAAACAATGCTGTCGAGGGCTCAATCAATTGTTCAATGTATAGTTATTATTTTAGTACCATGTGCAATGTACCGTTGAAAAAAGGTAGGTCTTGATAAAATGAAACAGCTTTTTAATCCCCGACGAAAAACGACAGGTGTTAAGTGTTTGACGGCGTTGTTTCTTTTGTAACTTAGGCCGGCATTCCACTTATTAAATATCTTTGTCCAATGTACATTTGATCAAAGAAATTGTACGCTTTCATCAAATATACTAGCAATATCGATTTTGATCAAAGATTAATGACATTTAAAACAAAATGGCTGCGTGTAAGATTTTGTGCACAATTTAATTGAATGCTTTTTCTCTTCGCCTTTGGATCCCATCACTTCTCCATGGTTTGGCTTTTATTTTTAATAATAATCTAATGATAATACCAGCACATAACGTTAGTCCATTTTCTCAGACAATGCAACATCTTGGACAAACATATTGGAAATGAAATTTGATCAAATATTGCACATCGAAATTGGACAAAGATATTTGATAAGTTTCCACTTATTCCTACCTACCTACCTAGTATTCCTACTAGCCCAATGTAAAGGTATCTAATTTCGAAGATACTCAGATTTAAGATAGTTGGTTTGTATATTGGAATGAAATCATTGTTTTACGAGGGTTTTCTGAATTTTCAATTTATAGTTATGCCATACAGGGTTCGTTCCGAAGTTTAAAAGGGTGATTTTGTTTTAGATTTACGTGTCTCTCACCCCCTTTAAATACCAACCAGCTAAACATTTCGCAATTTTAAAATTTTTGGCCGACATCTTGAATTTGGTCGGGTCTCGAGTTATTTCCAGAATACACTTTTTCGACTTTTGGTCCTGACTAATAGCAAAATTGTAGGTACCTACTCGCAAGTAGATCCACAGCACAGAATTAATATAGTGCTAACGTAAGTAGACACTTCGAATTCGATGTTGCGTGCATTTTCATGTAATGCTTTCGAAGATGAGTTACCTTGGTTGGCGGACTCACCCGCGAAACAGTCGCAGAAACATTAATTCTCAAGTACGTCTTTTTTTTCGCCAATGAATGGAAACTTCTTAACATAGACCTCCCCTATATGATAGACTAGCTTTCCGCCCGCAGCTTCGCCTGTGTCGAATATATACCTTTGTGGCGTGCTTGGTTTTTTCACAACGGGTTAGCACTTGACCTCAATCACATCTGATTCCCGCGGGATGAACTCACTTTATCGGGATAACTAATATCCTATGTCTTAATCCAGGGCATGTTCTAAGTACCTATATAAAATGTAATCCATATCCGTGCATCCGTATCGCCGTGATTGAACAACAAACATCCAAACTTTCACATTTATGTATAATATTAGTTACGATATCCAGAGCTGTATACTTCCTTGTAAATCTTGAAATGATTTATTTTAATTTTAAACCGCTGTACTTGTACCTACACCGCTCGCGCTGGTACGTTAGTACTGTATTAATTCTGTGCCGCTGGTTAGAGCAGAATGAGCACAGATATCAAGGTTAAGTTTTTGATACCGAGATGTACTTCTTAAGTAGCACTAGGTTAGAAGGCACCATTACAATAGACTGGAAAGGTCGTGTTTAATTATTGACGACCTGTTTGGTGTAGTGGGTGGAAACTCTGCTGCTATACCATAAGGTCGCGGGTTCGAATCCCGTTAGGGGCATATGTTTGTATGATGAATACAGACATATGTTCCCGAATTATGGATATTTTTCAATTATATATGTATTTATTTACAAAAAAAAATGTATTTGTTTAGTTTTTCAACCATCTGGTAGCTATAATACAAGCCTAGTTGCTTAGTGTGGAACTAGATGGCGCTGTGTGTATGTGCAAAGATATTTATTTATTTATTTATAATTTTGTGGCTTCGGCTGAGTAGGAGAACCCGTCGGAGTGTCGTAAAGGGCGGGTCAATCGACCCTATCAGCGTAGACCTCTGCAAAATTGGCGATCGCGATTGCGCCATGGGAGCTGCCTCCGCCTCCAGCACTGAACCTTTTTGTACGCTGATTACCTATATCATGTTAAATTTGAGGGTTGCCAATGAAACAAATTTTCCTTAATATCTAACATTTATTAGTAGGTATAATAACATTATCAACAAAGAACAGAAACAACAACTAGAAGAGTTTCGATCCAAGCCTGGACAGAGAATGCGCAACGAGATGCCAGCGAATTGCTGCTCCGAGCAACACGGGACTATAACATATCGACACAGAACATCTCGAGATATTCATGGATGAGTGCATGGTTTGTGTCTAGGAGTACGATTGACTATTTGTATATGATATTTGTACGGGCACAGCCCTGCTCTGGTGCTGTGGCGTGATTGCGGTCCGTCCAAGTTCAGGCTTTGATCGTAACATAGTTAAAGTAGGAAGAGGCGATTTAGCCTTGCGATGCTACGTGTAGTACTAGTTATAGAATGTAAGACGTACACCAATCTATTGTCGAACTATCGACCTGTATACCTACACTCCCTGCACGGTAACACACGACGGCGATATTGCGCCGGTCGTCGCGAGGACTTCACACGCACTCACCACTCACTCGGCTCTCCTCGTTCTTGTACATGAATATTGTACCGTGAGTACATCAATACTAACCACCTAATACCCAGTTATTATCACATTCGCTTACATTCCTAATTACCCTTTCAATCCATGCACATTTGATGCACATCTTTCTTGGTGGTACAAAATAATGTACTTGATTACATACCCTTTATGTTGCCTACTCTCCTGTGACACAAAATCACAGCTTCCGTCCTTCTGTCACAGTCACAGCCCTTTAGTCTAACGATACAGTCCGTTGTTCCATCTCACCAACTAATTAAATTACTTTAACATTTTAATATTATGTAGTAATGAGCTACAATGTAGTACGAATAGCCGTGGCTTGTAGCCAGATAGTTAGGCCACCGTTTTGTATTGTGTTAGTAATATGGGAATGAACTACGGACAACAATTAGCATACTTAATATTAACAAGATATATTTTTACTAACACATTAGCACTAATTAGTACCCGTATCTTAGAGTACTGTAAGAATGGTATTGTTTTATAATAATACTGTTAATATTTGGCTAAGTATTATATCGAATAGCTAACTGAAGTGTAGTGTGATTAATATTAATAGGGGATGAAACCCCCAGGAACCTATCTAGTGTTGGCCGCAGTCGCAGCGCGCGCTCTCCGGGCTGTACTCGTAATGAATGTTACGACCTTCGGCGCGTTTTAATCTCGGAAGGGATATTGAGAACATTTCAAAAGAATTTTAAATCAACTATTATTGTAGCAAGATGTAGGTAGTTCAAGTATTAGGGAAACGTTTTAGACAGATTGTTCCAGAAGATTAAGTAGCTAAAAAGAGTGGAGAAGCGTTTGATCATAGTGTCAACTGGTGGTGAATGCACCATAATCTCATCTCATGCTAAGATTTAAGAACTTCTACTCTCAAGAGGATGCTGATATCTATCTCAAAAAATAATGATGATAATTTTAGACCACTATGAACACCTACAGACATAGGTACATCTGGGCGCTGATTTCACTTTTTAAACTAAAATAATAAATAAATACTACAGTTTCTTTGGCACTTTCGCCACACTCGCGTCTTCCATACCCCCCTCCCCCCCTCACATATCCAACACGTGTCAATAGACACCTCAACACCTTTGACCTCTAATACCTACATATACTTGAGCAAAACTATAATTCTAGCACTATATAAAATCATCACGTAAGTCAATTTGTGTAGATACTAAATTTATGTATACCAAATTTAGTATCTTAAGTAGTTAATTTTATAAAAAATATAAATATTGCCCCTAAATATATATTATATAAAGCAACTTTAAAGTAGACAATTGTCGTGGCCGCCGACGTGTCAACCACCGAGCCGGCCACGCGCGACCCGCGACCGCGACACAGTGCTTAACTCACCTACAACATCTAGGTCAAATAATTAAATTCCTACTTGGTATAATTTAAGCGATTAGGCACGGTACCGTTTTACTTCATGGTATTGACGTAAAAATCTGCGCTTATTAGCCACATACAAATCTGGTCCGTTTCTACGACGTCCTCGAGAATTAAAGATAATTCATCTGATTGATTTCACTCGTGTGTGAAAATTATATGGCTGTAGGTACTTATAGTTGAATTATTTCTGACAGCCTTTAGTAATACGTGGGTACAGTAGAGGCATTGAGTGTGCGGTCGGTCACGGGTGCGAGCCAGGCGGTGGTTGTGGGACGCATTGCCTGCGGTCAAGGTCAGTCAGTGCACAGACGTTGGCGCCCCGCCCCGCGCGCCACGGACTGAGTCCATTAGGGCACATAGGTACTGCCAGCACGGGCACGTCTATGCAGCCGTATCCATCTATTGTGAAAATGCAGTCGAGCAAGAAGTCTGTAGAATAGTTTAGTCCTTATACTAGCTATATTATTATAAAGGTACAACTACTTCAAATTCACAGATATTAACAAGTATATAGTAAATAAGAATAAAGAATAGATAAATTCTTAAAAATTTTTTAAATATCCATTGACATTTCTCCGAAAAATATGTAGTAAATTTTCATCATAGCATAAAATTAGCTAGAGAGTAAAGTTGATTTCATTCAAAATATCAAGTGAGTACTTACTAACTACACATCTATTAAAGACATCGAATTGTAGGGTAGTACCTATAGATATACTAGGTACATAATACATCGTAGTCAGAAAGATAGCATATATAACAACATTCTACGTATAATGAAGTAAGTCTATCATCCGCTGCCCGCTGCGCTCGGCTCGTCGCTCCAGCGCCCTTTAGGGCAGCGGCGCTTCCTCGTAGAAGTCCGGCTCGTCGTCCTTGTCTATGTCTTTCTGAGCGCCATCCAACTGCACATCAGAGAATACGACGAATGAACTATGTGTATGGAAGAGGAAATGTGTGACACCGCATTGTATTTGGCGGAACATTGACAGGCGGGAGGTGTCTCTACGCACTGTTGAAACATTGGACCGTATTACGATGTTTAGATCGAATGATAAGATAGTCGTAACTTACGCAATAAAATTGATATTGAATACGTGTAAATTGTGGTGTAAATGATCGACTTTATTTAAATAAATCATAGGGACGAAAATGCAATATTTTCATGCGATTCTTCGACGCATTTCATATTTGTTTATCTAGTTTAAAGCCCCGACGAAAAGCGACGGGTGTAATGTTTTTGGTGTATTGTGTAATGTAATTAAAGTGTAATGTAAGAGATGAAGGTCTCACCGCGCGCAGTTGGAGCGGCGTGAATATGTAGGCGAGCGAGAGGCGCAGCGGCACCATCAGCACGAGGAAGAAGGGCAGCGCCAGAGAGAAGCGCGACGACTTCACCGTGTACAGCACCACCAGCCCCGCCACCTGCACCAGCGTGTACAGGTGCATCTTCAGCGTCGGCACCTGTGGGGGAACCACACTCCTCTATTGTACTTCTACAGACTTCATCAGCTTTACACGTCCTGCTGCTGTCACTGGGAGTATGTATGAACCGCAATCCGCTACGCGGATACACTGCGGTTTTGGGTCATACTGGTGGACATCGACACCTGACAGTCAGTGTTTCTAAGGCCACTGACTCCGTTCAACGACTGCCTTCAATTGAAAACTATCGGTACCGACTATTTTACGTGCCATCCGAAGCACGGAAATATACTCGTTACAAATTAAGTGGTCACTCATCCCAATAGTGACCGCGCCGAAAACGACTGCGACTTCAGATAGCTCAGAAGAGATGCCCATATACTAGATTCCTGAGGGAACCACAGTTTTGGAATTTAGTGCTGATTATATGTAAAACATCAGCCTGTATGGAGTACAGAATGTTCTTTTTCTGTCGATTCGTTTTCGTGGTTGTCGGTCAACATGGGGCAACACTTCTCTTTTTTGTATAATATAGCATAAACCGATATTCATGTTAACTTTGAAGTCTCTATTATTATGCAATAACTAAATTCAATAAATACTAATAGCTACGCGCCTTCGTAATTTTAAATTTAAATACACTTATTTCTAAGATACCGACCCGCCTGACGTAGGGCACTTGCGGATGGTGCTTAACAGGCTTGAGCAGGAGGATGCAGCGGTCCCAGAATTGTATGCCGCCGAGCGCCGAGATGCCCATGTACAGAAACACGCCGAAGAGCACCGCCATCGGCACCAGTCGCAGCCAGCGCGCCGCCAGCACCGACAGGCCCACCAGCACTGACACCAGCAGACCCGTCAGACGTTGCTCTGCAGATAGAAATACATGCATGTATCTATTTTATTTTTTATAACGACGAACGGCGTCTTAGACGTACGTATGTAGGTACTTATTTTGTGGAAATTCTGAACAGAGCTGAATGCGAACAGCTCAGGACCGATCGTCGTGGAGATCTTTGGAGGAGGCCTTTGTCCAGCAGTAGACGTCCTTCGGTCGGTGATGATGATGGTGACGGTGACCATCACAAACTATCGATCGTGTATGAAGATATTAATGAGAATGGATGAGGCGAGGTAGGTGTATCAGGAGTGTAGCAAATGGAAGTCATTTTCCGCACTTAGCACTTGACCTCAATCACCTGATGTCAAGTGAAGATGAAGTCGAAGGTGGAAGCGTACTAACCCGGAAACCCCAACACATTTGGGGGACTGGCTATCTTATCTCTGAGGACCGGAACACAACAATGCTCTTAATATTGTTGCTTGGCGGCAGATTTAGATAAGATGGTGGTAGCTAGCCAGGCGGACATTTAAAATGCCCTACCACCAACCAAACCGAGTACTTAAACATGTACCCGTCTGGGGATCAAACCCGCGACCTCCGAATCGTAAACCCAACGTTGTTTACATTGAGCCACGGAGGCGGTTAAATGCATTTTATGCATGACCTGCGCTCTGGCAGAGGCAGCAATAACAGCGGCGTTTCCTTTTAGTTCTGTGACTTTGAGTGCGATAGTGTAGCAAAGAGTCACATTCTTCCATTTGTAAGGCTAAAAGGTATCTAGATACCTTGTGGGTGATCTATCTACATCTGTATAGATGTACAGAGGCTAATAGCTGAAACGTAACGCTATGGAGTTCAATCTAAGCTCAATGCTAAGTAATTAGAACCACCTGTTACGCTTGGCTCGGGGTTTACGCTAATACAATTAGTTCTTATATAATAGTGTATAGTTATTGTCCATTTCTTTAATTTTTGAGTGAATTTTAGAAATGAAAAAAATTGTAGGCCACTTGTTAAGGATGAGCTAACTGAAGTTTGCGGATTAAAAAAGTCATGACAAATTAGTTTAACTACAACAAAGAAACTGCCTGATAATTTTTTACCTATGTAATGTGGGTTAGGTAGTTCTTATCAAGTCATTCTTACACTTGTTCCCAAACGACTACTCGTGTTATTGTAACCGATGTGACAACGGCAAAAATTGCTTTTGTTTGGCCGTTTAGGAATAGAATACGGGGCTCTTGATTATTCAGACTCTACATAAATTTAGAGAACAGTCAATTTATCTTGACACCACTCACGAGGTACCTGCCGAAGAACATGATCCTTCCGGATTTGATCAAATGAACTTAGATATGATTAGAATGACACTATCTGAATAATCTAAATATTAGATAAGCACCAATTAGGACCGAAATAGTAAACGAATCTATTCTATTATTGTATACTGTAAAACTGTATAATACATTTGTGTTTATACCGCGGTATTGGGTACAATTATCATGGTTCATATTCCAGGTACCTACTTGTGTACCAGATAGATGATTGTGCAATAAACAAACAAACACACAAAACTTTCGTATTTCCAATGTTAGTTTTTTTACCCGACTACGGAGGTAGGGTTATGATTTTTATATGCACAACGGGTTAGCACTGTGGTTAGCACTTGAGCTCAATCACACTTGATGTTAAGTGAAGGTGAGGCCGAAAGTAGCTAAGCGTACTGACCAGGAAACCCTATTTTATTTGTGGGACTGGCTATCTTATCTCTGACAACCGGAACACAACAATGCTATTGACATTCCTGTTTGGCGGCAGACTTAGATAAGATGGTGGTAGCTAGCCAGGCCGACATTTAAAATGCCCTACCACCAACCAAACTGAGTACTAACCATGTACCCAGCTGCGGATCGAACCAGCGACCACCGATTCGTTAACCCTATGTTGTTTACATCGAGCCACGGGGGACTGTATCTCAAATCAAATCAAATCAAAAATGCTTTATTTTGTAGGTACACCAGGTACATTTAAAATAGTCAGATTTTACATTTTTAATTGCCTTTTGAATAAGTATTCAAAAGGCAATTTTCCCCTGAGAAGAACAAGCCTCAAACACGAGAGGTCGCTCTTTAAAAAAAAATAGGTTTTTATATTACAAAATTATTAATTCATCGTTCATCGCTCAGGCTGCCCTATTTATTCTGGGGTGGACACCTTCCTCAAAGGCCGGCAACGCATATGTGACCCTTTTGGTGTTGCGGGTGCCCATGGGCGGCGGTGATTGCTTTCCATCAGGTGACCCGCATGCTCGTTTGCCGCCCTCTCATATAAAAAATAAAATAAAAATATTATTTTAACTCTAGGTCCTAATTTATAAATGGCACGAATAGCACGCTTCTGCAGAACAATATAATATTTCATTATTAATTGTGAAATAGCCTGGTTATGCGAACGGGCTGTTTATGTCCATGAATGTTTATCATCTAAATAATCTGATATTTTATAATATGCTTTCTAAATAAGTATATGACGTCAGCGGGGTGGTTCTGTCGGCGGCGAGCAGCTGTGCAGGACGAGCTCACCTTTGACCTCGATGATGTAGGGCTTGTCCCCGGGCGCGTGCGTGGTGGACATGACGGTGAGCGCGGACACGTGCGACACGGAGCGCACGGTCGCCACGCACTGCCACGGAGCGCCGAACAGGCCGCACACCGCGTTCACCGCCGACATCACCACGATGTCCATGTGGAACCCGCTGCCCTTCTGCAGCCGCCGCTCGGGCTTGTCGATGATCAGTCTGCAACACCACCACCGCGTGCTCACTCACCCCGTGTACACACGGCACTCACTAACATTCTATGGAACTTGCTAAATATGTAAATGAACCGCCATATTGAAATTGTCTCTGAATGATGAATTTACTAGTGATGGGCAAGATTCTTTACTTATGTCATACCATGCCGAATAATAAAATACCGAAAGTAAAATAGAAGTAGGTACGAAAAGTCTTTTGTTTACATAGTGAGCAAGTTCCATAGAATGACACTCTCCACACAGTCGCCGGGCGCCCCGTAGCGTTGCAAAAGAACTCGCGTAGCATTGTACTGGCTAAATACGCACGGACAAGTTCGCATAGTTCGAGCAGGGCCTGAGATCCTCTTGGTTATATATAATAGCATTGCAATAGTCACCAGCATACATATATGTCTACGGATAGATCTGTAAACACATCTATTCAATGTTTTAAATCATATAGGTACATAGTGTTGAAAAACTAGATATCGGGGAAATTTCATGGAATTATTCAGAAGTCTAATATATAGGAAAAACATCCATTCTTGTTCATAAGTTCTTAGGTGAAAGATAACATCTTTAATATAATTACTGTTTTGTATTATTCGTCAAAAATTTTAATCAATACAGCGTCATCAAGTCGTTTCAATATGCATTTTTTTTATATCTTCAATCCTAACAACTTACAATGGACTTTTTTTATTTTTCCGGTAAGTATATTAGACTACGTTCTGTATCACAGTTAAAGAATTACAGTCGGAAACATATAAACCTAAACAGTTTGCATAACACTAATTAAGTCTTATCAGTAAATCATACATTCCTTTACTTACTGCTTACTTTCTGCTTTTTGTTAAAATCAGTAGGTAATTGCTGTAGGTAACTAAATGAAAAAATAACAAAGCGTTCATGATTTCCTAAGAATATTACATTGTGTGATGCAGACCTGTAAAGGTTTATATGTTTCCGATTGTACTTCTTGTAACACCCTGTACATATGACATTTATTTGATTATCCTTACGAGAGAGGAGGTCTGATTTAATTAATTAAAAAGTTTATGTGTCTCGTCTGTGTTCTCTAAAATTACATTACATCATACAACTTTATCTAAGAGTAGGTAGCGAAAGAAGTACATTCGTGTCATAAATGAAGGATAAAAATACCTAGATACGGTTTACAATTAGGGCCCTCAGTTAAAGAAATAGATCAAGAGTGCTGCGTGGTTTAGGTGTTTGATGATACTGGTGCGTGCATGTGTTTAGTAGGTGGATCTTGTGTTGAGAGAGACATGTAATAAATAAATAAGTTATTAAAAATGTAATACTCAGCCGCGGCATCTTACTCGGCGATGTGAGTCTCCATGAAGACAATGATGTAGACCATGAGCGCGGGCAGCGCCATGGCGAGCGCGGCCCAGAAGGGGATGGTGTCGAGGCCGGGGTTGAGCGGCACGAACCAGGAGCGCACGGCCGTGGGGCTGAGGCCGGCCGGCACGCGCAGGGTCTCCGTCCACACGGGCACGCCGGCCGACACGCCCACCATCAGCACGATCGCTATCGGCACGCCGAAGTCGCCCAGCGCGCGCCGCGCCTGCGCACACACGACACTGTCAGTGACGGACACTACCATACACCCGACAGACCACCACCAGATGAACATCGAGAACGGGACAAAGAAATAGTATAGGTATGTCTAGTTACGCTTCGTCCGAGGAATTTGCCGTTGCGGAAGATGCGCAGGTAATAGGCGATGACGAAAGTCAACAACGTCAGCATGGTGCAGAAGAGCGCCGTGTTGGGCTGGGGCAGCATCCTCGCCGGCAGAGGGGCGGTCACGGTCGCATTGCCTGCGATGTGGAAATGTGAGTGGATACCATGTCGCTAGCATTGTCTTGTTGTAATGAGCGTGTGCAAATGAACACTCACCGGCGTCGAGTGTAGCGTTGGGCGCCAGGAGCGTGGCGTTGGGCGTCAGGAGCGTGGCGTTGTCGGGGGCGCAGTAGTCGACGCCGAGCGGGTGCGCGCGGTACACGTTGATCATGGCGTTGATCGGCTCCGAGATGAAGATCATTGAGATCAGGAACGCGAACACGTCCTCCGTGAACCTGCACCACGCATTAAATAGTTTTAATATTTACGACCAATAAATACGCGACAATAATTCCCCAATCCGCATTGGGCCAGCGTGATGGACTATGGCCCATACACTTCCCTCATTATACTAGGGAAGGCCATATCCCTGCAGTGGGATGTTTACGGGCTGACGATGAACACGACAATAGTGACTCCAAATTGGATTTGAAGTCATTTCAGGAGAAATTATTTATATGTGCCTAAGTAAAATTTATACAGGTACTGTCAATTAATCAATAGTCATACTAATAGGTAAGTAATATACAATACAATACAATACAAATGACGTCCGAGGCGCAGGAAGATAAGATATTATATGTATGCATTTTAAGTAAATGAAGTTAATTCAAGCAGGTATTGTGTTCTAATTGTTATCATCAAAAAATATTGAAAATTATTTTGCGCAATAAAGCGTATTTGTATTGTATATTCCTTGAGGCGGTTCACCTCCTATACATCAGTAATGCTGTCTACTTTAAAGCCAGATTGTTTATTGTATAACTACCTCGTAAACAGCTCCAGTTCGACATTATCAATCAACCCTGAGTAAAACCTAGGGCTAACACTTTACCGTTCACAATTTATTTTAATGATCTGTCGAAAAAATACAGCGAGCAATTCTACTGACTTATTTACAAAAACGCTTTTAATCCTAAATAAAAATTACTCTTTGGCCGCACTCTGTTAGCGTAACGAGACTCGGAGATTTAATGATATATATTTACTGTAGGAATCCTATACTAATGAGTCGCCTAAGGACCGTTAACGTGTCTCGAGTGCTCTGCTTCATTTATTGTATTTGTTCATTTAACTTGTTGTCTTGTCGCCAGCTTATTGGTTTACTTATTGGTTTACTCGCTCGTTCGTTTGGTTTCAATGTGAGAATGACTCTTCGGTCGATATGACCTGACTTGGCTTAGGACTAGTTTCGTTGTATCAATAATAAACTAAGCCATCACTTGACGATATCATCATCAGCACGTAAACATCCCACTGCAGGGAAATAGGCCTTCCCTCGTTTATGAGGGAGTATGGGCCATAGTCCACCACGCTGGCCCAATGCGGGTTGGGGACTTCACATGCCTTAGAATTATTGTTTCTCGGCATGCAGGTTTCCTCACGATGTTTTCCTTCACCTTTTAAGAGCAATCGGATAAATGCACATAAGTAAAACTCATTCGTACATGATCCCCATACACCCAAATTGGGAGACCGCGACTTAACCGCTGAGCCACCGACGCTGTGTAGTCTTGACGATATATATTAATGATTTAATTGAATATGAATAAAATAAACAATCACTCCTAACCCAAGTAAATTTAATTACTTAAAAGCGGTTCCTCAGCTGTTATTTTGTATTATTTCAATCAATGAATGTAATTATTGATCTCTACCGAAAGAGAAACTGATTTGCCTTGGTAAATCACATACCGGCTGCAATTGAAATGAATGGAAAATTAGGCTTATATTCGTAAAAATTAAACAATAAAGTATTACGGTAGCTATTGATCACTTGTTGAACAATATGAACAAAATTGGAACATTAGTTAGTCGCAAAGTATTTCAGAATTGTGATATTTTTTGGTACCTAAGTGAAGTCATTAATATATTGAGCGGAGAGTGTACACATATAGGTGAACGTCGACACGCCGCAGATGGACAGCAGCGTCACGCTCGTAATGTCGGAGACAAACTGTTGACACGCTTTGATTTGTAGCGCCGCACTACCGCGACGCGACGGTTATTTTTCTATTCTTGTTAGTACATTTCTAATGTGCACAGCTGATTGTGAAAAATAACGATCACGTCGTATCAAAAAATGTTAAATCCGACAAGTACGTAGTTAAATCAAAAGGGAATTCGATAGGATAATGAGTTTGAGATGTTTTGTGCACGACAGTGTACTGCTTGACCTCAATCACAAAGTGAAGATCTAGCCGAAGGTTGTAGCGCGCTCAGCCGGAACCTCCCACTTATTTGGGGGCCTGGTTATCTTAGATAGGCGAGATAAAGTCACGTGAGAACTATGTATGACGTCGTATTTGTTATTTCCATACAGAAACGCATTAAGTGCGTCGTAGTCAATGATCAAAGTAGGTCTACAGTGCAGTATGCAGAGGTTACAGAGTTCCCGTATAGCCGAAGAAGGTCGCCGCGGGGTTTTAGTGGGAGAGTCCCACATAACCGTCTCGCCGTCCCCCAGGCCGCCGTCTCTGTGAATTCTACAAGATGTAGACGACGCAAACCGACGAGATCCGAGCACGCTTGAGCTCACCTGGTGATTTTCTTGACGGCGACGCTGCCCTCCACGGAGGCGACCAGGATCGCGATGATCACCATCCAGATGCCGCAGTACATGCGCGCCGCGAGGAAATCGAAGCCGTAAGCGCGACAGAAGTCGGCGAGCGACTGGTCGAGCAGCAACAGCGGGCCCGTCGCGCCCGTGATCATCATGGGCTGACCCGCGACCAGTGCGAACAGCACGCCGCCCAGGCACGTGAACACCTGCGTATGTGGACTTGGTCTCAACAACTACTAGCTTGCAATTTCTACAATGTTATTTTTGTGAATATCTTTTGCTGTGGTGATCCTGTTTGTCAGGCCCATCACAGACGGCCTGCAGTATCAAATAAGTGCATATCAAACTCACAGAATTTTATAATGATCATCTCGCACTTTTATCATTAGCGCCTTATTTTATTATTATAATTTTCAATAGAGGATAGCATTGGTGTCTTAGCAGGGTATATTGTTCACTTTGTCCCATTCCTCTCTGGCCACAGGAAAATTTAAACTATTTGTACTTTATTATGCTAATAATATTAGTTTTTTTTAATTTATTTTTTTTTTGGTTCTAGTGGGCGATTTTCTGATCGCTTAGTAAGGTGGTTCAAAGTGGCTCGAAAGATGGCGCTAACAGATGGGGCCTCTTATTTCTTACATTTTAATTTAATTTCTACGTTGTCCAGAGCCACGCCTAAACTTAAAAACAAAAATATATGTAACAAAAATCGTTAGCCATTGGAAAGTCGCCCATACTGTCTTTGGTGGCAGCAACTACTCTACAGGGGGGGACTGAAAATCAGCAACACTGCTGAGTCCCTACCCATTCATCACAATACTGTGGTTCTCGATTCTATATATGCTTGTGTTTTTTTTTCTTTTTTGTGATGAATAAATACCTTTTATTTATTTATTTATTTATATAATATATTGGCAATATTGGTAGAGATACTGAAACCGGGTCATGGGTTTCCTTTTGAATTTACTCCAATTCCATATGAATATCTAAATGATTATAACAACTATCAGCATAATTTAATTTGCATATTTATACTATACTCCAAATTAGTGACACACGTATTTAATTTGATAATGATATCGTAATTTGAACCTGCCGTACTGCCGTGTGTGGACGGCAAACAAGATAAATGAGTGATGCATGATCCGCGCTTATCAACAACAAACCTCCTTTTGGCATTACATTTGTTTTATTGTAGTTACATGTGTGATACACTACCGGGAGGTGACACTTTTTAGTAGGAATCAGATCATCAATTATGGCGCAACACTGCACAAAGAACTGCACCACATGTGTCTTAAATTGTCTTAAATTCCGCATAAGTAATAATTGTGCACTTTGTGAACTACACTTTATTGCATACACAATAACGAAATAAAAAAACCCAAAGGTATTAAAAGCGAAATATTTTCGGAACGGCTTAACCAATTTTCATCAAATATAACCGAGTAATCTATCCTCTCGATTAGTTTTTAATAAAACTAAAACCGGCCCACGCATTGCTAAGATACATCCGGTCCGGACTAAGACTGGACACACACATACAATGCCGTCAAACCACAACTCCCATTATTTTAAGTCGGGAGTTTAAAAAAATAATCATAATGTTTTTGGGTAAGCAATAAAGTGTCATAATTAACTATATAATTAATCTAATCGACATCAAAGTGGCCGGCGGAAATCGATATTTGGTTTTATTACACGCTAATGGATAAACAATCGGCGATATACCGAAATGGGTACGGACCAGTGTCTCCGAGATGCCGATCTGGCCGTAGGTCTTCTCGGCCAGCAGCCCTCCGAAGGTGATAGCCGACGAGAGCGCCGCGAAGTACATGAAGATGGTGGCGGCAGCGCACTGCCCGTTCAGAGCGTCGCGGAAGTCAGACACGTAGTGCGGGTAGCGGCGCTTCATGTCACGGATCACTCCTGAATAGGGAACGTCCCCGCATTAACTTGGGTCGATCGTAAAATGTCGTGCTGTGGGCTAGAATGGGACCGGGAGACACTCACCTCCGAAGAGGCGGCCGGTGCGCGAGAGCGGGTCGTCTGGTTCCTTGGGTGCGTCGCCGCCGGCCTCTGCCAGGAGCAGCGCCTTCTTGTCGTCGGAGGGCGGCGAGGTGGCCGTGCGCTTGCGCTCGAGAGCGTCCCGCTTGCGTCGACGGATCATCTCGCTTTTGGCGCGCAGCTCCTCGAAGGGTAGCAGCGCCTGCCGCTCCCAGTCGCCGGGCGGCAGCACGATGGAGTCGTCCAGGAACTCGTTGATGGCCGACAGCAGCTCGCGGCGATCGTCCGCTTTGTACGCGATCGAGTGGAAAGACGGGTTCGACATGAGCGTAGAGATGGAGCGGCCCACCTCGTGGTAGTCGAGATCGGCCCCGCTCGGACCCAGCAGGATGAACATGAAGCGCACGGGCACGGGGACCTCGGTGATGGAGGGCATGGGGATGCCATGCGCGAGCCTGACGAATGCGATGGTGGGTTGCTCCAGAAAGCCGACGGCGCCCACCAGCACGGTGGTGGCCTCGGCGTCGCCCGGGATGCGCTTCAAGATAGAGTCGTTGTGCGTGCGCCGCAGTTCGTCCTGCGAGCCCTGAGTCGCGGCCGCCGCCAGGTACTCCACCTCGCGCATGTCCAGCGCGGCGCCCGACGACTTCTTGCGGGCCTCCCCCGCCCCGGCCCCCGCTGCAGCCGCCACCCCCGCGGGCAGCGCGTTCGAGCTGCGCCGTCGCTTTGCCTCCGACAGACTCTGCACATGCACACCACACAAACGTCCTCTCACTACATTGTCAACACCTCTCCAAGAACAGAACGCCTCCTATGTTGGAAGTAGGAGGTCAGGCTATACATATATGTCGTAGGCATATGGCTAAATTAGCCATTGACACATCCTACAATATGAGAAACTGCGGGGCCCAGAGGGAAGCTCCCTGATATTATCCGGAACATCGTAACGCAATCTAAGCAAGCCGCTCTGAGCAGAAGTTTTTCTGTAAAATCGGATATACATAACGTTCCACCTAGCCATTTAACCATATGCCTACCACATAAATAAAATATTGATTAGCAGTGTCAACAAGATGACAGATATGTTTGAGATCACACAAAACTACACAAGTATGAGCGAAAGTACCTATATAGGGACACGATCCACTCTTCACTCCACTTCCACTAAACTATTCAGTTATATGGCTTAAACAAAACCAAGGTCGCGAATTCGATTCCCAGTGGTGGTATTATCTAAATAATATTATCGAAATAATAGCTGAAACAAATTTCAGCTGTGATAATTTGAACTTGACTTTCGATTTGAGGTGATAACTATTTCGTCTGTATGGCGCCTATAGTCGTGTTATCTAAGTCTGTGCCAAGTGGCAATGTTAATAATTGACGTGCTCCGACTGTGAGAGATAACGTAAACCAGATCTCCATTCTGGGTGAGAGAGTCCGCCTCGGCCTTGTCATTAATAGGTCGGGTGGGACTGAGGTTATAGCTACTGAACCTTTGTCCAAAAAAAAGTCTTGTTTGTACTTGTCCATAAGTTTTCGATCGAGTGCGCAGTGCCACTGGAATCGACATATTTTGAACTATTGATCACAAGAACCCTATTTGGTCGATCAACTGTCGATCGTGTCGGCCAAGGTACAGAATATTTACCCATCTGTAACTAATTTCCAATAATTTCGGTTTCCTGCCAAATGCCATTGCGCATCCGTGTAGTGTCAGCACATCAGTGCAGTTTTGTACAATTTCAAACATAATCTTTTATAGACATCCTTCAAAAAGTTATTTTATGGGTAGTTAAAAAAATACTGCCATACTTATCTAGATCACAGTAGGAATGAAATAAGTTATTTATTATGAATACTAGTGAGGAAAATAAAATAGTAAAGTCTACAGCTACACAGATAGGTACACTGTACTAATGGACAATCAATCATCATGCGCGCAAATCAATTACCTACGATGACCTGAAGTATCTAACACGTGCGATGCGGAAATGTACCAATGATTTATCTGCGGTGATAGAGTATCGATGAACTGAGGCCTCTAGTCCTTGCACTAGAGGTGAACGTGCGCGCGGACGACGGGTTGCATGCATCGATAGATGTTCCGGGAGCGCGCGACGCGAGCGGTACGTGCGTATGGCGGGGGCACGAAACTAGCTACCGATGATGGGCTAGCTAGAGGCGAGCGGTGAGGGCGAGGATGGCGTGATGGATGGGATGGGGCGCGTGCAGGCTACGGGTGGCGGTGGTGACGTCACGCGCACAGGGGGAGGACTGCGAGCCAACAGGTGCGCGCTGTGACGGCGACAGGCCGCGCCCGCGCCGCCCCCGCCGCCCGCGCCGCCCGCGCCGCCTGCGCCCGCCGAGCACAGCGAGCAGCGAGCCCGCCCCGCGCCCTCCTCCAGCCACAGCGACTGCACAACACACGCCGTCACTCCCGCCCGCACATCGCGCGGCAGCCACTACGTACTTACCGCCGAACACGGCACTAATTACTCTCAATAACAGGATAGTAGCATTTAATTCTTGGTAACAATGCGAGTGAAAGATAAGCACTCCTTAATAATTCAGGTCTAAATTGAACGCATGCCACAGGGGGTGCTATGTACAGGCAACACATCTAATAGATAACAAATGACGCAGGAGCCCATCAGTTCCCCTAATGAGTTTATTTGACTTATTGACCTTCGTCAAGTGTTCGCTGTGAAGATCACGTTTTCTTCCATCAACCTATTGATGAGAACAGTTCCGTCTAGTTAGCCTGTAGCAAGGTCGGAGGAACCCATCAGTTCTGCTGTCATTGAGATCCGTTTAAAGTTTACTTGACTTATTGACCTTCGTCAAGTGATGACGTTTTCTTTCATCAACGCATTGAGGAGAACAGTAGGTACAGTATGGAGTGGGAAGGCCGCCGCTCCACCTCCCGCGCGGCCGGTGTCATTGAGTGCGGCACAAGGCGAAGGGCGCGGTGAAGTGGAATGTGTATTTAGTGTTTATCGTGAGCACAGATAAAGACACCTCGTGCCGCTTATTTATTGCGGTAGCGACGAAATATCCTTCCTTTTGGATTAGGTGACCTTGGTAGTTCTCACAAACATTCAGTTACATGCCAAATACGATATCGTAATCTTGCGATACGACTCGATATCGACGTCGCGGAGATTAACTTTAGCGCACTTATCAGTTTCGTAGTGTTCCAGCTGAAAAATGTGTTTACCGCGTAGTATTGGATACTTACCGAGTGACGTACAATAGGAACTAATAATGGCATTGAAAGAAATCTAATAGGTACCTACTTGTGAAGCGACAAATACCTAATGTCAGCTGCAACTACGACTACGGCAAATTAATGGAAGACGCCAGTGTTGCAGGCATTTTAATATTGTCTCATTGTGAGAGCACGACCTTCGACATGGCCCGTTATTGCTTCAATAACACGCCCATTATCATATATAACAGACTTTCCTCTCTCACGACAAACATCGGGATTGTTATTTTTAACCTTACAAATGGAAACCTGTTCAGTAATAGATAATTCAACTGGTGAGAGGAATCACTCTCTTCGTGACGCGCCGCACTGTTCACAGCGAGCGAACTCAGACCGCTCCACTCTCCACTTTTCCAAACTTTACTCGTCCCGGCTATAGGTACATAATGTATCCATTCACTTACCTACCTATAGTCAGCATCACATTTATAATTCCTCAGTTAGGATAAGTAAATTTTGGGGTGTAACTCATGACAATCTAATCTTGTAACATAATGGATATAATCGCCTGTCAGCGATGATAGTTAAAAAAAATATTTTTAACTAATTGGAAACTTGCTTTGGCTGTAGTGTAGGTATTTAGTTATTAGGCCTCTGAAAAAGAATCCCACAAACTATTTAACATTATATAAGCGCGAGTAGGGACTATGGCAATGAGCGTTCCCTATCAACATAAGTACCTTTTTAGATGTGAAAAAATCGTTAAATTTTCACCTCGTTTTTAATGTTCATGAATCATCATTTTGTTGCGTCACAATTTATGAAAATTGCACTTTTCACTTTCACATACTTCTCTGATAATGAACGGGCAATTTTCAACCATATATTTTTTAAATTTTATATAATATTGGGGGTTATGTCAAATGATTTCGATACAGGAGCTCAGGTTTTGAAAGCTGTCAATTTTTATTAGTGTTACCTACGCGTGGTGCCGCACGAACTTGCCGGGTTAACTGGTGGAAAGGGAACCCTAATGGTGAGACTTCATTCGTCTGTCGCAGCTGCTTACTTCAGCAACTACTAATGCTATCGACTTGGGAATAGTTTTAAATAGTGCTGACCAACCGACTATGCAAGTGAAAGAATTAATTTTTCTTCTCATTGCAATAGAGGCGGTATGTGAGATCGTGATAGTGAGGTCACTAGGTCAAGGGGGATGCCAAATGAAAGCGCTACTCGCACACTCTAAAATTAAATAGGTTTACATTTCCTCTTACGCCACGAAGTTTTCGGCTTACGATGAAAAATATCTAAATCCCCCCCCCCCCCCCCCCCCCAACCTCCGAAGTTTGCAACGCGAATAACTAGAGTTGATAGAGTAGCAGACACAGCAAACTAGTAGTGTGTCATATTGCGGTTCTACCTACATATAGATATTGAAAGAGTTTAATGTAATTTAATGAATCACATACATACAAGGAAGTAAAATATTATATTACGTAGGTACATTTTATTTTGATGTGCACTGTTCGTAAGTAGATAGAAGTAGATAGTGTGTGATTAGATGTTATGTATGTATTTTATACCTAACATATATTATGCGTAGAATTCGTCCGACTAGCGCTTGTATCACGGATAACTATATTGCAATAAATTACGAATATTAGCTATCAGGAGATCAAATATAAATATAGCATCTAAGAGCATCGATTGCAGTAAAGTTGTCGTGAAACTCCAGGGGAACAAAAGATAATAGGGTACATGTGATCACCTGACAGCTCGTATATTGTAGCTGATGCTGACGGGGTAATTGACAGGCACTACGGTAAAGCAGTGTGGCGTCGCGTAGTGCTTTTACTTATATAAGGTGTTTAATTAATAGCGTGCTAAGTTGGCAGGGGTGATACAATGTTGCCCTATTATTGAAAAAAGAAACGTTTATTAATACGTTAAGCGTAATACTACATTAACTTATTAACAAAAAATAACATTTCGGTCAGCGATACCGTATCACCCTTTTACAAATTCAATGTCAAATTTAAACTGGCTTATGGATTTAAATTTAATTTTACTACGCCATCTTTAACTCTACCTGTAATTTTGATGTGTAATCGAAAGGCACCGGAACAAAGTGTAACATTCGTACAGAACCTAACTAATGAACCATTGGGGTTCATTACAACAACTTAGCAACGAGAGTTTAGTTTGTAACTTTACTCACACACGATATCAAATTAACATCGAAAGAACAATTACGAAAGTTCTGTTTCAAAAATATACAGGAGTCATGTGTGTACCTGGAGGCTGGTGTACGAGGAGTGCTTGCGGCCGCTGATGGAGAAGCGGAATCGCTCGTCGTGCACATGACGGTGACGCAGCAGGAGCGAGCGCATCACCACCGGCTTGTCGTCCTCTTCGATCAGACCCTCCGTCACCATGCTCTCCACCACCCTGCGCATCCACACACACTCTCACTCAACATCTAGTGGCTCTACATGCGATGCGATTACATTCGTTTGCGATTGCGAAACAACTACAAAAATTATATTGATGAATTTACTTTTAAAGGGAGGAGATGCTCTATTTTTTTTATTCCTTCGCATGTTTCGTGTAGGAAGCTAAACAGTTTTCGTTCCAAGCGGTAATGTCGGTGGTGGTGGTCACCTGTAGGCGACGCCGGGCAGGTCCTTCTCGTCGAGGTCGAGCAGCACGACGCCGGTCTCGAGGCAGCGGCGCAGGTTGAGCAGCGAGTGAAAGGAGAGCGACGCCACGTGCGGCCGGCCCCAGCGCGCCGAGCCCTCCTCCACGTCCTCCTCGTACTTGATCCAGCGCGCCGTCTCCTTCCATTCGGCCTCGCCCTCCTCCGTCGCCAGCAACTCGTCCAGTTGCACGAACACCTGCGCACACAACATTATACGATCCGTCCATCCACTCACACTCACCGACTGCACCACGCCAGTGACTTCCAAACTTACCGAATGTGGACTGTGGTCGTACATTTTCTTGTAGGTTGAATCGGGCAGAATATTTTGAACTTTGTCGCCTCCATCCTTTCGGCTGACGTGTACAGTTGACCCCTGCTATAGAATAATTTAAATTGTACTTTTACTAGCTTTCCATATTTTGTATTTGTTAATGTGGTGGTGGTGACTGACCCTGGGCTGTATCTTGTGTCGTCGCAGTGCGCGCGGGTCGTCGCTGCGGTGCGAGTGCAGGTCGTCGCGGTCGGCCTCGAGCAGCGGCTCCTCGGCCGGCGGGATGGACACGCGCCGCTCGCCGCTCGCCGCGCCGCCCTCCTGCAGCGAGTACTTGCGCGACTTGTGCGGGTGTAGGTGTCGCCTGCACACACACACACACACACACATGTAGAGTTAGTTGCCTCAGCGCGCCCGGGCTCCGCTCGAGGACTGACGAACTCCGGGCGCGGCTCACCACCACACGATATACACCTTTTTGTCAATTATGGGACAAGTGCGAAATTAACTCGGGCGTCAAGAGTTCCGTCTCTCATAAACAAGCAACCAGCTGAAGGTTTAGTGTACGAGCATGTATACAGGTTGTAATTTAAGTGCATCCAGGCGGTTATTTCGTTACTAAAAGAGATATCGAAAATCTATAAACTTATATAGAAAATACATAGTCAAATGACATCAATAACATTTTAAAAAAGAAAGGAGAATTATTTAAAGTTTTGAGTTTAATCAATCCCATATTATTTACTATGTCATTTTTATCCTTATCCGATGACGTAGATATCAATAACCTTTAACTGATAAACAAACATCTTTACTTAATAATTTTAAATGTTATAAACACAAAGTAAATTCTTCAAGACAGTCGTTCGAAATTCGTTCCAACGACGCAAAAAGAGAGTGTCATAAGTTTAACCGCTATGTGTGCGTGGGTCTGTCTGTGGCACCGTTGCTCTCAAACGGGTGAGCCGATTTGGATGCGACTTTTTTATTTGAAAGCAGGTTTTCTAGCGGTGGTTCTTAGACATATTTTATCAAAATCGGTTCAGCCGTTTTGTTTCAATCGATTGTTTTCTCGAGGGTGTTTTAAATATTCAATTTATAGTTGTTAAAAACGTTGATGTCATTTTATTGATTAAGTAACATACTTTTTACATCAGGCTAAAGTTTCGCCAGGTAATGTCACACTTGACGATTACACCCTGTATAAAAAATTGTTTAAGAAAAACAGTGACATAAACACTGTAAATACCTACAAGTAAAATAAACCTCCTGCTGACGTCACCCGTTCATACAAAGTTCCTAAGACATTTACAGTAGGTACAATGTACACGCTTTTGTAAGGCTTTTGTAAGTTTGTAATTCAACATTCAACACTTGCCTTTAAATAAATTCCAAACTAGGTACCATAAATCTCAAACTATTTTCATTTGTAAACCATTTGGATGATAAATACAAATATTAACCAAGAAGTCTGTTCGTGTGTTAGCCGAAATAGTTCGGAAATGATAATATACTTTCTTTTTTTTTTATGCACAACGGGTTGGTCTTGACCTCAATCACACCTGATGTTAAGTGAAGATGAGGTCGAAGGTGGAAGCGTACTGAGCCGGAAGCCCCAACACATTTGGGGGACTGGCTATATTATCTCTGACAACCGGAACACAACACTGCTATTAACATTGTTGATTGGCGGCAGATCTACATAAGATGGTGGTAGCTAGCCAGGCGGACATTTAAAATGCCCTACCAACCACCAACCATTTATTTGACTTTAGAAATTATAAATTTTATTATAATTAATTATGCTAGATGAACGATGAGAGCGCGTGGTTTACTTGCTACCTATAAACGCGAACTGATTAATAACACGTGGTATCGGCGTAAATAGCTGAAAGTGCATTGTACCCACGGTAAGGAACAAGTCGATGGATCGTTTTACCGCGTCATAGGCCTTATTCCATTGTAACAGAGCGCATGACCGCTCATTCATTCAGCCCCAAAAAGGAGGGTTATGTTTTTCGAGTGTGTGTATGTAGATTACTATGTTACGTCCTGTACCCTAAACGGCTCGACCGATTTTGTCGAAGGTGTCGTTCGATTGGTCTTGATCTCTAAAGTGTCACACGATACATTTAATGGTAAAACGGTGTCAAATACGTCCTTATATATAATAAAATACCTGACATTAAAAAAAGAGCAAAATATAAAATATTCTGCAACAAATTTAAATCCATATTAATTGAAAAATGTTACTACTTATACAATTCATGAATACATGGAAGATAAATTAAAAATTGATAAGTATTAAATAGATGAGCCCTCCTCAAAATATTTATAATTACATAGGTATATCAATGATAATTAAAATATTTAATTTAACAATAAATGGATAAACATAACAATAATTTTGTGATAATTAGAATAGTAAATACAATTAATTATATTTTAGATTAAGTTTAGAATCTGTCGTGCCCTTACAGGGTTTCATGTATGGACTATTGTTTTTTTAAGACCCAATGTAACACATGAAAGCATGAATACATATAAATCCAACATGGCGCCCGCTAAATACAAAATATGCTGTCGGGTTGTTTGGTTATTAAATAGTTAAATATTTATTTTTATCTTTGATTTTGTCTAATCACAATTGTAACCCAAAGTTCCTTGAGTTTCTTGCTAATTCTTTACTGGGAAGTGTGCCAGTTAAATACTGTCTTTTCAAGTGATATAATCCATGCCATGTTACGAAAGTTTTCATTTGGCGATGATACTCATAGAGACAGCGTTACATCGACGTAATGCTGTGACCTCTTTAAGTGTCCTGAAGTTCATTTTTCAGAGCGCAATAGTTCTTGGATTTTGGTTCGTTTGACTTTTTCTGAAATCTTTTAGAATTATTTTAGAATTTTCACAAACTTCATAGATAACGGTACGCACTTATGGCCAATGGTTATTTTTAACCGACTTCAAAAAGGAGGAGGTTCTCAATTCGGCCGATTGTTAGTTAAAAGTCGAAAATTTTACGGCTCCTAAATAAAACAATAAATTGAAAAGTTAGTAAACCCCGAGGAAACAAATGATTATAGATCAATCATCCTTAGATGATCTACTTATAGACCAAACCAACTGTGTTAACAGTGAACCGATTTTGATAAAACATGTCTAGAACCAACACTAGAAAACACGTTTCCAAATAAAAACAAAGTCCACTCATAATGATACTACACACGGTCGGCTGTTTCTTCACTTTTGGATTTAGGCCCGTATTTCAGAATGTTACTCAAACAGAGATCTCCGCTTGAGGAGAGTTTTCAGAATGTTACTCAAGCAGAGATCTCCGCTTGACGAGAGTTTAAAAATAAAAGTTTAAAAATTAAAACCCGACTAAAAAAATAATATAAAATCAAATGGGAGAACTGCAAAAACCCATATTATCTTTAATCTGTCAATACAAAAGCTATAAACAAGCAAAATTAAAAAAATAGGTGTTTGTTTTCTCAAACAATATCGTGCCATAATAAATTAATTTTCCTGCAGTCGGAGGTCTGTACAATTTAGCGTCTTCGTGTCATCGGTTTTGACCTCCGACTACGGAAAATTAATTTATAGATAATCCATGACATAATTTATTTGTAATGTAAAATGGCTACCACGCCACCTAGCGAGAAGCGAGCTTTTCTTTATTATTCAGAATATACATATAGCACTTGTTTGTTTTTCCTTTGAAGGTATTATACTTTAGGGCCTACAATAATTACTCTGTGGATCAATACGATACCAATGACACCTCTTTGTTTAAATCAGATCAGTACTTCAGAATTATCCTCAATTAAAAGAAGTGTCGTGCTGGGTTTTTACATTTTGAGTGATCGTGGTGCCCATGGGTACCATATCGTAATTTTTTATAGCCTATGACACTCGTGACATTATAACGAATTCAGCGACACCTCATTTATCACAATCAGCTCAGTGGTATGATCGTTATGATGGAACATCTATACCCACATAGGGTGTTAAAATCACAACCCTTCCCCGTAGTCGGGTAAAAAGGGACAGCTTTATGTAACTTGTATAGCGGCATCTCTTTATAACTATGCTCAAGCGCAGATGTACGTTTGCGAAACATTCTGAAATAAAGGCCTTAGACTCCCCAATTCGGATGTACTTTATAACAATTGGTAGGTATTTGCTCTCTTTAAAACTGCTGGATGTGAGTGAGCCAGTTCTGACTGTGCCAAGGTTAAGTTGATAGCATAAAGACATACCAGTAGTTTCTGAATATGTGTAACAGTGATTATATAATATAATGTAGATTGATTTACTTTCGTACAGTAGAAATAATTACGACAGTGAACGTAGAAAATACCTGATCGAGAGATACGTTTTTCAATAAAATTATATTTTTACTTGATTCAGTGAAGTCGGTTGATTTTTTTGTTAAAGTCTTTAATTTTCACTTTTTAGTATTTTAGTGTGCTGACCAACCTCCCTGATCATTGTTGTACGATAGTATTTTAGTGTGCTGACCAATCTCCCTGATCATTGTTGTACGATAGTATTTTAGTGTGCTGACCAACCTCCCTGATCATTGTTGTACGATAGTATTTTAGTGTGCTGACCAATCTCCCTGATCATTGTTGTACGATAGTATTTTAGTGTGCTGACCAATCTCCCTGATCATTGTTGTACGATAGTATTTTAGTGTGCTGACCAATCTCCCTGATCATTGTTGTACGATAGTATTTTAGTGTGCTGACCAATCTCCCTGATCATTGTTGTACGATAGTATTTTAGTGTGCTGACCAATCTCCCTGATCATTGTTGTACGATAGTATTTTAGTGTGCTGACCAACCTCCCTGATCATTGTTGTACGATAGCGATCCTTCTAACTCCAACAGTTTAGTGGGTAGTTGGAGTACACGATCGATATCGATTTATTGTTAACCACGCCGACCTTCCCTACACTTTTTCCACACAAACCTATATTGCATCTAGTTTCCCTGTACAAAAACAACACAATCGTCTAAATATGCAATGCTATTTTGCTGTTTACCATGATTACAATAAAACTACTGAACCGATTTTATCCACTTTCATTTACAATACGATCACGGGAATCAACCACCAAAACTGGATAATATATGTGTATAAATAAAAAATCAAAACATACAAACCCGCCGAATTGAGAACCTCCTCCTTTTTGAAGTCGGTTAAAGAGCTGTATTTCACGCCGCGGTCCCGGGCCGGCCACACAGAGAGCAGTGTGTGTGACGCACGTCTCCGTGTGTCGCCGTCTCTACGTCACGCACCTACCAGTATCTATCTGCTTGTCTCCGAACGGAATTAGCCGAACGCGACAAATATAGAAAACTCCACAACCGTAACGACCGAATGTACATCTATACAAAACTATTTATAATAAACGATTGATGACTTCTCTCTTCACGCATACAGAGCTTTAAATATGTATTTTGTTATACAAATTAGAGCTAATGGTGATGTATGTGGTCTGCTGTATCTCCTCAATCGGAGGTAAGTCGTCGACTCTGACAGACCTTGGGCTCCACCAGACACAATCCCAGAGAAGGGAAATTATTTTCAATTAGGTAGGCTCATTACGTCCATTGTTCATTTCTAAAGCGATCGCTATAGAACATAGATTAATTTTCTGTAATGAAGATTGATATTTCAGGTAAACATATCTACTGAAGCGGACTAGGCTGAGCTAAGACACAAATAGGGATAATGATATCTATTGTGAGGTGGCCGCGGATGTATCTACCTACATGCATACTACAAACAATTGTAACCATATATTTAACAATTGAATCACTCATTAGTAAATCAAATAGATGAACCCCGGCGCGCGGCCGGCTCAGTACACGGCGACCCTTCTTGATCAGCGTCGGGGGTGCGGTTTGTGACGACATACCCATGCATGCATAGTGCACCAGACAGTGCGCTGTCCTTGCTAATATAATTAATGACGTGTACTTATCTCTGAATACTAAAGTACCTATTCGATTTTAGGTGAAAATTACTTTTATTTAGCTTTGCTTGGGACTAGATGATTGGTGTAAGTGTCCGAAATATTTCTGTATTGATAAAACAAAAAGTTATCGAATATGGCAAGGATTAGGTAGGTACTACATAACGTACACACTCGAGCAACAACAATAATCTGATGGTGACAAAACGGTGGTGATCGGTTGTAGCTCGGACATACTGACAGACAGATAAATGCAATAAGCCCCATTATTATTTCCAGTAGATTTAAATTGACATTCAACAAATGGTATCATGAATCTTATGTTGAAATAAACTTCTTTTTTTATGAACAACGGGATGGTACTTGACCTCAATCACACCATGTTAAGTGAAGATGAGGTCGAAGGTGGAAGCGTACTGACCCGGAAGCCTACACATTTGGGGGACTGGCTATCTTATCTCTGACAACCGGAACACAACCATGCTATTAACATGGTGGTAGCTAGCCAGGCGGACATTTAAAACTTCAAGTTTAAAATTTGATAATTTAGCAAGCTATAATTACAAATTATAATATTTGAGCCGTACAATTATAGTAACGAACGGGTGCTTCAATGGGTTTGTGTATTTATGTTCCGTTCTTTAGTATAACGGCAAGTATAGTCTATATCTTATTTACACTAGACTCAAGTGTCATATTTGCTTCCTACACGCTAAAGTTACGAGAATAGAAATAAAATATTTTTGATATTTACATATCACGTGATATTAACAGTTTAACGTTTAAAATCTGTATAATATTAACACAAGGACATCGTGCGATACTAACTGGGGGAGAAGCAGACGTCGCACTATTTCCACTAATAAATAACGTTAGGTTGGTTGGTTGTTCCCCAATGACGTTATAACGCTTCGACGGAGTTACTCGTGGTACAGAGGACGGAATACGACTTTGATTAACTTAACAGGCACGTTGTATTTCAAATAAATTTCGCGGGCAATAAACTGATTTCACTTTCGGAAGCCCAGTAATAAATAACTTGGAGGTAAGCAAGAAGAAATCGCAATTGGAAACGACTGTGACTTGGGGCGTCGACGGATTCTTCGTCTTAGGAGTGTTGATTCTTTAACAAACAATGAGTGGACGCTAATAGTAAATTGTTGCCGAGCGCAAAGCGACTTAAAAAGAAACAGGGCTCTAAAGAGACGAGGCAATAATGAGCACGTAATGCGAGGTTGACTCCTTGCAAGTTGGTTTATGGCACATTTAAAATTGTATAATTGATTATAATGAAATACAGATTAAGAGCGTCGGTGGCTCAGCGGTTAAGACGCGGTCTCCCAATTTGGGAGGTCTGGGTTCGATTCCTAGGCAGGCCATGTACCAATGAGTTTTTAAATAAAATTTCATTATGTGCATTTATCTGACTGCTCTTAAACGGTGAATGAAGGAAAACATCGTGAGGGAACCTGCATGCCTGAGATATAATAATTCAAAGGCATGTGAAGTCCCCAACCCGCATTGGGCCAGCGTGGTGGACTATGGCCATACTCCTTCATGATACGAGGGAAGGATCCCTGCAGTGGGATCTTTACGGGCTGATGATGAAATACAGATTTGTCAACAGTGATAGGCTTAAAAGGCAGAATGTAATGGGCCCTATTTTTAATATTGAAACACCATTGTGTACCTGTGTATTCTAGCAAAAGACATGATTTGAATTTGATAAGCTGCTTTTCCTCCAACTACAAATAAGAAGTCTTTATAAAATGAAATTTTCTCTGAAATGGGACATATTTTTACAATGTTTCTTAGAAATTCAAATTTTGTAGAAGCCGCGCGGTCGCGGCGAACTTTACCCGAATTGTTGTCTTTAGACGACTTGAACCGTCATCGATGAACTATTTACCTACAAATTCAGAAAAATAACAAATGTGCAGTGATGGATTTTCATACAATTTAACTGCACTGACTGTAAGAGCATTAAAGCACTACATTATGGTCGTTATATTCAAAAGTTATGAGGAAATTAATTGAGAAAAGTAATTGAGTCCATTGAGCCGAGCCAGATGAAAATGGACAAACTTTGCCTACTCTAATTAATAAGTCAGCTCTCAAAGCGATTGAGCGACGTTTTACGTATCTGACTACTGCAGCCCCGCAGAGCAGAGGCGCTCATTTTAGGTATACGAGTAAAAGAAGTTATACAATCGTATATACTAATGTGAATTTGTTACGTATTTGAAGTTGTGTAGTAATTTATTTTGAAAGAAAGAAAAAGTATTTAGCCAGTGTCACATATCCATGCATAAACTAAACAATAATCATAAAATAGTAGCTAAATATATATTTTCATCCCATCTAAGTAATCGAAAAACGATGATGATGGTTCCTCAATGAGGGCACCAGAAGAAGCTCTTTTCAATTTAGAATTTAGAACCTGAATATAGTTCCTTAGTATTCCTCGACCAAAGAGATCGAACGGAAAGCTTTATCATAGAGCAACAGGATATATCACCCGCCCGCAAAATTATTTATACCTCGGGCGACGTAAAGTGAATCCCCCACTGCACTCAGGATTCTACGCTCCACTCTGGATTCAAAATAGCGCCTTCGTCGTTATAATATTATTGTATCTACTATTTAAATGTTACACTTGTGTTTTTTATTCTTATTTTTCTTTGTCGAATCATAATTATTACAATTATTTCAAATTGTGTTGATATTTACAAAGAGCAACCCCTGAGTTTCTTGCTCGTTCTTCTCTGGGGAGACTGCCTAGTGAATGAGCGATAACTGTATGTCATGACTATTTCAAATGTTATTCTTATAACTTACGAAATAAAACATTTTTGATTTGATTTCACACAACTACTACTACTACTTTCATACTAAGTAGGTAGTGCCTACAATGGAACAGGAAATGTACTGATGATTTTGGAAACATTATGGTCGTTGCCGAAGGCATTTCGCACTTTTTTAAATTGTAAATTATAGGCGGACTATACGGCGGCGCGCAGGCAACGGAGTCCATTACCCCAACGGAGGCCATTATCCCAACGGACTCCGTTGCAACTTTAACCTATTTAATTACCCTCTTGTAGCATCTTATTATAGGAACATCACTGGTTACTACCATACAAGGGTACAATACAATACAATAACTATCTCTTTGTATCACACAAAAACATAATGTTGATTCACATTTTCGAGGCGATAAATCATCCCAATCTGTATCGCGTTCTGTAATTGCTTCGGGTTACAGAACGCCAACATTCGCCAACAACGTCCTACCAACGTCAGTGTCAGCAGTTGCTGTGGATAATGACGCCGCCACTATATGTATATGCTCCTTCAGAAACTAGATTCAACAAACTCTGCCATTCCTGACCATTTATCTGCCCTCTTTCTCACTAACTGTGCTAAGACTATACCAACGTCTCATTATCATCATCATATGATATAGGCCTTCCTTCGTATGAGGGAGTATGGGCCATATTCCACCACGTTGGCCCAATACGGGTTGGGGGTTTCACATGCCTTTAAATTTTTTTATCTCAGGCATGCAGGTTTCCTCACGATGTTTTCCTTCATTCACCGTTTAAGAGCAGTCAGATAAATGCACATAATTAAATTTTATTTAAAAACTCATTGGTGCATGGCCTGCCCGGGAATCGACCCAGACCTCCTAAATTGGGAGACCACGTCTTAACCGCTGAGCCACCGAAGCCGAGCGACGACCAATGTCTACACTATTCCAAAGATAATTGGCCGAAGGACATGTTGCGGCTATTTGGAGACGGGCCTACATCACCCTTGTTCACCAAATTTTACAGTGTCTCCAAGATATTTGAAAATAATATTTTTAGTTGGCTGTATCCAGGTCAAGTTAAAGCTCTAAATTCAATAGTTTCAACTTGGTTTCTTAAAGGGCTGATCGATAGTATCTAACCTTGTGCTGCTTAACTCGTTCTTGACAGATGCAGTGGGTTATGGTCAGCAGGTCAATGTGTCATATATATATATATAAACTTCTATAAACCAAACTTTCAAACACTGGAGTACCAGTGTTCACCAGTAGGTGAGGATCTCTTTCGATGGTTGTCGTAGTGTATTGATTATCGGTGACAGCAGCAGTTGTAATTAATTATATTTCTGCGTGGATTGAAATGGCAAGTGGCATGTCACAAGGGTCCTTGCTCGATCCTTTAATATTTGTGATGTTTGTAAACGACATCGAGTCTAGTCTTCGCGTTTCTCGTCTAATAATAATTTGGAAGAAAATGATATGAAAATCTTTAGCGCTGTCTCATCTAGCGGTGAGGCCGAGGCCCTCCGCACGGATCTATCCCAATACGCGACCTACATCAATCGTATCGAAAATATCAGACTATTGAGATGATAATCATCCCTGGACAGAATCAGCTCGTGCGCATTCCACACTATTATATTTCCACCAGACCTTTTTGTAAAATAAAAACCTGTTTTTAAAAGAGCAACCCCTCGAGTTTCTTGCTTGTTCTTGTCGGGGTAATTTTGAACAAGCAATAGCTTAAAAATGTAAAATTGACCATTTTAAGTGTACCCTGTGTACCTACAAAATAAAGTATTTTTGACTTTGATATAATTACGTTATCGAATCATGAGTCATCATCACTCTATACTCAAGCCTGTGCAAAAAGCATCTTCTTCCTCCCAAAATTTTTGTTTACACATACCATTCAAACTCCATTGACTATTCTGATCGTTCATTACAACTCTTCACGAGCGCCAATTTCAACACGAGCTTCAACTATTTGTCTAAAGAATTTGGTTTTGATGGTTTCATACCCGCGTCGTATGTCGCACAATTACTTTTCAATTTAATAACTGTATACGTACGTACACCTACATCCGAGCAACCATTAGTATACCATTTTTCTAAACTGTTATAAACGCAGTTGGTCTTTCAAATAAATAAAAATAAATAAATTACTTGATAATTGGGCGTCGTTATACATAAAAGCGAGTGCAATCTTTATGGAACATGCAAGTTGTGCAAAATACGGACGCAGTTATCAAATTGCTACATAATAATAACAAATTAGATATCAAATTCCAAACGTTACACTATCATTTTCCCCCATAGATCGAAAGTTGTTGAAACAAAAGAAAGTAGAGAATCAAGCACTGAATAAAGTTAATATTCTTAAAGCTAGCCATGATGGAGGCGCCTGTCACGACCACTCGGCTTCGTAATTAGATTCTGCAAGGATTTCTCTAGCTTAAAGCCAATAAAAGTCGAAGTACATTGTAGCGATGGGCGATGCTCTAAGTTTTATAAAGAGAATTGGACGTACGTAATCTTACTTGAAATATTTGCAATCAAACGTAAGGACACAATCTCGGAATCAGACTGTATTGCTCGTCGTGCTCGTTATATCGACTTGCCGGTATTGCTAGGTCTATCACGCCCCGCGTGCCAATCAGGCCACTACCGAGAACTAATCCCACGCTTTGCATCCCCGCATACAACACAAATTACCGCCGAAACGCCTCTGTGTAGCACCGCGGTAATTGCTGCAAGGCTTTGACTAAGGATCGTCGATGCTTTTAATCGGAAACCTTTAAGACTGAAACAACACTTCACAATATTTGTGGTTCACAATCTGTCATGTAGCAGTAAGCAGTAATTTGCAAGTTGTTTAGTCAACTTCAGTCACTTATTTTTATATTTTCTTTAATTGCTTGCTTCCGTTAAGTTACTGTTACATAATTCGTATTTACAGTGGTGAAAACTTGTTAACGCTTTCCTGATGTTAATTCTTGTTTGATGTATTTAGTCACAATAAGTAGCAAGTTTTAAGAGTATAATAAAAAAGGTATAGCATAAAAACATACTATGGTTGGATTATATTGTTATTATGGACATATAAATTATGGACATATAAATTATGGACATATAAATTATGGACATATAAATTATGGACATATAAATTATGGACATATAAATTCTTCCATTTTGGTGTGTTCGAAGTTTCGTGGATTACACTGACGCTGATATTTGCCGCAAAATATGAGGATCACGTGGTGTTATCCGGATGGCGCGGACGTTGATTTCGGTCGAGTAATTCAAATGGAATCTCGTTCAGGGGGTGATTCTCGCGAGCGCGAGTAACAAATTTATGAATAACTATCGACATTGAAATATCAAGGGCGCGAGAATGAGGGGCCAGGACATAACCCACCGACCACTACCATAGCATATACAGGGTGTAATCGTTAAGTGTGCACAGGCGATTATTCCGTAACTATTATAGATATCAAAAAACTTTAAACTGATATCGAAAGTACTTTACCTAATGAGTAAAATGGCATTATTAACTTTTTTAAAATAAAACGAGAAATATATTAAACACTCCCATACATTTTATTTCTTAGTAAGTAAAAAAATTTGTACCTATTCAAAGCAGATGTTTTGATGATTTGTTTTACCCTTATTATTTTATAATTATGTATTATGATAATGATGAATTTCAAGTAGATACACGTGTAGGTTACAAAAGGTTTAGGTTAACGTGTAGGTTAGGTTAGGTATACAAAATTTTGTATTTACTAAGAAATAAAATGTATGAGAGTGTTTAATATAATTTTTTTGGATATTTCTCGTTTTATTTTAAAAAAGTTATTAATGTCATTTTACTCATTAGGTAAAGTACTTTCGATATCAGTTTAAAGTTTTTTGATATCTATAATAGTTACGGAATAATCGCCTGTGCACATTTAACGATTACACCCTGTATAAATTGTGTGGACAAGCGGCATTTTTACGAGTGGTGAAGTTTGACAGAGGCCGAACCCTCGGGATACAAAAATAATAATAATCTAGAATTTATTTGCAACTTAAGATATCGTCCAAACGAGTTTTGGTTAATTCTGTACAGTACCTAGGTGTGTATATGTACGGCTACAACACACACACACGCGCGCGTCATTATCACCAGTGAAACTTGACAGTATAGTTGGACATGCCAAATCATGAACAATCGATATTTATAAATGGAATAGGTGGATGAATAATTAAATGTTGTTATAACATTAACTCACCCTTTACACGCCATTCTCATTGTCGAAACGGTACCTAACTATCACATATTACAATATCCTGTAAGTATCTACAAAAAGATAACTTTATCACTCACCGATTGAATGAAAAAAACTTTTGTTAGAAAATGTTCTAGAAGACAAGACACAGAGGTAATGGTACGTTGGAAGTGGCTATATAGCCAGTGACTAAATGACATGCTTTAGTCACTGAAATCCCACCAAAAGCAAATCCACACCAGTATGGAATCGGAATGTGGCAAGTACTACGCATACCTTCGAGTTTCAGCCGAATGCTTGGAAATGCTATTTCACCGATCAGAGGTCAAGAGGCAAATAATAAAACACACTGTAGGAATATTGATGTCATTGACGACATGCGCGAGATATTATTTTTTAAAGGATGAATTTGAAGTAAAACAATGAAATTTAAAGTGGACAGATCCCACCTCCGCTCTCCTCCCACTGCAACTCCTGTAAGCCAGGATCAACAGTGGTACTCTGCACGGCGCCTACTAAAGGTAGACGGTGCCCTACGTGACTCTATAGCTACCCCCAGACTAATTAAAGAAAGAATTTAAGGGTGAAAAGTAGGAAAGAAAGAAAGTCCCACCTCCCCCCCAGCAAATGGGAAGTTTAAAGTGGACAAATATATTTACTTGTGAGGGTTCCTATTTTATTTATCAATTAAACTAACAGCAAAACAAATGCAAAACGCAAGGCAAATTACGTACCTACTTTCGTAAGATAAATGTGATGTGAGTCACTGTAACTGTACCTACATTTGCTCACATTCCACAAAAACTTCAAGATTATGGTATATTTGAATACAACTTAAACTGCAACAGTTATGAGGTTAAGTGTGACAAACGGACAAACAGACATGACGAAATTTAGTTTTTGGCGTACTGTATAACACCTATATCATTATCATCGTGATTATCATGTACAGGAAACTACTCTTAAGTGGGTATACAGAGCCGAAGTTAAATTAAAGGTCAGTAGATTCTGAAAACCCATCCATGTGTATGCGGAACGCTCCTATACGAATGTTGTAGGCAGGTATATATATATATACTGCGATGTACCTATGAGTACATCCCACCAGACGCCAACAAACGACCGCAGACTCTCAGAACATTGGACATGCAAAGCACACTACGGTTGAAAAGTGCAAATCCAGCCGCATCTTTGAAATCCTTTCAATTTCTAACGGAAGATGTTTTTAATTCCAGTTCCTTAACTCAAACGTATACACCTACCTACTACACGAGAACTTGCCTTAAAATGAAAGTGTTCGAAACAAAAATCATTATCGTTACCATCTCCTTGCCTTACTCCCAATTTATTTATTTGTTCGAAAAAAAATATGAAGTTAATTTACGTGTCATGTTCCCCAGTACCCGATATCCACTCAGTGAAATCCTTTCATATCAATCTAACGTCTATTCAGCTCAGCCGAAAATTACTTAGACATTGTAGTAAACATCTAACTATACTTCAGAAGTTTCGGTATTCCATTATCTAGTCCCAAACTAGACAAAGCCTACACTAAAGTAACGGACAAGCATATTTTATAACCTGAAACAAGGGATAAACAGGTGACCGATGCGAATAACCCATTTGAGTCGTATTACGGTAATTTGGACACCTCACTCGGCCTGGATCTAATTATTGGAGGAATTCGTTTATCTGCGGACGGACGGGCACGCAAATTAACGATTTAGCCGCCAGCTGTCGAACAACATAGCCTACTCCAAGGCTCCTACCCTTATCTATTTACTCGCTGACTCTATGTATACTACAACACTCTATGTATACTACAACACTCTATGTATACTACAATACTCTATGTATACTACAACACTCTATGTATACTACAACACTCTATGTATACTACAACACTCTATGTATACTACAACACTCTATGTATACTACAACACTCTATGTATACTACAACACTCTATGTATACTACAAGCCGGTGGAGGCGATAAGCGTTGACAGGCAATTATTTCCTTAGACGAGATTACGAGATATCAAAAAACTTGACAGAAACAGATGTTGAAACTGCGTCATCAATAAATGCACGACTATGTTGGTGAAATTGACGTGTTGTATAAAAAGTTTTGAAAAAATTTCTTGTGAAAATTATAGCGATGCAAAGAGAAGTGTATTCTAATGAACCTCGTCCATTTTAGAGTTGAGAAAAACTGAATTGAAAGATTAAAAAAAAAACATTTAAGAGACTACACCCCGGTGAATTTCCAAAAAAAGCTGCTGCATTAAATTATTTTTTATAATTTAAATAAATGTTCAAAATGACAACCATCGTTTTGATTACAATAACCAACTAATCTTTTAGGTAACAATTTTGTAATAGCGTTTGTTTTTAATTGGCGAATTTAGCATTGTTAGTATTTTTAAAACGAGGGCGGAAAGTAGAGAGACTCATTACTCCACCGACAAGATTTTTATAAATTTTTAATTTGGCATTATAAAAATGATTTAAATAATTTAGCTTTATTTTATTATGTTGAATTGATGCAAAAACTATGGTCTGGAGTTACCAAGTTTATTCTTTGCAACTTACACAATCAATTTTCCTAGCAATTTTTTTTGGAAAATGACAGGGTATCGTTCCTGCGTCGTCTTTGAATTTCGATGTTTTTTCCGAATTTCTCTTATACTTTTAGATGTCTTCATTACCGACCCGTCTCAATGGACCACCTCGTTTACTTAACTAATCGCAAAGTTATCCCGTAATAAGTACCTATCGACACATTTTGACATCGTTAACTGATTCCTTGCTGTCATAGTCCGGGAGTGGATAACTTCTATGAAGGCATTATCCACCGAACGCTTCGGAGTTAAATTTTTCCCGGAAAAGGTAACCTAGTTTAGAAAAAAGGGGTAATCAAGTGGAAGAAGGTCCGGCGAATATAATGTATGACGGAGCGTAGAGAGCTTCAAGGAAAAAATTGTCCTCTCATTTTATCCACTTCGCCGAAAATTTCCAAGAAATGTACAAAAATATATTTTTACTTTATTTGTCAACAAGAACTTTGTTGTTATGAGAGAGAATAAATGTTATTCGCATTTTAGCAAGTTTAATATTACATAATACGTACCTAGACAGTCGACGCCGCGGAAAAACTAATTTACTAAGAAAAACAACTGCTCGAGTTATAATAATCAACAATACGTATAAAAAAACATCCAAAAGATCAGAGCGTATCGGTTCGATGTATAAGGTGCTATGTGCTTAATTAAGAGGAAGTCAGCAAGAGCAGTAACAAGTCGTTTCCGTATAGCCAATTTATTTGAAAGGATTTACTTCACCAAGAGCACGTAATAAGCTAAAACAGAGTTTTCTAAATAACACGAGCTGTGAACTGAACGAGAGTAGAAAACTATACATTTAAGGAACGAAACTAAAATTAGTATGGATAGTTCTGAAGAGGAAAAAAAGGAAAATTACCAAATTCCCAACAAATATTATAAATGCTAAAGTTTGTGTGTGTGTGCGTGTGTGTGTGATTGTTTGTTACCTATTCACGCCTAAACGACTGAACGGATTTGGATGAAATGTGGTTGGTAGACAAATTAAGACTTGGATTAACCTAAAGGCAAATTTTTTTTACCGAACCGATTTTGATGAAATGGTCCAGGTGAACGAAGTCGCTGGCCACAGCTATAGTACACAAATAAAATACTAATAAAATGAAACAAAACGTAATTTGCACCAAGCTATTTAAAAACCATACAATGAGCTTGAAATAAAAACTTTTGGTATATTGCCTCACGCCGAGGAAAGTTTTGGACTTTCCAATATGACAATGGCCAAAATTTGCACGTAAGGGGTTTCTAAGAAGCCACTCAACATCCGTTTTGGACTGGCCACCCTTCAACGCTGACGTCAGCGCCATCGCAAATTTGCGTTTCCAACTGAAGGAAACAATAGCGACGGAACGTACAGTTTTATGTTCACCAACTTTATGACGCTTTCAAAGAAGTTTGGGAACAAATTTCACTTCAATGCCAAGGCGATGTCATTCTAAAGGACAAAACTTCTAACAATAGATAACCGTACGAATCAATTAAATCTCTTATCAAGCTGATACGTTTTGTTTTAAAAAAAAATGTAATACCTTTAATTATATCACCGCTAATCTGATATAATAGGTACAAATACGGAATTTGGTCGCACGTGTGTCCTGGCGCCGATCGACGGTGACATGTAGGCATAATTGGGAATGGGCGAACCTGTAATTTTGCATTAATCCTGACATTGTGCCCATCTGTCGTTCTACGTTTCTGTCGTTGTGCGCATCTGTCGTTTTGCATTTCGGCCATTTGAGATAGCTACGTGTTGCTACATCCCAACGTGTTCATGTGTAGTGCCTTCATAAGTTTTGAAGATCTTAGTAAATTGTAAATGATTGATTGAAAACATTAACTAAAGTTCGGCATTTTACGTTTCTGACATTGAAAAACTGTAAACAGATTTCGAAATTACATTTCCAATGGAGTGATTTGATTATTGTTATTTAATTAAATATCCAATATAACCGTTGTTGTTTTTAACCGCCTCCGTGGCTCAATATAATCAACATTGGGTTTATGATTCGGAGGTCGCGGGTTCGATCCCCAGCGGGGTACATTTTGGCTGGTGGTAGGGCATTTTAAATGTCCGCCTGGCTAGCTACCACCATCTTATCTAAATCTGCCGCCAAGCAGCAATGTTAATAGCATTGTTGTGTTCCGGTTGTCAGAGATAAGATAGCCAGTCCCCCAAATGTGTTGAGGTTTCCGGGTCAGTACTTTCGACCTCATCTTCACTTAACATCAGGTGTGATTGAGGTCAAGTAAAAAAAAACCGTGTAGTGATGACAGTTAGGTTTTCATGGATGTCGCGACAAATGGATCGAGTGGCAGGATATAAATTCATATGGATATCAGTCGTTAAGCCCTCATAGCATAGTATCACCACGTTTGTCTGTATGTCACATCGATTATACTAGCAAAAAATAGTGTAACTAACATTACGTGTAAGGTGGAGGCGACACTATTTGTTCTCATTTCCCAAGGTGTAGTATGACTGCGGGCCAATACTCCGCGTAGTTACGATACGCACTTATTTTTTAAATCAATACGCGACACATGCTAATAAAACCCTACAACGTCTGGTGTTTGAATTGTATATCTAACAAATATGAGATGAAAATTCCTATTGTCGAGTGGTACTAGTGAGGTTGTTGGAGCCCGTTCGGGAGTCGGGACGGACGAGGCGGATGAGGTGGATGAGGCGGCGCGGGGCGATAACGATCATCGCACGTACCGACAGGTGACTCTAGTTGATCTTTAAAAACATCTCACTCGTAGCAAATAGTAGGTATTTACTTATATCATTAATTTAGTGATTCTACAAGCTGGTGCCCGATCTCGCAGGTACATAATACTCAGGTCGTGACTAACGTTCGTGACCAGCCCTAACTCTGACTATACGATAAACACTCTAAAGAATATAAAAATGTGGTTCTGATGATAAGCTATCTTAACAATAACACTGACTTGTTAACACGGCGCGCGTTGGTCCGACACTACACTACACCTGACACCTGAGGATGCGGTCGAGGAACAACCGGGATGAAGATCATCGACTGATAGCTAAACGACGGTAGAGTCGCATTGAATTGTTGGCAATTTCAACACACTTAAAATTGGACATGCGAGCGAAAATCTAAATAAATGATAGACCTGTAATAATTAAATCGGATGAGTATTACGTACTCGTAGTGTAATAATTTCCGCGGCTCTACTTATGTACATGGGACAGCGGCGGTGGTGTGCTCGTGCACCAAGAGCCGTCTGGTCTGATCGTGTAAGTGAATAGTGCGGGGGGTGGGGGCGGGGGCGGGGTGCGTGAGGGCAATGAGGACATGGCACGTGACGAGTGGTGCTCACTCACCGCTGGTGCGACGCCTCGGAGGCGCGCGAGTAAGTCACCGGCATGGCGCACTAGAGAGGTGCCGCACATACGGAGCCCTGCCGCACTACCCGCGCCCTGGCGACACTCGAGCGACAGTCCCCCTCCCTCCCTCGGCGCGCCCAATGCCAATGTCACGAGAGTACACTATTCTTGGCACGCGGCTCCGTCCCCCCGCCGCCCGCCGCCCGCCGACCGCCAGGTGACACTTCCGCACAGTGTCACACGTGCGTCGCGGCCGCTATGAACGGCTTTCGCATTTAATCAGTACCACGCTTATATAAAAGGATACTTAACAATTACTACCTACGCAAAAATTACCCTCGAGGTACCTTCACCGTGTGCACCCTTGTGCATTATATGTATATGTGGGAACGCTGTAGCCACGTTCATTCAGTACAGTGGTCAGCTCGTTGAGTGTAGAATGATTTGAATGTATCTCCCTATTAGATAACTTCTTCTCTTTGTAAATTAGTCTATGCAACACTATTTATATGCCTACATATGTACAAATACATTTCATGAGTTAAATTTACACTTTAAAATAGTAACGTTTTAAGCTACGAGGCGTTCAGAATGACAGGTGAAGCTGTCGATATGTTCGATAGGTGCTCGTATTTTGAAATACAAATGATAGAAACAAGTTGACATCGAGCAGTTAGTTGTGGGTAGTTTATTTAGCTGAAGTAATCGGTTACAATCGCCCTTTATTTCGAATTTAATAATAATCTAACATTTATCAAAGGGCAGGCGTTGGATATCCGCAGGAACCTTATTGTAAATGCGGACACATTGCCCTTTATGGCATCGACTAACATAACCAGATAACTGGTTCTTGTATTAGCATCACTGTGCCTAACACTATTTTTATATTGGCATATAGACGTATTGATATTTTATAAATTTAACTCTAAGAGACACTATATTGGTCACAACAATAAAATTGCATATATCTCAAACTATGGAAATCGCTAAGAGAGCGATGTGAGGCCCCACTACTGGCTGGAGCTTACCATCTAACGTCAACCCTAAGAAGACAGTAAGATAAAATTTATTAGAATAATGTAAACTAGAATGGAGCCTTGAGGCACGCTCTATTGACCTCCCACTCAGAGGACGAGGAGTACGACGGCAGATTGGTCTAGTAGACAGTGACCCTGTCAGCGAAACCAATATGTCTGTATCATAAATACGAACATTTATTCCCGAGTCATGGATGTTTATATAATATTTATCCGTTATCTAGTTTCCATAGTATAAGCTTTGCTTAGTTTTGGGACTAGGTGATTGGTGTAAGTAATTGGTGTAAGTGATTGGTGTAAGTGATTGGTGTAAGTGATTGATGTAAGTGATTGGTGTAAGTGTTTGATGTAAGTGATTGGTGTAAGTGATTGGTATAAGTGATTGGTGTAAGTGATTGATGTAAGTGATTGATGTAAGTGATTGGTGTAAGTGATTGATGTAAGTGATTGGTGTAAGTGATTGGGGTAAGTGATTGGTGTAAGTGATTGGGGTAAGTGATTGGTGTAAGTGATTGGGGTAAGTGATTGGTGTAAGTGATTGGGGTAAGTGATTGGTGTAAGTGATTGGTGTAAGTGATTGCTGTAAGTGATTGGTGTAAGTGCCCGAAAATTTATGTTTATTTATTTATTTACCATTCACGTCAACTCATTGTACAAAATAAATATGATTTTATAAATTTAATGCCACAGTGATGTAATGTATTTTAGATGTTTGAAAATTGTATCGTAATAAATGCATCCAAAAGTTAGACAAACCACAGCACCACAGCACCACAACGCCATTCTGAGAATTTTCCTGTACTTTAGACGATACCTTTAAAACGAAATAATAATAATAATAAATAAATAAATTCGAATAATTAGAGATCTTTCTTTCTACAACCATACAATAATAATTTTATAAAAACAACAAAAATACTATAAATATATGAACGTTCAATTTGTCGCATCCTTTTTGTCGTAGCACGTTTTGATCACTGCTGCTAACAATTTAGCTATATAAAACAATGTAATTTCTATGTAAATCAAATATATTTTGTTATTTCTATGGCCTGATGTCTTACGGCAGCGGTTCCCCAATGGTGGTCTGCGGAACCCTAGGGTTCCGTGGAAGGGTCACAGGGGGAACCGTGTTCAATCCGAAAATTAACGAAAACGTTCATAGAAAACAGTCATTATAACATAATCGCTACTTATACCGACTCTTACACAAACAAACAGACTGGATGCAGCTCCAGATTTAGTGCTATTGTAAAAATATGAAAAAAAATCATTGGTCACATTAAATACATAGTTACGGTACAAATTATTTGTGTTATCATGTCTTAATGAAAATATTCAAACTACAAGGTACAATCATTGTTATTTTCAATTTGGTGATCCGCCAAAAAAGTATGAGGTTCTGTGGGCAAAAACAATTGGGAACCCCTGTCTTACGGTCTCCTGCTCCGAGGAAATGCCGCGGATATAAATATAATTTATTTATTAAAAATTAAGATTTGCAAAAACGAGACGTTTTCCGTGCGATTTAGCAATTAAGAGCTGCAGTGTAACTTAAAGATAAGTTTAAAGAGTACGATATGTCACAGAATATTTTCGAAATTAAAACATAGGTTTTATTATAGCCAGATAAAGGAGAAAGTACACATCGACGTGTCGTATAAAGATGTGAAAGAGAGGGCAGAAGAAAGAAATGAATGCGTAGCTCTTAAATTAGAAGAAGAAGATAATGTAGGTATGTCGAAGAAATATATTGCATCGTTTAAGAAAAATAAAGTTGCAGATCTTGTAAGGTAAGGCTAACTCCACAAAGGACTCCGTAGTACTCTACTACTAGTTTGTATGTTATTTCAATAACTTCTCAATAAATTTAAAGATACTAAACAGAAACTTATTAAGAAAGTAATAATAATCAAGCTTATTAATAAAAATCAGACTATTTAGATGATAATCATCCATGGACGTAACCAACTCATTCGCATGCTAGGCTATTTCAGGACAATTCACAACAAATCAATTGAAATGCATTGACATAAATTGAGATAAAGTGAAATAAATTAAAATAAATTGGAATAAATTAAAATAAATTGAAATCAATTAAAATACATTGAAATAAATTGTGCCTTTTGTAATTTTAAAATCAGTTTTAAAAAGGGCAATATGTCTTCTTAGGCGAAAATAGTTTTCTGAACAAAAAATGTAACCTCTGATTATTTATGTGTATCCTGTGACCTACACAATGGTGTCCATTCGGATGTACACCAACTAAACTTTTTTTTTTTTTTTTTTTTATTAAAAACTGGATTCGCGTTTGGCCACAATCTCACCTGATGGAAAGTGACGATGTAGCCGAAGATGTATCACGCGCACCCAGTAAATGCCTATTCACTCTAGACTTGAAGATCCCAAGGTTGTAAGTGTCGGGAAAAACCGACGCGGGCAGTGAGTTCCATACCTTAGCAGTCCGCATTATAAATGACGAAGCAAAGAGCTTAGTGCGGATGTTCGGTATGTTGACAACATATGGATGGAAACCCCCCCCGCGCCTGGTTGTCCGAAGATGGAAAGGGGACGGTGGAATAAGATCATGCAATTCCATCGCACACTCCCCGAAATGTATCCTGTAAAACACTGAAAGGCAAGCGACCCTACGGCGGTGTTCAAGGCTTTGCAATTTGCCGGTGACCGTTGAGTCATCGCCTATGAGTCTTATGGCGCGTCGTTCCACAGAATCGAGTGCAGCCAGTTGGTACTTGGCTGATCCGTCCCAGAGGTGACAGCAGTATTCCATGCACGAGCGGATCTGAGCTTGGTAAAGCTCCAGCAGCTGCTTTGGTGTGAAATACCGCCTGACCTTAGAGAGAATTCCAAGCTTCTTGGCTGCTAGTTTCGCTTTCGATTCGATGGAGCGCCCAAAATTCAGACTCGAGGTTAACTCCAAACCCAAGAGGTTGAGATGGTCAGAGATTGGAATGGATACATTCCGGAAAGTCGGAGTGAGGTGGAAAGGACTCCGTTTGCTAGTGAATAGACACGCCTGTGTTTTAGAAGAATTGAACTCGACAAGATTGGCGTCGCCCCAGTCGGACACTGCCTTTAATGTCGAATTCGTACCCTCCACCATTGACTCCCTGTTAGAACGAATCTCATCTCCACTAGATTGTGCACTGGACATGTATCTCTCTGACGTTGTGGTGTCGTCTGCATACCCATGGGTGCCGGGTTGGAGCAGATCGTTGATGTGCAATAGGAACAAAGTAGCAGAGAGAACAGACCCCTGAGGTACACCGGCGTTAATAGCCAATAAGTCAGAAGAGCAGCCGTCAATGACTACCCGAACTGACCGTTCGCTCAGGAAATCAGATATCCAGGTACACAATACCGGAGGTAACCCGTACGCTGGAAGCTTGCTTAACAGGCTAGCATGCCAGACCCTGTCGAAAGCCTTAGAAATGTCGAGGGACACAGCAAGAGCCTCGCCATGTCTCTCAATGGCCTCACCCCAGCAGTGAGTGGTATATACGAGCAGATCGCCAGTAGATCGGTTCCGGCGAAAACCATACTGCCGATCACTGAGCAGATCGTGGTGTTCCAGATATGCCATCAGCTGGTCGTTCAATACACGTTCCATGACTTTACAAAGTACGGAAGTGATTGCGATAGGTCTATAATTGGCAGGATCGGCACGACTACCCTTCTTGGGCACAGGCTGCACGTTTGCAAGCTTCCAGGATTTTGGGACTTGACCCGTTCTTAAAGAAAGTCTGAACAAGCGTGTCAGGACAGGAGACAACTCAGGCGCGCATAGCCTCAGAACAATTGCAGGAATACCGTCAGGACCACTAGCTTTGTTTATGTCCAGATTGCGAAGTGTTTTAAGAACTCGCCGTTGGTGAATTCGCACCTCTGGCATCTTAGTGCCAGAGGGTGGGATGACAGGCGGAGTTTTATTCACAGCATCCAGACGCGAATTGCTTGCGAAGAGGGATGCAAATAAATTTGCTTTCTCTGTCGCAGTATGAGCTAGTGACCCATCCGGTTTCAGCAGAGGCGGCAGCGATGATCGACAGAAATTCGTTTCGACCGATTTGGCCAACGACCAGAATGCCTTACTTCCAGAGGGATATGAGGCAAGTTTGTCACCGATCCGGCCAACATGGTCGAAACGGGCCTTACGCAGCACCTTCTTGCATGATTTGGCAGCTTTGTTGAATGCCTGCTTCGTACGATGAACATCCGGAGCTTTTTGCGAACGAGCGGTAGTCCAGGCCTGATATGCAGAGTGTTTCAGTGCCTCGGCACCAGAACACTCCGCATTATACCATGGGCGCGCTTTGCCCCCGGTGGAAACGTCAGAGTATGGAATATAATATTCCATCGCCTGACGCATCACATCGGTAATGGCTATCGCGCAGCTCGACGGGTCATCCGAAGCAAAGCATGTTTGCTGCCAAGGATAAGACGCAAAGAAACTTCGCATCTCATCCCAGTCTGCTGACTTGTATCACTAAACTAAACTAAACTAAAACCAGTTTTGGAGTGGTGCCGTCGCATCGTACTGTTCCAGGGAGCAAGAGACAACAACAACAAGAGAGTACTTTAAAACTGGTTTTAGTTTAGTTTAGTTGGTGTACATTCGAATCGACACAATTAAAGATATTTAACTTTTGTATAAAGCGAACGAAGTAAGTTTTGTCTTATTTATTAGCTTTGTTTGTTCGTGTATAATCTTACTTATTAATAATGTAATAGTACAAATTTTATTGTAATTTAATTAAAACATTACCCATTCAATGTTAAGGTAACCATTGTCAGCAACATAATAAGAATCTTTAATTGGCATAAGTTTGGTATTTGTTTTCTGTATAAGAATTTGTAATAATGCTGTTGATTCTATGTAAATAAATAAAAAAAAATAAAAAATAATAGATACATTTTAATAGATACATTTTAATAGATACATTTTACCCGTTGCCCGCTGTTCAATCAAACTGGAATTTTACATATGAATGCAATATTATGACGACGATGGAGCGGGAACGTGGCCAGAGCAATAAATGACGTTATCAAACAAAGCAACTCCATCGAGTTTGGGCTCGTTTGATTTGTGTTGACAACTGGTCTAATCATTGATGTTATCCAGGGCCTATGTTATGATGTTATCCAGGGCCTATGTTATGATGTTATCCAGGGCCTATGTTACCTGAAGGTGGGCACAGGGGTTTGGGCGATGTTACTTGTGTTTATGAATATTACAATAATATGTAATGATCAGGGTCTCATGATGGATCATCAGAGCTTGTTTCAAAAAGTAGTTTTAATGTAGACCTTATATTGAATTTCCTTTACAAGGGCTAACTACCAAGTCTTTTGTCATGTCGAGTCGCCTCGGCCAATGTTATTTAAATATTAACTAAAAGGGAAAGGGCAGCTCGCATGCGCGCCGCCCTTCTAACACAATTCTATTATTCGCATTCCGTTGGAAAAATTCTGGGAAAAAATCAGAAAAATGCTATCGTAGTCGTGGAATTGTTAATTATACAGTACAATGCTCGTGATGTCCATTTTGATACTAGTGTTGGAATGAACTTCTTCACTTTGTAAATGCATACACTACTGGGTATAACATACCTATGGGTGCGCTATGAGAGTGTCTGAGTAGTGTGTGAGGTGTGTGAGACTCACGTGCTGTCGATGGCGCGCTACGAGAGTATGTGTGAGTAGTGTGTGTGAGACTCTCGCTGCCGATGGCGCGCTATGAGAGTGTCTGAGTAGTGTGTGAGGTGTGTGAGACTCACGTGCTGTCGATGGCGCGCTACGAGAGTATGTGTGAGTAGTGTGTGTGAGACTCTCGCTGCCGATGGCGCGCTATGAGAGTGTCTGAGTAGTGTGTGAGGTGTGTGAGACTCACGTGCTGTCGATGGCGCGCTACGAGAGTATGTGTGAGTAGTGTGTGTGAGACTCGCGCTGCCGATGGCGCGCTATGAGAGTGTCTGAGTAGTGTGTGAGGTGTGTGAGACTCACGTGCTGTCGATGGCGCGCTACGAGAGTATGTGTGAGTAGTGTGTGTGAGACTCGCGCTGCCGATGGCGCGCTATGAGAGTGGCTGAGTAGTGTGTGAGGTGTGTGAGACTCACGTGCTGTCGATGGCGCGCTATGAGAGTGTCTGAGTAGTGTGTGAGGTGTGTGAGACTCACGTGCTGTCGATGGCGCGCTACGAGAGTATGTGTGAGTAGTGTGTGTGAGACTCGCGCTGCCGATGGCGCGCTATGAGAGTGTCTGAGTAGTGTGTGAGGTGTGTGAGACTCACGTGCTGTCGATGGCGCGCTACGAGAGTATGTGTGAGTAGTGTGTGTGAGACTCGCGCTGCCGATGGCGCGCTATGAGAGTGGCTGAGTAGTGTGTGAGGTGTGTGAGACTCACGTGCTGTGGATGCCGTGCTATGAGAGTATGTGTGAGTAGTGTGTTCGGTGTGTGTGAGACTGACGTGCTGTCGATGCCGTGCTATGAGAGTGTGTGTGAGACTCACGCGCTATCGTTTCTGCGCTATGAGAAGTCAAAGTCAAAAATGCTTTATTTTGTAGGTACACAGAGTACACTTAAAATAGTCAATTTTTTAAGTTACTGCTTGTTCAAAATGCAATTTTCCCATGAGAAGAACAAGCAAGAAACTCGGTTGCTTTTTTAAAACAGGCTTTTTTTTTTTTTACTTTTATTTCTCCTGTAATAGTATATAACAGTAGTGAGGCTTTGATTTTACATAGAGGCTTTTATATCACAAAAAGGTTTTTATATTTCATTATTAATTGTATAAAATAGCCTGACATACGAACGAGCTGGTATGTTCAGGGATTATTATCATCTAAATAGTCTGATATTTTATAATAATATGTTTTGTTAATAAGTTTTTGTTTTATAATATCTTTAAATTTATTGAGAGGAAGATTCTGTATATCAAGTGGAACTTTATTGAAAGAGCGTATACATAACCCTTTGAATGAATTACTGACTTTGCGGAGCCGATTTATGTGACCTGCAAGTTTATCTTTATTTCTAGTATTGACATCGTGTTTATCACTATTTTATCTAAATGATGCATTTTTTTTACATATTATTAGATTTTCAATAATGACGAAAAGGTTAGAATGTTAAACTCGTTAAATCTATCTCTAAGTGACACTGCAGGTCTCAATTTTATTGATATATGCGCGAACAGCTCGTTTTTGTAAAACAAAAATAATATTTATATCCGCGGCATTTCCCCACAGCAAGATACCGTAAGACATCAAGCTGTGGAAATAACTAAAATATACTACAGTATTTACGTCGATTTTTTTTGACTGCGTCTGCAGAGTGTGTGTGGGTAGTGTGTGCGTGTGTGTGTGCGGTGTGTGTGAGACTCACGCGCTGCGCTCGTTGCGCCGCTCGTCGTCGGCGTCGTCGAGCGGCTCGTCGTGCGCGTCGGATTCGCCGCGCTCGCCGAACTGCACGTGCTTCTCATCCTCGCGAGCGCTGTTCCCGCCGGAGCCCGAGCCCAACCATGCACCGCCTAATATCTACGCACACAGATACACCACCAATCAAACTACCTACTTTGACAAATATTTCCATAATCGAGAGCTTTGCATAGCTCACACGACGCCCACAGCTTTCCCAAGAATATAAAAGTTAAGACAGATCTCATCGCTCACGCAAGCGACTAGATCAATGTTCACACTAACTTTGTAGCCTTATCATTTTCTACACAGATAATCGCGTACAATGACATTAGCGTGGCGGTGACGTTCGGTTGGAGGCACGCACCGTGGGGGGTGCAGTGTGACACGACGCGATTCAATTTTATTTGACTAAACGACCCCCCCATCGTCGTTATGTAACTAAGTATACAGGTAAAAGTATTGTCCTTGAGAATGAAAGCACGTATCGTGTATTGATCGTGTTTATTAATTTTATGAGCTAACAACACGGCAGGAACCGTGGCCGCACTCGATCGGTGCACTTTGCTTGCATTAGCGATGAGAAGTCACTTGTCACCTATCACGCATGGGTCCCATTTACCAGCTACACTACAGAATAATGGGACAGTCTATATTCGTCAGGTTCAAATTGTTACAAGACTATTGACTGCTTACGAACAATAATCATAATTTAGGTATATCGATTTATTTCGGATAAAAATCGTGACTTTGTGTGCATGTAATATGTAATTTGTGAATTTTACCTAAAAACATCTATCCGTTGATATTCCACCTTTAGCAACACGATGAGAAGGGAGTGCAGGTAACTGTAAAACTAATATTTTTCACAGCCCTACGCATTTTAGAGCAGGTGCTGAGACACAACACAATTTACTATGATCAAGCTCCTTGCTTACACCTGCATTATTCACACTCCATCATAAGCTTGTTAAGCTATACTATAACCATTCAGATTACGGACTGTGATTGTGTTGCAGATCAACAGTGTGTTGCGTGTAACGTGCTGGGACCCCACCAACCAACTAATCGAAACTATTATCATTGAATGTGATCCATCGGACCTCACCGAAGCGGCAACTTTAGAATTAGACATAGACTGATTGTATACAGTGTTTGTGATCCATGTGGACTGACCTGTGGCTCGGAGCCTGAGCTGTGGTGTGTGTGTGCGGCGCTCGCCGGCGACGCCTCCGAGCTGCTCGCCGAACTTGCGCCCACGCCCTCTGCAACACACACTCCGTTTCACAACACTACTCTCACAACGACCCTATGGGGTAAAGTCGCCGAGGTAGTTGAACAGACTGCGAGCATCACAAGGAGCTAAAACCGAGTGTGTAACCTCTCAAATTAGTATTTTTGTAACAGGAGTCAGATCGCTCTTACTGTAAAGAATGAATTAACATTAAACTCAAGCGATATGTGCTCAGGGATTTCAGTATTGTTTGACTAAGGTAATATCCGATTGCGTTGGTAGCATTATATGGAACGGGGGTCATACCGTGGCCACATCTGTCCTCACTTTAGAGGGGATGCGTTCTTATGTGAATGTCATATTTCATGATACCTAGAGCTGTAGAGGCATTATTATGGCCGGAGCTGTTCGGATGTGGTAGACTAGTGAGGGATGAAGATTTTCATAGACATGATCTAAGTTCTAGGCTTGAGTATGGACCATGTAAATCTGGACCTATTGAAATATCCATATTGTAAGTATGGTTGGATTTTCTATGAAAGGGCCCACCGTTAGAGACCTTGAAATTGTGGGGCATATGCAACTAGGCCGTGTACTGCTGCACTGACCTCTGGCGAAGTGCGTGTAGGGTGGAGGCGGCGCGGCCAGGTCGCGGCGCGTCTCGCCGGCGGCCGTGGTGGGCGGCGGCGGCGCGCGCGCCGGCTCGCCCTCGCCCCAGACTACGCGCTCCATCTCGTCGTCCAGCCGGACCTCGTCCACGCCGGTCTCACTCTGCACATACAGGACACGTGTCACTTGTGACGTACAATACGAATACGGAAAACAACGCGTAGCTAATTATACATTACGCCTACGAATACGCATGCAACTATAAAAAATTTACTGTGTAAAATATTCGAGCATATACATCATGTAACAGAATTAACGCAAAACCTTATACACCCCAAATGATTTATAATTATTAAATCTATCTGCATAACTATCCAAATAATATCCACTTCATGTGACTAATAATTCTACAAAGTTTAGAGTTGGTCATTTACTCGCGAAAACATATGTCACCGTCCTGTTATTGGCGGGAAAACAATTGCAGAAGAAAAAAGAAGTCGATTGTCGGTTTTTAATTATCACACCAAATAACATAAACAGCATGTGAGTACAGTACACTTCACTTCAGAGACACAGACAATTGATTTTTTAATTAATTTACATCAAATTAATTAAAAAATCAAATTTTAACGTAGTGCAATCGTCTATACTTTCGATTCTGAACAAACTAATTTCTGGTTTTGCGTTAATTATGTCACATGTTATATATACATATATACGGGATACCAACAGCATATATTAGGTCCTTACCTATGAAATTGGCGTTTTGTATGAAGAATTTCATTAAGACTGTTTTCTCCATACAAACATTTTTGATTTTTTTTGGGAACGGCAAATCCAAATTAAGCTAAACTTTGTGTGTATTATCGGATAACATTAAGTTAAGTATAGGCAGCGTTAATTTTTAAAAGTAACAGCTTTATAAAAGTTTCAGCGAATCTAAGAAATGATAATGGCAAGCACATGAAAAGAGCTCTGTTCAAATTTTTTTTATTATGTGATTTAGCCCAGAAATTAAAAAATATTTCATGTGAAACCTTGAAATAATATTCCATTTTCCAAATAAAAATCAAATTTGGATATAGCTTTGAAAATCGTTGGAATTGGTACATATGATTAACGAAGGGAAAAAAACTCCAATTTCATAGGTAAAGACCCAATATTACGGAGGTAGGTACATCAATCACAGAAATTATTGTTAAAAGTGAATCAGAATCATCGGCACACACAACATTACTATGAAAGTTGATCACATTATAACTACTTTCAGTGTAACGTCACATCTAGCGCCCTTACAGTATTAGATGGAATTGTACCTCATTTGAAATGTAAAATTATACAACTTATTTTACAACAAATTCAAAACCGATTTTAATTTTACAACTACAAAATTCAGTTATCTAATTATTTCGAAGGGGGTTCTACTGCTGTCATGCGGAACGCTAAATAGTCCAGTAAGAATACACTTTTAAGTTCCTATAATTTTAAAGGCCGTGATTTTTTGTACATGGATAGAGTACCTGTCAGTGATAGAATAAAAAAAATAACAAATCGGTAGTGTGCTTAAGATATAATATATGTCGCAGATAGCGATAAATTAGCGATAGAATTAATTATTCGAACGGTCAACTGACTATCATAATACGCGATTTTCTATGGGAACTGAACCTGGTGGCGCTGGTGTCGCCGGAAACGGTGCGGTGACGACGTTAACAGTTATATTAGGTCTGCACATCGAAAATGGGACGAACTTTGCTACCAGCCTTCAAAGGAGTCGAAGCTCCACTGAACACATCACCGACTGTGAGTGATTCTGATTACCTACTATCACCGACGCGTGGAAGAATCTACTGAGTCGTTAGCTAATAAGAAGTTGATGATGGGATTTGAGCAAGGAGGAATTCCACAGACTGCACGCGAGGGCCAAGTTGTATGGCATGAGGGGTATGCAAATGTTTACTATTCACCAGTTAGCATTCGCTCAGGTTTCATGATCGTTTCAATAAGTTGTCTATTCGCCTATAGTAGCTTGCAATAATATCGCCATTGCCCGAACAACCCTTTACCACGCGCCTGGCACCGTCCTGGTCGCTCGCACCCACCACCCCCATCTCCGACATATACATATTTAGTAATAAAACATAGACTATATGATTAAAATTACCATTGTGAATTACATTGCGTCGCTTAGAACCTCTGTAACTATTTTTAAACAAATCGATCAATAACTTCTTTACAATTATGGAACATTTAACCGAGGGCAAATATCACGACTCAATAAACTATTATTAGATCATATAAAGTATCCATTGATCAATTTATTAGCAATGAAGTTCGCGGTGGTAACTTTAATTTAATATTGTTGGTTTCATAACTAAATACCTACACTATACCTAAAGCAAGCTACATAATTGTTAGTAAACATTTTTATTTGATTACTGACTCTCTTATCCTTCTACAATAAAGCGGGAACTTTAAAATTATAGAAAGTTTAACCACAAAAATTGCGTACATTTACTGGACTAAACTGCGATTGCGATGCGTTCAAAGACTCGGTACTCGACATGTTTCGTTTGATCGCTCACACTCAACTAGACGCAGGTCACTGCTTCGGTTCCCGTCTGACATCGTCCTACTTTCGTATTGAAGCTGATTTCGTATATTGTAGGGAAGACCCCTCACCCTAGTTTCCAAGATTAATTGACCTATATTTTAAATTCAAATTATTTATTTGCCAGAATACAGTTATGATGGATGTTACTGTTACATTAAATATTAGAAAAATTATATACATATAAGGTACAATTAATAAAATAATTTCGCTATGTCAATGTTCAATATAATTATTATAGAAATTAATAAGTATTAGAAAAATTATATATAAGACACAATTACCTAACAAAATTATTTCGCATGTCAACATAATCATTACACCAATGAATAATACCCATTTAATTCCTTACAATCAATAAAGTCACTTATACAATAATAACATTTTTCTAGTGGCCATTTCGTGAGTACGGATTTGAAACATTCAGGGTCAAGATACAAGATTTCTACGGTAGGTATATCTCGGTGCGACAAAGAGGTTGATACAGCATGTTTATGTATTTAGTGCGTGTCTGACGTGGTGTAACGTCACCACGTCTTTGGAAGAAATGGACATTCGACTTAACAAACATACAGACTTCCTTTATATACAGCCAGGGCATTGGAAGCACATTGTATTTTTTGAATAGAGGTTTACATCTATCTAAAAACCAAGTTCTGTCAATCGCTCTAATACACTTTTTTTGTACTCTAAAGATTCTCTCCATTACCACAGAATTATTGTAAGTTGTTTCATCTTTCTGTGACTGTCAAGTGCATGGCATTTCTTTTGATCGGTCAGCCTTGAACACCTACAGTGGACAAGCTACTCGTGGGCACGATTAAGGCCTGTTCTCTACCGAACCTATGTCTACCCATCAAAGCTACTCGTCTGAGTCCTTCGGTTGACTCATCACCAGCCTTATCCTCAACAATTAGGAGAGGACTCAGTACTGAAGGCGTTCACTGCAGCAAAAAGTGCAGGGAAGTGAACTGGCCTTCAAATAAACCCATCTACTAGAATTAAATATTTGCCTTTGTGTTGGCAGCCGAGGGCCGCTGAAAACCCCTAGCGACCGTCGGGTACAGTGCAAGAATGAACCATTCCATAATGAATTATGAATTATTTCATAAATTCACCAAGAAATATCCTTGTCCCGGTGGGTCTCAAGTACCACAAGTAACTAGTCCTGTTTCATTCACTATACTGGATGAGTTTTTTTACCGTAAGGCAAATATTGGGTCTTTACCTATGAAATTGGAATTTTTTTTCTTTGTTAATCATAATGTACTCCTACGATTCTATAGCTATTTCCAAATTTGTTTTTATTTGGAAAATGCAATATTATTTCAAGGTTTCACATGAAATTTTAATTTCTGGGCTAAATCGCATAATAAAAAAAATTTTAACAGAGCTCTTTTCATGTGCTTCCCATAATCATTTCTTAGATTCGCTGAAACTTTTATGAAGCGGTTACTTTTAAAAATTAACGCTGCCTACACTTAAGTTTATGTTATCCGATAATACACACAAAGTTTAGCTAAATTTGGATATGCCGTTCCCAACAAAAAAAATCAAAAATGTTTGTATGGAGAAAACAGTCTTAATGAAATTCTTCATACAAAACGCCAATTTCATAGGTAAGGACCCAATAGAAGTTATTCGCATAGTTAGTTTAATTTTTTTTTTCTTTTAAACCAAAAAAGTATAATAAAACGTTGTGGCGTTTGTTGGTCGCGCATGTAGCCTCTGCACATAATTACATCATTAAATTAAATAAATTAAAAAATTGGAGAAAACATGAGTTCCAATAAAAATTCGCTAGGAATCTCCGGCAGGCGCGTTGATCGATGATGGTTTTGAAACACAAAATAATTATACTACCCATACCAATAACTTCTATTTCACTTACCAAATATGCCTTATTTTTTTTTCTTACAGTAAAAAAAATCATCCGGTATAATTTTATTAACTTGTGTAGTTTGTAGCGTATTGGTTTATTCACTGGCAATGTTTGCATCCGTTCAATGTGCCGTTGGTATTGCGAATAAAATAAAATAACCCCTTTGAATTGCATCCGATATTTAGTCAATAAGTATACATACGTAGGCGTGTTATGTGTTTGACGTTATTATGGGTGTGTGTGTACAGTCTTTGTCCGGATGTATACGAATAATGTGTGGTCCGGTTTGGGCGCGGTTTTTTTATATGAAAAACTAAACGAGGAGACATGTTAGCCATGTTTGATGAAAATCGGTTAAACCATTTCGAAGATATTTAGCTTTTAACACTGTCTTTTGGACTTTTTTTACCGACGATATAATGTTTTGTTCGATCAATTTTCAATATTATAAGTGCCTCCACGAGCCCCGGGACCTCCGCGCCGAGGTGAACAAGGAAATAAACCATTTTCAGCGAAAATTTGAGCACAACACATGTGGAAGCCTGTTCTATCTGATACGTGGTTCTATCTGATATTTGGTTGGTGGTAGGGCATTTTAAATGTCCGACTGGCTGGCTACGACCATCTTATCTAAATCTGCCGCCAAACACCAATGTTAAAAACATTGTTGTGTTCCGGTTGTCAGAGATAAGTAAACCAGTCCCCAAATAAGATGGGGTTTCCGGGTCAGTACGTTTCCACCTTAGGCCTCACCTTCACTTAACATCAGGTGTGAATGAGGTCAAGTGCTAACCCGTTGTGTAAAAAGGCAATCGATCGGACACGGACGATAAGGAAGCAGCCGAACTGAGAGGTGCCAGTGTTCTCTGTCTACGGTTCGAAATTCCAAAAGAACTATAAATAGAAAAACTGAAATCGCATACTCCCGCCCTCGCCCCCGCCCCACCCCCCCCCTCTCCCACCCTACCCGGTGAAACTGTAAAGTCACTTGACTGACAGCAAAAGCTCCAGCTCAAAAGGAAAAAAATTAGAAAACCCTCGAGAACAAATGGTTGCTATCTTCGGAACGGGTTAACCAATTTTCATCAAACATGGCTAAGAATCTAACCCCTCGTTTAGTTTTATTATAAAAAAACAGCACACAGACAACTAAGTGATCCCAAGAGTATTCGGCATCTAGGGGCTAGTAAGAAACACTTTTCACATACGGCACACATATTAACCAATGACATACAGACAGAAATACTTTAGTGCTTATCTGTCCACCATCCAAATCATCGTCAGTTGAATAGAACCTTGGCAAGTTGAAATTATGGTATGAGGTCCAAGAGTCGACAAAATATTTAAGAAAATGGCATAGGGTTTTCGGTAGCACAATAATTGTCTCAAATTTTCTGATTATTCTTATTAATATTTGTGATTTTTACTTGTTTTTTTTTTAATATTTATTTAGGCAATAATTAAAATAATCTTTTTGTTTTTATCCTAAAACATTATAATACTTACATGTATATCTGATGACCATTCATAAAATATTGTAATTATGTGGAAAACTTTTCGGCCTACAATTTATGCAAAGCTGTTCTCTTACCGAATAAAGTAAACAAAAATCGCCCAACCGATCCATAGTCACACCAACCGATCCATAGTCACACCAACCGATCCATAGTCACACCAACCGATCCATAGTCACACCTACCGATCCATAGTCACACCAACCGATCCATAGTCACACCAACCGATCCATAATCACACCAACCGATCCATAGTCACACCTACCGATCCATAGTCACACCAACCGATCCATAATCACACCAACCGATCCATAGTCACACCAACCGATCCATAGTCACACCTACCGATCCATAGTCACACCAACCGATCCATAGTCACACCAACCGATCCATAATCACACCAACCGATCCATAGTCACACCAACCGATCCATAATCACACCAACCGATCCATAGTCACACCAACCGATCCATAATCACACCAACCGATCCATAGTCACACCAACCGATCCATAATCACACCAACCGATCCATAATCACACCAACCGATCCATAATCACACCAACCGATCCATAGTCACAAAAATTTGCCACATTGGTGTGACTATGGTTCATTTCATTTATTCGTAGTCACACCGTTCATTTTACCCGACCCATAGTCACACCAATACACCCTTGACCAAATTCTATTTGAGTTTCTTATTTGGGTTGATACTTCTTTTTTTATTTCCCCTGTTGCGTTACTTCTTTACGCGTTACTGAGGTTGGTACCCCGGACTAACACTGGACACGCACACAACATCCTCAAACACACAACGTCCCACTTTTTTCGTCGGGGATTAAAAACGACTTCATTCGAAAGTTCTCAGGAAAAATTTTCCATGTGAGTGTCCGAAAATGGGCCCATAATGAATATGCAATTGTTTAAATGCACACCGCCGCGGCCCCAGTTACCTGCGGTACGCAGGCGCGATGTAGCCATACAACACTACCATCGGGGTCAGCTTTAATAATAACAAATGTGAATGAGCCTATCCTACAAAGGGTTGCGTACCACCGACAGTGTTACAACACAAGGCAGCATATAACAACAAACAAAGCGCCGAAAGGGTAGCGCCGAGCAAACTCATTAAGACTTCATGAAATGTTATCGGGTAGGCTAGTTTGTTTCACTAAAATAGGTATTATAGTTTGTCTATCGTTAGGTATTATATCTTCTCTTACAACATATAGCGTGTTAAGTAGGAACGGAGCAGGTTTCAAATTTGTATTGTACGTATGAGATAGAGCAAGAAAAAACATTGCAAAAATGCTAGTCCTCTTCATAGGTTTACAATTTTATCGATCGAGTGTGGTAACAATTCGGTGAAAATTGCAACAGGCCTGAATCTGTAGTAGCAGGTCCCCGTGAGCACCGCCCAACCATGAGAAGGATTACCGCCGACTGCCACGACTTGGCCAACTCGTGTATCGACTGCCACGACTTGGCCACCTCGTGTATCGACTGCCACGACTTGGCCACCTCGTGTATCGACTGCCACGACTTGGCCACCTCGTGTATCGATTGCCACGACTTGGCCACCTCGTGTATCGACTGCCACGACTTGGCCACCTCGTGTATCGACTGCCACGACTTGGCCACCTCGGGTATCGACTGCCACGACTAGGCCACCTCGTGTATCGAACCAAGTTAGTCGCAATATTTTATTGTCAGATTTTCACTTGCATTGCAATTATTTTATCTACAATAGTAATAGATCTTTTATCAGATAACGCACACAACATAATTTTGTTTTCCTGAAATGCGCAATCCGATAAATATTGTATAATTTACTACGTCGTAGTTCTCCAACGCGACGGCCAGGCAGTACCTGTATGTCAGGACACAGGCACTGAGTGCACATCAAATCGAAAACATAAATAAAATGTAGACACGGCAAGGTTCTCTTGGAGTTTCCAATTGATCTAGAAAAGAGCTGACACGGTGAACGCAATATTCTGCAGCGAGCTTCACTTAAATTAAATACAAATTTTCGCGTAACGTTTGCTATTAGGGTTCAGTCCCCATTACGGGATGTCTGTAAACCTGTTGTATTCGCTATTTACAATGATTTTAATTCTAAATGAAAATATATAACAATAGCTTTTTCAGAATGTTCAATATCCTAGTACGTCTCTCCCAAATTTCAATAGGTTCGGTTCAGCATTTAGGCGTGACATCCGAATAGACAGACATAGTTTCGCATTGACAACTTAGTAACGTACTTTAAGTTAACGTACACCAGAAAATATCAACTAATAAAAATGTGAGTTTGATGATCGCGCGTTCGCTTCAAAGTGGATGGATAAACGGAAATTCACGCTGACGGAGCGAGTGGGGGGCGGGGGGCGCGGGGGGACCGCTGCTACGGGATAACACTTTCAAATTCAAAATGATCCAATACTTCTCGATAATGATTTCGACTAAATTTTAGATTTATGTATCCAGCTTGTGTGTATTCATTAGGTACAACCAGTCTATTCATTTCGATGTCTCTTACATCGAAATAAATATTGTATAATTTACTACGTCGTAGTTCTCCAACGCGACGGCCAGGCAGTACCTGTATGTCAGGACACAGGCACTGAGTGCACATCAAATCGAAAACATAAATAAAATGTAGACACGGCAAGGTTCTCTTGGAGTTTCCAATTGATCTAGAAAAGAGCTGACACGGTGAACGCAATATTCTGCAGCGAGCTTCACTTAAATTAAATACAAATTTTCGCGTAACGTTTGCTATTAGGGTTCAGTCCCCATTACGGGATGTCTGTAAACCTGTTGTATTCGCTATTTACAATGATTTTAATTCTAAATGAAAATATATAACAATAGCTTTTTCAGAATGTTCAATATCCTAGTACGTCTCTCCCAAATTTCAATAGGTTCGGTTCAGCATTTAGGCGTGACATCCGAATAGACAGACATAGTTTCGCATTGACAACTTAGTAACGTACTTTAAGTTAACGTACACCAGAAAATATCAACTAATAAAAATGTGAGTTTGATGATCGCGCGTTCGCTTCAAAGTGGATGGATAAACGGAAATTCACGCTGACGGAGCGAGTGGGGGGCGGGGGGCGCGGGGGGACCGCTGCTACGGGATAACACTTTCAAATTCAAAATGATCCAATACTTCTCGATAATGATTTCGACTAAATTTTAGATTTATGTATCCAGCTTGTGTGTATTCATTAGGTACAACCAGTCTATTCATTTCGATGTAAGAGTTCTTCGTTAAAAGACTTCAACGGGACCGAGCTATATAATTGATGATAACAAATGTCACTCCTAATGTTAGCTGAACATGAGGCCGAGGGTGGAGCGCGCTTACCAAGAACTTCTAACTTAGTTGGGTGCTAGCTATCTTACCTCAAACAGTAGGAGCAGCTATCGACGTCACTGCTTGGCTGTCGACTAAGTTAATGGTAGCTGACCAGGCGGACAATTCAAAATGCTCTACCACCACCAAAACTGAATAGTCACTAAACATGTACCCCGCTAGGCATCAAACCGGCGACCTCATTCGAGCTACACGGGGGCGGTGTGTGATCGTTTTCCCTGAATTGGCTTCCTGTTGGAAATGTACGTTTACAGAGAACCGGAAACCGGCTCAAACGTACCTACTGATAGCCCGGCGGGCGCGCGCCACGCTATTGGCTATTGGCTATTGGCTATTGGCTATTCGATATTGGAACAAAATTGGGCTGCGCTGAGAATGGGCACCTCAATATATGGTGAGGTCTGTGTGAACAACAGGACAAACAATAACAGTTGGTGAAATATAATAATACATTGCTGTAAACTGCACATTTAACCAACGGCCGGCGAGACTTGTGCGATATCATCCATATACGAGTACACCACAACATTGTGCTTAAAGCTAAAATATTCTCGGTTAATCTTTAACAAACTGCACTCACATCGGAAAACGCATTATAACGGTTCAAAGACTGGAAACTACGACGCGGTGCTGACGCAGGTACCTACTTATGTTCTATTGCATGTGAACTACAGAGTTGTCCTTATCAGCGGGTAGTGTTTGAAATGATATGAAATTATTTATTTGCTTGATTTTGAGTACAAGATAGGATGACACATAACAGAAGTCCCATTCAAAATCTAGTGTGAAAATACTTAATAAATTAGGATAGCATTAGATAGATTATTACTTAAATATAATATAATAATGTATGTTGTCACAATATAAAACTAATTAATTGTCAATGCTGTGTTGATGTCAGAATTGTCCGTTATACAAGTATTTTAAAATAGTGGTAGATATTCCTTAATTGAATAATAACATTTATTGATAAGCCATTCATGTAACTTAATTTTAAATTGTCGTCCAGTCAATCATTTTAAATCATTTTGTGAGGGTGTTGTACTATATACCTTCGCAGCCATATAATTAACGTTTTTTTGCGTAACTGACAACATATACTTAAGTATAATTACTTTATCAGGCCCTCTAGGTCGTAACTATATAATATTAGGCCTAATTTGTATGGGATAGTGTTCTGGTTGTTCCCTTACAAACAAACAAAGTTGTTTTATGTACAAACAAGTGAGCGTAAGTAGTTTGTACTGTCTGAATAACGGTCTACACGAGTCTAGAAAATTTGCATCAATTTTTTCTTTTAAGAGTTCGATTCCCGGCTATGAAAATTTAGAAAGTGTAATAAGAAAACCTCTTTAAACATTTTTAGCTATTTCAGAAGCTTTTGGATCTCATCATCCAATCGAATTCAATCCAATCCAATCTGCAAACATTCGCCCTGTACAGCGACGAGCGTTACTAACAGTAAACAGAATCTCTACATATATAATATGTTAGCTGAATAACTAGAGTACGGTATTCGGTATCGAATAACTTATGTATTGACGAATACCGCGCGAAGTTGCAGCGAGCGGGCTAACCGACCGCCAACCGCCACCGCACCGTCCGCACCGACCGCGAGTCGCTTACCTATGCTACCTCTGCACATAGGCTCGTATAACATAATAGTGTATATAAAAATTGCATTGCGGGCGACCGATTGGTGTAGTGGATAGTGACCCTATCAGCGAAACCAACGGTTGCGGGTTCGAATCCCGCGAGGGGTAAATGTTTGTGTGATGAATACGAACATTTATTCCCGAGTCATGGATGTTTATATAAATGTTTATGTATGTTTATCCATTATCTCGTATCCATAGCACAAGCTTTGCTTAGTTTGGGACTAGATGATTGGTGTAAGTGTCAGAAATATTTATTTATTTTATTAAGAGTGAGACTTGCTCTCAATTCTGAATCGCTTTATTAATTTATAGTTTTCTTCTAAACATTGGGACCAATAGAAACTTGCCGGAACTGAGAATCAAATTAACAAAAATGACAAAAGTATTGTTAAGGCACCAATCCGATAGGTTTAATAATTAGGGTTAAACGTCTGTAATAAAATAAACAATGTGCCTCGAATTAAAGAGAGGCATGCAAGTATTAAAAAGTGCTCACATGAGTAAGGTATGAAGCTATAATATAATAATGATAAGCTCCAAAACAGCCATGTTATTCTGCATTTGGTATGCCCGCAGGCACACCTTATCCAAGTGACTACGATATTACAAGAGTTCGGTGTGCAGGGCAGTGTACCTCGTCGCTTGGCTTTGAATCCTATTTGCGCCGCCGCACTCAAACGGTAACTTATAAAGGTTTCCGCTCCTTTGTGCCAGCTACTTCTGGTGTACCGCAGGGCTCGCATCTCGGCCCACTTCTACTCGATATATTTACTAATGATATCTCCAATGTGGATTTCTTAATTCCTTTTATATGCTGATGACAATGGGGTTTCTAAAATTATTAAGTCACAATGACGAATGAATATTGTATAGGAGGCGGAGTAAGGTGACTGGATTGAAAAAATACATTAGGTACCTGCATAGGTACGAGTATGTACTGAGGATGACTGTTCAGTTCCTTTAGAAATCAGATCCTACGTGCACAGTACGAAACAGCGGTACTGGCAATTTTATGAGAAAATTTCGACGTTAGGGCAAAAGTGCACGTAACACGCTCTAACAATTGACTCAAATGAGAGTAAAAAATTTAATTAAAGCGGTTGATCCGTCGCCAGTTGTAATGGCTAGGCGCTACACGTGTGCGTGTGTGTGTTAACTAGCCGATACATAAATATGTGCAGTTGTATGTACCTGCATACATTATGTATGATCGTGCTACTACATATGGCGTGGTGCGTGTGCGGAGGTTGATAGCCGTGACACGACCTACCACTCCACCACTCGGTCCCTCTCAACGTTCACCATCCTCTCTTCTTGATCCACCACAATGTTTTTATGTATGTTCGTACTTGGCCTCAGTCATTCTACCCATTTAGCATTGCTCTATCATTAGCAAATCCGCATATATATCTACTAATTATAGAGCCCGCTGGGAATCGAACCAGCGACAAATTGCAAGCTCTATGTTGTTCATATCGGGCCCAGGGAAGTGGTCCAAGTGAGATGCACTGGGTCACCGCAAATATGTCGATGCAGTAAACATAACAACTGTGTGCGTGTGTCCGAGTGTGTGTGTGTGTGTACGGAGTTCTCGAACTTATTGCGTTATAAGTTATAACATAATTTAGGAGCGCTCGGGATGCAATAATGTGCAAGGCAAATCAAATTGCCCGTAGTCCTATCAGTAGTACTTCTTTGTTAAGTTCTTCGTTCATAAGGGCAACTTCGTTTACCCGTAGTTCTATTAAAGTGTGTAAATTCTCTTTGTATTCTCTCGGACAGTTTGTGATTCAATTTCAATAATTTTTTCTTTGTTTGAGAGGCTCCGCCTGCGTGGCCCCATAGAGGTACCTAAATATGGTGGAAGATGCATTCCGGAGATTGAAAAGGGAACCTCACTGAATTGGGGTTTTTGTCTACTTGGACGATTATAAACGCATCCAGGCCAAACTTGTAGCTTCCATAATATCGCAATACGAATAAATGCAGCGGCCACCACACAGCGACTGCAATGTCACGGGGGTGGGGGGTGGGGGGGGGTGGGGCGCAGAATGTTGCAGTGGTGTGGTCACATATCGAGTCTGTGACAGCGGGCGGACACGGTCACGGTCACGAACACCATTGCGAGCTTATTTGATTATTCCCGATAAATAATAACAAATATTTGTGACACTTACACCAATCATCTAAATCCCAAACTATGCAAAGCTAGATATGGATACTAGATAACGGATTAACATACATATACTATAAACATCCATGAGTCGGGAATAAATATTCGTATTCAGTACACAAACATTTATCCCTCGCGAGATTTTAACCCGCAACCGTTTTGGTTTCGATGATAGGGTCACAAAATGCATGATAGGTACGTAATGAATGTAAACAGACCATTTTATGGAACAAAAAAGATAATATGGGTTGTAATGAGTAGTTGATAATTGCGAGGTGGGGAGGAAGGGAAAGAAACTCTTGTCGTGGACAACGATGTAATAGTATTCTCTTTATTCTCTCTCTACTATAGTACTCTCGCACTCCTGTGGGAGGTGGTTCTTTGAATCTGGCGCCGGTCCTCTCACGCATCGGCCTACAGAAGTTAAGGTCGGCAGAAAGATTAGGGATGGCACATATTTACATTGATAATTGTATTGTGATACTTCCTACAAGGCCTATGACTCGGATGTAATTAGGTATGTAGGATATTCAAATATACTGTCCTTATACCCAAAGGTTGCCTGGAAGAGATCGCTTTTAGTGATAAGGTCGCCAAATTGTACATTCTATTCTTACCACTTTTCTGAAACTGTATTTTCTTGTCTGTTGTGCAATAAAGTGTATTTGTATTGTATTGTATGTTAAGAAAGCATATTATAAAATATCAGATTATTTGGATGACCAATCAACCATGGACGTAACCAGCTCGTTCGCATGCCAGGCTATGTCACAATTAATAATGAAAAATTGTGATGTCGTTTTGTAATATAAAAACAACGACCTCTCGAGTTTCTTCTCAGCGGAATATTGCCTTTTGAACAAGCAGTAGCTTTAAAAAAAACGTAAAATCTGACTATTTTGAAATAAAAAGTATTTTTGACTTTGAGTGCCTATAAGGGATTTACTATTTTAGTAATTAACTGATTTAAGTTTGTAGGTTTTACTGTCTGCTCAAAATGTATGTGTGATCACGGGGCGGTGTCTGTCCTTTTATCACCGCCATTTATTTCAGACACTATTTGATGTCGACGATCTTATTGACGTTCGGTGGCCCAAATACAGACGTATATATGTGGTGATGCTGTGTCACACCTAATGGAAGCTTCTAATATACAGAGTGACCCATTGAGATGGATCAGTTCGGGCACATCGGATTTACAGTTGAGCTAACATTTGATGGATTACAACAGCGGAACATACAACAACATTAATGTATTAGTCATTCATTACGTATATTTTACAACACTTTTCCGAGAAAACATTTAAAAGTGCTACCTCCAGCTTATCGTTAGAATAGGCCTCATAAATATTAGGAAAAGGTGTTGAAGGAAACTTATCAAGTTTGCGTTTAAGATTCCCTCAAAAGGTAAAATAGAAATCCTATAGTATCACTTTGTTGTCCATCTGTATTTTTGTCCGCGTGTCAAGGCCCTTATTTACATATACGGCTGGAGGAATCAAGTTGAAATTAATATAGAGTTCTGCGGCCTCGTACTGCTGTAACAACTTTCTAGAGGACACAATACAAATATAATATTAGAAATGGACAATTGGCGGAACGGGCCATCTGAATTAATTCATTTGTTCGATGAGGTGACGCAACCTGAGGGCATGAGTGTGACACACAGTTCACCGGCTTATTTACATAGGAAGAAGCTCTTTGACAAATTACATGTTGCGGTTACGACGAGTATTGCACACGTATTTGCTTCTAACTAGAGTGAGGCAGAAATAATCACCATTACCTATTTTATATATGTATTATATTATTTAAGATTTATAGAGTTGATGGAATTATTAAATTTCGTAGGTAATTGGTTACGATTGCTGATAGAACTGCAGTGAGACAACTGAACAGGTGGCAGGGAACAGTCGCGGCCCGTGTCACGCGGGTCTTGTCATTTGTACTTGTGTACAATATCGGTCGGTTTCATTCACCTTAACTTTATTGTTCAAGTGGCAACTGGAAGCCTTAGGTATGTCGTACAAATGGATCGGAACGATTGCTTAGTTATTTATAAATGAAGATTACACAACGGAATGTCGACGAGATTCTGCAGACTCTACATAACTAAGCCCACATCCATCAATCTTCAACCTTCCACTAGTTTATTAAAAAAAAACGCGACCAAGTGCCAATTGTTGTTGTACAATTTTCTGTTGAATGTTATTTCTTTCTCCGAAGCAATGATATAATTTTTTATTTTGTAGGTAATCAGGGTGTACGTACAATAGTCAAATATCGCTCGTTCCGAGGGTAATTTTCCTCTTTGAAGGACAAACAAGTAATTCGAAAGATTCCTATTGAAAAGGTTCGTACCTATATTACTCGTACAAAAGGAACAATTTGTTTGACTAGACTTGATCAGATTTGATTGGAGATATTTATACACATTGATCACGTGTATCGTAAATCCCACCGGGGTCCCTGTTATATTGTAGCTGTGACGAGAAAAGTGATGGATTAGCGTTAATTGTGAACGAGATGGTTACGTCCGTGGATGATTGTCATTTAAATAGTGTGATATTTTATAATCACCTAATAAGTTTCTGTTTAATAATTATGAGCTCATCTACTACTTAGTTCAGAACAACCTCCTAAAATAAAAGTGCTGTCGGGACCGACCCCGACACTAAGCGCTTCATCCTTTCTCAATTAATAATTATGACCGACACGTGCATAATACATAACTAAATAATTTAGTTATTTACGAGCTGGTAAGTTACTATCTCGAGACAATCACGGTCTAGTAGGTGTACGGTTTTAGTGCGCTGGAATATTAAAAAATTAACCATTAAAATGTCCCTTTATTAAGCTTACTCTACCTACAGCTACCTCGCGGGATGAGCTTAGAATATTATTAACTTTTCATTTCACTCCCTTTAATAAAAATGCAATTAATTGATAATCATTTAATATTATCGTCAAAATTCACAAGTACAGTCGACTGCACGACGTAACACCATCGGTGCGAGTTGGTCGCGCGACGCCAGCACTAGAGATGGGCCGAGCATGGGTTTCACCGAATTCGGCCAAATATTCGGCATAATTGATTCCTTTACGTAAACAATACAAGTAGAAACTACAAATAAGATTCATTTCTTGTTAAAATGTTGCAATTTAATCATGCAACTCTGGATTAAAACAAAAAACTTGCTTAATTTTTCACAATAAAAACCTGATCATATTAACACTTTATTTTATTATAAAGAATTCACTGTAGCTTAATCTCACAACAGCTACATACTTAAATTTTGTTTTTAATTAATAACCATCTTTTTATCTGCTGTTATTGGAAATAAAGCTGCAGTGTCAACAAAAAGATAAAGCTTCACTGTACGAGTACCTCATTAAAATAACACATTTAACACTCAACTCATACATGGCTCAATACTGTAAAAAGTTTGAGTACCACTTTGCCGAACATTCGGTGATTTAGCCGAATATTCGGTAAACCTGCCGGATATGCCGAATACCGGATATAAAACGAATATCCGGCCCATCCCTAGCCTGCACCGGAAGTGTGAAAGCAGCGAGGTCCGGTTATACTGGAAGTGTTGCGGTCACGTGCTGCGGCCGCCTCTATAATACGTTTCATTAGGGTGTCGAAACTATACGTACGATGTCCGTCTCAAAGTTCAGCCCCTCCTTATTACGTTAATAATCATTAAACTATACGTACGATGTCCGTCTCAAAGTTCAGCCCCTCCTTATTACGTTAATAATCATTAAACTATACGTACGATGTCCGTCTCAAAGTTCAGCCCCTCCTTATTACGTTAATAATCATTAAACTATACGTACGATGTCCGTCTCAAAGTTCAGCCCCTCCTTATTACGTTAATAATCATTAAACTATACGTACGATGTCCGTCTCAAAGTTCAGCCCCTCCTTATTACGTTAATAATCATTAAACTATACGTACGATGTCCGTCTCAAAGTTCAGCCCCTCCTTATTACGTTAATAATCATTAAACTATACGTACGATGTCCGTCTCAAAGTTCAGCCCCTCCTTATTACGTTAATAATCATTAAACTATACGTACGATGTCCGTCTCAAAGTTCAGCCCCTCCTTATTACGTTAATAATCATTAAACTATACGTACGATGTCCGTCTCAAAGTTCAGCCCCTCCTTATTACGTTAATAATCATTAAACTATACGTACGATGTCCGTCTCAAAGTTCAGCCCCTCCTTATTACGTTAATAATCATTAAACTATACGTACGATGTCCGTCTCAAAGTTCAGCCCCTCCTTATTACGTTAATAATCATTAAACTATACGTACGATGTCCGTCTCAAAGTTCAGCCCCTCCTTATTACGTTAATAATCATTAAACTATACGTACGATGTCCGTCTCAAAGTTCAGCCCCTCCTTATTACGTTAATAATCATTAAACTATACGTACGATGTCCGTCTCAAAGTTCAGCCCCTCCTTATTACGTTAATAATCATTAAACTATACGTACGATGTCCGTCTCAAAGTTCAGCCCCTCCTTATTACGTTAATAATCATTAAAGTCGCTTCTGAAATGTATTCGTAACAAACGAGCATTCACACTTTGTTAGTGTAAGATCGAGGATAACGTTTATGACGAGTTTCACTTTAATTAATCCAATCCGACTTCTAAACCAGTTCGTATTAATGATAACTGGGGCTACCTTTAGCTGGCGCTCTACGTATACATGCTACGCACTAGTACATACACACAGCAATCGTACAGATGCTGAGTAATACAAACAGAGAACAACTTGGTTGAGGCGCTTTAATTGGATACTCTAAGTGTTGAAAAAAAAAACCAAGTGCAGTTCGCACTTACATAAATGTACAGTTTCATGCGTGGTTAGTGTAGTGTCCGATAAACCGCTACCCGGGTCATATTGTCTCACCTCGAGACCGGGACCCGGCCTCGGCCCGGGCAGAGCGCACAGCAATGCATGTTCAAACTTTCATTCAACTTTGCATCACATCATTAATAGAGAACGAGTACCTATTTGCTTCAATTTAAGCAAATAATTGCTTCACGAGGATGACTACTTTTATTGCTTATTGAAAAGATTGTTGAAACAAGGGATGTATGAAGGGTCAGAAATGATTGTTCGCTTTTCTCTCGGAGACTTATTACCAAGATTGACCAACTTACAAGTGACAAGGTGCTTCGGTGTCAGATTATAAATTAGCTACATGACACATTAGTGTATCTCATTAGAGATAATGTATTCGAAATAACTAGGCTTTGAAATATTAGAAAACCCCCGATGTAACAAATGAATGTATTATTTAGATCATTAGTTTCCAAAGTGGTCCACGGGAGACTCGACGGGGGTGAAGTGAAGAACTAAAATGTTGGCTTCACTTCACCTATCAATGAAGACAGATAATATTTTAAGAAGCTCAGCGACTGTTACTTTTAAAAACTTGCATATTCCATATACAAAAAAGATGTCAAAAATGTTGGATGGAATCACTTTTTTGATTGGCCAACTTTACTATTTAAACATAAACATTCATAAACATTCACAGCAGAATCATTCATTAATTAATCAACCAATTCTCACTTTTTTTTATCGAAAACTTATTCGTGGTTGGAACTCAGCAAACCGTAGTTACACACATCTTCACATTTTTGTCGAGTTTTGGGAATATGGTACAAATGTAGCTGCGGGGGTCCACCGAAACCAGTTAAATTTTGAAAGTGGTCAATGAGAAAAAAAAGTCTGCGAACCTCTCATCTGATCAACATCATCATCTGATTAACATCAGGTGTGATTGAGGTCCAGTACGAAACCGTCGTGCATTAAAAAAAAATCTAGGTCGAGCACACCAACTGTGTTCGAAGCTATTTACCCGATTGTCATCAAACATGGCTAAGAACCTGTCCCCTCGTATGTTAACGTAGATATTACATATAAACTGGTCCATAAAAATTAAAAAATGTTCCTCTCAATAAATTTAAAGATACTATAAAACAGAAACTCATTAACAAAGCATATTATAAAATAGCAGACTATTTAGATGATAATCATCCCTGGACATAAGCAGATCGTTCGCATGTCAGGCTATTTCACAATTAATAATGAAATATTTTTTATATTATAGAAACCTAACCCGATTTTAAAAGAGCAACCCTTCGAGTTTCTTGCTTGTTCATCTCAGGGGAAAATTGCATTTTGAACAAGCAGTAGCTTAAAAAATGTAAAATTAACTATTTTAAGTGTACTCTGTGTACCTACAAAATAATGCATTTTTGACTTTGACATTGGTTTTCATATGCATACTCGCATAACATATAGGTAACTGAACTGAACAATAAAAGCAGGAATTGTCCTTACAGCTTCTACTTATCTATACCTAAAAGAAATAATTACATTCATTTTTAAATTTTACAAGTCGCGACAAAGTAATTTCACGAGGGCGCAGCGTTTCTTTTCAAGTTGCGAATTAAATGCTCGGAAACAACGTTTTGAGCACGGTGCGGATACGTGAATTTGTGGCAATTTTTCAAAAAAAAAAAAAGCGGACAGAAATTACGGTCATACGGAAATAAAATTGACTATCAGTTTATCTTATCATTATTAGTTTATCTTATCATTATTAGTTTATCTTATCATTATTAGTTTTAGGGAAGTGTAAGACACTTACATATTTTAGACACGATGAAATGCCCATTGAAAAGCAATAAATCATACTTTTTATCTCACCTTTTATGGCAATAACTACTGATATTGGAGGGTATGGACCCTCGGACCCTCGCGCCGTGCGAGGTGGAGGTGGACTAACGGACAGGCCGCGATGAGCTAGCGCCTGCCGATACATACAAACTAGGGCATTACCGAGGGCATTCAATGCATTGTTACAGGATGGTTTGCCCATGAATATTTATGCGGTAACTCCGAAATCGCGAAAAATATCAGCTGCCTATAAAAAAGTTCATCAGCATGTTAGGAACACTTGGTTTTATTTTTTTTTTGTTGAATTCACATTCGTGGCGAGAACAGCCAATAAAATGTGCTCAATCTATTCCATAACACCCAGACGAATTCTTGTTCTCATCACCATCAGCGAATCTATCTTATCTTTAGGAGAGGATCACCAGCCGCGATGCTGGTGAACGTTTATTTGACTCAGGCGCATATGGTAGACACCAACTGCTTAAAGTAAGTACGTGCCTTGTCGGCGCCGTGGCAGTCCATTAGTGCGGGATGCTCGGCGTGCGCGGCGAACAGTGCGGCGAGTGCGGCGGCGTCTACTACGGCGTCGGCGTGCGGCGGATAACAAGCCACGCACCACCTGCGCCCGCCTCCTCGAGCGCGCGGTGAGCGACTGCCGCCGTTGCCGCCGCCGCTCACCGCCTAGCGTCAGCCCCGACCCTTCTGCGCCGCAGATTAGAACCACGACGACGGCTGCTACGCGGGGTCCGGACCCACAACCTGAGTGTTAGGCTGTTACCGAATGTCTGCTGACTGTCGTCGGGCCTACTTAATTATGATATCTAGCACGACTGACAACGGAAATATTACATGGACTGATGCTTTCTAAAACATTTTCAATTGATATTAAAAAAATATAACACGTAAGTAAATTAGTAAATTCGTGTCTCAAATTTAATATTGTATCGGAAACTGAACAAATGGTGACAATAATAATTGTTACAAATTAATGAACACCTATCGCCGAGCACTGATTAATTAATCGCCGAGTGTAATCATAACTATAAAAAATATATAAACTGGAGGCTGCGTCACTTTATACTATAAAGTTTGTATAAAAAATTTGAAATATTATGATATTATTGAAATACACAAGCTAAATGTCTTCGAAACGGCTTACTCGTTTAGTAATCCGCACTCACATAATTACTGAAATACGTCCGGACAAAGGCTGGACACACACACACAAAACACCGGCAAACGCATAACAGCCGTCGTTTTTCGTCGGGGGTAAAAAATTGTACGCAATTATCTTTGATTTTGATGATGTAGTATGTTGTTAACATATTGAACATAATAACATAATAAAAATCGACCGGTGAAGTTCCAAGAACATCAGGGGATAGAAACTAAACTATGATACACTAGAAATTAATTACAAGTATACTTAGATAGCAGTGTTGAGCAAACGGCTAATAATTAATTATGTTTTCATTGAGCTCCATGGAACTAGATATTTCAGTAGTTACCGGCTTGAGTGCATCTCATCGTTGCAAAACTTTTCCGATGAAAGCTGCGGTTAACTTTTTTCTTACCTAATAAGCAGTTTGTTCGCCTGTACACGCGTTATTGTACTGTATACAATTTACATTTAGTTATCATAACTCATAACTTTCAATATAGCGATCAGAAAATTGCATTTCATGCTCTCGTTACAGTAAAAGTGTATGACATTCCATGATAGCCCACTTTTAAATTTCAAGTAAGTTTGATTAGAAAACATGTAGCCACTAAAGACATTTAAATTTGTTCGCCGCGACCTCGGTATTCCGGAAAAGAGAAAAACAGCCGCGCAATCGGATTCAGTGAAAAGTTGATGGGGAGGAAATTTCATTTGAAAATGCTTTCCGTTGTAGTTGGAATAAAAGCAGATTATCGACGTCGAATTGCGTGATTAACACTTAATAGTATCGAGTGTTATTTGGAGCTTGGAGCCAATTGGAGCGCGAATATAGTGATTTAATCTACGAGTAAATCACTTTCTGCAAAAATCTACTATTTTTTGGATACACTCAGTTGACATATATGCAACTATTGGATGGATACGACTTGGACGGGTCTAAACTCCGTTGACATATATGCAACTATTGGATGGATACGACTTGGACGGGTCTAAACTCAGTTGACATATATGCAACTATTGGATGGATACGACTTGGACGGGTCTAAACTCAGTTGACATATATGCAACTATTGGATGGATACGACTTGGACGGGTCTAAACTCAGTTGACATATATGCAACTATTGGATGGATACGACTTGGACGGGTCTAAACTCAGTTGACATATATGCAACTATTGGATGGATACGACTTGGACGGGTCTAAACTCAGTTGACATATATGCAACTATTGGATGGATACGACTTGGACGGGTCTAAACTCAGTTGACATATATGCAACTATTGGATGGATACGACTTGGACGGGTCTAAACTCAGTTGACATATATGCAACTATTGAAACGGGGTTTCGTTTGCATTTTTTATTTCTCGCACCAGTGTTATATATAAGGCTAAGGTAAGGCGCGAAGTACCAATAGTTGCATGTATATACGAGTATGCTGTATGTACGTTTACCTTCCCACGGCGAAATGTCGATGACTTTGTTGGTTGATCCTGCCTTCAAGCTGATATGGGTGGGAAAACAATAGAGTTAGCTAGCTATGTTATTCTGTAAGCCTCGCGTAACAACTCGCATCTGAATCCGCGGTGAGGCGAGACCACAAACGATAACTTTGCGGTGGATTTCTCTTCTACGTTAGTATATTTAGATAATGTTTAGACTACAGTATGACATCGTTAACTTATTAACTCCATAGTATCGTGTGTCACTGCCGCAGTCAACGCGTCAGTCTGACTTGTCGACGTGGAGTTGTAACAGTGCGGTGTTTGAAGTGTTCAGCAGTTTAAAGTTTACAATATTTGCGCGGGGCGCGTGCCGCGGGGCGCAGGCTCTGCCGCGGGGCGCGTGCCGCGGGGCGCAGGCTCTGCCGCGGGGCGCGTGCCGCGGGGCGCAGGCTCTGCCGCGAGCCTGGCCCACTTTACTATTTCACACATCGCGTTACGTACGGTCAGCAGATTTGCGAAGTTTTGTAGTTACAGACTCGGTTAATTAGGGCTTGCAGGCGACATTTATATAATTCTATTGAGATTCACGTAAATGCGAACCGGGAGCATACTGACTGACTGATAAACGCTAAAGCCTTGTTATTATTTCAAGTAGATAAATAAATAAATATCCTTAGACATACACACAGCGCCATCTAGTTCCACAGTAAGCAACTATATGCTTGTGTTGTGGATACCAGATGGTTGATATAATACATAAATACATTTTTTTTTTGTAAATAAATACTTATTATAAATGAAAACATCCATAACTCGGGTACACATGTCCGTATTCATCACACAAATATATGCCCCTAGCGGGATTCGAACCCGCAACCTTTTGGTATAGTGGTCAGAGTTGCTAACCATTACACCAAACAGGTCGTCAGATGAATGTGACATTCAACAAATGATGTCATGTACCTACCTACCTATTTTAGCTTGACATTTGCCATGTATTGACGACGGATTGGTGTAGTGGATTGTAACCCCGCCAGCGAAACCAGCGGTTGCGAGTTCGAATCCCGCGAGGGGTATATGTTTGTGTGATGAATACGTACATTTATTCCCGAGTCATGGATGTGTATATTGTTATCATAACAAATTATTGTAGTTTTTTTGCGTAATAAGGAGTATTTGTTTTTTATTGTTTATATAAATATTTATGTATGTTTATTCGTTATCTTGTATCCATAGTACAAGCTTTGCTTAATTTGGGACTAGGTGATTGGTGCAAGTGTCGGAAATATTTATATTTATTCATAAAAGACAAGCTGTGGATTCACAAAGGATAGACGTTTTTAGAGGAGTATTTTTACATTCGTACCTATTGCCAGTATCCCTACTTAACTAATTTTATCAGACGACCCTAATTTGTAAGAATTTTTTCAATCAAAAACATTAATGAAAAAGGTCCCTACCTCTAATTTAGCTGTCGTTAAGGAGTGTACACACCGAACCCGCCGCCGCCGACGCCCCGTACGCTGGCCGGCGGCGGCGGCGCGGGTTAGTGAATAATGAAATAATAATCAAATAGTCCTCCGACACCAACCCTTCGCCGCCGCTCAGCGTACGGGGCGTCGTCGGCGGCGGCGGGTTCGGTGTGCACAGTGCCTTAATCTTACAAAACAGTTCAAATTCAGATCAATAAGTTCCAAGAACTTTTCCGTTTTTGAAAGGCTTCAGTTTCGCAGGAATCAGTGTACGGGCAGCTTTACGAGAAAACATCTATTTTTAACTCATAAAGAAGCAATAAATCAAACACATTTCACTTTACTTTAGAGAAGGCTTTCAAAATATCTATTTTTACGTTCTACGCTCTGACGTCATGTCCTTGCACGTGTACATGAGGTAGGTAGGTATTCAGATGACATTTATTTTTAAATGTTCTTTATTAGTCTTTAAGTATTTTAGCGAAATGAAGTATGTTTGAAATGGTTTACCTAATTAGTCCACTATCATTTTGAGAGCACGTAACGTAATTTATATTTATAGATAAATAGAACGTTGAGAACGATCTCTTCAAGAGTACCTATATTAAACAAGTAGGTAGATACTTTTAACTGGATAAGCGCACCTTTGTACACAGTAATATCTCGCTGCTTGTTCTTGATTATTTTTCTAAGTGTACCTTCACCATCTGCCGACTAAAGGTAGCGGGCTCATCCAGTAAGCGAACTGTTTTTCTACATTCTCCATTTATTATTTAGAAATAGTTAAATAATTAATCGTAGTGACATACTTAGTGGGAATTTTAATGTAATGTTGTACGTGTTTTAACTAAACACCTGTTATCCATAAAGCTAACTGCCGATTCACTAGACAGCATTATTTATATCTTCACTGGCTCTACCTACGCTCGAAAACTTAGGAACGTTAGATATATGTATAAAGTTAGACGTCACAATTTATGTATCGTTACTGGACTATAAAGCCTCCTATGTTTTTAATCCACGGCCCGTATTAATAAAACGATCTCAATATCTAGGTGAACTTAAGTCGATACTTGAGATACTCTAGCGTATTTAAACAGTATCAAAAAAGATAAAAACATACAGACGGCCGAATTGGGAACCTCCTCCTTTTTGAAGTTGGTTAAAAATAGTAGGTATTGAGAGTGAGTTTCGATCTCAATTTGAAGATTGCTGCACTAATACGGCCCTAAGTGTTTCAAAGCGAGACCGCGCGCCCCCTATGTGTAGGTCCCTACTTACAACGTCTCTGATGTCTTTTCATAGTTTGAAATGATTGGCTTCAATGAGGCTACATGTTATACAATAACTCTGTATCAAAGGATATTTTAAGATTTCACTTAATTTAAAAAAAGGAAATATTTAATTTGTACAACTTTGTACAGTGGCAAGGTTTGGGATGGGTAATATTCACCTGCTCACTTGAGTTCGCCAGTTGAGAGGTAACCAATAGTAAGTTTTAAAATTGAAGAGCGTCTCCGTTGAGCGCGACAATAAACACTAAAGGGCCTATGACACCATTCTAAATTTAAAGAATCGATATACATTGCTGGTTGAAGTAAGGATATGTGAATTAACAGAAGCAAGCCTCCCAGCAATGTATGTCGAGTTAGTCCTAAAGTTAGGATGGTGTAATTCGCCCTTATATAAGCTTGCTTGAGTTTCGGGTGTTCCACAAACAGTTAAGTAATCACCTCAGTACTCACCTGTCCGTCCGTTACAACGACATTTTACTTCATTGGTCGACTTTAATGGAAATTAATTATTTAAGTTAGGTACGTAGGTACTATATACTGTTTTGCAAGTAGGTGTAGGTACCTATGTATGTATTATGTTGTTCTAAACCAGCCAAGTAAGCGAAATTATTCAACAAAATAGGAGCTGCTCTGCGATGTGTCCAGTTATTGATAATAGAGCGTGATTATTTGACGATCTGTTTGGTGTAGTGGTTAGCAACTCTGACCACTATACCAAAGGTTGCGGGTTCGAATCCCGCTAGGGGCATATGTTTGTGTGATGAATACGGACCTGTGCGCCCGAGTTATGGTTGTTTTCATTTATAATAATTATTTATTTACCAAAAAAAATGTATTTATGTAGTATATCAAACATCTGGTATCCACAACACAAGTCTATAGTTGCTTACTGTGGAACTAGATGGCGCTGTGTATATGTCGAAGGATATCTGTTTTATTATATTCATTTTATTATTAAAAAAAAAAACAATAAACAGTGGACGGTGTTTTCTGGTAAGTACAAAATATACTTGTGTTAGAAAACACCGCTCTTCAATGCGCACAGAGTATGAGAATTTAAACTTATTCTACAGAATAAAGATAAAAATTAAATAAAGCTTACAATAATAATATATGACAACAGAAATACCTATGACAAATGCCACTAAAATATGTATAAGTAATGTATGCTAAACCGTTATAATAATAATAATAAAAATTATGACATGTGTGGTAATGTACATGAGTGTGTGATATTGACATTCATGGTTCGTCTAATTTATTTTCTCCATTTATTTGAAAAAGCGATTACTGATTTGATATTTTAGGTTACACTATTGAAAATTAACATAGCACCTAATAGGTACGTAGGCATAATATATATTATGTCAAATAGATACTAGTACCTACTGAGGGCGCGTGTGTACCGGTACGGTAAGGTATTTACAGAAACCATTTCGGGCCACATTCGCACCGTACTACACGTGGTCCATTAACTACTCACGACGTTATCTATGACGCAGTTAAATCATCATAACATAAACTTGGAGTTTGTTTTACAATTAGAGGGAAGTCGGTGCAGGCAGACACGGCAGCTTCCCGGGGGGCGGCGGGAGGAGGGAGGACGCGGGAGCGATATCGCGGCCACAAGGTCAGGGGCACCGCGCCCCCCGCGCCCGCAGCACCCCCCGCCCCCGGTGACATTGACCACGCTGCCAAATATATTTGTCCACGTTCAGGGACACACACGCAGGGGGGGCACACTTCAAATGTCATCAATTTTCATAGCAGACTGCGACCTCTGAACTGCGGTTGACGAACTAACCGTTATTAGTGTTCTGTGGCAGCAGCCGCCATCTTACCGGTGGGTGATGTCATGTCGAGCTCTCAGTCAACGTCGATTTCCTTTTGAAAGTTTTTGTAAAAGTTCAGATTTTTGTTAATTTGTTGTTTGTTTTTGTTATACTTGTTTTTCATAGCTAATTTAAAGAAATTAGTTATGAGAAATAAAAATTTCCTCATAAACAACAATACCTATTTCTAAACCCAGTTTCTACCTATATAATCAGTGTACGTAGGTATGTATAGATAGATTTAATTCCTCAACCAATCGCCGGCAGCAGCACTGTCTATACATGCAAATTTAACCACGGAGTTGCCACTCTTTCTCGGTAAATAGTTACTATACTCTTTGCACACACGGCCCGCCTGTCGACGTCACAACAACACACCTTCTATTACCTAGTTCTCTCACTGATCCAAAAATAATCAGTTTTTCGAATCGTCTAGGTAGGTACATACCTACACCATATTCTCTCACAAAGAAATTACTTTGTCCTCGACTACCGCTCTGTTATCATTTTAGCGACGAGTATAATATGACTAGGTAGCTAGGTAGAGGTACCTACCCACCACCCGGAAAATGCCAGCTGCATCAAATAGCATCACAAACTGCCCCGTCTATAGAGGACGCGACGTGTTTGGTGTACTAGTTAAAAACCCCGACTGCTATACCAAAAGGCCGCGGGTTCGAATCCCGCTGGGGCAGATGAATGATGAATACGGATACGTGTACCCAAGTTATGTACTCGTATGTTTGTGTGTGCCTATTCAGATTTATTATTATTATTTTTTCCTTAGCTCCATTCTTTGTAATGAAATAAACAAAAACACACACACACACACACACACACACACACACACACACACACACACACACACACACACACACACACACACACACACTCACACACACTCACACACACATACACATACACACACTCACACACACACACACACACACACTCTCACACACACACACACACACACACTCACACTCACACACACACACACACACACACACACACACACACACACACACACACACTCACACACACACACACACACACACACACACACACACACACACACACACACACACATCCACGCGCGCGCGAGGGCTACCCTCTATAGATAAATAAAAATTTAAAAAAAAAAACAATATTGTTAGTTATGCTAGTACTATTAATTATTCTGTGGTTATGCAGAAATTGTAACTTTTCTTTGTTTGCTTCATTTTGTCGGTGTTGTTATACAATTCAACATATATTTATTTTATTGTTAAGTATAATAATACATTCGTTGGTACGCTGTCGCTTTGGAGATGGTCGTTTATAGCTACACTACAGTTTCCAACTACAGTAGCTATCATCGCTATTTTGTACTGTGTATATTTATTTCCGTATCCAAAAAAAATATTCTTATTCTTATTTATTTATATGTACAAATGTCTACAAATGTCTACAAATGTCTACATACGCAGGAGTCAGCGCATATTAATAGGAAAATAATTAATATAGTTACAACATTCACATGTTCCTTTCCAATAAATAAATAATGCAATAAAGCAAACTGACGAAATCAGTATACGTTTAAGGTTTCAGTGGAAGATACCTTTTAGATAACTCAATGAGGAGAGCACTCTGCGGCACTGCACGCGGATAGCAGCCGGCCCCGTGCGGATACCTATATAGGTTATAACGTTTTAGAATATATTGACTATTACGTACCTACCTAGCTACGTAAATATATATTTTCGTCACCAGGCTAATGTCTACATAGATTTTATACGTTTGTCAGTATTTTTAAAAATTGTGGATCATAAATCACATAAAAAATATCTTACGTTTATCCTGAACGTCAAAAATCTAAAATAACTGGGACGCCCTTCTAAAAAGAATTCGGTCAAGAGTGAGTCGGGCTCGCACAATTAGGTTTCCGCACTAATACTACAGTGACCAGCTTTAACCACCTCCGTGGCTCAATGTAAACAACATTGGGTTTACGATTCGGAGGTCGCGGGTTCGATCCCCAGCGGGGTACATGTTTAAGTACTCGGTTTGGTTGGTGGCAGGGCATTTTAAAATGTCCGCCTGGCTAGCTACCACCATCTTATATAAATCTGCCGCCAAACAGCAATGTTAATAGCATTGTTCTGCTACGGTTGTCAGAGATAAGATAGCCAGTCCCGCAAATGTGTTGGGGTTTCCGAGTCAGTACGCTTCCACCTTCGACCTCATCTTCACTTAACATCAGGTATGATTGAGGCTGTTGTGTATAAAAAAAAAAGTGAGGCAAGAGATCTGCACTATTCTCTTCTACTAAACGACATAACACCCGTCGTTTTTCGTCGGGGGTTAATGTGTGTTTTTAAACGACTAAATGAGGGGGCAGGTTCTTAGTCTCGGTCGGTTGGACCCTCTCGAAGATATTTAGCTTTAACACAGTTTTTTTGGTGCATTTCGATGATATTTTTATTATATTATTTACTTTCGAGGATTTTCAATTTTTTTTTTATATTTAAGCTTAATCTCGGGGCTAGGTTGTTACTTGTTAGTCATGTCTGACGGAAGTCGGTTAAGCCGCTCCGAAGCTTTTTACATAGTTTGTTTGTTCTGATAATAATCATTTGTTTTCTAAATGTTCTATTTGTATAGCTTTCCGCTCGCGCTTCCGTCCGCGTATGGTAAAAACACTTGGCTTTATGAGCTCCTTGCTCTCTGCGTATTCTAAAGGACAAACTTTATATTAGAAAATGACTTTGCCACTGGTCATAGAGTAGGTGGTACATTATTTATATTTTCTTCAAGAGGGTTATGTTTTTGTGTGTGTGTGTGTGTGTGTGTGTGTGTGTGTGTGTGTGTGTGTGTGTGTGTGTGTGCGGGATTTAGAGGATATTACGTAGCTTATAATATTACCTATATCTATGATATAGGTAATCATTTGTTCAATCAATGTTGTCGGGGGTTTTATAAATGTTCAACTTTAGTTTGATTTGTTTCGTGCACAACGGATTGACGCTCGCCCTCAATCACATCTGATGTTAAGTGAATATGAGGCCGACGGTGGAAGCGCGCCCACCCGGAGCGCCCAAAGTTATTTGGGGGACTGGCTGTTACATCTCAAACCTCCGGAACACAACGCTATCAACATCGTTGCTTGCCGGCAGACTTAGATGAGATGGTGGTAGTTGGACAGGCAGACATTTTAAAGATGGTCTACCACCAACCGAATAAGTTACAGGACTTCGATAAACACCTATTCTTATTATATATTTTTGCGCCACTACATTTACCAAAAATTATATTTAAATTATATTTGAGACGATATCATAATAATTAAAACTTTTTGTTTGGACCAATCTGATCCTCCATTTTAATATATTTTGGTTTCATCAGAACCTAATATGTTGCCCAATTTCAAATTACTACATGACATAAGTACTCGAGACAAACCTCCGAGACAGACCGACACGAGGGTGATTAATTAAATGAGCTTCGTTTTTTGGAAGGCAGTAGCGACCACCAGGAGCGAGGGTGCGGTGGTACTATTTAGTTCTTAATTGCTTATAGGTCCGCTTCACAACTATAAGTTCCATACTGTGTCAGGCTGCGCTCTGTCCCTTACCAACTAATGTTCTCAGTTAAAACAATAATACAGTTTGAACGAGAACTTGTCACTTTACACAATTTCGAAGAACATGAAAAGAAAATAAACGCAACTTCATTTAGTTCTGGGTATTATAATATGCGTGTGTGTGTGTTATACACACACACACACACACACATATAGTTATACAAATAAACTATCGTTCACATATATTAGGTCCTTACCTATGAAATTGGCGTTTTGTATGAAGAATTTCATTAAGACTGTTTTCTCCATACAAACATTTTTGATTTTTTTTTGGGAACGGCAAATCCAAATTTAGTTAAACTTTGTGTGTATTATCGCATAACGTTAAGTTAAGTATAGGCAGCGTTAATTTTTAAAAGTAACCTCTTTATAAAAGTTTCAGCGAATCTAAGAAATGATTATGGGAAGCACATGAAAAGAGCTCTGTTCAATTATTTTTTTATGTGATTTAGCCCAGAAATTAAAAAATATTGCATGTGAAACCTTGAAATAATATTCCATTTTCCAAATAAAAACAAAATTTGGATATAGCTTTGAAAATCGCAGGAATTGGTACATATGATTAACGAAGAAAAAAAACTCCAATTTCATAGGAAAAGACCCAATACATTGATTCATTTCTTATCCAGCAATATACCTACCTACCTTCGAATTAGCTCACCAGCCGTCGACTAGACAATTACTAGATGCGAGGACAATATTGAAATTGATTACATTTTCACCATCGTTTATAGAGAAACCTAATTCCTATAATCTAGTTATCAGATGAGACGTTACTTCTACATAGGACAGTGCACGGACTACTAATTACGAGCTGAACTCATACAAGGTATCTAGACGAACAATATGTCCTTACAACATTTGCAAATTGGACTCGGACAAAGTTATTACCGCAGCTTGACTAGGCTTGTTACGGAGACGGTTGTAGGTACCTAGACCATCGGCCGCTCTGTCTGTGCCGGGCGCCGGCCGGCGGGCGGCACATTGTATTTACAATAACAAAGGTTCACGGTGTGGTCGGGGTGGCCGGGGTGGCCGGGGTGGCCGGCCGGGGGCTGTTCATTCATGCATGAGTCGTGTTTGATGTATCCTACTTCGAATTAAATAAAATTGCATCGGATATTTTGGCTGAATCATTAACCTAGGCGAAACCGAGCAATTCGAACAAAACGAAAAGAAAATGAAATTAAACGACATCTTTATTTACTCCTCCTCTATTTTACGGCCAAGTAATATCTCGTCATATCCAAAGGAAGTTTGCTTTTACTCTATGTCACTAACTACTCTTGCGAGAGGTCAGCGAACGAGGCGTTGCCTAGTTACTGCATACACCTCCGGCCGGATCATTATTAACGTTAATGTCACAAATAAGGCAACTTCGATTGGCGTGGTGATTGGGGAACGCGATGTAAACGGACCCGCGGGTGAGGCTTATGTGATGTCCAGCAGTGGACTTCTATAGTCTGATGAGTGACATCGGCAAATGTCCAGCGGAGACCGAGTTACACCAATGCGATGGATGTCTGAAGATTTTTACAAAATTATTTGCTTAAACGTTATCGTTAAAGTGTTTACATTTCATGTAGAGTAAACGTGCGCGGAACCATGAAAAGACCATAGCGAACCGACGTCGCGGCCGCCGCTAATTGGAGCGCGAAGCGAGACTCATGGTCGCCGCCGCACCGCGCCGGGCCCGCGCCGGGTGCTACCGACGACCTCAGCTTCACATCTGACCCGATGCCCACTCTACATTCGTCCCTCGGGCATCACCGCTGAAGGCAGCTCCCTGGCGGACGGACATCTCGTTCCACGCAGAGAATAATTCTGACACGAAATGTAAATCGGGAGTGGCTCAGATAATAATTTAAATCACAGTTTCATGTGAACCTATTTCTTTTGTTCATCATTTATTTGTAAATAAAGGCAACTGAGGAAGAACGTCTGGGTGTGTAGAGGGGGTGATCTATTGCGGGGCTCGAGCGCGACGTGGGAGGGGCTGCGCGGGCGCTGCTGGTGCTCCCCCCGTCACGTGTGTGCCCCCCCCCCCCCCCCTCCCCCTCTCGCAGTCCGTACTACGAGTGAGTACCTACTACGCGGTACGACCGCACCCGCTATCTTATCCGTCGGCCCGTGCCAAATGATTGCGCAACGAACGATACTTTACGTAAAATTTACACTACAGATTACAGTAATAAACGAATGAAATGTGAAAAAAAATTGTCATTATTATGTATTTAAAAACACGTAGGAAATAACTACCTGTCTCACTTAAAATGTCTAAATAAAAATGTGTACGCCCCCGAAGTCCTAGCCGCCGCCGCCGCGGCTGGCCGCCACGTGTGTTAATAATAAAGTCTGAACGGCCGCAATCAATATAGCGTGCTCGGATCGTCACGACATAGAGTCGCGTGCGCGTCACGTCACGGCGCGCGTCACGTGACGCCGGCGACCCAGACCCACACCGACACATAGAGCGGCCGCACGCGCCGCCGCCGCCGCCGGTGCATTCCAATGCCGCTGCACTTGCACAGTAACGAGCACGTGATGTGTGAAATAGGAAATCGAACGGTGAAGTGGGCCACACACGCGGCGGTCGGCGGTCGTCAATATTATGTTATGCCTACGTAGTGCGCCTATTATACGCATGACTGCCGCGTGGTGTGCACTGTGCACTGTGCACTGCACGGATCAATTTGTATTGCATTTTGAATCTCGGCCTTACGAAACAAAAGTTATATTTAACTTTACCAATACGCTCCGCCATGAATATAGTTGAAGTTCATTCTCCCCATTCATTTCCCTGCGGGCCAAAACTTGGAATGGTTGCATTCTAATAACCACGCGGTGGCTCGATAAGAATTTCTGGAATCACTGCTGAAGTAGTCGGTGTTGTTGAACACTGACACCGAAACGGAATCTATTACGGAACGATAAAAATGTGACAAAACATGAATGTGACTAAATTGGAAAACTCCCGTACAAGGGTAAACGTTTGACTTCGTTAATCCATAAAGTCTAACCTCCACCTTCCAACAACAATACACAACACTGCCACCAAAGTTGATCTAACATCCTCCCTCATGTATGTATATTCAGAACGGCTTAGTGCACTGCAAGTTATACTAAAAGAAATAAGTTTTCTCTTCAGCCATAATAATTAATGATGTTGCGCCCTTTTCTATGGCACACACAGCACACAGTCAGTCAAGGACTCCTGGCTTGAAAGTGGTGTACGTACTCGTATTCCACAAAGCCTTAAAGCAAAACCATCGACAACGACGCTCACAATAAAGGGGATATATCCTCTGAACCTGCTCACAAAAGACGAGGATCTACTGAATCGCTCATAGTGATCAACTACTCCTCTCGACACACTAACAAAAGACTAGGATTCAATTAATTATCATCTCACCCATAGTAATAAATTCATCTCGACATGCTTACAAGAAAAGGGAAATATTTAAAATTGTACCTAAAAACTCGTAATGCCCGCGAAAGTCAAATTTATATATTCAAATGTCAATATTCAAAATAATTTAGCTATATGATATCTCTTAAATATTGTTGAATCACCAAAAATACTAAATTTGTCTCTAACTCAAGGTCATTAATGTTACCCAAGTTGTGGTTGAGATGTTGTCAGACTACCTGTACCTGAGGTTCTGGGGTAGGCAGGATACCGGGGTACGCGGGGTATATGGGTATGTGGAGTGCGTAGAGTACCGGGGGGGTACCAGGGAGTACGTGGGCTATCGGGGTAGCTGGCGAATTGGAGTTCCTTGAGTACCTAGAGACCCTAAGAATTATTAATAGACGCAACAATAGACGAGGATCCAATGCATCATCACTCATAGTGATCAACAGCTCCCTCGACACGCTCACTGTAGATAAACAAACCAGACCGACCTCTTAGTACCTATTACAAGTAGAAAAAATCTATGCAATGAATGATGGCTCCTCGGGGAGCCGTCGGTGCGCGGCGGTGGGTACCCCTGCCAACACGATATGCTCGACCAATTAACACTAGCACAGTGTATTATATAATTGCAACATTAATAATGAACATGAACCGCCTCACACAAGCTCCCCCGTAAGCCGGGTTATTCCTCTAAGATACTAACGTCATTTTTAAGATGCAATGGTCCAATTATGATATTTATAATTTTTGTAGTAAAATCACTAAACCTATTAAAACTTATTATTATTGTGATGTGGATTAATGTCATTAGAGCAGTCTATAGACGTGCCCCTGCCTGTGACACCAATGGTTGCGGGTTCGAATCCAGCTAGGAGTAAATGTTTGTGTGATCAGTCCGTAAACAACCCAATGCAGGGATATAGACCTTCCCTCGTATTGAGCGAGTATAAGCCATAGTCCGCCACGCTGACCCAATGCGGGTTGGGGAATTCACATGCGTTCGATTTTTTTTTTATTTCTCAGGCATGTAGGCTTCCTCACTATGTTTTCCTTCACCGGTTAAGAGCAGTCGGATAAATGCACATAAGTAATTAAATTAAATTTAAAAACTCATTGGTACATGACTTGCCTGGGGATCGAACCTGGACCTCCTAAATTGGGAGACTGTGTGATAAATACGAAAGTTTATTTCACACAGGGAACGTCGGTGGCTCAGTGGAGGAAACACAGTCTCCCAATTTGGGAGGTCCAGGTTCGATCCCCATCCCCAGGTGTGATGAATTACGTTTATTTCCGAGTCATGGATGATTATATAAATATTTATATATTGGTATACATACAAACTTATTTACAAGTGTCCAAAATAGATTTTCTTTAACCGTAAACCTTTTTTGGTGTCCGGTGCGCCCGGACCGGACGTGGCAAGTCGGAGGTATACGTCTGAGTACTTACGTCACTCTTGATGAGTTATGTCCGTCACGCACTTGACCGGATATTGATGTAAAATGGCTCATTAAAGAATATAATATATTAGAGGGAAGATTATTTAGATTCTCACATCGAACATTGAACAAAATACTTTTTGCTTGTTTCCTAGCAGCGAGCCGTAAATGGCCGCACCCAGAGTCCCCGGCCTGCTGACCACTGCGGCCATCATATAACACAGAATACCGGCGCGGCGCACGAGTCTCTACATGTGTGAGGTAAACGCAACCGTGAGTGTCCGATCGGTTAATTCAGCACTAGTTCGATTAATCCCGCGGTCCCACCGTGGGTGGGCACCGCTCACCCTCCGACCACGTGCAGTGCCCGTCCCACGTGGAGATGGCTGCACTACACGGAACATCACTCGCGCGGCTCTCAATTGATTGGATTCGTTCTAACCTGTACACATACTATACACGAGCTTTCAAAAGTAATTTACATATATTTATATTTTCAGTTGGCCCAACGTTCGTGGGCGACATAGCCCTTCGAAGGAGAAGAGCGTATGGACGAATTCAAACAATTTACACTTTTGTCGAGCGATCTGACAGACATTTCCGCCTAAAGCTGTGTTGCTGCGTGTAGGCTTTTCATGAAATGGCTAATTAAACGATGTAAGTGATAAAGAAACGTCATGCCATTATTGTACTACGAGTAAAAATTAATTTTTTACAAGTAATTTTCCTTCGTCCTTAGAAGGTAACTATGTCCGTTCCAAGTTTACAAGTCAAATTAGAACTATTTCCTGTTTCCTGGAGCTGACATTGTCTATAATGTTTCAGTTCTGATGACAATACATTTATCGAGGAGAACTCCTTAACGGTTAATAGCACGGATAATGATTGGGTAATTTTATCACTTGGACATGATTTTAGACATTCTTCGTTTTGGACATATTTCTATTTGGACATTTGTGTAAAGAGAAATTTTGCATACACGTTAGGTTTTTTTCGCAATGAGCTGAAATTTGGCACACGTATGACAAAGCACCCCATCGAGTTCAGACCCATTTGATTTGTCCTGACAAGTGGTCTGATCGTCGATGGTATACAAGGTCTGATGATGGAGTCGGAAGGCGGACACAGAAACTCAGCAACGGCATATAGTAAAACTGTCGAGTTTGAGCTTCTCAGTCATCATCTCATCATTGTGAAACCAAGAATAATGTGTGATGATCTCATGATAGAACATTATTTAAAATCTATTTCTAATTTACAACTTATTCACTTTAAGGACTCTGTCGCTTTGCCAACCACACATTACATGTACATACCTACTCCCTCTAATGAATCTAAATGGCAGAATAATAAACGTTCTGTCGCGGGGAGATACCTGCGATAGGGGACAGATTACCAAAGCAACTATGTGAGTACCCACTGCTGGGGTGCAGTCGGCGTCATTTATACAAAGTTACCATTATATTAGTCACTAGCTTTCCGCCCGCGACATCGTCCGCGTGGAAGATTTCATCAAAATCGGTTCAGCTATATGTTAAACCAGGTCCTAATCTGTTTGCTAAATAAATTTCATCCAAATACGTTCAGCCGTTTAGACATGAAGACGTAACAAACATACCTACAGACACCCACATAACATTTGCGCATATTATAATATTAGTTGTAATTGTCGAAAGTGTGTTGCATACATTTAATTTCTTGTTAAAATACGAATGCCAAATCCATTTTGGACCAATTTCCTACCAAGAGGAGATCCCACCGTTTTATATAAATTCATAAATTTGGAGAGGCCCTGACAGATAACATCGTGCGTGGGGAGACCTTAGAAGACCGAAATTGGAAACAAATTCTCTGTGTAATTTCAGGCCCGTTACAGATTGACCCCGTGAAGAATACACTTTATGTAGCTTTACAGACGTGTCAGTAAGTACCTAGTGGCTATGGTCACCGCTGAGCTATAATTTGACGTATCGTACTAACACATACAAGCCACACGACCACTTGGAGGGATGCGTCCAGTAGTGGGACGTACGTGTACAGGGTGATGACGTGAGAGTCAGTGAGAAGGGACGGTTCATTTTGTAACTCCATCACCTCTTGTTTATTTATTTATTTAGTCAGACTGCTCCTGTTTTTATTATTTTTAACACCCGACCAAAAACGACGGCGTTGTGTGTATGTGTGTGTGTGTGTGTGTGTGTGTGTGTGTGTGTGTGTCCGGATGTCTCTCAGTAACGCGTGGTACAATTTGGGTTCTTAGCCATGTTTGATGAAAATCGGTTTCTTAAGCTGTTTCGAAGATATTTAGCTTTTTAACACAGTTTTTTGGTGTATTTGGGCAATATCTTTGGGTTTTCCAAATTTTCCATTACTTTATAATTTAAGATTCCGGAAATAGTTGTTAGCCATGTTTGATGCAAATCGGTTAAGCCGTTCCGAAGCTTTTAACATAGTATATCTAGACGATATATAATCATTTGTTGGGGGGTTTTCTAATTTGTCTATTTATAGTTATCCGCCCGCGCCTCCGTCCGCGTAGGTAAATATACTTGGCTTTATGACCTCCTTACCCTTTGCGTAATCCAAAGGACTCTATATAAAAAATAGCTTTACCACGGCTCATAGAGTACACAGAGTACATAATTTTTATTATCTTCAAGAGAATTATGTTTTTCGCTCGAATCTATTTATGTATGTGGGATACTTTATCCCCTTGATAGGCCAAGCGTCATGAGATAGGTTAAGTCACAAAGAAGTAAAGCACAGAGGTCGTAAGAGATCAAGTTTGTCTAAATAAAAAATAAATAAATGTTGATTACTATACCTACGGGCATCATAGGAAAGGGCTCGTCATGAGGATTCTGAAAATGTATATCACAAGTGCGGCATACTAACCAGGAGACGTGTGGAGAGCTACATCACACATTTCCATCTTTCTATTTTCACACATTCGGGTTTTTATTTTTTTAAATTTCATGATATTTAAGTGTTATTTTTTCGAATTTTTGTGTATGTGTTAATCCGGCCGGTATACCTATGAAACATACATACATAGAGTTAGGCAGAGACCACAGATGGAAGTCTAGCTACGATCCTGACACACCTGTTTGCTTCATTCATACTCTTGGCTTGGCCTTACTTTAAGACGTCCTCGATTTGATCAAGGTACGTTCGTCGTGGTCTTCCCTTACCGACACTGCCATCCACGTTCGCTTCGTATATCTCTTTCGTTAGTCTTCCTTCATTCATCCTCTCCACATCTCCAAACCATCTCAGCACACCTTTTTCAATCTTTGTCACTACGTCTTCTTTCACACTGCTCATCTGCCTAATTACACCATTCCTATTCATTGATGAAAACTTTTACAAATTCCGTTCAGTAGTTTCAGATGACTCCACCGACCAAGAAAGTATTTTATTATAAGTAAAGACTATAATAAATTATCTTAAATAATTAGCGCACAGCATTGCACCTTGCTGTGGATGTGGGGCAGCGGCTGCAGGTGCGGCGGAGGTCGGCTCCAGATTACAAGGAAAAGTATGAAAGTGAGATGAAATTTACAGGGAAAATTATGATACATTTCGTGTTTGTCCTTTAATTTATTTAATAAGAGAATAATAAGAGAGAGTTGGAGTCAATACTCTACAGATCGGGGTTCAACATTAACCGGTAAGCTACTTATCAAAAATTCATGGAATCAGTTTTTTATTTTTGAAAATGAAATCGGGTTTGATTTTAGTACGTTTTATTACCTTTAATATTTCCGGAAGGGACGGAGCCCGTTTCGTTTCACTCGCTACAATAATATTTATATAGGTAGATAAGTATTTACATCATGCACGACGAGTTAGCGATTTACTTTAATGACACGTAATGTTAGGTGAAGATGAGGCTGAAGGTGGAGGCTCGCCCACCCGAACCCAGTTGGGGACTGGCTGTCTTATCTCAAACGGTCCGAACCCAACAATGCTATTTACGTTGCCGCTCGGTGGCAGACTGAGCTACGGGGTGGTGGTAACCGGCCAGGCGCATTATTAGCGCTAAATTCTATGTTGTTTACGTTGATTCACGCCTCCAACTACATAATACACTTTCTTTAAACTTCAAACTCTATCTGGTGAGTATATATAATTTATAAATATCGGATACAATTCGCGCAGCGGCAATCGGCACTGTACATATTGTGAAGTATTTAAATATAATTTATGGGTGAGAGTCCTTCGCCTGGCAGCTCGGGGCTCCTGCAGGAGCGGGCGGGCGAGCCTCCTTTGTGGATGTTTATTTAAATAAAAAAAAAGTAGTTGTACTATTTGCAAATCCGATGACTTCGCCTGCCTCTGGTGGGTGCCCGACGTCGGGAGCGTGCACTGTGCGCGGCGCGACCGAGGGAGGTGTGGTCCCGGGGACCAAGCGTTGTGGACTGACCTGCGGGATGAGACCGAGGAACGAGAGCTTCCTCTTGCCACTGCTGCTCATGTTGCGCGTGCGGTGTGCGGGGCCGGGGGGGAGGGGACGTCACGTGTGCGTGCGCGTGCGTCTCGAGCGCCGGCGCCGAACCGACTGTCCGTCCGCCCTCGCGCCGCCGCCGCAGACCGCCGCCGCCGCCGCCGACCCGCTCCGCCGCGCCGCCGCCCTGCGGACACGCCGCGCCCGCTACAGCCTCGCGAGGTGCGACACACCGACCCACAAGCCGGCGGTCCCGCCGATCGTCCCGCGGAACGATCAAACCGCGCCGCCGGACAATCTCACACAACGAAACAGACGGAGACCGCCCGAGTTGGGGACCCGCGGGCCCACCCCAGCAAGGGCCGGGGTGCATCGAGATCGCGACGGGCCGGCGAGCGACCGCACTCCAGGTGGGTGCTCACTCATCAATTTTTTTTTTATATAACTATGTAAAAAAAACAACCTCATTTGGTGCTACAAAAAAGTTGAAATCTAGGTCAAGGACAAGTTCCAAAGAAGTCCTCCGTGCAACAAAACCGAAACACACACACCGTCTCCCGTTGGATGTGCCCTCGTAAGAGTTTTAAATTGATGTCCTCAGGAGACCTCCACGTCGATCACGACCCAAACGTGTAGATCGGTGTTGATGAAATTTGGCAGGTACTTGGTTGATTTACTTGGAGACCCACTGAGAAAACAGTTGGAAAATTCCCGACCCTCGCTTTTTTTGCTCGCTTAATTTTAAACATTTTATTATTACAACTTTCTAAATATAATCTGGCAAGCTTTAATTTTTTATAAAACTAACTAATTTGTCAAAAGATCGAAGTTGTTCCGGCTCACAGGTGACCTATTTATGACTTTCTCATTATGTATATAGCTAAATTAATTAATTTATTAGCTGCTGCAATATACTAAATTCTAGTCTACATGCCGCGCTGATCAGCCAGTGAGTGAGTGAAGTTCAGTGAGTGCCATCAACTATTTTCGGGTCACATATCATTTATTAAGGTCACAATTTGAAAAATTGGAATATTGTGTAAAAATAACTATCTTAAATCTGAAAATAATAAATTATACATTGACACTGCCGGCGGCACGAACACAATTGTGAATCAATTATTCGTGTCGGCGCGGGCGGTGGTACCTACATGCCCATGTGAACTTAACGAACGACTATACCTATGTCAGACTGTATTGAGCTACAAGGAATGCTATACTCACTGAAAATGGATCATGAGTGAATAATGCATGGTTTTTTTGTTTTGATGAATTGTCCAGTGCCTTGTGTATGTGTGTAGGATGAGCCGTTAGTGGGTACGAGACATGGCAGTCCCATCATAATGAGTTCCCGTGTAGGGGGCGCTGCGCCGGAGTGGCGGGAGGCAGCCGTGAGCTGTCTATCATCTAATCAGATGCCAGTAAATAGCGATTTGTGCAAACGTTATCCGCGGCCATGGAGATTACGGCCGCCTCGGCCGCGCTATCTGCGCGCGGCGCCGCCGGCTCCGTCACCACCCACGCGTCGGACTGGCCACGATATTCGGCTACCACCGACTAGATGTACTAAACCATAGAGTCATGTAAGAATTGAACTATTCTATAGGTCAGCTAATTGCTTGTCGATATGTAAATTAAAATTTTCTCAAAAGTGTAGGTAGCGATTCCTTCTATCATTTCTATCTGTAGCTCACCATTTCCTGAGTTTACCTCCACTATCGATATTATCTTTGGACGTTATCTGTACACGAGCAGGTACCTACCGGGTGTTGTAGTAAACACTGCGCATTGGTCAAATTTTAAGGAGCTGTATGCAATCGGCAATTATTCACAGAAACCTGAATTCGCGAAAAGGAAAATAATCTGCGCGGACTGTACATTTGTAGGTGAATAGGTTGTAATTTTTTCAGTGCAATAACCTAGAATTCAGCTTTGCGTGGAAATATGCTAATATTTTAATATGCTAATATTTTAATATGCTAATATGTTAATCGAGGACACAAGTTAACTTGACGACCTGTTTGGTGTAGTGGTTAGAAATTCTGACTACCAAAAGGTCGCGGGTTCTAATCCCGCAAGGGCCAAATGTTTGTATGATGAATAAGGACACGTGAACCCAAGTTATGGATGTTTTCATTTATAATAAGTATTTATTTACAAAAATTAATTGTATTTGTGTAGTATACCAGCTAGTTGCTTAGTGTGTAACTATATGGCATTGTGTGTATGTCCAAGGATATGTATTTATACAATTTGTTTCGGCCCCTTGCGATAATTTTTAACATGTTAAGTCTGTATACATACAACAGAATTCTATATTCTGGCTTGTTGTTCATTTCAGTTTGCTCCGAGATTTTGTTAGGTACCTATGTCAAATCCAAGAGCTTAGTTACCATAATTATAATTACTTTGTTGTATTTATGTCGCCCATAATGCAGCAGTCGGTAGGTACCCTCACAGTCGGTAGGTACCCTCACAGTCGGTAGGTACCCTCACAGTCGGTAGGTACCCTCACAGTCGGTAGGGACCCTCACAGTCGGTAGTGACCCTCACAGTCGGTAGTGACCCTCACAGTCGGTAGTGACCCTCACAGTCGGTAGGTACCCTCACAGTCGGTAGGTACCCTCACAGTCGGTAGGTACCCTCACAGTCGGTAGGTACCCTCACAGTCGGTAGGGACCCTCACAGTCGGTAGGGACCCTCACAGTCGGTAGGTACCCTCACAGTCGGTAGGTACCCTCACAGTCGGTAGGGACCCTCACAGTCGGTAGGTACCCTCACAGTCGGTAGGGACCCTCACAGTCGGTAGTGACCCTTATAGTGCACAGGCAGTAGTGCTCTACAATTGTAGAGCTTGTTTATTCTTGTAAGTCTCATGGGTCCGTCGTGTATGTGGTTCCCGCGTGTACGAGTTAGAAGCTACGAGTGCCTGCAGCATATTTACCAACAAGACGACTAATCAGAAAAAAAGATACTCAAGAACTCTGGACCTCTTGTTGACTAATCGAGTGACGGCACACGGACCATTGGTAGGCGATGCTGATGGCGGAAACAGGAAGTGCAAAAATAATCTTTTGTTCCGTAATCCAAGGCTAGGTCTCATTGCACACGAGACGTCTAAAATCATGATCGATTAGCGTTCGGACTCACGTACGGAAAGAATCGCTCGAAGCTCACGTTAGATAAAGCAATCTACTTGTTGTTATTGCAATAAAATGGACATGACATTGGAGTTTATGACGCATCAAACACAACAACTTCACCTTCGAGGCTGCGGGTCGATCAGGGGTTTGATGGACATTATCGCAGTTGCGATCCTCGAGTACATGGGTGATCTGCCATCCCATCCTCCCCTATATACATCCTCCCCTATATACATCCTCCCCTATATACGTCCTCCCCTATATACAACACCTCGGGGAGACCTGACCATAGTAGAGAAATAGTATCACTATGGTAGGTATTGAAAGGTTTCGCTTGTCCCTGCGTGCGTAACTGATTCCTGCCTAATGTGCTTGGACCCCAACATGGTTACCACGGTGACGTGATAACACGATAGTTTAAAATATCGAAGCCGTGACTGGAGCCAGCACCAATGGTACACTGTCAACGATTCGGTACAAGATAAATATTTCGGACAATTACACCAATCATCTAGTCCCAAACTAAGCAAAGCTTGTGCTATGTATTCTAGATAATGGATAAACATACATAAATATTTATATCCAAGACTCGGGAATAAATGTTCGCATTCATCACACAAACATTTACCCCTCGCGGGATTCGTACCCGCAACCGTTGGTTTCGCTGACAGGGTCACTATCCACTACACCAGTCGGTCGTCAATCATCATCAAATCAGTTGGATGTTTTACACCGATGTCAACGGCTTCCACCTGATGAGGTGGAGTACCTCGGCACGTAACTGTGACTAGCTCGGGGCCGCGCCATATCTACGGTGTGACGTCACGGAGCGGTGCCGCGTCAGATCGCCGCTGCTCTACCACCGCGCGGCTCGCGGGCGGCGGGCGGTGGTGGCCCGTCTACCTATACTATACAGGTGTACCCCGGCTTCGCCCGCAGCAGCACAGCACAGTATATATTAACACAATATACAGAGAAACAATTTATACAAACGTACAAACGCGGTAGTATAGCTTGAAGCGATAATCGTGGCAAAGGAGCTTGAAACATTCACTTGCGTAGCGTAAAGTAAATTATACATTACCATTGATATATGTCATACATAACAATAGTATATATAAGTATTATTATAAATACATACCAAATAGTGAATGAGAATAGTGAGTGACCATAATTACATAAAATTATGGTCACTCACTATTCGCATATAGAGGTTATAGAGATGTGTGTGTACATAAAGAAATACCTGGTACATATTATTGTTGTAACACAAAGCGATTAGCTACGAGTATAAGCGCCGTTTAAGCACTTTTGTTGACTCAGTACAACGAATAATCAGAAGCAACTCATTCCACTGTCGGACAGATTTTGTCGCAAAGGAATCATAAAGATAGCTATAGTACGACAGGAGGCAGGCTTAGCCAAATTGTCGAATTTAGACCCACATGTGCATCATAATCTGATCCTAAAATTTTGAACTGTTATTTGAGGTAAGTAATGGGGAGTGTCGGGGCTATATCACATAAATATATCACATAAATATATCACATAAATATATCACATAAATATATCACATAAATATATCACATAAATATTAACAAGGAGGGATGGTATGTGAGTATTACGACAATACCTAAATGATTGGAAGCCATTTATGTAGAGCGCAATATTCCGATATATGATCATACTTTCGTACATTCTGAAGACCCTCAAGTTTATTTAGAAGCTCTTAAGTGCGATCCAGGTAGCAGGAATCGGCATAGTCGAGAATTGGAAGAGAAAGGACTGAACAAGCTCAATCTTCGTTTTATGTGAAAGCAAAATGACCACCGTTTCAAAGAGCTAAGTGCGCCAATGAACTTGCGGCTGGCACATACTACACGAGGAGTCCAGGAAATACTGTTATCATTATTGCTGTGATTAATATATGCAAACTGCTACGGATCTCCCGCGACAATAAGTTGCGACTCTACCGTATACACACTTGACATTATTAGGATTTCCATTACTCGTTAATATCTCAAGCTTCACGGTGGGAACACGACGGGAGGTGGGGGTCGCAATATGGCACCACGCAATATCCAAGTTCTCAACGTAACAAGAAAGACGTGGCGGCAAAGACAAATGTCGGGAGCAACGGAAACTGGTCTATGTGTCATATCCATACACATAATTGTAACAGGTGTTTAGTGTGACTCGCGCCGGCGCTATTGTGTCGCGTTCCATAATAAACATTGACTTCGTTCGGTCAATTAAGTTGTCCAACTACACCTCACAGAACATGGGTACAGGCGGCCGCACCTCCGCCGCACTCCCTGTACGAGCGAGCCTCGCTGCGCTCACATCGGTGGTGAGCCGTCGACTGTACCCACCATGTAGCTACAGCTGTACCTGCTCTACCGATTGTCAACATGCAACACAACATCCATCACGAATGTCTACGAACAGAGCTCCATATAAACATTATCTGAAAATAGGCTATTCGATGCAGGTCTTCTGATGTACACCAGAACGCAGCAGTATACCAGTAATGGAAGAATTTCTATGATAATTAATATTGCTTTTTTTCTTTTTTTTTTTATTAAAAACTGGTTTCGCGTTTGACTACAATCTCACGATTCGATGTAGCCGAAGATGTATCACGCGCACCCAGTAAATGCCTATTCACTCTAGACTTGAAGATCCCAAGGTTGTAAGTGTCGGGAAAAACCGACGCGGGCAGTGAGTTCCATACCTTAGCAGTCCGCATTATAAATGATGAAGCAAAGCGCTTAGTGCGGATGTTCGGTATGTTGACAACATACGGATGGACCCCCCCCCCCCCCGCGCCTGGTTGTCCGAAGATGGAACGGGGACGGTGGAATAAGATCGTGCAATTCCATCGCACACTCACCGAAATGTATCCTGTAAAATACTGAAAGGCATGCGACCCTACGGCGGTGTTCAAGGCTTTATGGCGCGTCGTTCCACAGTATCGAGTGCAGCCAGTTGGTACTTGGCTGATCCACAAAGCTCGTGTACAAGCTTCAGTACATACATCAGAAGGGGAGAAAGTAATTACAGCCAACAATACTCAAGTGAGTATGAACTATTGGTAACTATTCCCTTGAATGTGACTATCGATATATGTAATGAGACAAATCTTTGAATTCATGGAAAGTTTAGCCTTTTTAAAACGTCAGATGTATACCTACTTTTGTTGCGGTTGATCCCTTGTATCGTAAATACTTTTACTTATGTTTTATTCAGGTTTTGTTAGCACGGAAAGACGAGAGACATTTGTGAATGTGCGCCTTTTATATATAGCAATCGTCGGTTTCCGACGCCCCGTGCTAAATAGATAGTTTGATCCGGATTTGAGGCGTCGTCGCGGGGCTGAGGCTCCCCGGGCCACGTGCGGTACCTCAGCCGGCGGGCGCCGCACTCCTACCGCATGACGCCGTAGTGGCCGTAGTGGCCGTAGTGGCCGTAGTGGCCGTAGTGGCCGTAGTGGCCGTAGTGGCCGTAGTGGCCGTGGCACCAAACACTAAACACTACTACAACTCTTTATATATTATTAGTCACGTTATATCACTTCCTTTTAATAAAATTGCATTCAAAGCAACACCACAATGTGTGCCAAAATAATGTTGACCAAAGTATATTGTATTTTGTCAATCTACTCAGGTTATTGTTCTGAGAGATATTGACCCGTGATGACATCCGTGACAGCAAGGAGCTTGTTATTTTATTATATTTTCATCATGAGAGTGGTGAGCTGGTTCCGTGTAGCCTCAAAGGTTTAGTTTTAACCTCTAAAACCCTTCCTAGAACCATACATACATAGATCTAAGATACATAATCCATATGTATTATTATTGGAAAAATTTTGAAAGTGTATTTATTTTAAATCTATGGTATTCTTAACTCTATGGCTTTATGTCGCTGTATTGTGATTTTTTAGCCCTTATCAGTATTATGCACATAATTATCTTTTGAGCTTGTGCATCTCTTGGCTCTTCTAGCTTTACTTTTCCGCTGGCTTTTTCGTCATTTTAACCATATATGTACTGATGCAAACCATGAGTTCTGAACACAATTTTTAATCGAAATGTCCACATGGGATAATTTTCTTCATTATCCAAGAGATGGATATAGCTATAGTCTGCTTTAACCATTTCTATATGTGTTAACACAACTAGCAGTCACTGAGTGTTATTTTAGTACATCAAGGTTATTTTTTTTGACAATTTTACTTTTGCGGGTTTATTGTTTAGGTTTTTAATGTTTGAAGTCGGTTATCTACTTGGCCCATAACCTGTTGTAATGTTTGAAGTCGGTTATCTTCTGGGCCCATAACCTGTTATAATATTTAAGGTCGGTTATCTTCTGGGCCCATAATCTGTTATAATTAAGTTTTAGCTGGATTGATATAAGAAAACAAACATATTACCTAATTTAGTTGTTATATTTGATTATTAGCGAATGGAAGCAACATTAGACAGGAGTCTTTTTTTAAAACAAATGTGCGCCGTACTTTGCTGAGATAATGTTAACAGTATCAGCCCAAAGACTTATTATGATGTCACCCCCCGTGTGTTCGCGATGGATCGATTTGAAATCCGTTTGTGAGTCAGTATTCAGCCATAGTTCAAGGAAATCGGTGAAATCCTTTGGAAGATAATGCTTTAACGAGGTTTCTAAAAATAATCAATCACTGGTAGTAGTATTCATATTATATAAGTAGTTAAACAGTTTGTTTGATAGTGAAACTGGAATCAGCCGGACATAGTTACCATTGGCTTGATAACCACAAATCGAATAGAATTGTTTTCCTCTTTACCCTTAATCATTTTGCATTTGTAGGCACGTGTCGCAGGAGCGTGATGAAACACGGGTATTGACATACCCAGTACCTATTGGTCAGAATCTTACTGGACACCGTGGATAAGGCCTAGGGTTCTTATGAATAGTGTACTATTCTAAAGTGCCCTAAAGTTACTGTGGGAAAATATAAAGTAAGAACACTAGATGTTATAAAAGTTACAACCAGATTTATCAAAAACCACACAAAAACCGTTATCAACTGCTTTCTTTACTGAAATAAGATTAGCGTTCAAATTAGGTACATGAACAACGTCACTAATCTTCGTAACCTCATCACACATCGTAATAGAAATATCGCCAACGCCTTCACTGGATAACACCTCTCCATTAGCAATTGTCACTTTGCCGGTGGGATATCCTTTCACGTTCTCCATCCATTCTCGTCTTGAAGTCATATGGGCCGACGCCCCAGAATCTATGTACCATTTAGTACTCTCCACGTCACCAATGACATTCAACGCACTTAAAGAGTTTCTATGATTCTCAGATTTCTTTTTCTTGTCCTTCTTATGGGGACAGTCTGGACTCTTATGGCCTGGCTCCCGACAGTCGTAACAGATAATCTGTTTCTTAGTTTTTGATGAAGATGGCTTAGATTTCTGATTAGTCCGTGTTTTCAGGGCAGTATCCGGGTTATTCTCCTTTGGTTTATTCAATTCATTCAACAATGTCGTCTTTATCAAGTCAACAGTAATTTCTACATTTGAGTTCTCCAATGCCATAACAAGAGGGGCATACTGTGGAGACAAACCTCCAAGAAGAATAGCAGCGATTGAAGCATCTTCTATGATCTTGCCGATATCGGCAAGGTCCTGGACTGTTGACATAACAGCATTAATGTACATTTCTATATCGTTGAAATCATCTAGACAGTACCTGTACAACTTCCTTTCGAGGCTTATTCTACGTCCTAAGCCTTTGTCTTCATACGCAGAGGACAAGGCTTTCCACGCAGCTTTAGCCGTTTCACAAGGTCTGAGAAGGGTGATTGCCATACCATCAACTGTGAGACAAATTTTCGATAACGCAATCTGATCGTCACGTAACTTTTTCTCAGCGGTAATTTGACTACCTTCAGGGTATCCGGCAACAGTTTCCCATAAATTTTCGTGTATTAGGTACATACGCATCTTGAATTTCCAAACACCAAAACCGTCTCTGTTTACTAGCGGTTTTATTACAGAAATTGAACTTGACATTATTTCACAGCTAATATGTCAAAGACGAAAAAATGAAAAATAAGCGAAATTATAATTTTCGCGACTTTCAACAAATATCTTTTACACGCACGTGTTAAATATTTAATGTTCTTTACCTTTTCGTGCTGATAACGTGTGGGAAAATATAAAGTAAGAACACTAGATGTTTACATGGCAAATGTATATTTGGAAGTGATTGTCACAGTAAAAGCAGATGTTCTATACTAAAAATTCAAAATAAAATAGTTCTAATATGGCCAGTATCACATCTTACAACAGTTACCAATATTTTAGTCGAGTTAGATGTTAACCCGAGATTAAAATTATCTAAAAAAGATTTTTTTTTTTATGCACAAAGTTTTAGCTCTTGACCTCAATCACACCTGATGTTAAGTGAAGATGAGGTCGAAGGTGGAAGCGTACTGACCCGGAAACCCAAATATTTGGGGAACTGGCTATTTTATCTCTGACAACCGGAACACAACAATGCTATTAACATTGCAGATTTAGGAAGATGGTAGAAGGTAGAAGAGATAAAGAAGAAGTTAGCCAGGCGGACATTTACAAACTCAAACTCAAATCATTTATTGCATTCCTTATGTTTTCGCAAACTTCGCGCGTTACTTACTTATATAGATAATAAATAAATAATAAATAAATAATAAATAAATAATAAATATTTCGGACACTTACACCAATCATCTAGTCCCAAACTAAGCAAAGCTTGTGCTATGGATACTAGATAACGGATAAACATACATAAATATTTATATAAACATCCAAGACTCGGGAATAAATGTTCGTATTCATCATACAAACATTTACCCGTCGCGGGATTCGAACCCGCAACCGTTGGTTTCGCTGATAGGGTCACTATTCACTACACCAATCGGTCGATGAATGGTAGTTCCGTCAATAGCAATATAAATTGAGGGCTGACTCATGGCTAGCTAGCTGTCAGCCCCGATTGGTGCCTGATAACTACCTTCACAATAACAGTGGAAAGCTGCCAAGATCTGCAGACAACATCAATTCTTTAGGCATGTAATTAGCCCACTTTATGGTAAGGTAACTTCAGGTAGGTTATGCTGATCATCTTCTAGTAACTGTCACGGACCCAGAGCACAAGCGTCAGGAACACACGGAATATTTTTTTTTGAATTTGCTTGTTCCAAATGAAATGGGTTTGATATATCCCTCAACTGATTGATTAGGTAGGTAAGTACCTACCTACTTAAAACTGGAAACGCATCCGGCTGAATCAGTTGAGGGATATATCAAACCCATTTCATTTGGAACAAGCAAATTCAAAAATACTTACTTAAGTACTTACTTAAATATGGAGCCGTAATCTACAAGGTAGATACCTATAGTTACCTTTCATCTGCATCCATCACAGCTCAAGCCACGTACCTACTCTACGGTCTCTCCAACCAGCCAGACTCAATTCAACAATTTATTACCTTTTCAATTGTTTAGTTAGGTTACTCCACACAAAACTATGTATCGACTAAAATTAAGTTAATTTACGTTTGACATTTTTTAGACGATATTTGGTTATCTCGAATAGCAAAAATGTGTTTTGAACTAAGTTGAATTCGACTTAACTAAACTACGTCAACACCTGTCAAAAAATAGCGAACGTCATTTGATTTAACTAAACCAGATGTTAGTATAGTTTATTCTAGGTGGTGTACATCCGAATCGACACCATTGTCCTGAATTATATAAAAAAAATACAGAAATTTTAAATGTCCGCCTGGCTAGCTACCACCATCATATCTAAATCTACCGCCAAGCAGCAATGTTAATAGCATTGTTGTGTTCCTGTTGCAAGAGATAAGATAGTCAGTCCCCCAAACGTGTTGGGGTTTCCGGGTCAGTACGCTTCCACCTTCGACCTCATCTTCACTTAACATCAGGTGTGTTTGAGGTCTGAGAGAGGAAAACACTCTTTTTGAAATTATGTTTGTTAAATAATATATTATAGCCCATGGCCGCCGAGCCGTGTGGTGTCCAACACAGTAAAGGATCCCTCTCTTCGCGCAAGTGCCGTTAAAGTTTACTAACTACCGTACTTTGGTATGACACACTGTTAACATCAAAGTCCAGAAGCAGCAAGCCAGGTTGGTATCAGGCACACGTTTCGTCGTACAACATCAAGGCAAAATATTTTCACAATTAATTATTAAATGCAAAGGATGAAAATACTAGGGTGTACCGAGAAGCAAGGCCCAACTCCGGCCACTGTGGGTATGGACTTGGGACGTCGTGTTCACGGAAAGGGCAACAGAGTTAGCTGATGTTTTAGGAAGGAGACGTACAAGTGACAGGACCCGAAAGCAAGTAGAGAGGACTTATAGGTATACAGAGAGTTAGGATACGTTTGAGCGAGGGGGGTTTCAACGTGGGAAGAATGAGTTCAGGATATAAGAGGGAGGAGAGGACTTTGGTAACAGGAACCGGGAGGGAGGAAGTAATGTGCTGCTTCTGCTTTTGACTTTGCTTTATACTTTTCCAAACATTTTAATAATAAAAGTTAATGTTCTAACGCGACTCGTTAATGTTCACAGAATGAATAACAGTAGTTCAGTTAATGCAAAATAACGGGCGAGAGCATCTCAACGTACATTACAAATATGTACTGAAATTTATAATTGAATTTGTAAGCGCATTGTGGGAGTGCGATCCGGGAACCCTAAACTCTTTGAGTTTCATCTATCTTATCTCAAACAACCGAAACACAACACATCTAGTTAAAATGACACTTTGTTCCTTATGGTACTTAGTTGCGTTATGAGCAAGTTTGATCGAATATAGTAATATCAATATCATAGGAAACTAATCGTGTGCGACCACTCGTCTCCTCCCCCTGTGTGATGGCGCACTCGTCTCCTCCCCCTGTGTGATGGCGCACACTCGTCTCCTCCCCCTGTGTGATGGCGCACCTGCTTCATTTTGAACAGGCAGTAATACAGACGCGGATGTGACGCACTTCCACCCCAAGCCTTTTGCCTAAAGACATCAATAAAACTGAAGTATGAAAATACTGTTTGAAAGGTCGTATGCATTTATTGTGTTACAATAACATCTTGATATGTTCACAGTAGTGAGAATCCGTCAGTTAATGTCAACATGATACCTCCAGCTGTTCTGGGAAAAAGGGTCTCGACACACGGACAGACAGACAGATTGACAACAAACGCTTTAATGTACAAAAGAAAATAAATATAAAACAAACTTACTTAAAATCTATGTTATTTATTTTCGTTAAAGTTGTTTCATAAGTATTTTACTTATCTCTCACTGGATTTTTTTTTGAGACATCCCTGTATTGTGTAGCGAACAGATTTAGTATGTCCCAACTAATATTATAAATGCGTAAGTTTGTGTGTGTGTGTCTGTCTGTATGTATGTTACCTCTTCTCGCCTACACGTCTGGACGGATTTGGATGAAATTTGGCGGGTAGACAGATTAGGACCTGGATTAACATATAGGCAATTTTTTTTGCTGATTCGATTTTGATGAAATCTTCCACGCGGACGAAGTCGCGGGCGGAAAGCTAGTCGTTGTATATACGAGGACGTATCTCACTTTCCGCCCGAAATTTTATCGCAGAAATTCAGGATGGAAAGTGTTGATTAACAAGACAAACTTTCTTAAAATAAAATCGCGTACAAATGAAGAAAAATGAATAAAGAACCGAGAAAGAGAAACATTTGCATTGTTGTAAAAGATCTACAAATAGGTACATATCCACACATTGAAAAACAAACACAAATGTTTAATTATATCCCGCGGGATGTAAACACTTTATCGGGATAAATAGTATCCTAGTTTTTCCAGGGCACGATCTGTATACCAAATTTCATCCTAATCCGTATGTATGTATGTATACCAACTGTCGTCGTGATAGAGCAACAAACAAATATCCAAACTAATAGCAACACCCCGCCCTGCGCGCCCGCCTCTTCCGAGAGGGCCTTCGTACGGCCGACCTTCCCTCTCGGAATCCGAACTGATGTTCGGACAAGTCGGGGCCCACGTCTCCTCAACATGTGGTTTGTAATCCTGTCTTATCCTGGGGCCTTATTAGTAGGTAGACAGCTAAGGGAGAGTAGTATAGGGTCACCGATACCTCAGCTAAGGGAGAGTAGTATAGGGTCACCGATACCTCAGCTAAGGGATGGTAGTATAGGGTCACCGATACCTCAGCTAAGGGAGAGTAGTATAGGGTCACCGATACCTCAGCTAAGGGAGAGTAGTATAGGGTCACCGATACCTCAGCTAAGGGATGGTAGTATAGGGTCACCGATACCTCAGCTAAGGGAGAGTAGTATAGGGTCACCGATACCTCAGCTAAGGGATGGTAGTATAGGGTCACCGATACCTCAGCTAAGGGAGAGTAGTATAGGGTCACCGATACCTCAGCTAAGGGAGAGTAGTATAGGGTCACCGATACCTCAGCTAAGGAATGGTAGTATAGGGTCACCGATACCTCAGCTAAGGGAGAGTAGTATAGGGTCACCGATACCTCAGCTAAGGGATGGTAGTATAGGGTCACCGATACCTCAGCTAAGGGAGAGTAGTATAGGGTCACCGATACCTCAGCTAAGGGATGGTAGTATAGGGTCACCGATACCTCAGCTAAGGGATGGTAGTATAGGGTCACCGATACCTCAGCTAAGGGATGGTAGTATAGGGTCACCGATACCTCAGCTAAGGGAGAGTAGTATAGGGTCACCGATACCTCAGCTAAGGGATGGTAGTATAGGGTCACCGATACCTCAGCTAAGGGATGGTAGTATAGGGTCACCGATACCTCAGCTAAGGGAGAGTAGTATAGGGTCACCGATACCTCAGCTATGGGATGGTAGTATAGGGTCACCGATACCTCAGCTAAGGGAGAGTAGTATAGGGTCACCGATACCTCAGCTAAGGGATAGTAGTATAGGGTCACCGATACCTCAGCTAAGGGATAGTTGCTAGCTGATGAATTTTTGCTTCCGCGGCCGACCCCCCATCAACGAGACGATCGACGCCTCTGTAAGCTGCCGGAATATGGAAGGACCGTCTACGTAGCTCGTAGGGCGTTTATCAATCCTTAATTAGATAAATAAGTAAGGAAAATATATAACCGTAATCGATTATATTCGTGCTTCAGACCAAACTAATTTCAGGTTTCAGGTATACCATAAATAACCTTGTTTAGTTCGGATCACACGGCTACTAGTAAACTCTACGAGGTTGGGTTCATATGATTTGTTTTAGTTCGACATATATAGCTTGATAACGAGGGTCTGATGATGGAGCCAAGGAGGAGGGTGGTGGAATTCTTCAGTGGCTGCTGGTAAACCGCTCGAGTTTGGGTTTGTTAAACTGGATTTAGTGTAGTGCAAGGGGAGAAACGTGCCGAGGGCTGAATAGTATGAGGTGTTTTTTTTTTATACACAAGTGCTGACTTGACCTCAGTCACGTCTGATGTTAAGTGGAGATAAGGCCGAAGGTGGAAGCGTAGTGACCCGGTAACCCTATCCTATTTGGGGACTGGCTAGCTTATCTCTGATAACCGGAACAGAACAATGCTATTAACATTGCTGTTTGGCGGCAGACTTAGATAAGATCATGGTAGCTAGCCAGGCGGACATTTTAAAATGCCCTACCACTAACCAAACCGAGTGCTAAAAATATACCCCGCTGGGAATCGAATCAAATCAAATGGTAAAGTCGTTTTATTTTTAAGACTTCAATGGAAGCGATGTGACCATTGTCGTGGATGATCTGAATTGCCTTAAAGGCGGTTTTAAATGAGTTGGTCTCCACTTGGATAAGTATTCACAACACTTTTGAACTCGATGACCGGACCTGAGACAAAGCCTCTACTTCCCATTCGGTACAGTGGACTCGGCATCCGTCACCTGCCGAGAATCCCCCGCGCGCGTTCATATCCTCCTCTTATGGATGCGTTGCACCGTGAGGAGGTCAGAAAGGCCTATCTTGTGCAGGAGCATACCCTCCTGATAATCCCAACTACAAATTTGTTGGGAGGAATCGCTCTGCAAGGAAGTCCAAATGAAATGTTTCCAATACATCCGCAATCAGAAGACAGACGTCCAGTCATTTGAGTCTCTACAGGAAATAGAGTGATATTGGCTTTGGAACTATCCATTTCTGTGATAATTTTTTAACGACTAACAAAGAGGTGAATTGTGTAGTCTACATGCGAATTTATAAAGCTCAATGCGGTAAATAAGTCAGGAATCCTTGCAAAATCAACATGTCGTCCGCGTAGAATTCAAACTCGGCTAGGATGGCTTACGTACTGGCCTGCAGTAATTTAGTATCTCTTTGTTGCAATAAATAGGGTACACAATGCACCTTGTAGAACCCTCACGCCGCGCCCGATGCCCCAGTTTCTTTAAACGATCTCATCCGGTGGAGAGTCCTTGCGAGGAGCCGTGTGCCGCCTGCAAGACGAGCTACCTGCGCCGCGTTGCCAGGGCGCAAATAGAACAACTGATTACACTGACTGCATCTCAACCGTTTACTTTAAACATGCCTTCACAGGTGGAATGCGTCCTGGAATAATACATAGGATACATTTTATACATGCCTTCACAGGTAGAATGCGCCCTGGAATAATACATAGGATACATTTTATACATGCCTTCACAGGTAGAATGCGCCCTGGAATAATACATAGGATACATTTTATACATGCCTTCACAGGTAGAATGCGCCCTGGAATAATACATAGGATACATTTTATACATGCCTTCACAGGTAGAATGCGCCCTGGAATAATACATAGGATACATTTTATACATGCCTTCACAGGTAGAATGCGCCCTGGAATAATACATAGGATACATTTTATCCCGATAGAGTGAGTATAGTTCCCGCTGCATAAAAAAATACATATACTTACAAACATTATAAGAAGCCACAGGTTAATAGTAGTAACAGTTTTAAATTGCCAATCAAACATGGAAGAAGACATTTATTTATATAACAATGAGGAATGATTGTTGGTGCAGGTTTACAATTACACAGCTAATGGAAAACAACATGGCAATTGCTACGAATTGTAAGTAATAGGCAACAATATCAACGGCACAATGTTGCTACAGTACCTACCTAACCAACAAAATACTTTACACATCACTTGTCGATATAAATCTCAGTACATTTTGAGCATTCTATTTTGTAATTTCTCTCATGGATGGAGCTCGACCTAAAGCCGCCGCCAACCCGGAAGAGCCAACATAAGGGGCGTGCACACTGCACGCCGCAGTCGCGCTCGGGCCGGCCGCGCCAGCCGGACGACGACGACGTGGGGCTCCTCTTGTGGTCATTGTAGTGGGGGTTATTCCACGAATCCCTATTGTCTTGTCTCATGAGTGCAATAGGAATGAGTGCAATCTTTTTGTCCACAAATCCCCATCCATCCCTTCCAGTAGCTATTCCAATTTAAACTCTTTAAAAAATATTTACAACAGAGTGTATTTTAACCCCCGATGGAAAAGGACGGGTGTTTGACGGCGTCGTGTGTGTGTGTGTGTGTGTGTCATATGTAGTATTTGAGTGCATTTCTTTTAAGTTAAAACAATATTTAGTGTATAACACAGTTATTTGGTGTATTTTGATGATATCATAGTCTAATTTTTCAAATGATGTGTACCAATCCTGACCGCAATCATGGTTCAAGCAATGTAAACCATACACTTTTACCTGAACGTAATGACAGGGTGTGATTGAAAAAATCCCCCCCCCCCCCTCCACATGTGACTTTATCGACATTAGATTGAGCTGCGGCTGCGCCACGACGACACGTGACTCCACCCGCTGCAGCACGAACACCCGGTAAGTATGTTCTGTCTTGGGCCGTTTGCTCACACAGTTGTACAAGCGTTGGCATACACGAGATAACATGGGCCTCTAGATACATTTATACATTCGAAAAACATTACCCTCCTTCCTGGGACAGTCGGGTAAGTACACCTGACTGCACTGAGTTTTGAACCAAACCGCGTATACGATCGCACCAGTCGTCTGTGCGAGGCGCTGGCGACATTAAGCTCCTTGTTCCCTCTATTGTTAACTGATCGCCGCGTGACGTCAGCGACTGTAGGTAGGGCAGGGTCACCGGCGGCGGGCACGCGTCATCACGTCATCAGGCCAGTACACGAGCACCTCCGAGGGCACAGGAGCACTCACAGCCCTCTGGGGTATCAGAGATGCTCTGTATGTAAATAGCCGCCGCCATGCGCCACCGGTACGATTACGAGGTCATACTATTATTTGATGGCTTAAACTTATACGGTTGCAGAACAGGCGTCTCCAATTCGTCACCTCGAGGGGACCACTATGGACAATCGTTCAGTTGTTTAGGGATTTGGAAAAGTGTACCGAACTTTGCTCTCCTGGGAACGTAACCTTTGAGATAAATCTTTCTCAAAGTATATTTCGTCCTCTTGTTGGCACTGGGGGCTTTTAAGGAGCCGCGTTCACGGTTTCCCTGGTGCCGCGATTCAACGACGGATTTCTCACGTCGAGTTGAAAATTTTTCGACAATTATTTCGTCTCTATCGTTAATGTTCAATAAGAAAATAAACTAAAATTAAATATATAACAATTAATTTAATTACTAATTTCTGCCGTTTTAGTTGTATTATGACATCTCTCTTACTTAGCGCACTCACTACTCAACAACAATGCACACGTGACAAGGCGGTGAGCCCGTCGCCGTTGAAACGTGCAAATCCATAGATGTTTTTGGTGGAAAGTCCCTTAGTCGCCTTTTACGACACCCACGGGAAGAGAGGGGTTGGTTCTATTCTATTTGAGTGCCGGGTAAACCACACACACAGCACTATTTGCTTTATAAGTTGCATTAAATCACTCATCTTTCAAAAAATTCACAGTTTTGGTAGATATGTGGCAGACTAGTGGCCACTTGTTGACCATCCACTTTCGAAATCCATACCGACTATTAAATGTGCTCTCCGAAGCACGGCCACGGCGGTGACAAATAGAAGTCGTTACGTGGTCGAGTTATGTCGAAGACTTTTTTAAACAAATTAAATTTAGAACAGGAATACAACTGTTAAAGAAATTAATATAGGTACTATGACTCAGTATATTTGATAATTACTACTCTTTATACAAACGCCCGAATTGAGAACATCCTTTTAAAATATTGATAACAGAACAGATACATAATTTAAATACGCTGTTTTTTTCAACAGGTGAATTAAGTTCTTGATTCCCAATGATTCAATTCACAAGGTGAACTGGCAACAGGGGGTGCCAGCGGGTTTTCAAAGGTTAAGTCTATCACGAAACATGAGAAAGTTACATTATTTTCCAATTTAAGTTATGGATGCATTCAGTCTAACGTGCAGTAGACTTAGTTCACCCAGGTGATTTACTCTGGGGGCATTAAGTCTAATAAACCTCCTTTTTGAAGTCGGTTAAAAAGTAAAAGTATTTAGAATAAAAAAAAATGTGGTCAATGTGGGGATTGAAACTATATCGATATGTGTAAGTGCTCAGTGTTATTAGTTTATGTTTAAATCCGTACCAGTATACATAATAATTATAGAGCAGAAGATCGGTTACAATGAGGAATTATGCAAAGTTACAATGAGGAATAACAACACACATTACATATATTAGTTTATGTTTAAATCCGTACCAGTATATATCATTAATAATTATAGAGCAGAAGATCGGTTACAATGAGGAATTATACAAAGTTACAATGAGGAATAACAACACACATTACATATGTGGTGACTGCGTCACACAATATTGTATAATTGATAAGTGTTATATATAGTATAAGAAACTAGTTATAGGATTAAGTGCTTAGATATAACGTAGTATATTGTAATTTACTTTATCTAGTACATAGCATACCTACTTTAATTAGTTTAAGGGAATTCTTTTCCTACACTATTAATTTTTATGATTTCATTGGGGAGACACCAAATGTTTGTGTAATATTAATTTTATGATTTTATTGGGGAGGCACCAAATGTTTGTATAATGGCTGATTTTGCGACAACCATTTTTGTGTGCCGACAAGTTTGTCTTTATGGTTATTATCCTTCCGGAGCCCAGCTTTGTCGGGCGAGACTATTCTCACGCCTTCAGCGTGGGCAATCCCAGATGGTAGAGTTTGGTGTTTTTGAGAAAGCATTCTCCTCTACACAGTAACTCTACGTCTGCCGCCGGTACAACACGTTTTCCTTTTCCGTCTGAGCTTAGCTCCGGAAGCAATATCATCTTAGCGTTAACTTTATGGAGTCAGATGTAATAGCATCATAATAAATATAATTACGCACACATCACCAACCACCCCACAAATTGGTGACCCCGACGTGATTTAAACACAAAGTGATAGTGGATAGTGTGTGTGCATAAACTGTATTAAAAGACCATTACAAGTCTGTGTAACTTTAAGTGCTTGTTCGGACATAACAGTAGATAATGCCTGATAACGCAAACCGTGTTACCGACGCCGCTGCGGCTACTGGAGAGGTCGTCATGAAAGCGAGAGAGGCACGCTTACCTCTTTTCAACCCCGCGGATCCTGAACTTTGGTTCGCTATGGCAGATAGTGAGTTCATCGCCGCTAAAATTAACGATGAAGTAGAAAAGCGCAACTATGTGACTCGCGCGATGACTCCGCTGCAAGTAAGTGAAATGAGAGATCTTCTTCTTCGACCTATTCCCGCGGAGAACGCCTACACTACATTTAAAGCTGCGACGCTGAAGAGATTTGGTGAGTCGCAGTCAGTCAAACTCAGAAGGTTGCTTGAAAGTGAGGAGATGGGTGATCGTAAACCATCGCAATTCCTACGAGACCTGCGGCGCTTAGCGGATTCAACAATAAGCGACGACACACTGAGAACTATATGGCTGGGGCGACTGCCACAATCAATGCAGGCCTCAGTAATAATCCAGCACGGCGCATCGTTAGACCACGCTGCCGAGATTGCCGACCTTATTGCGGAGAATACATCGCTCCGTTCACATACGCATTCTTCCATGGCAACTGTAAGTAGTCAACTTTCAACTTCTGCTATACATACACCCGACGAAGAGTTAACAACGAGAGAATTGTTGCGTGAGATGAAGTCGATGTTAAGTGAAATGAGCGCAATGCATCGCAAAGCGAGTAATGCGAGGCAACAAGAGGATAGATCTCGTTCGCATGGTAGACATAGGTCGCGCTCACGCTCGAAATCTACAGGGCGCTCATCTTCAAGAGACATTTCCCAGTGCTGGTATCACCGCTGTTTCGCAAACAAAGCAACCAAATGTGTTTCGCCGTGTTCTTACAATAATAGTAAGCATCAGGGAAACGAAGCAGGGAGTCATTAGTGGCGAATGGCAGCAAATCCCACAACAATACGTCACGCCGAATCTTCGTCACGGATTTACCGACCAAGATAAAATTTTTAATAGACACAGGAGCCGACGTTAGTGTTTACCCACGCAACTTAATTCATGAGACGCGACAAAAGTCTAGTTATGAACTAGTTGCTGCAAATAACTCGCCAATAGCCACTTACGGTTCCATTGCGCTTACTTTAAATCTTGGACTGCGTCGTGACTTTTCTTGGATTTTCATCGTGGCCGACGTATCAAGACCAATCATTGGTATGGATTTTCTAGCACACTATAATCTACTCGTGGATGCATATAAACAACGACTCTTAGATGGGATTACTCAACTAACCGCCAAAGGGCAGGTAGCTGAGTGCGAACCAACTGCAATAAAGACAATAGGCAGTACGCCGCCTTATCACACCCTTTTGTTAAATTATCCTGAGATAACACGCCCGGACGGCATAGTGAAGAAAAGTAAACACAATACTAGGCATTACATAGTAGTAACACCTGGTCCACCCGTTGCTCAAAGGCCGAGGCGCCTGGCGCCAGACCGACTAATTGCAGCGAAGAAGGAATTTGATGCAATGCTTAAATTAGGCATATGTCGACCGTCGCAAAGCCCGTGGGCTTCCCCATTGCACATGGTACCCAAAAAGGGAGATGAATGGAGGCCATGTGGTGATTACCGCGCGCTTAATGCTAGGACAGAGCCCGACCAATATCCTGTACGACATATTCAGGACTTTGCGCAAACGCTAAGTGGGAAAACTATCTTCTCAACCTTGGACTTGGTGCGGGCTTTCAATCAGATTCCAGTCGCAGGTGAGGATATTCCGAAGACGGCGATCACAACACCCTTCGGTTTGTTCGAATTTAATTTCATGACATTCGGATTACGCAACGCCGCACAAACTTTTCAGCGTTTTATGGACGAAGTGCTACGTGGTCTAGAATTTTGTTATTGTTACATTGACGATATATTAGTTACAAGTGCTAGTGAATCTGAACATTTAAAACATTTAGAAATAGTTTTTAAGAGACTCAGTGAATATGGTGTTGTAATAAATCCTACAAAATGTGTGTTTGGTAAGCCTGAGGTCGAATTTCTCGGCTACCTGGTGTCCGCAGAAGGTACACGCCCCCTTCCCTGTAAAGTCGAAGCGATACGTGCGTACCCTCTCCCCGATACGGCGAAGAAGCTGCGGCAATTCCTTGGTATGTTAAACTTTTACAGACGGTTCATACCTAACGCTGCAGCTCATCAAGCTAGTCTTAACAACCTATTGCAGGGCAATGTTAAAGGTAAAACGCCCATTCAATGGACGGCATGTACAATTAAAGACTTTGACACATCCAAAGAGAGTCTGGCACAGGCAGCTCTACTCGCGCACCCGCACAGCGGCGCCGAGTTAGCTATCTTTTCAGACGCATCAAATTGTACAATAGGTGCAGCCTTGCAACAAAGGGTCAATGGTGAGTGGCAACCGATTGCCTTCTTCTCTAAGAAACTTACAGACGCTGAACAAAACTACTCTGCGTATGATCGCGAACTTCATGCTATCTACGCTGCAGTAAAATATTTCAGACATTATGTAGAGGGGCGAAAGTTTACCATATACACCGACCATAAACCTATTGTGTATGCATTTAACAAAAAAGATAAGCAATGCACACCCCGACAGTTCCGGTACCTAGATCTAATAGGACAGTTCACCACTGATATTAGACATATTCAGGGTACCGAAAACGTAACAGCTGATCTTTTGTCTCGAATCGAGACAATAGACGGCGCTATTAACTGGGCGGCATTGGCTACTTCACAGAAGGCTGACGAAAAACTTAAGTCGCTTATCGACAATAACAATACCTCTCTACAGTTGAAACTGGTTACCCTCCCGCATTTAAATGAACCAATATACTGTGACGTGTCAACTCAATCTGTTCGACCGTATATTACGGAACCATTTAGGAAGGTTGCGTTTAATGTGGTTCATCAACATGCGCATTCTGGAGCTAATGCAACCACTAAACAGGTATCAAAGAGGTTTGTTTGGCCATCTATGAAGACTGACTGTAAATTATGGACTAAGACGTGCATGGATTGTCAACGTTCCAAAGTAACACGCCACGTGGTAACACAACCCGGTTCTTTTGCTCCTCCTTCATCAAGGTTTGAACATATACATTTGGACATCGTGGTCATGCCTATTTCGGAAGGCTACAGGTACTGTTTAACCTGTGTCGATCGATTTACACGCTGGCCGGAAGCAATACCTATTGAGAACCAAGAAGCTGAAACCGTTGCACGTGCATTTTTCACATGTTGGATAGCACGCTTTGGAACGCCGCTAAGGGTGACAACTGACCAAGGCAGGCAATTTGAATCGCATCTGTTCAAACATCTCAATAGTTTGACAGGTACGAAACATTTTAGGACTACAGCCTACCACCCTGCCGCTAATGGAATGGTTGAAAGATTTCACCGGCAACTTAAAAGTGCCATTAAGTGCCACAACAACATTCGCTGGACCAGAATTCTCCCAACTGTATTAATGGGAATCCGAGCAGCTTGGAAAGAAGACCTCCAAGCTACAGCGGCAGAAATGGTCTACGGCGAAAATATTAGGTTACCGGGAGAATTCTTAGTACCTAAAAGTAATGACTCGCGCCTCGAAGCTGCTCCTGATTTCATCAAAGAGCTTAGGCAACAGTTTCAAAGCTTGCAACCAACTTCTGGTACGAATCATGGTGATAAGCAAACCTTTATATTTAAAGATCTAGCTACCACTACCCATGTTTTCGTCCGGAACGATGCTACGAAGCGACCGCTCCAGCATCCTTATGAGGGTCCCTATAGAATAATCTCTAGGAGCGAGAAAAACTTTATCTTAGATATCCGTGGACGTAATGTCACCGTATCTATAGATAGGTTAAAGCCAGCTTACGTTTTGGTAGAAAATGACTTTGAGTACCAAATACCCTTAGACGATGACAATGATAAGACCTACGTGTATCCACAAACTACACCAGGAAATATATCTATTCATACTCCTATGGAACCGCCAGCACAGCGCCAAGCAAATCTAGCACTGCCTAATAACTCCGATGGCAACAGAACTAGATCTGGTAGATGCGTACGCTTTCCCTCGTACTATCAACCTGGATTTTCGTGATCGAAATCACTGGTAGGGGGGTGCTGTGGTGACTGCGTCACACAATATTGTATAATTGATAAGTGTTATATATAGTATAAGAAACTAGTTATAGGATTAAGTGCTTAGATATAACGTAGTATATTGTAATTTACTTTATCTAGTACATAGCATACCTACTTTAATTAGTTTAAGGGAATTCTTTTCCTACACTATTAATTTTTATGATTTCATTGGGGAGACACCAAATGTTTGTGTAATATTAATTTTATGATTTTATTGGGGAGGCACCAAATGTTTGTATAATGGCTGATTTTGCGACAACCATTTTTGTGTGCCGACAAGTTTGTCTTTATGGTTATTATCCTTCCGGAGCCCAGCTTTGTCGGGCGAGACTATTCTCACGCCTTCAGCGTGGGCAATCCCAGATGGTAGAGTTTGGTGTTTTTGAGAAAGCATTCTCCTCTACACAGTAACTCTACGTCTGCCGCCGGTACAACACGTTTTCCTTTTCCGTCTGAGCTTAGCTCCGGAAGCAATATCATCTTAGCGTTAACTTTATGGAGTCAGATGTAATAGCATCATAATAAATATAATTACGCACACATCACCAACCACCCCACACATATATTTCAAATCATTAACGATCGAACGAAAGAATTGCTACCTACGTGGTACGGCGGATGTCCGCTCAGCACACCATGAAAGAGTACTGATCCAGGAGTGTCCTGCGCTCTTCAAGGTTCATTTGTAATAGGCATTTTTCCGAGTCAGAATTATGGCTTGTCGTATGGTTTCAATTCGTTTTTCAATGTTATGTTTGTTTATTTGACAATGAGAAGAACAACACATCCATATTCAAGGGTACTTCGGACACGCGCGGGGAATGGCGCTTTTGTACCGATAATGTTATTAACTGGCTCGAATATTCGCGACACAATCACAGGTTCCGATAATCGGTCGGAATAATTCTGTACCAAACGAACACTTACCTCGCGTGTACGCTGTAAGTCATCTTGTGTACACTAACACTTACAATTTCATTATTAATTAGATTTACATGACTTTGAAGGATTTCGCTGTAGTTAACGATTATAACATGAATTTAGCAATAACTTGAGTGGTAAGTGGCGTTAGCGCACTAAATTAAGATAGAATAGAAAATACATTAAATAAATAAATGGGGGGCGAAATGCATTAAACACCTACCTAGCTCTGCGTTCCACCTCCGTTCCTGAATTGATTCCTTGGTAGGTATGATGCAATGTTGTGTCGTGTGTGTGTCCGGGGCTCACACATAATTACAGTTTAAATTGGAATAGTTTATCTTTGTACTTTTTGAAGTAGACAACTATGTAGGTATATAATTAGCACATTACGGGAAAACTACTGAAGGGATTCTGAAGGACATTTTACAGACATATTTAATGAAATCCGGATTAACATTTTGAAAAACAGGACATAGGTAAATATTAATATTAATTTTTGATAAATATAATTACAAATTTAACTCTCTACCGTATTTTTGTATGTTTCACGTGTAGGACAGGCAAAGTGTACGGAGGCAATAATTTTTTTTTTTTTCCACGCAGAAGTCGCGGGCGGAGCATATATCTATTCTATATTGTACCAAAACATTACAATAACAGAGTACAAACAATAGGTCACGTACAAAGGTGGACTTATCTCTTTAAGAGATCTCTTCCAGCCAACCTGAGCATTGTAATAGGAAACTTAGTAAATTTGGGGTTTAGCAGTAAATTGTGTGCAAAAGAAAAAATCCTATAACGAATAATAAACTTACACTAAATACATTACATATACCTACTGCGAAATATATACATAACATAATTTAAATATATATATACTATAAACCTACATACACATACTAATATCACGAAAGATGGGAGAGGTAATGCTCTTTTAGCCTTTTCTTAAATACTGCAATTGAAGAGCTGTCCTGAATTAATTTTGGCAGTATTCCACATCATGGCTGCTTGAACACTAAAGGAGTGAAAAAGAAAGTTTGTGGTGGCTCTAGGACATAGTGCATTAATAAAAATAATAATAGCTATTATAAATATTATGAATAGCCCGGCCCTATTGGGGGTCGTAGGTACTCTCTCTATTTTGTGCTCAAATTATAAAGAACTTCTCATTGAAAATATTTTTAAAAACAAGCTCTTAATAATCCATCATGAAGTGTTCGGGCCCACCGCTGGACCCTGAATACCACAATCTGACGGTTGTCAAAACAAATCAAACGAACCCAAACTCGATGAGATTGCATTGTGTTATTATAGAGTTGTTTGGCCCCTTTCCCCTACCATCCACCTTACGGACAACATTATATTACGTTGTCATCCGAACTATATACCTACGTGTCGAAATTTCAGCTCAATAGAACACTGGGAGTAGGTCTTAACTTGTAAGATATGATTACACGATTGAAGCGCAGCAGCACGCTCGGAGCAGGTCCAGCTGGCGGTGAGAGTCAGAATCGTTTGACCGTCTTCTCTACTTCTTTTCAATGGGTATATCCATTACCCGGGGGTTTTTTTTTTTTTTATGCACGAAGGGTTCGTACTTGACCTCAATCTCATCTGATGAGGTGAAGATGAGGTCGAAGGTGGAAGCGTACTGACCCGGAAACCCCAACACATTTGGGGGACTGGCTATCTTATCTCTGACAACCGGAACACAACAATGCTATTAACATTGCTGCTTGGCGGCAGATTTAGATAAGATGGTGGTAGCTAGCCAGCCGGACATTTTAAAAAGCCCTACCACCGACCAAACCGAGTACTTAAACATGTACACCGCTGGGAATCGAACCCGCGACCTCCGAATCGTAAACCCAATGTTGTTAACATTGAGCCACGGAGGCGGTTAACTAACTAAGCGGGGTGGACTAAGATGAAAGATATTTTCAGTAAATTCTATCCTTAATTGAAATTCAGCTGCCAGGACAGATGTTAACAAACCGACAGGCGAGAATTAAACAAAATACACTGTATTATTTAACTATCTAGTAGTGAGGTACCTTCCAGCCTTCGCTCCGATGAGACTTCCTCTATCAGACCGCGACTCTTACATAAGTGTGCCAAATATCAACCATTGCGAAAATCACGTTGAACTTCAAAATTAACCGTGTACTCGTACGAAGGAAGTTACTCTCATGTTGCTGTACCTTCATAAGGTCCTTATTGATACAGTATGCCATAATACCATCACAATAAAACATAAGGAATGCTATAAATGATTTGAGTTCGAGTTTGGAAGCTAAGTAAAAGCTTGTAATGAAGAAAAAAATAATCATTGAAAGTGTATTATGGTTTGTTGTGAGGTTATTTGCTAGTGACCTGTGTGAATTGATATGTACAAATTTAAAGAAGCAAACTATAAGACGGAAGAATATAGTTTTATAATTCAATCGCGCGAATAAAATGTAGGCCATATCAATAAAGCGCAGTATCCGGTTGCATCTGCAATCTGCATGTCAGGGTCTGTCAGCGCGGCGCGGATTGTTGGGAATTGGCCCTTTGTGTTCGCGATTATTTGTGTACCGCTAATGTGGGCGACACGGACGGAGAGCACACAGTGGTTCTCGTGTCTCAAATCTCTTTATAGCACCACTTGACGGATTGAGGCAAATAGCGTCCCGTGGGTGGGCCGAGATCACGTGGCTATCTCGATGCGTACACATGCGTATTCCTTCACCCCATACCATGGGCTCCATGTCGCACCCGCGAATCATTCTCGTGTGACTTTTACTGTCGTGCTAGCTGTACTGATGTAACATAAAATTTCGACAATGTACCTTACAGCTCATAAATTGAAGTACTTTTAAGGTTTCAACCATGTATAGTGTTACTTGAGTACATGTCACTAAACCCAGAAACTGTATGTTTCGGTATTTTATGTCAACTACAACCTGCATGTCACTGTCCTGTCGACTGGTGCGCGTTCGGTACGTAAACACGCTGGTTTCTATCTGTTGAGTGTTCACAGTTGACACAGCTCGCTTTCCGTGTTTTTTTTTCAGTTCAGCGCTAAGTAGGTAGGTACCTACTCGATTTCATTGTAACCTTGATTTGAAGAAAGCAAATTGTTTAGTACCTACCAGCTTTCTCACTTCATATGACAATCATCAGACGACCGAGTGGTGTAGTAGACCGTGACGGTTGCGGGTTCGAATCCCGCGAGGGGTAAATGTTTGTGTGATGAATACGAACATTTATTCCCGAGTCACGGATGTTTATATAAATATTTATGTATGTTTATAATAATAAAGTCACTATAGATGTGGCCTTACTTACTAAAATAACTGACTTGCCTTGACGTGAGATCTCATAACTTTTTTCGGCGGAAGTATTGCGATGTGAAACTTAGCATTTTTGTACATTTTATGTTTTTGATGGGATCTCATTTCTTTTTGTAGGTAGTCCTCCTCTTTTTTTTTCCCGTCGTATTTCTCGGACGTCAGCTACGGATTTTCTTTTTGATGATCGGTGAGTGTGTCACTTACAAAATTGCTTAACTTCAATTGGCTATAGCTCGTAAACTATAAGTAGGAATGGCATGTAGTTTAGGGTTGTAGCTTGTTGTAGTATCTACTTTTCGCCATTGAAAATTCAGGCCTCTAGCTTTACCCAAAAGGAAGTTACAGAGGGGTCAAAAGAGCCCTGAGTGGCTTCGAGAAAAGGATAGTACGGGCGTGCCCTTTTCGCTCGACTTGGCTGCGGCACTGCTGTGCCCCCAGATCAAAGTAGATTCTTAATCTAGTAAAGTTTCATAAGTTTTATAAATATAGTATACGAATATATGAATAAACAAAAGAAAATATAAAGTAAAAATATAAAAGATTTTGAGTTACAGACTCAGTCCGGATGCGATTATTGAATAGGCAATATTTTGTATTACGATTAATGGTCAGTTTGCAAATTTGTACATGCTTCAGAGTGCTGTCAAGTGAACCTTGTTGATAGGGCTTAAAACCAAACTTCCTCTGCAAAATTTTATCTTAATATAAATGCTGAATGTTTACCTTACCAAGCTATTATGGGTGGATGGGAGGGCGATTTTTGCCGTTTTTCAGCGTCAGAGCGTCCCGTGCGAGGTGTTGTTGGATTGGGCGCGGCGAAATCTACGAGCCTACGCTGCGCACGGCGGTTATACAAAATTAGAAAAAAAAAAAAAAAAAAAAAAAAAAAAAAAAAAAAAACCTAACCTAACCTAACCTAACCTAACTCGAATCTAACCTAACCCGAATGTAACCTAACCTATGCTGAATCGGATCTTTTTTTTTTTTTTTTTTTTTTTTTTTTTTTTTTTTTTACCAGGAGAAACGCTCATGCTTATCCGCCCTCCTCGGGGGAGGGGGGCGGATTATGTCGGACTCCGGCACAGAAGGTGCCGGCCTACCGACTAAAAACTCCTGGGTGTTCCCTCGCGCGCGCCGTTGACGGCGTGGCCGCGGGTACCATCTGGTATTCGTCCGCAGCCACGCCAGCGCGGTGCCCGCCGCCAGGACAAACGGCGGCAGGCCCACCTCTGGGCTGGAGCAGGGAGGAATCGCCTGGTCCAGCCACCTCTAGAAGGCGCGCGGAAAACACCGCGCGCGCCTTCTCGCGGGGCCTATGTGTGGGCGGTGATCCCCCCGGATCGCCACCCACGGCCCCGCAGGGTAGGGGGGGCAGAGGATCGCCTATCATTAAAGATAAGCTCTCCTCCGGGCCCCCCATGCGGCTGCATCTCCCCTCGCTCTGCGAGTGACCTCGCAAAGAGAGAGGACCGCTTTCCTCGGCCTCTCCTTGGCGTCCGCAACTCGAACCTGGCTGCGGCCGGCAAAGAGTGGCCGTCCCGCACGGCTACGACCTCTCAGCAGAGAGGTCGTCCCCTACCATAGCGGCCTGCAACAGCGGGAGGCCCGGAGAGGAGGCGGGGGAAAACCGCCCCCCCAACCCTCCCGCCGTCTCCCCCTGCGAGCAGAGGGAGAGGGCCGCTTCCCACGACCTCTCGTCGACGGCCGCAGCCTTAGCTGCAGTCGTCAAGGAGAGGTCGCCCAAGTGCTGCAGACGATTCCACGGCGTCCCCTGCCCATATGGACATATGGGCATTCCTCAGGGAGCGCCGCTTCCTCGCCGCAGCCCGCTGTGGTGGAATTCGCCCTCCACCATCCCTAGTCGCTCCACTCCCGAAAACGAATTTTCGGGAGTGGGACGACGAGGGCATCTCGGCGCCGAGGCGGGCCTCGGAGCCGAGACTTGGGCTGGTTTTTTATAGAGGTTTTCCTTCCTCGCGGTCCGGGCGGTTAAGCCAAGACCCTCGGTCCCGGACTGCAGCTGAAAGCCGCGGTCCCGGATTACGAGCCCGGCGGTGGCAAGGGGTAGGAGGTTCACCCCAAACCTCCTCCCCAGGCCTGCTCGGCGGCAGTGCGAGTGCACACCGAGCCCACCCTTACTCCCCCACTAGGAGGGGAGCGTCTCCTGCTCCATCCGCAGTGCCCTCTGCTAAACCAGAGGGACACGCGGAGGAGCCCCCCGGTGTCAGACTATTCGCCATCGGTCAACAAGAACCCTTAAAAGGGAAGTTGTTGACCGATGCCCAGGGTGCACCGGCCCAACGACTACCGTTCCCCCCAGACGTATCCAGGGGGACAAGTAGCCATCAGGCACTCGAGGAGGTTGTCTGACATCGCACCCCAAATTGGGGTGCGATGTCAGACAACCTCCTCGTGTGCTCGGTGGTTACTTGTCCTCCTGGATACGTCTGGGGGGAACGGTAGCTGCTGGGCCGGTGCACCCTGGGCATCGGCCAATAACTTCCCACTTTAAGGGTTCTTATTGGCCGATGGCGAATAGTCTGACAAGGGGGGTGCCCCTCCCAGTGTCCCTCTGATTTCAGAGGGCACAGCGGGATGGGGCAGGGGGTGGGTCCCTATGTGGGACAGGGGCGGGCCGGCTCCCGCCAATTGGTGGGATGTCCGGCAGGCGCTATGTGCGCCGCCGTCGGAGGAGGGGCTTCGCCACCCACTCGCGTTCCGTAACCGGCGAGCACACCTCAACGACCCCGCTGGTGGCTCCAGTGGGAGATGTCGTGTGCTTCGCTGGCCGGAGGGCTTGCCTTAATTGGCCGGCCCGCGGGAAGGAAAACCCTATAAAACCAGCCCAAGTTTCGGCGCTGGGGCACGCGGCGCCGAATGCCCTCGTCGTCCTACTTTCTTTCGAAAGTGGGACGACGAGGGAAGGTAGAGGGCATACTCTACCACTAGCGGCCACCCTGGGGCACCGCCCGCCCCCCCAGGCGTAATAGGGTTACCCGGGTGCAGAGGGCACCGCCCGGGTGGACGACCCCTTCCCTCCTGATCGTGGGAACAAAAATCCAGATGTTGCGAACCCCCCCCAAAAACAAATCACCAGTAGATAAGACCTACAGTTATAAAGGCCGAACCCCGCCAACGCGGGTGTTCGTTAACAAGCAGAGGGAGGTCGAGGAGTCGGGTGCGGTTGGAGGGTTTTCAGACCTCCTCGGGCCCTCCCACGAGCCGACAGCACCGCAGGGCGTCCAGCCAGTCGTGCTGTCGGACTCCGATGAACAGGTGTCATCGCCGGCCTTGTTGCTGTCCTCACCGGCCCCGGGGATTCCACCCCGGAGCCGAGGACGACAACAGCTTCTGGTGAAGCCGGCGACTAGAGCAAGAGCCATGGACGCGGACAGGAGCGGCGCTGCAGGGAGCGAGGAGTTCTTCTCTCCGCGCAAGGTCCTACCTAGGGACCTGCCGGAGGAGGCACTCCTCACCCCCGATCCTAAGGGGAAAGCGGTGCCGGAGTACCCGGAGGTGACGGACCAGGCCCGCAAGAGGTTGCGGGCGTCCGCATCGCAGTCGGAGGGGTCGTCAAGTGGCGACTCCACCGACTCAAGACCCCCGGTGAGGCCCAGGTTATATGGGCCCGCCAAGCGGGGTAAGAGAGGACGCCCGCCCACAACCGGGCAGTATGTGGGCCTGGCGAGGGCCAAAGCTGAACTCCTGGAGCTCAGGCGCCAGGAGCTTCAGCTGGAGGCCGAGGAAGAGGTAGCGGACATGGTCCGAGAGACGAGCGCCAGACGGACCGCTCGCCAGTCGGAGTCATCCCCAAAGGGGAGTACCACCGCGGCGGATGGTGCCAAGACTGTCGAGGCCCTGAACGAACAGGTGCTCGACAGTATTGGAACGATCGTGCACATTGCGACGAAGTCCGGCAACCTTAAGGGCACTTTTGTAAAGGCTCTTAAGGTTGCCGCCGCCTCAATCCGGGAGGCGACTGAGGAGATGCGGCGAAGGTCCGCAACGGACGAGACAGACAGGTTGGCCGCGGAGAATGCCCGCCAGAAGGCTGAGTTAGCCGAACTCCGTAAGGAGATGGCGGAGCTGCGGGCCAACCTGGACCTAGAGCGGTCCATAAGGGAGACGCAGATGATGCAGCAAAGGTTCTCTCCTCCAGGGAAGGAGCAGGACCTCGAGCGCACCATCGTGGAGCGACTAGGCGCCATGATGGGGGCGAGGCTCGAGGCCCTGGAGGAGAGGTTGCTCCCCGCGAGGAGGGAAAGGCCGCCACTGGCGGCAGACAAGAGGGCGGCCAGTCCATCCAGGCCGTCTCCGTCCGGCGTGAGCATTGGTGATGCTCCAGGCAGGCGCTCACCACGGTCGCCTCCTGCAAGTGTTGTGTCCCCTTCCCCGGCACAAACTATCGTGCCGGGTCAAAAGGGCAAGAAGAAAAGAGGGAAGGGTCCGGCGAAGAAAGGGTCTGCCGGACCCTCCAAGATGGCTCCGAAAGAGCCTCGGCCACTGCCGCCCGCGCCCACGTCTATGGACGAGAGCTGGGCGGCAGTGGCAAAAAAGGGAAAGAAGAAGCCCCGAGCACAAAGCTCGGGGGCTAGTAAGGCGGCAGCCGGACCTTCCGCTCCCCCCTCAACAGCATCGAGGGGGAAGAAGAAGAAGCGAGGTCCCAGCAGGAGGCAGGGGGCCGGATTAAGGGCTCCCAGATCCGCGGCCATCGTCCTGACCCTCCAGCCGGGGGCTCAGGACAGGGGGGTGACCTACAAGGCGGCGATACTCAAGGCTCAGTCCAGCATTGAGCTGGGGCCCCTTGGTATCGCCGGCTTGAGGTCACGGACGGCGCGGACGGGGGCCCAGATTTTGGAACTCCCGGGCGCCAACAGTGGCGCCAAAATGGACTCCCTCGCCGCGAGGATGAGGGAGGTCCTTGACGAGGCCGATGTGCGAGTGACCAGGCCCATGAAGTGCGTAGAGTTACGCATTTCGGGCCTGGACGAATCGGTCTCGTCGGAGGAGGTCGCCGCTGCGGTGGCGAAAGTGGGGGAGTGTGCGGTCGAGGCGGTCAAAGCTGGCCAAATCGTCCGCACACTCTTCGCCCAAGGGACCTGCTGGGTCAGGTGCCCGGTGGCGGCCGCCAAAAAGGTGGCCGCGGGACGTTTGTTGGTGGGCTGGGTCTCCGCCCAGGTCAAGCTGTTGGAGACCCAGCCGTCGAGGTGCTTTCGCTGCCACATGGTGGGCCACATAAGGCACCAGTGTGCGTCGGCGATTGACCGCAGCGGGGAATGTTTCCGCTGCGGTCAAAATGGCCACATGGCCAAGGAGTGCTCGGCCGCCCCCCGCTGCTCACTATGTGTGGCAGCTGGAAAGCCCGCCGAGCACAGAGCCGGGAGCAAGGCTTGCACGGGGGCGATAGGCCCCAGACGTGCAGCCCGACCGGCGGCCGGACGGTATCCGGCCGCCACTGCTCATAACAAGGACCGAGGGTGATTTCCACCCTCGGGGTCCTTGGGGCTGCCGCGAGGACATGGCGCTGCACACCCCTGAGGGATGCCCAGTTTGGGCAGGGGAGCGCCATGACCCCGCGTTGCAGCGGTAGGGGGACGACCTCTCCTCCCGGCCACAGCCCAAGCTGTGGCCGGTGACGAGAGGTCGTAGGAAGTGGTTCTCTCCCCCTGCGAGATTGCGATCTCGCAGGGGGAGGCGGCGGAGAGTGAGATCCCTCCTCTCCGCCGCAGCAAAAAAAAAAAAAAAAAAAAAAAAAAAAAAAAAAAAAAAAAAAAAAGGTTAGGTTAGGTTAGGTTAGGTTAGGTTCCCCCCCGACGTGTCGCCACCTTGCCGTGGTGGGGGGGCTTGCGTGTCTCGACGACCCTCAGGGCTATGCCGGATAGGGCTTCCCATACCGGACAGGCCTGAGGCGAGAGGCCAGACTAAGAGCGACACACCCCGGCGGGGCCCGATATGGGCCTGCCAGGCGGGGCGAGCGCGCCCTTGTGCGCGTGAGGGACGGGTCGACAGGCTGCGATAGCAGCATGTTGACAGGCGCAGTCATGTGCCACCGTCGGAGGAGGGGATCTCGCCACCCCCTCGCGTCCCGTAATCAGCAACACACTTCAACGACCCCGCTGGTGGCCCCAGTGGGAGACGTCGTGTGTTCGCTGACCGGGGGGCTTGCCTTTATTGGCCGGCCCGCGGGAAGGAAAACCCTTCAAACCCGAGAGAACACTCGTTAAAACCTGTAGATACCTGGCGACCTCTACAGTATCTAGCCTTACCCCCGGAATGGGCGTCACCCGGGGGCTGACCGTATATATCGGCCCTACTCGTGGGAACAATGTCAAGTTGTAAAAAATCTTTTCAAATTAAATTCACCGACCCTAGTGGTCACGGGAAGAGTAGGAGCGTGTCACACGCTTCATCAAGTGAGAGGGAAAGCGCCGCCAAGGTGCAAGATATGTTGGAGGTGGATTCCTCCGACTCGTTCATGAGTGTGGCCTCGATCGAGGCCGCACCCATCGATGCCCGGAGGAAATACTTCCGCAAGCGGAAGGGATCGGAGGACGAACCCGATTCGGGTGAGGACTTGGAGCGGGAACCAAAAGGTGCCGCACACAAGACCGTGAAGCGGGGGAGGGGTCGTCCTCCAACCACTGGAGAGTACGTCGGATTGGCAAAGGCCAAGGCCGATTTAAACGCGGAGAAAGAAAGAGCTCTAAGGCTTCGGGCAGAGGAGGAGATAGCCAACCTTGCCGACAGAAGCCGTTCTGCTCGCCTGGCCCGTTTATCGGACACTAGTGTCAGCGAAGCGGAGGGAAAGACTGCTGCCAATATGTTGCAGCAGGTAGCGGAGGGCCTTACGCTCATCGAGACAGTTGTGAAAAAGTCCTCACACCTAAAGGGCACGAGCCAGAAGGCAATAAAAGAAAGCACTGCGGCCATCAGGGAAGCAGTCAGAGGCATGAGTCTGCAAACGGCGAGCGATGAGGCTAGGGCTCTACAAGCTGAAAACTCGCGGCTGCAGGCTGAGGTCTCTGACCTAAGGAAAGCGCAGGCGGAAGCCTCCCAAAAAATTGAAAGGCTGGAGAGGGAGCTGCTGAAGCTCTCCTCTGCCCACACCACCCGGAAAGACCCAAACCCGTCCTTGGATATGGCTGAGCTGGCACGCGTCTTCGCCATTCAGGCCGGGTCCATGATGGACGCGAAGTTGGAGGGTATTAGAGACCGCCTCCTCCCGGAGAAGCGCCTGCGGCCGCCATTGGCCGCCGATAGAAAAAGGGAGAGCGTTGCTCCCCCCATTGCCTTGGATGATTTCCCCCCGTTGGAGAGCTCCTCAGAAATGGCGAGACCTCGCCGTGCTACGGCTCTCACTTCGGCTCCTGCCTCGATTTCCGTCCCTGCGTCGGAAGGCACAAAAAAGAGGGGAAAGACAAAGAAAGGGAAGAAGGAGAACACGGCTACTTCCAAACAGCCCGTCGCCGTGTTGGCTGTCGCTGCTCCGCTCCGTGCAACGCCTCCAGCGTCCGCGGCTGTTGGGACGGATTGGACCACAGTGGTGAAACGAGGTGCTAAAAAGAAAGAGGGAGAGAGTAAGCAGCCAAACACCCAGAAGAAGAAGGCCTTACCAAAGCTCACCGCCCCCCGTTCATCTGCAGTGGTGCTAACGCTGCAACCGGGGGCGGAAGAGAATGGTGTTACCTATGCCAAGGTCCTCGCCGAAGCCAGGAATAAGGTTCAGTTGGAGGGCCTTGGTATACTCCAAGGCCTTAAAATGAGGAAGGCAGCAACTGGAGCCCGTATCCTCCAATTGCCTGGAGTGAACAGCGGGGATAAGGCCGACGAACTTGCAGCCAAATTGCGGGCGCTGCTGCCGGAAGACAGCGTTCGTATCTCGAGGCCAACGAAGTGCGTGGAGATCCGTATATCGGAGTTGGACGATTCGGTGTCCGCGGAGGAAGTTGTAGCCAAAGTGGCTAGCGTCGGAGGGTGCTCCGCGGACTCCATAAAATGTGGTGATCTCCGCACTAATCACACTGGTCTCGGTGCAGTTTGGCTACGATGCCCGACGGCGGCGGCCAAGAAGTTAACCGAAGGCAATGGGCGGTTCATGATCGGGTGGAGCTCGGCGCGCGTGCAATTGCTGAATCCCACGCCGGCGCAATGTTATAAGTGCCTAGAGACAGGGCACGTCAGGGCGCAGTGCAGTTCTCCAGTTGATCGCGCCGAACTATGCTACCGCTGCGGGCAACCGGGCCACAAAGCCGGACAGTGCACAGCTCCGATGCACTGTGTGGTGTGTGCGTCGGCCGGCAAAAAGGCAGACCACCGGATGGGCCGAAATCAATGCCCTGCCTTCCGGGGAAAAAAGGGCCGTAAGCCGGCGGGCACCAAAGCACCCGCGCAGCCAGTCCGTCCTGCGAGCTCGCAGACAGCCGGGGAGAGCATGGCCACCGACTAATTAATCAATGGCCATCCATCTCCTGCAAGGGAATTTGAACCACTGCGCCAGAGCCCAAGATCTATTGATCCAGTCCATGGCGCAGTGGTGCATACACGTGGCTGTTGTGGCTGAGCCATATTCTGTCCCTGCGCGGGATAACTGGGCGGGAGACAGGGAGGACTCGGTGGCCGTATTTACTAATACGGCGATCGGCTCTCCTCCCTTCGAGCGTGTGTCGAAGGGAAGTGGGTGTGTGGCGGCCGTCATGGGCGGCGTCACGGTAATTGGGGTCTACTTCTCGCCCAATCGCTCTCTGTCTGAGTTCGAGCAGTTTTTGCTCCAGGTGGAGAGCATGGTTGGGCGATATCACCCCACCCAGGTGCTAGTCGCTGGAGATTTCAACGCCAAGTCCGTGGCGTGGGGATCTCCGGCGACGGACGCCCGAGGGGAGATCCTTCAAGAGTGGGCGATTGCATGCGGTCTTTCTCTTCTAAACCGGGGCGCAGTAGAAACGTGCGTGCGAAGGCAGGGCGGGTCTATAATAGACCTGTCGTTTGCTACCCCTGCCCTCGCACGGCGCGTCAATAACTGGTCTGTACTGAGGGACGTGGAGACACTATCGGATCACCGATATATCCGATTTGATGTTTCTACTCCCTCAGGGGCACACTTCGTACCGCACAGACCACGACAAGATGATGGTCCTCGATGGGCTCTTAAGCGGCTAGACAGGGACCTCCTTATAGAAGCGTCTCTGGTAGAGACATGGCCGGAGGAACCGATGGGTCCGGTTAATGTCGACTCGGAGGTGGAATGGCTGGGCCGAGCGATGTCCAGCGTCTGTGATGCGGCGATGCCTAGGGTTGGTCCTCGGCCGCCCCGGCGACAAGTATATTGGTGGTCCGACGAGCTCGCGCAGTTGAGGACGGCATGCGTGAGGGCAAGGCGCCGTTACGCTAGGAGCCGTCGGAGAAGACACCGTAATGAGGCGGAAGAGGACCAACTCTATGCGTCTTACAGGGACTGCTCCAAGGGGCTAAAGGCCGCGATCAGCGTAGCCAAGGCCCGCGCTTGGGAGGAGATGCTCGAGACTCTCGACAGGGACCCGTGGGGACGCCCGTACCGCCTGGTGAGGCGTAAACTGCGCCCCTGGGCCCGTCCTCTCACAGAGAGTCTCGAGCCGCTGCTCCGGGAGCGTGTTATATCTGCCCTGTTTCCGAATAGGGCAGAACACGTGCCGCCGTATTCGGTGCCACAGGACGAGGCTGTAATCCATGCCGATATGGAAGCCGTCCCAGAAGTCTCGGAGGGCGAGCTGGAGTACGCGGTCCGGCGTCTCCAAGCCAAGAATGCTGCCCCGGGACTTGACGGCATACCAGGTCGTGCATGGGTGCTGGCCCTTAAGGGTGAAGACGCGGCCTTTGCCCCTAGAGTGCGGAGGCTCTTCTCGGCCTGTCTTGAGCAAGAATGCTTCCCGCAGACGTGGAAAGTGGGGAAGCTCGTGTTAATTCACAAAGAGGGGCGCCCAGCCGATTCCCCATCAGCTTACCGGCCTATAGTCTTGCTTGACGAGGTGAGCAAGCTATTTGAGCGAGTCGTGGCTGCTCGCCTCGTCAGGCACTTGGAAGGGGTAGGTCCGAACCTCAGCGAGGTCCAGTTCGGATTCAGGCGCGAGAGGTCGACAATTGACGCCATTTCGCGCGTGAGACTCCTCTCTGATGAGGCGACGTCCAGGGGTGAGGTGCTTTTGGCGGTGTCTCTTGACATCGCCAATGCCTTTAATACTCTTCCCTGGAGCTGTATCAGAGAGGCCTTGAGGTACCACCGCGCTCCGAAATATCTAAGGGGATGCGTGGCTGCATACCTAACGGGGCGTCAAATAAAGTACCCGGTACGCGACGGGTGGGATAGTCGGCTGATGTCGTGCGGTGTTCCGCAGGGGTCGGTCCTCGGGCCACTTCTGTGGAACATCGCATATGACTGGGTGCTGCGGGGCGCCAACCTGAGGGGAGTCGAGCTAACGTGCTATGCCGATGACACCCTGTTGACGGCCCGCGGCCGAACGTTCAGGGAGGCGGCTATCCTGGCCACAGCTGGGGTGTCACAGGTGGTCGGGAGAATCCGTCGGTTGGGCCTTGAGGTGGCCTTGAACAAGACCGAGGCCCTGCTTTTCCACGGGCCTCGGATGTCCCCACCTCCAGGTGCGCAAATAGTTGTCGGGGGGACCTCCATTGCTGTCGACTCCGCAATGCGGTATCTGGGCCTCGTACTTGACGGAAGTTGGAATTTTAGGGAACACTTCCGCCGGCTCGCTCCAAAATTAATCAGAGCGGCCGGTGCCTTAAGTTCCCTCCTCCCAAATCTGGGTGGTCCAGGGCTGAGTTGCCGCCGACTGTTTACCGGTGTGGTAAGGTCCATGGCGTTGTATGGGGCGCCCATTTGGGTCGACGCTCTGTCGTCCCACAATAAGACCCTCCTGCGGAGACCGCAGAGGGTCATGGCGATAAGGGCTGCAAGGGCCTACCGCACCGTGTCATTTGAAGCGGCTTGTGTGTTGGCGGCAACTCCGCCATGGGAACTGGACGCGAGGATGCTGGCAGTTGTATACCGGCGCAATGCGGAGGCAAAAGCTAGGGGCGCGAGCTTGATGCCGGAGGAGATCAAACGGGTGAGGGAGATCTCCCGCACACATCTCCTCCGGATCTGGGCAAGTAAGCTCGAGGAGCCTCGATCCGGCCTTCGGACGATAGAGGCATTCAGGCCGGTGTTAACGGAATGGGTCGAAAGGCGACACGGTGTGCTCTCCTTCCATCTCGCGCAGGTCCTCACGGGCCACGGGTGTTTTGGAAAATACCTGTTCAGGATGGGAAGAGAGCCCACGGTGGAATGCCACCAATGCGGTTGCGTTGAAGATTCGGCGCAACACGCGTTGGCGGTCTGCTCGGACGCGGATGAGGAACGGGCGCAGTTGATATCCGTGGTGGGCGCAGATCTCTCTCTGCCGGCTGTTGTCAGAGCAATGGTCGGCAGTGAGGGATCGTTTGAAGCATTGGCCACATTCTGCGGTCAAATTATGTCAAGGAGGGAGGAGGCGGAACGGGTGAGAGAGGACGATCCTCTCTCTCAGCCGCAGCGTCGTAGAAGGACGGGCCGCAGGCGGCTCGCCCACGACCGTTTGCCACCTTAATTTGGAAGTCTCCGGGCGACGGTTCACGGGGGAAAACCGTCGTCCACACGAGCCCTTTCGGGATGGAAACCGGCGTACCACGTGTCCGCGGTACGCCGGTTATGACGTGATGAGTATCGTCCTAACCGGATGAACGGACTGCTGGCAGAGTCAGCGGCAGCAAGTGCTAGCGCGCAATCACGCAGGCTCTGCCATCAGCAGAGGGAGCGGACACCCAGGGGTTTTAGTTGGTAGGTCGGCGTGATGCCGGAGTCCAACATAACCACGCCCTCCACCCCCGTGGAGGGCGGGTATGCATGAGCATTTCCCCTGGAAAAAAAAAAAAAAAAAAAAAAGGTTAGGTTAGGTTAGGTTAGGTTAGGTTAGGTTAGGTTAGGTTAGGTTAGGTTAGGTTAGGTTAGGTTAGGTTAGGTTAGGTTAGGTTAGGTTGGGGTGCGATGTCAGACAACCTCCTCGTGTGCCTGATGGCTACTTGTCCCCCTGGATACGTCTGGGGGGAACGGTAGTCGTTGGGCCGGTGCACCCTGGGCATCGGTCAACAACTTCCCTTTTAAGGGTTCTTGTTGACCGATGGCGAATAGTCTGACACCGGGGGGCTCCTCCGCGTGTCCCTCTGGTTTAGCAGAGGGCACTGCGGATGGAGCAGGAGACGTTCCCCTCCTAGTGGGGGAGTAAGGGTGGGCTCGGTGTGCACTCGCACTGCCGCCGAGCAGGCCTGGGGAGGAGGTTTGGGGTGAACCTCCTACCCCTTGCCACCGCCGGGCTCGTAATCCGGGACCGCGGCTTTCAGCTGCAGTCCGGGACCGAGGGTCTTGGCTTAACCGCCCGGACCGCGAGGAAGGAAAACCTCTATAAAAAACCAGCCCAAGTCTCGGCTCCGAGGCCCGCCTCGGCGCCGAGATGCCCTCGTCGTCCCACTCCCGAAAATTCGTTTTCGGGAGTGGAGCGACTAGGGATGGTGGAGGGCGAATTCCACCACAGCGGGCTGCGGCGAGGAAGCGGCGCTCCCTGAGGAATGCCCATATGTCCATATGGGCAGGGGACGCCGTGGAATCGTCTGCAGCACTTGGGCGACCTCTCCTTGACGACTGCAGCTAAGGCTGCGGCCGTCGACGAGAGGTCGTGGGAAGCGGCCCTCTCCCTCTGCTCGCAGGGGGAGACGGCGGGAGGGTTGGGGGGGCGGTTTTCCCCCGCCTCCTCTCCGGGCCTCCCGCTGTTGCAGGCCGCTATGGTAGGGGACGACCTCTCTGCTGAGAGGTCGTAGCCGTGCGGGACGGCCACTCTTTGCCGGCCGCAGCCAGGTTCGAGCTGCCGACGCCAAGGAGAGGCCGTGGAAAGCGGTCCTCTCTCTTTGCGAGGTCACTCGCAGAGCGAGGGGAGATGCAGCCGCATGGGGGGCCCGGAGGAGAGCTTATCTTTAATGATAGGCGATCCTCTGCCCCCCTACCCTGCGGGGCCGTGGGTGGCGATCCGGGGGGATCACCGCCCACACATAGGCCCCGCGAGAAGGCGCGCGCGGTGTTTTCCGCGCGCCTTCTAGAGGTGGCTGGACCAGGCGATTCCTCCCTGCTTCAGCCCAGAGGTGGGTCTGCCGCCGCTTTTGTCCTGGCGGCGGGCACCGCGCTGGCGTGGCTGCGGACGAATACCAGATGGTACCCGCGGCCACGCCGTCAACGGCGCGCGCGAGGGAACACCCAGGAGTTTTTAGTCGGTAGGCCGGCACCTTCTGTGCCGGAGTCCGACATAATCCGCCCCCCTCCCCCGAGGAGGGCGGATAAGCATGAGCGTTTCTCCTGGTAAAAAAAAAAAAAAAAAAAAAAAAAAAGGTTAGGTTAGGTTAGGTTAGGTTAGGTTAGGTTAGGTTCGTGTGGGGTGCGATGTCAGACAACCTCCTCGTGTGCCTGATGGCTACTTGTCCCCCTGGATACGTCTGGGGGGAACGGTAGTCGTTGGGCCGGTGCACCCTGGGCATCGGTCAACAACTTCCCTTTTAAGGGTTCTTGTTGACCGATGGCTAATAGTCTGACGGGGTGGGCTCCTCCGCGTGTCCCTCTGGTTTAGCAGAGGGCACTGCGGATGGAGCAGGAGACGCTCCCCTCCTAGTGGGGGAGTAAGGGTGGGCTCGGTGTGCACTCGCACTGCCGCCGAGCAGGCCTGGGGAGGAGGTTTGGGGTGAACCTCCTACCCCTTGCCACCGCCGGGCTCGTAATCCGGGACCGCGGCTTTCAGCTGCAGTCCGGGACCGAGGGTCTTGGCTTAACCGCCCGGACCGCGAGGAAGGAAAACCTCTATAAAAAACCAGCCCAAGTCTCGGCTCCGAGGCCCGCCTCGGCGCCGAGATGCCCTCGTCGTCCCACTCCCGAAAATTCGTTTTCGGGAGTGGAGCGACGAGGGATGGTGGAGGGCGAATTCCACCACAGCGGGCTGCGGCGAGGAAGCGGCGCTCCCTGAGGAATGCCCATATGTCCATATGGGCAGGGGACGGCGTGGAATCGTCTGCAGCACTTGGGCGACCTCTCCTTGACGACTGCAGCTAAGGCTGCGGCCGTCGACGAGAGGTCGTGGGAAGCGGCCCTCTCCCTCTGCTCGCAGGGGGAGACGGCGGGAGGGTTGGGGGGGCGGTTTTCCCCCGCCTCCTCTCCGGGCCTCCCGCTGTTGCAGGCCGCTATGGTAGGGGACGACCTCTCTGCTGAGAGGTCGTAGCCGTGCGGGACGGCCACTCTTTGCCGGCCGCAGCCAGGTTCGAGTTGCGGACGCCAAGGAGAGGCCGTGGAAAGCGGTCCTCTCTCTTTGCGAGGTCACTCGCAGAGCGAGGGGAGATGCAGCCGCATGGGGGGCACGGAGGAGAGCTTATCTTTAATGATAGGCGATCCTCTGCCCCCCTACCCTGCGGGGCCGTGGGTGGCGATCCGGGGGGATCACCGCCCACACATAGGCCCCGCGAGAAGGCGCGCGCGGTGTTTTCCGCGCGCCTTCTAGAGGTGGCTGGACCAGGCGATTCCTCCCTGCTCCAGCCCAGAGGTGGGCCTGCCGCCGCTTTTGTCCTGGCGGCGGGCACCGCGCTGGCGTGGCTGCGGACGAATACCAGATGGTACCCGCGGCCACGCCGTCAACGGCGCGCGCGAGGGAACACCCAGGAGTTTTTAGTCGGTAGGCCGGCACCTTCTGTGCCGGAGTCCGACATAATCCGCCCCCCTCCCCCGAGGAGGGCGGATAAGCATGAGCGTTTCTCCTGGTAAAAAAAAAAAAAAAAAAAAAGGTTAGGTTCGTGTGCTCGGTGGTTACTTGTCCTCCTGGATACGTCTGGGGGGAACGGTAGCTGCTGGGCCGGTGCACCCTGGGCATCGGTCAACAACTTCCCCTTTAAGGGTTCTTGTTGGCCGATGGCGAATAGTCTGACACCGGGGGGCTCCTCCGCGTGTCCTCTGGTTTAGCAGAGGGCACTGCGGATGGAGCAGGAGACGCTCCCCTCCTAGCGGGGGAGTAAGGGTGGGCTCGGTGTGCACTCGCACTGCCGCCGAGCAGGCCTGGGGAGGAGGTTAGGGGGAACCTCCTACCCCTTGCCACCGCCGGGCTCGTAATCCGGGACCGCGGCTTTCAGCTGCAGTCCGGGACCGAGGGTCTTGGCCTAACCGCCCGGACCGCGAGGAAGGGAAACCTCTATAAAAAACCAGCCCAAGTCTCGGCTCCGAGGCCCGCCTCGGCGCCGAGATGCCCTCGTCGTTCCACTCCCGAAAATTCGTTTTCGGGAGTGGAGCGGCGAGGGATGGTGGAGGGCGAATTCCACCACAGCGGGCTGCGGCGAGGAAGCGGCGCTCCCTGAGGAATGCCCATATATCCATATGGGCAGGGGACGCCGTGAAATCGTCTGCAGCACTTGGGCGACCTCTCCTTGACGACTGCAGCTAAGGCTGCGGCCGTCGACGAGAGGTCGTGGGAAGCGGCCCTCTCCCTCTGCTCGCAGGGGGGGAGACGGCGGGCGGGCGGAGGGGCGGTGGCCATCGACGCCGCCCCTCCGGGCCTCCCGCTGGTGTAGGCCGCTATGGTGGGGGACGGCCTCTCTGTTGGGAGGTCGTCCCCTCCCACACCGCATGGTGGTAACCTATTAGCTACCATGTGGTGTGGTGGGGGACCGCCTCTCAGCTATGGGGAGGTCGTAGCCGTGCGGGACGGCCACTCCTTGCCGCCCGCAGCCAGGTTTGAGCTGCGGACGCCAAGGAGAGGCCGTGGAAAGCGGTCCTCTCTCTCTGCGAGGGTCACGCACAGACCTCGTAGAGCGAGGGGAGATGCAGCCGCATGGGGGGCACGGAGGAGAGCTTATCTTCAATGATAGGCGATCCTCTGCCCCCCCTACCCTGCGGGGCCGTGGGTGGCGATCCGGGGGGATCACCGCCCACACATAGGCCCCGCGAGAAGGCGCGCGCGGTGTTTTCCGCGCGCCTTCTAGAGGTGGCTGGACCAGGCGATTCCTCCCTGCTCCAGCCCAGAGGTGGGCCTGCCGCCGTTTGTCCTGGCGGCGGGCACCGCGCTGGCGTGGCTGCGGACGAATACCAGATGGTACCCGCGGCCACGCCGTCAACGGCGCGCGCGAGGGAACACCCAGGAGTTTTTAGTCGGTATGCCGGCACCTTCTGTGCCGGAGTCCGACATAATCCGCCCCCCTCCCCCGAGGAGGGCGGATAAGCATGAGCGTTTCTCCTGGTAAAAAAAAAAAAAAAAAAAAAAGGTTAGGTTAGGTTAGGTTAGGTTAGGTTAGGTTGGGGTGCGACGTCAGACAACCTCCTCGTGTGCTCAGTGGTTACTTGTCCCCCTGGATACGTCTGGGGGGAACGGTAGTCGTTGGGCCGGTGCACCCTGGGCATCGGTCAACAACTTCCCTTTTAAGGGTTCTTGTTGGCCGATGGCGAATAGTCTGACACCGGGGGGCTCCTCCGCGTGTCCTCTGGTTTAGCAGAGGGCACTGCGGATGGAGCAGGAGACGCTCCCCTCCTAGCGGGGGAGTAAGGGTGGGCTCGGTGTGCACTCGCACTGCCGCCGAGCAGGCCTGGGGAGGAGGTTAGGGGGAACCTCCTACCCCTTGCCACCGCCGGGCTCGTAATCCGGGACCGCGGCTCTCAGCTGCAGTCCGGGACCGAGGGTCTTGGCCTAACCGCCCGGACCGCGAGGAAGGAAAACCTCTATAAAAAACCAGCCCAAGTCTCGGCTCCGAGGCCCGCCTCGGCGCCGAGATGCCCTCGTCGTCCCACTCCCGAAAATTCGTTTTCGGGAGTGGAACGACGGGGGATGGTGGAGGGCGAAGTCCACCACAGCGGGCTGCGGCGAGGAAGCGGCGCTCCCTGAGGAATGCCCATATGTCCATATGGGCAGGGGACGCCGCGGAATCGTCTGCAGCACGTGGGCGACCTCTCCTCCACGACTGCAGCTAAGGCTGCGGCCGTCGACGAGAGGTCGTGGGAAGCGGCCCCCCCCCCCCTCTGTTCGGGGGGGGGGGGGAAACGGCGGGAAGTTTGGAGGGGCGGTGTCCCTTATCGCCGCCTCTCCGGGCGTCCCGCTGTTGCAGGCCGCTATGGTAGGGGACGACCTCTCTGTTGAGAGGTCGTAGCCGTGCGGGACGGCCACTCTTTGCCGCCCGCAGCTGTTCTCATCAGAGCTGCGGGCGCCAAGGAGAGGCCGTGGAAGGCGGTCCCCTCTCTCTGCGAGGCGAGGTCTTCCTCTGCGAGGTCACTCGCAGAGGCCTCGCGGAGCGAGGGGAGACACAGCCGCACGGGGGGCACGGAGGAGAGCTTATCTTCAATGATAGGCAATCCTCTGCCCCCCCTACCCTGCGGGGCCGTGGGTGGCGATCCGGGGGGATCGCCGCCCACACATAGGCCCCGCGAGAAGGCGCGCGCGGTGTTTTCCGCGCGCCTTCTAGAGGTGGCTGGACCAGGCGATTCCTCCCTGCTCCAGCCCAGAGGTGGGCCTGCCGCCGTTTGTCCAGGCGGCGGGCACCGCGCTGGCGTGGCTGCGGACGAATACCAGATGGTACCCGCGGCCACGCCGTCAACGGCGCGCGCGAGGGAACACCCAGGAGTTTTTAGTCGGTAGGCCGGCACCTTCTGTGCCGGAGTCCGACATAATCCGCCCCCCTCCCCCGAGGAGGGCGGATAAGCATGAGCGTTTCTCCTGGCTAAAAAAAAAAAAAATCGCCCGCCTGGCCCCCCGATTGATCGCGGCATCGGCTGCCTTAAGGCGGCTGATGCCAAACATCGGGGGGCCCGAGTCGGCAAGCCGCCGCCTCTACATGGGGGTGGTGCGGTCGATGGCCCTGTACGGGGCCCCGATCTGGGCGGAGACCCTGACGGCCCGTAGGAATGTCACTCTTCTGAGACGTCCTCAGAGGGTGATGGCCGTCAGCGTCATACGCGGATACCGCACCATCTCTTTTGAGGCGGCGTGCGCATTGGCGGGCACACCTCCCTGGGACCTGGAGGCGGAGGCCCAGGCGTCACTGTATAAGTGGCGCAAGGACCTCCTCCTCCGGGGCGATCATCCCACTCCAAGGGAGGTGGAAGTGCGGAAACTCCAGGCTCGGCAGTCCGTGCTGGGGATCTGGGGGGTAAGGCTGGCCTCGCCTGAGGCCGGCCGCCGGACTGTCGAGGCGCTCCGTCCGGTAATAAGGGACTGGACGGAGCGCATGCGGGGCTCGCTGACCTTCCGCGCGGTGCAGGTTCTCTCAGGCCATGGGTGCTTCGGGAGGTACCTGCACCGCATCGCCGGAAGGGAGGCGACCGACGAGTGCCACCATTGTGGCTGCCACGAGGACACGGCGCAGCACACCCTCGAGGAATGCCCAGCTTGGGCGGGGGAGCGCCGCGACCTCGTCGCAGCGGTAGGGGACGATCTCTCCTTGCCGGCCGTAGTCAAGGCTATGGTTGGCGACGAGAGGTCGTGGAAAGCGGTCCTCTCCTTCTGCGAGTGCGTGCTCACGCAGAAGGAGGCGGCGGAGAGAGAGAGGGAGAATGATCCCTCCTCTCAGCACTTCCGCCGCAGACGCACAGGGACCAGGAGAAGGGCGTATGCCCACCTTCTCCCCCCTACCTAGCGAGGCTGGGTGGTGACTCGGGGGGGTCACCACCCTCACGCAAGCCTCGCGAGAAGGCGCGCGTGGTGTTCCCACGCGCCTTCTTGAGGTGGCTGGACCGGGGGTATTCCTCCCCGCTCCAGCCCAGAGGAGGGCCCGCCGCCGCTATAGCCATGGCGGCGGGCACCGCGCTGGCGTGGCTGCGGACGAATACCGAGATGGTACCCGTGGCCACGCCGATAACGGTGCACCCGAAGGAACACCCAGGAGTTTTTAGTCGGTAGGTCGGCACCTTCTGTGCCGAAGTCCGACATAATCCGTCCCCCTCCCCCGAGGAGGGCGGATAAGCATGAGCGTTTCTCCTGGCTAAAAAAAAAAAAAAAAAAAAAAAAAAGGTTAGGTTAGGTTAGGTTAGGTTAGGTTAGGTTAGGTTAGGTTAGGTTAGGTTAGGTTAGGTTAGGTTAGGTTAGGTTAGGTTAGGTTGGGGTGCGACGTCAGACAACCTCCTCGTGTGCTCGGTGGTTACTTGTCCTCCTGGATACGTCTGGGGGGAACGGTAGCTGCTGGGCCGGTGCACCCTGGGCATCGGCCAATAACTTCCCACTTTAAGGGTTCTCATTGGCCGATGGCGAATAGTCTGACAGGGGGGGGTGCCCCTCCCAGTGTCCCTCTGATTTCAGAGGGCACAGCGGGATGGGGCAGGGGGCGGGTCCCTATGTGGGACAGGGGCGGGCCGGCTCCCGCCAATTGGTGGGATGTCCGGCAGGCGCTATGTGCGCCGCCGTCGGAGGAGGGGCTTCGCCACCCACTCGCGTTCCGTAACCGGCGAGCACACCTCAACGACCCCGCTGGTGGCTCCAGTGGGAGATGTCGTGTGCTTCGCTGGCCGGAGGGCTTGCCTTAATTGGCCGGCCCGCGGGAAGGAAAACCCTATAAAACCAGCCCAAGTTTCGGCGCTGGGGCAACGCGGCGCCGAATGCCCTCGTCGTCCCACTTTCTTTCGAAAGTGGGTTGACGAGGGAGGGTGGAGGGCATACTCCACCCACTAGCGGCCACCCTGGGGTACCGCCCGACCCCCCAGGCGTAATAGGGTTACCCAGGTGCAGAGGGCACCGCCTGGGTGGACCACGTATATCCCTCTAACTCGTGGGAATCAAAACCAAGATGATAAGAACCCCCCCCAAAACAAAATCACCAGAAAGTAAGACCTACAGTTGTAAAGGCCGAACCCCGCCAACGCGGGTGTTCGTTAACAAGCAGAGGGAGGTCGAGGAGTCGGGTGCGGTTGGAGGGAATCAAAACCTCCTCGGGCCCTCCCACGAGCCGACAGCACCGCAGGGCGTCCAGCCAGTCGTGCTGTCGGACTCCGACGAAGCGGTGTCATCACCGGCCTTGTTGCTGTCGTCACCGGCCCCGGGGATCCCACCCCGGAGCCGAGGACGACAGCAGTTTCTGGTGAAGCCGGCGACAATGAGAGGCAAAACCACGGACGTGGACAGGAGTGGTGCGGCAGGGAGCGAGGAGTTCTTCTCTCCGCGGAAGGTCCTACCTAGGGATCTCCCGGAGGAGGCACTCCTCACCCCCGATCCTAAGGAAAGGGCGCCGCCACAGTACCCGGAGTTGACGGACCAGGCCCGCAAGAGGCTGCGGGCGTCCGCATCACAGTCGGAGGGGTCGTCAAGTGGCGACTCCACCGACTCAAGACCCCCGGTGAGGCCCAGGTTGTATGGGCCCGCCAAGCGGGGTAAGAGAGGACGCCCGCCTACAACGGGCCAATATGTGGGTCTGGCCAAGGCCAAAGCGGAGTTCCTGGAACTTAGGCGCCAGGAGCTCCGCCTGCAGGCCGAGGAAGAGGTGGCCGATATGGTCCGCGAGGCGAGCTGCAGACGAGTCGCTCGTCAGTCAGACTCGTCTCCAAACGCGAGCGGCATCTCTGCTGTTGCTGCTGCTGACGGTGACGACACTGTCGACGCCCTAAATAACCGGGTACTCGACAGTGTCGAGACAATAACGCGCATTGCGACGAAGTCCGGCAACCTTAAGGGTACCTTTGTTAAGGCCCTTAAGGTTGCCGCCGCCACAATTCGGGAGGCGACGGACGAGATGAGGCGAAGGACCGCCTCGGACGAGACCACCAGGTTGGCAGCGGAGAACGCTCGCCTAAAGGCTGATCTAGCCGAGCTCCGCAAGGAGATGGGCGAGCTGCGGGCCAACCTGGACCTTGAACGGTCAACAAGGGAGGCGCAGGTGCAGCAGAGGTTCTCTCCTCCAGGGAAGGAGCAGGACCTCGAGCGCACCATCATGGAGCGAATTGGCACCATGGTGGGGGCGAAGCTCGAGGCCCTGGAGGAGAGGTTGCTCCCCGCGAGAAGGGACAGGCCGCCGTTAGCGGCGGACTTGAGGAGGACGGCCAGTCCATCTAGGCCATCCCCGTCGGGCGCGAGCATCGTTGCTGGTCCAAGCACGCGCTCGCCGACGCCTGCTACTGGTGTCATGCCCCCCTCCCCGGCACAAACCTCCGTGCCGGGACAAAGGGGCAGGAAAAAGAGAGGGAAGGGTCCGGCGAAGAAAGGGTCTGCCGGACCCTCCAAGATGGCTCCCAAGGAGCCTCGGCCACTGCCGCCCGCGCCCACGTCTATGGACGAGAGCTGGGCGGCGGTGGCAAAGAAGGGAAAGAAGAAGCCCCGAGCACAAAGCTCGGGGGCTAGTAAGGCGGCAGCCGGACCTTCCGCTCCCCCCTCAACAGCATCGAGGGGGAAGAAGAAGAAGCGAGGTCCCAACAGGAGGCAGGGGGCCGGATTAAGGGCTCCCAGATCCGCGGCCATCGTCCTGACCCTCCAGCCGGGGGCTCAGGACAGGGGGGTGACCTACAAGGCGGCGATACTCAAGGCCCAGTCCAGCATTGAGCTGGGGCCCCTTGGTATCGCCGGCTTGAGGTCACGGACGGCGCGGACGGGGGCCCAGATTCTGGAGCTCCCGGGCGCCACCAGTGGTGCCAAAATGGACGCCCTCGCCGCGAGGATGAGGGAGGTCCTTGACGAGGCCGATGTGCGAGTGACCAGGCCCATGAAGTGCGTAGAGTTACGCATTTCGGGCCTGGACGAATCGGTCTCGTCGGAGGAGGTCGCCGCTGCGGTGGCGAAAGTGGGGGAGTGTGCGGTCGAGGCGGTCAAGGCTGGCCAAATCGTCCGCACACTCTTCGCCCAAGGGACCTGCTGGGTCAGGTGCCCTGTGGCGGCCGCCAAAAAGGTGGCCGCGGGACGCTTGTTGGTGGGCTGGGTCTCCGCCCAAGTCAAGTTGTTGGAGACCCAGCCGACGAGGTGTTACAGGTGCCACATGGCTGGCCATGTAAGGCACCAATGTTCGTCGGCGATCGACCGCAGCGGGGAATGTTTCCGCTGCGGTCAAAATGGCCACATGGCCAGGGAGTGCTCGGCCGCCCCCCGCTGCTCATTGTGTGTGGCAGCCGGAAAGCCCGCCGAGCACAGAGTCGGGAGCAAGGTGTGCACAGGGGCGAGGGGCCCCAGACATGCAGCACCAAAGGTGGCCGCACGGAGCTCGGCCGCCGCTGCTCTAAATCAGGACCGAGGGTGATTTCCACCCTCGGGGTCCTGGGGCTGCCGCGAGGACATGGCGCTGCACACCCCTGAGGGATGCCCAGTTTGGGCAGGGGAGCGCCATGACCCCGCGTTGCAGCGGTAGGGGGACGACCTCTCCTCCCGGCCACAGCCCAAGCTGTGGCCGGTGACGAGAGGTCGTAGGAAGTGGTTCTCTCCCCCTGCGAGATCGTGATCTCGCAGGGGGAGGCGGCGGAGAGTGAGATCCCTCCTCTCCGCCGCAGCAGTGCTGGGACCCGGAGGAGATATGTATATCTCCTCCCCCTACCAGGCGGGGCCTGGGTGGTGATCCGGGGGGATCACCGCCCACACATAGGCCCCGCGAGAAGGCGCGCGTGGTGTTCCCACGCGCCTTCTAGAGGTGGCTGGACCAGGCGATTCCTCCCTGCTCCAGCCCAGAGGAGGGCCCGCCGCCGCCTGTCCTGGCGGCGGGCATCGCGCTGGCGTGGCTGCGGACGAATACCAGATGGTACCCGTGGCCACGCCGCATTGGTGTGCGCGAGGGAACACCGGTGGGTTTTTAGTGGGTATTCCGCCTCCTACCATCCGTTGGTCATGGAGGCGGGGAGTCCCACATATCCCTGCTGCGGGCCCCCGCCTGCGGCAGGTCGAACGCGTAAATGCGTTTTCCCACCGTCAAAAAAAAAAAAAAAAAAAAAAAAGGTTAGGTTAGGTTAGGTTAGGTTAGGTTAGGTTAGGTTAGGTTAGGTTAGGTTAGGTTAGGTTTTTTTTTTTTTTTTTTTTTTTTTTTTTTTTTTTTTTCTATTGCTCCTCCAATATGTGTTGGAGTCTTTTTTGTGCTATCCCTATTGTAATCTAATGTACTCTTTCATGCCAGTTCTCACAGCTATGCCTCTCGCACTTTCTTTCCGCATACTTTTTCTTCTTTCATTCTTCTTTTCTTTCATACCTTTCCGCAAGTGGGATGCTTGCCTATGCTAATTGACTATTCTGCTATTTCATCTTTATTTCCATTTTGTAGTAAATTGTACAGGGTTAGATCTTTATTTTCTTATAACTATTACATTTTAATCATTTTTTCAGTACTTGCTACTTTTTGTTACAATTTCCTTATTTTATTTATATTACTTAATTCTACCTTATACTATTGTACATTGTTTATACATTTCTACAACGTTTTTATTTATTATATGAGCTTTTTACATTTATGTTTCTTATGCTTATTTATTTACATTTCCTTATCTATTTTGCTTGCCTTCCAGATTCTTATTTATTTTACATCTCTAGTATTCTAGTTTACTATTTATATATATATATCAATATATACGCTAGTAAAATTTTATTGCTTATTTCTTTTTATTGCTTTGTTTGCTACTTTGTTACAATATGTGATAAATCTGTCTCTTATGTGTTTGTTGCTTATTATTTCATGTATGGTGTCCATTTTAATTTCGCTATCAATTTCCATTTCTGTATCATATTTGTCCAATGCGTTTGTGGGGCAGTCCAGAACCAGATGCAGCGCACTTTCGGGTGTTTCGTTGTCGCAGATACACGCCGGGCTCTCCTTGCATCTGAACCGATTCAGATACTCGGAGAACCCGCCGTGTCCTGTCATTATTTGTATAGTTACCGGGTCCATTTTCATTTTTCTAACTAACGGATATGCCGCAACTGCGTCGGGAAAGAAAACTTTTGTCGTAGATGCCGTTTGTCCCTCCGTGTAGCGTCGATTCCATTCGTCAAGAGACCCCAGGCGGATTTGTCTCCTGACGAATGAAATCGGGCTCCGATCGAAGTGTGGTTTCACCTTCATGTTTAATGCCGCATTCTTCGCGAGTTCATCCGCTCTTTCATTTCCGTCCACCCCTGCGTGTGCCTTAATCCAAAACAGTTGGATTGTTTTGCCTTTTCTTTGTGCAGTCCTAATGTTCGCTCTGGATTCCTTGGCCAGGGGGTGGAGGGAGTCGCCTCGTGCGACTGTTTGAAGTGCGGATCTTGAGTCGCAGTAAATGCTGACTTCAAGTGCCGAGCCTCGTACTGCGTGTTCTGTGGCTCTGTGGAGTGCCAACATTTCAGCCTGGTAGACGGTGCAGCAATTCCCTAATTTGAGTTTTTTGTTACTGATCTCTGTTCCATTTTCCCAAATGGACAGAGCTGCTCCAACCTTTCCCTCTATTTTGCTACCATCGGTGAAGATTTTTTGCCCGTTGGTTTGATGTTCATCCATTGCTGCACCGTCCACCAAGCATATGAAATCCAAGCTCTCCTGATTGGCCGGGTGCGGCATGTCGGTGTACTTTGTTGGCCGGTCTACTTCTCGATCTCCAGTTACGAGTTGCGTGTACCCTTTCCTTTCCTCATATAGTGCCGCCGCTTCTCGGACTCTGATATCCAGGGGAAGGATTCCGGCCAGCACCAAAGCCGAGTTCAAGGAAACGGTCTTGTACGCTTTTATTATTTTTTGTACAAAAGCGCGTTGGATCGCGCTGAACTGCTTCTGAACCCCTAGTTTCCTTGTTGCTGGTGCCCATGCGCTCGCAGCGTACATAATGGTGGGTTCAACCACCGCCACGTATATTGTTCTGATTATCTCGGGTCCCAGTCCCCACTGTATTTTAGCAGCTCTTGACAAGTGTTTATACAGGTTTGCTGCCTTCCGACACACACTGGTAACGTGTGTGTTGAAAGTCAGCTTGCTGTCAATTGTTAGGCCAAGTATCTTGATCTCCTGGGAAAGGCCAATCGCCACCCCGCCCATGCGCAACACTGGGGAGTCATACTTCAGCTTGTTTGTAATAATCATTGCTTTGGTTTTTGCCGGAGCAAATTTTAATTTGTTTCTGACTCCCCATTGCTGCGCACGCCCTAGGGCGGCGTTGGCCCTCCCCTGGATTTCAAGCGCTGTTTGACCCGAGAAAATCATAACAACATCGTCTGCGAATGCTTGGGAGTACTCCCCACAATTCTCAAGCTCTTTCAGCAGAGGGTCCAGAAGCAGGTTCCAAAAGTTTGGACCACCTATTGATCCCTGCACGCATCCTTTCGTGGTTTCTCTGGCGCATTCTGTACCGGCGTAGCGGACCCGCACCTTTCTGTTGGACAGATAACTGTCCACCAGGCGTCTTATATTGACAGGGCACTTCGTCTCCGCCAGTCTGCACCTTATTGCCGGCCACCATGCGCTGTCGAAGGCTCCCTCTATATCGAGTGATACTAGCAGTACTATTTTCTTTTCAGAGATTTCCTGTCTTATGTGTCGGATCATCGTATAGAGGGAGTCCTCGGTACTGCGCTGCGGCATGAACCCAAACTGTCGTCGACTCATGTCAGGCAGGGTGTGCCACTTGATACGCCTCACCATCATCTTTTCAAAAATCTTGCCAAGTACAGGCAGCAGCCCAATCGGCCTGTACGATTTTGGGTGCGAGTAATCGTCCTTCCCCTGCTTGCGGAGTACAGCAACTATAGCCTCCTTCCAGATGGTGGGAAATAGGGAGAGGTCCAGGCATCTGTTTGCCAGGGCGAGAAAAATTTCCGGATTTGAGGCGACGGCTATCCTGCAGATGTCTGCAGTAAGGCCATCGCCCCCAGGTGCCTTTCTCGGGTTAAAACTAGACGTCGACCATCTGAGCTCTTCCATCGTGAATGGCGGGTCGCATGTTTCATCATGTTTCGCGTCATTCACGGTATTTGCTTTTTTCCTAGTTTTGTCGTGGTCGACGTTATCCTGGCCCGGGTCATCTTTTGGGTAGAAGGTGTCGGCCAGTAATTCGGCCGACTCCATACTACTCATTATTTGACCATTCTGGATCATTGGCAGGTCCTCTTCTCTCGCACTAGTGCGGGTCATCACTCTGTAGATGCCATCCCAGACGCTCTCCCTGTCTTGCTTCTGGCAGAACTCCTTCCAGCTGGTGGTCTGAGCCCCCCTCGCTGCCAGTTGGTATGCTTGTTTTGCTTGAAGGTACTGGTCTACAACCCATTCCTTACGGATTGGTGCCGCACACCGTATCCTCCGTCTTCGCGTAACCATCTCCTTCTTAAGTTTGTTGAGTTTCTCAGTCCACCAAGGCAGTTCTGTTCGTTTTCTGTTCCCTATTTTTGGTATAGTATTGTTACATGTGGTCTTTATTATTTCAGTATATTTTATAATCATTTGTTCTAGATCCTTTTTATTATCTATTTTTGCTATTTCTGTTTTGTTTATGTCTTGTTCGATGCAAGTTTGGGCCAGTTTCTCACGAAAATGGTCCCAATTTGCTTTTTTCGTATTATAAATTCTTGTAGTTCTTTTTATATCTATCCCCTTTGATTTTTCTAAATTTACTTCGAACAGAACTGCCTTGTGGTCCGAGGTCGTCAAATCGCCGTCTAATCTCCAGCCTGTTACCCGTCCTAGTAGGTTTTCAGTACATACCGTAAGGTCAACACAGCTAGTGAGATGTCGGCCACCTCTTATTGTGTCGAAGGTGGGCTCAGACCCCCGATTGAGTATGTGTAGGTTCTTCTCTTCCAGCATTCCCATCAGCGCCTCTCCTCGATAGTCCACCCTATCACTACCCCACCATATATTCTTAGCATTTACATCACCCCCCAGCAGCACATTCGTCACTCCCATTTCGTTTGTGACCTTCTCCATCCATTGGAGGCACGGTTCAATGGGTTTATCGCCTTCCAGGTAGACAGACACCACCCCCAGCTCCCATGCCTTTGTTCTTAGCTTGACAACTGCTATATTTTCAGTAGTAAGGTTTGGATATAGGGTAATGTCAATATCTTCGTCAAGAACAATAACAGCTGATTTGTTGATGGTGTCTGCCTTCCCACTCTGGACTATCCTAACACCGGCGTAGCTCTTCATCCTTCCCGTACCTCCAATGTATGGTTCTTGAACCATTGCGAACGCTGTTCGTCTTTTTATTGCTTCCCGTACTAGTTCAGCCGTGGCCAGGTCGCTCCTCTGTAGGTTAGCCTGGATCACGTTGTATTTTGTGCTGCTGGTGTGATGTGTGCTTGTCCTGTCCCTGTCCATTACAACTTTAGCAATAGGCAATTGTTGATCTAGCTATGGCCTCCCACTTCCTCCTTATCGGGCAATCTGCATTAAAAGCATTGTGGTCAGTCCTTTCCAGTTTTGCTTTATGGCAGTTAATACATGTGGGAGGGGAGTCCACTGCCAACTCGCCGCATCCGGCCCTCAGGTGCGGTCCACCGCAGTGGCTGCACACGTCCGCCGGTTCGGTGCATAATTTCTTCCCGTGCCCATACCCTAGACAACGCGAGCATTGTGATAGGGGTGATTGGTCTGCCACTTTGACCCATTGGATGTCTATATACACTTTGCCAGCTTCCGTCAGTCTATTCCAGATGGGCGGTGAGACTCTCAGGACCGGGTGCGTCGTATGCGGGTTTCTAGCCTTCCTTCGGAAGAGTACGGTCATCCGGTCTTCTTCGTCGCTAAGTCCTTCCAGAAGGTGTTTATTTTGGACCCTTATTGCCTGCACGATGTCCTCATCGGTATTCCTCTGGAAGACTCCGTAAAGGACAATCAAGGGATCTTTATTTTTGGCCTCCTCGACGTTTAGATGTCCTCCGGCTTCTTCTATTCTTTCTTTTACTTTTCCGATTTCCTCTTTTGTTCTACAACCTATCACAACCTTTCTATCCCTTGCTTTCCTGATTCTATCTATCCTGTTCCCTTCTTCCTTTGCGTTTACTATCTTTCTTATCTTTTCCAGGACCTGCTCACCCGTGTCCGTCTCGTTTTGTGAGGTAACCACAATCGAGTGCATGGTCGCGCCTCTGGGGGTCTGTGTTTTGGTTGTTCCTGTCACTGCTTCCGCATATGTCCCTCTACTTTCTATTTTCATCTGTTGTCTCTTCATTTCTTCCCTAAGCCTTTCCATCTCCTCCTTATTTTCCTTGAGTAATTTTCCGTGCTCTTCCATTTTTCTGATGAGATCCTTCTCTTCTTTTTGGTGCTCTTTGTCTTTCTCTGTTTCTATCCTTTCGTTGCTTTTGGTCTCTGATTTCTTCTTTTGACTGAGGCTTTTCCCGTTTTCTGCTTCCTTAACTAGTTCATAGAGCCGCTCTATGGCGTGTAACACTTCCATTTTGGTTAGGTTAGGTTAGGTTAGGTTAGGTTAGGTTAGGTTAGGTTAGGTTAGGTTAGGTTAGGTTAGGTTAGGTTAGGTTAGGTTAGGTTAGGTTAGGTTAGGTTAGGTTAGGTTAGGTTAGGTTAGGTTAGGTTAGGTTAGGTTAGGTTAGGTTAGGTTAGGTTAGGTTAGGTTAGGTTAGGTTAGGTTAGGTTAGGTTAGGTTAGGTTAGGTTAGGTTAGGTTAGGTTAGGTTAGGTTAGGTTAGGTTAGGTTAGGTTAGGTTAGGTTAGGTTAGGTTGGGGTGCGACGTCAGACAACCTCCTCGTGTGCTCGGTGGTTACTTGTCCTCCTGGATACGTCTGGGGGGAACGGTAGCTGCTGGGCCGGTGCACCCTGGGCATCGGCCAATAACTTCCCACTTTAAGGGTTCTTATTGGCCGATGGCGAATAGTCTGACAAGGGGGGGTGCCCCTCCCAGTGTCCCTCTGATTTCAGAGGGCACAACGGGATGGGGCAGGGGGTAGGTCCCTATGTGGGACAGGGGCGGGTCGGCTCCCGCCAATTGGTGGGATGTCCGGCAGGCGCTATGTGCGCCACCGTCGGAGGAGGGGTTCTCGCCACCCCCTCGCGTTCCGTAACCGGCGAACCCACTTCAACGACCCCGCTGGTGGCTCCAGTGGGAGATGTCGTGGGTTTCGCTGGCCGGAGGGCTTGCCTTAATTGGCCGGCCCGCGGGAAGGAAAACCCTTTAAAACCAGCCCAAGTTTCGGCGCTGGGGCAACGCGGCGCCGAATGCCCTCGTCGTCCTACTTTCTTTCGAAAGTGGGAGGACGAGGGAAGGTGGAGGGCATACTCCATCATGAGCGGCCACCCTGGGGTACCGCCCGACCCCCCAGGCGTAATAGGGTTACCCAGGTGCAGAGGGCACCGCCTGGGTGGACCGAGTATTTCCCTCATACTCGTGGGATCAGAATTTAAGATGCTAAGAACCCCCCCCAAAAACAAAACATCACCAGGTAGTAAGACCTACATTTCTAAAGGCCGAACCCCGCCCACGCGGGTGTTTGTTAATAAGCAGCGGGAGGTCGAGGAGTCGGGCGCGGATGGTGGGTTTAAAGACCTCCTCGAGCCCTCCCACGAGCCGGCAGCACCGCAGGGCGTCCAGCCAGTCGTGCTGTCGGACTCCGACGAAGTAGTGTCGTCGCCGGCATTGTTGATGTCGTCACCGGCCCCGGGGACTCCGCCCCAAAGCCGAAAACGACAACAATTGCTGGTGAAGCCGGCGACCAGAGTCAGAGAACTGGACGTGGACGGGAGTGGTGCGGCAGGGAGAGAGGAGTTTTTCTCTCCGCGGAGGGTCCTATCTAAGGATCTCCCGGAGGAGACACTTCTCACCCCCGATCCCAAGGAAAGGGCGCCGCCACAGTTTCCGGATATGACGGACCAGGCCCGCAAGAGGTCGCGGGCGTCCGCATCACAGTCGGAGGGGTCGTCAAGTGGCGACTCCACCGACTCAAGACCCCCGGTGAGGCCCAGGTTATATGGGCCCGCCAAGCGGGGTAAGAGAGGACGCCCGCCCACAACTGGCCAATATGTGGGCCTGGCCAAAGCCAAAGCGGAGTTCCTGGAACTTAGGCGCCAGGAACTCCGCCTGCAGGCCGAAGAAGAGGTGGCCGACATGGTCCGCGAGGCGAGTGCCAGACGGATCGCTCGCCAGTCGGACTCGTCCCCAGGCACAAGCGGCAACGCTGCTGTTTCTGGCACTGATGGTGCCAGCACTGTCGATGTCCTGCATAAGCAGGTGCTCGACAGTGTGGAGACCATAGCGCAGATTGCGACGAAGTCCGGCAACCTTAAGGGTACCTTTGTAAAGGCCCTTAAGGTTGCCGCCGCCTCAATTCGGGAGGCGACAGGGGAAATGAGGCAAAGGTCCGCCTCTGACGAGACAGTGAGGTTGGCCGCGGAGAACGCTCGCCTGAAGGCTGAGCTAGCCGAGATCCGTAAGGAGGTAGGCGAGTTGCGGTCCAGCCTCGACCTTGAGCGGTCTCTTAGGGAGACACAGGTGCGGGAACGGTCCTCTCCTCCAGGGAGGGACCAGGACCTCGAGCGCACCATCGTGGAGCGACTCGGCACCATGATGGGGGCGAGGCTCGAGGCCCTGGAGGGGAGGTTGCTCCCCGCAAGGAGGGAAAGGCCGCCGTTAGCGGCGGATATGAAGAAGACGGCCAGTCCATCCAGGCCGTCTCCGTCCGGCGCGATCGCAGTTGAGGCCCCGAGTAGGCGCTCCCCGCCGTCGTCGCCGCTCACAAGCGCCGTGCCCCCTACCCCGGCACAAACCCCGGGACAAAAGGGCAAGAAAAGAAGAGGAAAGGGTCCGGCGAAGAAAGGATCGGCCGGACCCTCCAAGCAGGCTCCAAAAGAGCCTAGGCCACTACCACCCGCGCCTACGTCTATGGACGAGAGCTGGGTGGCGGTGGTAAAAAAGGGAAAGCCCCGGGCACAAAGCTCCGGGGCCAACAAGGCGGCTGCTGGACCTCCCGCCCCCCCTTCAAAAACACCGAGGGGGAAGAAGAAGAAGGGAGGTGCCCGCAAGAAGCAAGGGGCCGGTTTGAGGCCCCCGCGGTCGGCGGCAATCGTCCTGACCCTCCAACCGGGGGCTCAGGACAGAGGGGTCACATACAAGGCGGTGATGTTAAAGGCTCAGTCCAACATTCAGCTGGACAGCCTCGGCATCACCGCCTTGAGGTCACGTACGGCGAGGACGGGGGCCCAGATCCTGGAGCTCCCGGGCGCCACCAGCGGCGCCAAAGCGGACTCCCTCGCCGCGAGGATGAGGGAGGTCCTGGACGAGGCCGATGTACGAGTGACCAGGCCCATGAAGTGCGTAGAGTTACGCATTTCGGGCCTGGACGAATCGGTCTCGTCGGAGGAGGTCGCCGCTGCGGTGGCGAAAGTGGGGGAGTGTGCGGTCGAGGCGGTCAAAGCTGGCCAAATCGTCCGCACACGCTTCGCCCAAGGGGCGTGCTGGGTTCGGTGCCCGGTGGCGGCCGCCAAAAAGGTGGCCGCAGGGCGAATACTGGTGGGATGGGTCTCCGCGCAGGTCAAGCTGCTGGAGACCCAGGCGACGAGGTGCTACCGTTGCCATATGGTAGGGCATATAAGGCTCCAGTGCACCTCGGCGATTGACCGCAGCGGGGAATGCTTCCGCTGTGGTCAATCGGGCCACATGGCGAAGGATTGTTCGTCTGACCCCCGCTGCTCACTATGTGTGGCAGCTGGGAAGCCTGCGGACCACAGGGCAGGGAGCAGGGCATGCACCGGGGCGATAGGCCCCAGACGTGCAGCCCCAAAAGCGGCCGGAGGGATTCCGACCGCCGCTGCTCCAAATCAGGACCGAGGGTGATTTCCACCCTCGGGGTCCTGGGGCTGCCGCGAGGACATGGCGCTGCACACCCCTGAGGGATGCCCAGTTTGGGCAGGGGAGCGCCATGACCCCGCGTCGCAGCGGTAGGGGGACGACCTCTCCTCCCGGCCATAGCTTAAGCTGTGGCCGGTGACGAGAGGTCGTAGGAAGTGGTTCTCTCCCCCTGCGAGATCGCGATCTCGCAGGGGGAGCCGGCGGAGAGTGAGATCCCTCCTCTCCACCGCAGCAGTGCTGGGACCCGGAGGAGATGTATATATCTCCTCCCCCTACCAGGCGGGGCCTGGGTGGTGATCCGGGGGGATCACCGCCCACACAAAGGCCCCGCGAGAAGGCGCGCGTGGTGTTCCCACGCGCCTTCTAGAGGTGGCTGGACCAGGCGATTCCTCCCTGCTCCAGCCCAGAGGAGGGCCCGCCGCCGCCGTTATCTTGGCGGCGGGCATCGCGCTGGCGTGGCTGCGGACGAATACCGAGATGGTACCCGTGGCCACGCCGCATAGGTGTGCGCGAGGGAACACCGGTGGGTTTTTAGTGGGTATTCCGCCTCCTACCATCCGTTGGTTATGGAGGCGGGGAGTCCCACATATCCCTGCTGCGGGCCCCCGCCTGCGGCAGGTCGAACGCGTAAATGCGTTTTCCCACCGTCAAAAAAAAAAAAAAAAAAAAAAAAAAAAAAAAAAAAAAAAAAAAAAAAAAAAAAAAAGGTTAGGTTAGGTTAGGTTAGGTTAGGTTAGGTTAGGTTAGGTTAGGTTAGGTTAGGTTAGGTTAGGTTAGGTTAGGTTAGGTTAGGTTAGGTTGGGGTGCGACGTCAGACAACCTCCTCGTGTGCTCGGTGGTTACTTGTCCTCCTGGATACGTCTGGGGGGAACGGTAGCTGCTGGGCCGGTGCACCCTGGGCATCGGCCAATAACTTCCCACTTTAAGGGTTCTTATTGGCCGATGGCGAATAGTCTGACAAGGGGGGTGCCCCTCCCAGTGTCCCTCTGATTTCAGAGGGCACAGCGGGATGGGGCAGGGGGTGGGTCCCTATGTGGGACAGGGGCGGGTCGGCTCCCGCCAATTGGTGGGATGTCCGGCAGGCGCTATGTGCGCCACCGTCGGAGGAGGGGTTCTCGCCACCCCCTCGCGTTCCGTAACCGGCGAACCCACTTCAACGACCCCGCTGGTGGCTCCAGTGGGAGATGTCGTGGGTTTCGCTGGCCGGAGGGCTTGCCTTAATTGGCCGGCCCGCGGGAAGGAAAACCCTTTAAAACCAGCCCAAGTTTCGGCGCTGGGGCAACGCGGCGCCGAATGCCCTCGTCGTCCTACTTTCTTTCGAAAGTGGGAGGACGAGGGAAGGTGGAGGGCATACTCCATCATGAGCGGCCACCCTGGGGTACCGCCCGACCCCCCAGGCGTAATAGGGTTACCCAGGTGCAGAGGGCACCGCCTGGGTGGACGACCCTTTCCCTCCTAATCGTGGGAACAAAAATCAGGATGCAAAGAACCCCCCCCAAACAAAACCAATCAAGTAAGTCCTACAGTTTTAAAGGCCGAACCCCGCCCACCCGGGTGTTCGTTAATTCGCAGAGGGAGGTCGAGGAGTCGGGTGCGGATGGAGGGTCTAAAGACCTCCTCGAGCCCTCCCACGAGCCGACAGCACCGCAGGGCGTTTTGCCAATTGTGCTGTCGGACTCCGATCAATCGGTGTCGTCGCCGGCCTTGTTGCTGTCGTCACCGGCCCCGGGGATTTTGCCCCGGAGCCGAGGACGGCAACAATTAGTGGTGAAGCCAGCGACTCGATACATGGACGTGGCAGCAGGGAGCGAGGAGTTCTTCTCTCCGCGGAAGGTCCTACCCAGGGACCTCCCGGAGGAAGCACTCCTCACCCCCGAACCCAAGGAAAAGACGGCGCCAGAACCTCTGGCCCAAATAGACCCGGCCCGCAAGAGGCTGCGGTCGTCCGCTTCTCAGTCGGAGGAGTCGTCCAGTGGTGACTCCACCGACTCTAGACCCCCGGTGAGGCCCAGGATCTATGGGCCCGCCAAGCGGGGTAAGAGAGGGCGCCCGCCCACCACCGGGCAATATGTGGGATTGGCCAAGGCCAAAGCGGAGTTCCTGGAGCTGAGGCGCCAGGAGCTCCGCCTACAGGCGGAAGAAGAAGCGGCTGACATGGTCCGCGAGGCGAGCTGCAGAAGGGCTGCTCGCATGGCGGAATCAAGTCCGACCGCGACAACGGACGAGACAGCGGGTGGCTCCAGTACTGTTGAGGCCCTGAATGAGCAGGTCCTCCGCAGTGTGGAGACCATCACGCACATCGCGACGAAGTCCGGCAACCTTAAGGGGACCTTTGTTAAGGCCCTTAAGGTTGCCGCCGCCTCAATTCGGGAGGCGACTGAAGAGATGCGGACAAGGTCCGCTACAGACGAGACTGTCAGGTTGGCCGCGGAAAACGCCCGCCACAAGGCTGAGTTGGCCGAACTCCGTAAGGAGGTGGCGGAGCTGCGGGCCAACCTGGACATTGAGCGGTCCCTTAGGGAGTCGCAGGTGACGCAACGGTTCTCTCCTCCAGGGAAGGAGCAGGACCTCGAGCGCACCATCATGGAGCGTGTTGGCACCATGATGGGGGCGAGGCTCGAGGCCCTGGAGGAGAGGTTGCTCCCCGCGAGGAGGGAAAGGCCGCCGTTAGCGGCGGATATGAGGAAGGCGGCCAGTCCATCTAGGCCGTCTCCGTCCGGCGCGACCACCGTCGAGGGCCCAAGTAGGCGCTCCCCGCTGTCGTCGCCGCTTACAAGCGCCGTGCCCCCTACCCCGGCACAAACCACCGTGCCGGGGCAAAAGGGCAAAAAGAAGAGAGGGAAGGGTCCGGCGAAGAAAGGGTCGGCCGGACCCTCCTCCAAGCAGGCTCCTAAAGAGCCCAGGCCACTGCCACCCGCGCCCTCGTCTATGGACGAAAGCTGGGTGGCGGTGGTCAAAAAGAGAAAGCCCCGAGCGCAAAGCTCCGGGGCAAATAAGGCGGCTGCCAGACCTCCCGCCCCTCCCTCAAAAACATCGAGGGGGAAGAAGAAAAAGGGAGGTCCTAGCAAAAAGCAGGGGGCTGGGTTGAGGGCCCCCCGCTCTGCGGCGATTACCCTGACCCTCCTACCGGGGGCCATCGAAAGAGGGGTAACGTACAAGGCGGTGATGCTCGAGGCTCAGGCCAGGATTGAACTGGCCAGCCTCGGCATCACCTCCTTGAGGTCACGTACGGCGCGAACTGGGGCCCAGATCTTGGAGATCCTGGGCTCCACCAGCGGCGCCAAGGCGGACTCCCTCGCCGCGAAGATGAGGGAGGTCCTCGATGAGGATGTGGTGCGAGTGTCCAGGCCCACGAAGTGCGTAGAGTTACGCATTTCGGGCCTGGACGAATCGGCCGAGTCGGAGGAGGTTGCCGAAGCGGTGGCGAGAGCGGGGGAGTGTGCGGTCGAGGCGGTCAAGGCTGGCCAAGTCGTCCGCACACGCTTCGCTCAGGGGACCTGCTGGGTCCGGTGCCCGGTGGCGGCCGCCAAAAAGGTGGCCGCGGGGCGACTGTTGGTGGGCTGGGTCTCCGCCCAAGTCAAGTTGTTGGAGACCCAGCCGGCGCGGTGCTACAGGTGCCACATGACTGGCCACGTCAGGCACCAGTGCACGTCGGCGATTGACCGCAGCGGGGAATGTTTCCGCTGCGGTCAAACTGGTCACATGGCCAAGGAGTGCTCGGCCGCCCCCCGCTGCTCACTATGTGTGGCAGCGGGTAAGCCCGCCGACCATCGGGCAGGGAGCAAGGTCTGCACGGGGGCGAAAGGCCCCAGACGTGCAGCCCCATGGGCGGCCGAACGATACACGGCCGCCGCTGCTCAAAACAAGGACCGAGGGTGATTTCCACCCTCGGGGTCCTGGGGCTGCCGCGAGGACATGGCGCTACACACCCCTGAGGGATGCCCAGTTTGGGCAGGGGAGCGCCATGACCCCGCGTCGCAGCGGTAGGGGGACGACCTCTCCTCCCGGCCATAGCTTAAGCTGTGGCCGGTGACGAGAGGTCGTAGGAAGTGGTTCTCTCCCCCTGCGAGATCTTGATCTTGCAGGGGGAGGCGGCGGAGAGTGAGATCCCTCCTCTCCGCCGCAGCAGTGCTGGGACCCGGAGGAGATGTGTACATCTCCTCCCCCTACCAGGCGGGGCCTGGGCGGTGATCCGGGGGGATCACCGCCCACACATAGGCCCCGCGAGAAGGCGCGCGTGGTGTTCCCACGCGCCTTCTAGAGGTGGCTGGACCAGGCGATTCCTCCCTGCTCCAGCCCAGAGGAGGGCCCGCCGCCGCCGTTATCCTGGCGGCGGGCATCGCGCTGACGTGGCTGCGGACGAATACCGAGATGGTACCCGTGGCCACGTCGCATAGGTGTGCGCGAGGGAACACCGGTGGGTTTTTAGTGGGTATTCCGCCTCCTACCATCCGTTGGTCATGGGGGCGGGGAGTCCCACATATCCCTGCTGCGGGCCCCCGCCTGCGGCAGGTCGAACGCGTAAATGCGTTTTCCCACCGTCAAAAAAAAAAAAAAAAAAAAAAAAAAAAAAAAAAAAAAAAAAAAAAAAAAAAAAAAAAAGGTTAGGTTAGGTTGGGGTGCGACGTCAGACAACCTCCTCGTGTGCTCGGTGGTTACTTGTCCTCCTGGATACGTCTGGGGGGAACGGTAGCTGCTGGGCCGGTGCACCCTGGGCATCGGCCAATAACTTCCCACTTTAAGGGTTCTTATTGGCCGATGGCGAATAGTCTGACAAGGGGGGGTGCCCCTCCCAGTGTCCCTCTGATTTCAGAGGGCACAACGGGATGGGGCAGGGGGTAGGTCCCTATGTGGGACAGGGGCGGGTCGGCTCCCGCCAATTGGTGGGATGTCCGGCAGGCGCTATGTGCGCCACCGTCGGAGGAGGGGTTCTCGCCACCCCCTCGCGTTCCGTAACCGGCGAACCCACTTCAACGACCCCGCTGGTGGCTCCAGTGGGAGATGTCGTGGGTTTCGCTGGCCGGAGGGCTTGCCTTAATTGGCCGGCCCGCGGGAAGGAAAACCCTTTAAAACCAGCCCAAGTTTCGGCGCTGGGGCAACGCGGCGCCGAATGCCCTCGTCGTCCTACTTTCTTTCGAAAGTGGGAGGACGAGGGAAGGTGGAGGGCATACTCCATCATGAGCGGCCACCCTGGGGTACCGCCCGACCCCCCAGGCGTAATAGGGTTACCCAGGTGCAGAGGGCACCGCCTGGGTGGACCGAGTATTTCCCTCATACTCGTGGGATCAGAATTTAAGATGCTAAGAACCCCCCCCAAAAACAAAACATCACCAGGTAGTAAGACCTACATTTCTAAAGGCCGAACCCCGCCCACGCGGGTGTTTGTTAATAAGCAGCGGGAGGTCGAGGAGTCGGGCGCGGATGGTGGGTTTAAAGACCTCCTCGAGCCCTCCCACGAGCCGGCAGCACCGCAGGGCGTCCAGCCAGTCGTGCTGTCGGACTCCGACGAAGTAGTGTCGTCGCCGGCATTGTTGATGTCGTCACCGGCCCCGGGGACTCCGCCCCAAAGCCGAAAACGACAACAATTGCTGGTGAAGCCGGCGACCAGAGTCAGAGAACTGGACGTGGACGGGAGTGGTGCGGCAGGGAGAGAGGAGTTTTTCTCTCCGCGGAGGGTCCTATCTAAGGATCTCCCGGAGGAGACACTTCTCACCCCCGATCCCAAGGAAAGGGCGCCGCCACAGTTTCCGGATATGACGGACCAGGCCCGCAAGAGGTCGCGGGCGTCCGCATCACAGTCGGAGGGGTCGTCAAGTGGCGACTCCACCGACTCAAGACCCCCGGTGAGGCCCAGGTTATATGGGCCCGCCAAGCGGGGTAAGAGAGGACGCCCGCCCACAACTGGCCAATATGTGGGCCTGGCCAAAGCCAAAGCGGAGTTCCTGGAACTTAGGCGCCAGGAACTCCGCCTGCAGGCCGAAGAAGAGGTGGCCGACATGGTCCGCGAGGCGAGTGCCAGACGGATCGCTCGCCAGTCGGACTCGTCCCCAGGCACAAGCGGCAACGCTGCTGTTTCTGGCACTGATGGTGCCAGCACTGTCGATGTCCTGCATAAGCAGGTGCTCGACAGTGTGGAGACCATAGCGCAGATTGCGACGAAGTCCGGCAACCTTAAGGGTACCTTTGTAAAGGCCCTTAAGGTTGCCGCCGCCTCAATTCGGGAGGCGACAGGGGAAATGAGGCAAAGGTCCGCCTCTGACGAGACAGTGAGGTTGGCCGCGGAGAACGCTCGCCTGAAGGCTGAGCTAGCCGAGATCCGTAAGGAGGTAGGCGAGTTGCGGTCCAGCCTCGACCTTGAGCGGTCTCTTAGGGAGACACAGGTGCGGGAACGGTCCTCTCCTCCAGGGAGGGACCAGGACCTCGAGCGCACCATCGTGGAGCGACTCGGCACCATGATGGGGGCGAGGCTCGAGGCCCTGGAGGGGAGGTTGCTCCCCGCAAGGAGGGAAAGGCCGCCGTTAGCGGCGGATATGAAGAAGACGGCCAGTCCATCCAGGCCGTCTCCGTCCGGCGCGATCGCAGTTGAGGCCCCGAGTAGGCGCTCCCCGCCGTCGTCGCCGCTCACAAGCGCCGTGCCCCCTACCCCGGCACAAACCCCGGGACAAAAGGGCAAGAAAAGAAGAGGAAAGGGTCCGGCGAAGAAAGGATCGGCCGGACCCTCCAAGCAGGCTCCAAAAGAGCCTAGGCCACTACCACCCGCGCCTACGTCTATGGACGAGAGCTGGGTGGCGGTGGTAAAAAAGGGAAAGCCCCGGGCACAAAGCTCCGGGGCCAACAAGGCGGCTGCTGGACCTCCCGCCCCCCCTTCAAAAACACCGAGGGGGAAGAAGAAGAAGGGAGGTGCCCGCAAGAAGCAAGGGGCCGGTTTGAGGCCCCCGCGGTCGGCGGCAATCGTCCTGACCCTCCAACCGGGGGCTCAGGACAGAGGGGTCACATACAAGGCGGTGATGTTAAAGGCTCAGTCCAACATTCAGCTGGACAGCCTCGGCATCACCGCCTTGAGGTCACGTACGGCGAGGACGGGGGCCCAGATCCTGGAGCTCCCGGGCGCCACCAGCGGCGCCAAAGCGGACTCCCTCGCCGCGAGGATGAGGGAGGTCCTGGACGAGGCCGATGTACGAGTGACCAGGCCCATGAAGTGCGTAGAGTTACGCATTTCGGGCCTGGACGAATCGGTCTCGTCGGAGGAGGTCGCCGCTGCGGTGGCGAAAGTGGGGGAGTGTGCGGTCGAGGCGGTCAAAGCTGGCCAAATCGTCCGCACACGCTTCGCCCAAGGGGCGTGCTGGGTTCGGTGCCCGGTGGCGGCCGCCAAAAAGGTGGCCGCAGGGCGAATACTGGTGGGATGGGTCTCCGCGCAGGTCAAGCTGCTGGAGACCCAGGCGACGAGGTGCTACCGTTGCCATATGGTAGGGCATATAAGGCTCCAGTGCACCTCGGCGATTGACCGCAGCGGGGAATGCTTCCGCTGTGGTCAATCGGGCCACATGGCGAAGGATTGTTCGTCTGACCCCCGCTGCTCACTATGTGTGGCAGCTGGGAAGCCTGCGGACCACAGGGCAGGGAGCAGGGCATGCACCGGGGCGATAGGCCCCAGACGTGCAGCCCCAAAAGCGGCCGGAGGGATTCCGACCGCCGCTGCTCCAAATCAGGACCGAGGGTGATTTCCACCCTCGGGGTCCTGGGGCTGCCGCGAGGACATGGCGCTGCACACCCCTGAGGGATGCCCAGTTTGGGCAGGGGAGCGCCATGACCCCGCGTCGCAGCGGTAGGGGGACGACCTCTCCTCCCGGCCATAGCTTAAGCTGTGGCCGGTGACGAGAGGTCGTAGGAAGTGGTTCTCTCCCCCTGCGAGATCGCGATCTCGCAGGGGGAGCCGGCGGAGAGTGAGATCCCTCCTCTCCACCGCAGCAGTGCTGGGACCCGGAGGAGATGTATATATCTCCTCCCCCTACCAGGCGGGGCCTGGGTGGTGATCCGGAGGGATCACCGCCCACACAAAGGCCCCGCGAGAAGGCGCGCGTGGTGTTCCCACGCGCCTTCTAGAGGTGGCTGGACCAGGCGATTCCTCCCTGCTCCAGCCCAGAGGAGGGCCCGCCGCCGCCGTTATCTTGGCGGCGGGCATCGCGCTGGCGTGGCTGCGGACGAATACCGAGATGGTACCCGTGGCCACGCCGCATAGGTGTGCGCGAGGGAACACCGGTGGGTTTTTAGTGGGTATTCCGCCTCCTACCATCCGTTGGTTATGGAGGCGGGGAGTCCCACATATCCCTGCTGCGGGCCCCCGCCTGCGGCAGGTCGAACGCGTAAATGCGTTTTCCCACCGTCAAAAAAAAAAAAAAAAAAAAAAAAAAAAAAAGGTTAGGTTAGGTTAGGTTAGGTTAGGTTAGGTTAGGTTAGGTTAGGTTAGGTTAGGTTAGGTTAGGTTAGGTTAGGTTAGGTTAGGTTAGGTTAGGTTAGGTTAGGTTAGGTTAGGTTAGGTTAGGTTAGGTTAGGTTAGGTTAGGTTAGGTTAGGTTAGGTTAGGTTAGGTTAGGTTAGGTTAGGTTAGGTTAGGTTAGGTTAGGTTAGGTTAGGTTAGGTTAGGTTAGGTTAGGTTAGGTTAGGTTAGGTTAGGTTAGGTTAGGTTAGGTTAGGTTAGGTTAGGTTAGGTTAGGTTAGGTTAGGTTAGGTTAGGTTAGGTTAGGTTAGGTTAGGTTAGGTTAGGTTAGGTTAGGTTAGGTTAGGTTAGGTTAGGTTAGGTTAGGTTAGGTTAGGTTAGGTTAGGTTAGGTTAGGTTAGGTTAGGTTAGGTTAGGTTAGGTTAGGTTAGGTTAGGTTAGGTTAGGTTAGGTTAGGTTAGGTTAGGTTAGGTTAGGTTAGGTTAGGTTAGGTTAGGTTAGGTTAGGTTAGGTTAGGTTAGGTTAGGTTAGGTTAGGTTAGGTTAGGTTAGGTTAGGTTAGGTTAGGTTAGGTTAGGTTAGGTTAGGTTAGGTTAGGTTAGGTTAGGTTAGGTTAGGTTAGGTTAGGTTAGGTTAGGTTAGGTTAGGTTAGGTTAGGTTAGGTTAGGTTAGGTTAGGTTAGGTTAGGTTAGGTTAGGTTAGGTTAGGTTAGGTTAGGTTAGGTTAGGTTAGGTTAGGTTAGGTTAGGTTAGGTTAGGTTAGGTTAGGTTAGGTTAGGTTAGGTTAGGTTAGGTTAGGTTAGGTTAGGTTAGGTTAGGTTAGGTTAGGTTAGGTTAGGTTAGGTTAGGTTAGGTTAGGTTAGGTTAGGTTAGGTTAGGTTAGGTTAGGTTAGGTTAGGTTAGGTTAGGTTAGGTTAGGTTAGGTTAGGTTAGGTTAGGTTAGGTTAGGTTAGGTTAGGTTAGGTTAGGTTAGGTTAGGTTAGGTTAGGTTAGGTTAGGTTAGGTTAGGTTAGGTTAGGTTAGGTTAGGTTAGGTTAGGTTAGGTTAGGTTAGGTTAGGTTAGGTTAGGTTAGGTTAGGTTAGGTTAGGTTAGGTTAGGTTAGGTTAGGTTAGGTTAGGTTAGGTTAGGTTAGGTTAGGTTAGGTTAGGTTAGGTTAGGTTAGGTTAGGTTAGGTTAGGTTAGGTTAGGTTAGGTTAGGTTAGGTTAGGTTAGGTTAGGTTAGGTTAGGTTAGGTTAGGTTAGGTTAGGTTAGGTTAGGTTAGGTTAGGTTAGGTTAGGTTAGGTTAGGTTAGGTTAGGTTAGGTTAGGTTAGGTTAGGTTAGGTTAGGTTAGGTTAGGTTAGGTTAGGTTAGGTTAGGTTAGGTTAGGTTAGGTTAGGTTAGGTTAGGTTAGGTTAGGTTAGGTTAGGTTAGGTTAGGTTAGGTTAGGTTAGGTTAGGTTAGGTTAGGTTAGGTTAGGTTAGGTTAGGTTAGGTTAGGTTAGGTTAGGTTAGGTTAGGTTAGGTTAGGTTAGGTTAGGTTAGGTTAGGTTAGGTTAGGTTAGGTTAGGTTAGGTTAGGTTAGGTTAGGTTAGGTTAGGTTAGGTTAGGTTAGGTTAGGTTAGGTTAGGTTAGGTTAGGTTAGGTTAGGTTAGGTTAGGTTAGGTTAGGTTAGGTTAGGTTAGGTTAGGTTAGGTTAGGTTAGGTTAGGTTAGGTTAGGTTAGGTTAGGTTAGGTTAGGTTAGGTTAGGTTAGGTTAGGTTAGGTTAGGTTAGGTTAGGTTAGGTTAGGTTAGGTTAGGTTAGGTTAGGTTAGGTTAGGTTAGGTTAGGTTAGGTTAGGTTAGGTTAGGTTAGGTTAGGTTAGGTTAGGTTAGGTTAGGTTAGGTTAGGTTAGGTTAGGTTAGGTTAGGTTAGGTTAGGTTAGGTTAGGTTAGGTTAGGTTAGGTTAGGTTAGGTTAGGTTAGGTTAGGTTAGGTTAGGTTAGGTTAGGTTAGGTTAGGTTAGGTTAGGTTAGGTTAGGTTAGGTTAGGTTAGGTTAGGTTAGGTTAGGTTAGGTTAGGTTAGGTTAGGTTAGGTTAGGTTAGGTTAGGTTAGGTTAGGTTAGGTTAGGTTAGGTTAGGTTAGGTTAGGTTAGGTTAGGTTAGGTTAGGTTAGGTTAGGTTAGGTTAGGTTAGGTTAGGTTAGGTTAGGTTAGGTTAGGTTAGGTTAGGTTAGGTTAGGTTAGGTTAGGTTAGGTTAGGTTAGGTTAGGTTAGGTTAGGTTAGGTTAGGTTAGGTTAGGTTAGGTTAGGTTAGGTTAGGTTAGGTTAGGTTAGGTTAGGTTAGGTTAGGTTAGGTTAGGTTAGGTTAGGTTAGGTTAGGTTAGGTTAGGTTAGGTTAGGTTAGGTTAGGTTAGGTTAGGTTAGGTTAGGTTAGGTTAGGTTAGGTTAGGTTAGGTTAGGTTAGGTTAGGTTAGGTTAGGTTAGGTTAGGTTAGGTTAGGTTAGGTTAGGTTAGGTTAGGTTAGGTTAGGTTAGGTTAGGTTAGGTTAGGTTAGGTTAGGTTAGGTTAGGTTAGGTTAGGTTAGGTTAGGTTAGGTTAGGTTAGGTTAGGTTAGGTTAGGTTAGGTTAGGTTAGGTTAGGTTAGGTTAGGTTAGGTTAGGTTAGGTTAGGTTAGGTTAGGTTAGGTTAGGTTAGGTTAGGTTAGGTTAGGTTAGGTTAGGTTAGGTTAGGTTAGGTTAGGTTAGGTTAGGTTAGGTTAGGTTAGGTTAGGTTAGGTTAGGTTAGGTTAGGTTAGGTTAGGTTAGGTTAGGTTAGGTTAGGTTAGGTTAGGTTAGGTTAGGTTAGGTTAGGTTAGGTTAGGTTAGGTTAGGTTAGGTTAGGTTAGGTTAGGTTAGGTTAGGTTAGGTTAGGTTAGGTTAGGTTAGGTTAGGTTAGGTTAGGTTAGGTTAGGTTAGGTTAGGTTAGGTTAGGTTAGGTTAGGTTAGGTTAGGTTAGGTTAGGTTAGGTTAGGTTAGGTTAGGTTAGGTTAGGTTAGGTTAGGTTAGGTTAGGTTAGGTTAGGTTAGGTTAGGTTAGGTTAGGTTAGGTTAGGTTAGGTTAGGTTAGGTTAGGTTAGGTTAGGTTAGGTTAGGTTAGGTTAGGTTAGGTTAGGTTAGGTTAGGTTAGGTTAGGTTAGGTTAGGTTAGGTTAGGTTAGGTTAGGTTAGGTTAGGTTAGGTTAGGTTAGGTTAGGTTAGGTTAGGTTAGGTTAGGTTAGGTTAGGTTAGGTTAGGTTAGGTTAGGTTAGGTTAGGTTAGGTTAGGTTAGGTTAGGTTAGGTTAGGTTAGGTTAGGTTAGGTTAGGTTAGGTTAGGTTAGGTTAGGTTAGGTTAGGTTAGGTTAGGTTAGGTTAGGTTAGGTTAGGTTAGGTTAGGTTAGGTTAGGTTAGGTTAGGTTAGGTTAGGTTAGGTTAGGTTAGGTTAGGTTAGGTTAGGTTAGGTTAGGTTAGGTTAGGTTAGGTTAGGTTAGGTTAGGTTAGGTTAGGTTAGGTTAGGTTAGGTTAGGTTAGGTTAGGTTAGGTTAGGTTAGGTTAGGTTAGGTTAGGTTAGGTTAGGTTAGGTTAGGTTAGGTTAGGTTAGGTTAGGTTAGGTTAGGTTAGGTTAGGTTAGGTTAGGTTAGGTTAGGTTAGGTTAGGTTAGGTTAGGTTAGGTTAGGTTAGGTTAGGTTAGGTTAGGTTAGGTTAGGTTAGGTTAGGTTAGGTTAGGTTAGGTTAGGTTAGGTTAGGTTAGGTTAGGTTAGGTTAGGTTAGGTTAGGTTAGGTTAGGTTAGGTTAGGTTAGGTTAGGTTAGGTTAGGTTAGGTTAGGTTAGGTTAGGTTAGGTTAGGTTAGGTTAGGTTAGGTTAGGTTAGGTTAGGTTAGGTTAGGTTAGGTTAGGTTAGGTTAGGTTAGGTTAGGTTAGGTTAGGTTAGGTTAGGTTAGGTTAGGTTAGGTTAGGTTAGGTTAGGTTAGGTTAGGTTAGGTTAGGTTAGGTTAGGTTAGGTTAGGTTAGGTTAGGTTAGGTTAGGTTAGGTTAGGTTAGGTTAGGTTAGGTTAGGTTAGGTTAGGTTAGGTTAGGTTAGGTTAGGTTAGGTTAGGTTAGGTTAGGTTAGGTTAGGTTAGGTTAGGTTAGGTTAGGTTAGGTTAGGTTAGGTTAGGTTAGGTTAGGTTAGGTTAGGTTAGGTTAGGTTAGGTTAGGTTAGGTTAGGTTAGGTTAGGTTAGGTTAGGTTAGGTTAGGTTAGGTTAGGTTAGGTTAGGTTAGGTTAGGTTAGGTTAGGTTAGGTTAGGTTAGGTTAGGTTAGGTTAGGTTAGGTTAGGTTAGGTTAGGTTAGGTTAGGTTAGGTTAGGTTAGGTTAGGTTAGGTTAGGTTAGGTTAGGTTAGGTTAGGTTAGGTTAGGTTAGGTTAGGTTAGGTTAGGTTAGGTTAGGTTAGGTTAGGTTAGGTTAGGTTAGGTTAGGTTAGGTTAGGTTAGGTTAGGTTAGGTTAGGTTAGGTTAGGTTAGGTTAGGTTAGGTTAGGTTAGGTTAGGTTAGGTTAGGTTAGGTTAGGTTAGGTTAGGTTAGGTTAGGTTAGGTTAGGTTAGGTTAGGTTAGGTTAGGTTAGGTTAGGTTAGGTTAGGTTAGGTTAGGTTAGGTTAGGTTAGGTTAGGTTAGGTTAGGTTAGGTTAGGTTAGGTTAGGTTAGGTTAGGTTAGGTTAGGTTAGGTTAGGTTAGGTTAGGTTAGGTTAGGTTAGGTTAGGTTAGGTTAGGTTAGGTTAGGTTAGGTTAGGTTAGGTTAGGTTAGGTTAGGTTAGGTTAGGTTAGGTTAGGTTAGGTTAGGTTAGGTTAGGTTAGGTTAGGTTAGGTTAGGTTAGGTTAGGTTAGGTTAGGTTAGGTTAGGTTAGGTTAGGTTAGGTTAGGTTAGGTTAGGTTAGGTTAGGTTAGGTTAGGTTAGGTTAGGTTAGGTTAGGTTAGGTTAGGTTAGGTTAGGTTAGGTTAGGTTAGGTTAGGTTAGGTTAGGTTAGGTTAGGTTAGGTTAGGTTAGGTTAGGTTAGGTTAGGTTAGGTTAGGTTAGGTTAGGTTAGGTTAGGTTAGGTTAGGTTAGGTTAGGTTAGGTTAGGTTAGGTTAGGTTAGGTTAGGTTAGGTTAGGTTAGGTTAGGTTAGGTTAGGTTAGGTTAGGTTAGGTTAGGTTAGGTTAGGTTAGGTTAGGTTAGGTTAGGTTAGGTTAGGTTAGGTTAGGTTAGGTTAGGTTAGGTTAGGTTAGGTTAGGTTAGGTTAGGTTAGGTTAGGTTAGGTTAGGTTAGGTTAGGTTAGGTTAGGTTAGGTTAGGTTAGGTTAGGTTAGGTTAGGTTAGGTTAGGTTAGGTTAGGTTAGGTTAGGTTAGGTTAGGTTAGGTTAGGTTAGGTTAGGTTAGGTTAGGTTAGGTTAGGTTAGGTTAGGTTAGGTTAGGTTAGGTTAGGTTAGGTTAGGTTAGGTTAGGTTAGGTTAGGTTAGGTTAGGTTAGGTTAGGTTAGGTTAGGTTAGGTTAGGTTAGGTTAGGTTAGGTTAGGTTAGGTTAGGTTAGGTTAGGTTAGGTTAGGTTAGGTTAGGTTAGGTTAGGTTAGGTTAGGTTAGGTTAGGTTAGGTTAGGTTAGGTTAGGTTAGGTTAGGTTAGGTTAGGTTAGGTTAGGTTAGGTTAGGTTAGGTTAGGTTAGGTTAGGTTAGGTTAGGTTAGGTTAGGTTAGGTTAGGTTAGGTTAGGTTAGGTTAGGTTAGGTTAGGTTAGGTTAGGTTAGGTTAGGTTAGGTTAGGTTAGGTTAGGTTAGGTTAGGTTAGGTTAGGTTAGGTTAGGTTAGGTTAGGTTAGGTTAGGTTAGGTTAGGTTAGGTTAGGTTAGGTTAGGTTAGGTTAGGTTAGGTTAGGTTAGGTTAGGTTAGGTTAGGTTAGGTTAGGTTAGGTTAGGTTAGGTTAGGTTAGGTTAGGTTAGGTTAGGTTAGGTTAGGTTAGGTTAGGTTAGGTTAGGTTAGGTTAGGTTAGGTTAGGTTAGGTTAGGTTAGGTTAGGTTAGGTTAGGTTAGGTTAGGTTAGGTTAGGTTAGGTTAGGTTAGGTTAGGTTAGGTTAGGTTAGGTTAGGTTAGGTTAGGTTAGGTTAGGTTAGGTTAGGTTAGGTTAGGTTAGGTTAGGTTAGGTTAGGTTAGGTTAGGTTA